>OW121760.1:21097503-22315098 GCA_933228765.1 Miltochrista miniata | reverse complement strand
AGTCTGGACTATTGAGACACTACTCTCAACCGCCTATTCTTCCACCTTATATAAGTCATGGGTCGACGTGAATATGTACTGAATTTCAAACTGCGAACAAAACCCTAGAAAGAGTGTGCAATACGAATTCCTGGGATAACAACATCCAGTGACAATTCTATTTAGGAAAAGGGGTGAGCAACAGTTAGAAAAAATAGTCGATTTAATACAGACACAGAATAGTTACGTCTAGACGGGAGACGTACCTCGACCGCAGCTATGTTGTGTTGCAATGGCACACAATTTTATATTATGGAGAGAAGTGGATTGAATGGAATGATAAAAACTGATTTAATCAATTTTCCTGTCTTCTAAAAAGGTGTTTGAGTTAAGTATGGTATCTGAAGTAGAGAAAACACTTAAATCATAGACAGTGCTGCCACTGTCTATGATTTTAAGTGTTTTCCTTCTTCTTCCTTTTTTCTCTTTCTTTTTGACTGCATCTGTGGCGCAGTCGGTAGTGTGACCGCCTGCCGCGCTGGAGGTCCTGGGTTCGATTCCTGGGTCGTTACAAATATTTGTGTGATCCACAAATGTTTATTTCGGAGTTTAGGTGTTTTCTGTGTATAATATGTCTGTATTTAGAAATATGTAAGTATGTCTATCAGTCGTCTAGATCCTATAGTACAAACTTATATTAGCTTAATTTGGACTAAATGATGTTGTGTGGGATTGTCCACAAATATTTATTATTTATTTTTTCGGGTTTTCGTCATTTCGTCATTCAGTTTGCCATGTCGGCCCTCAATTTTAGATTATTGACAAATTTGCAACGACTCACCATCAAGCAGTTGATGTCCTTTTGATGAATTAAAAGGACAACAGCGTAAACACCAGCAGTCCTAGGAGCTTGGCCAAGACCCTGAAGAAGAAAGCGGGGGCTCTTTTGCCACTTATTTCAGCTCATTAAGGCCTCATGTTGCTATGAACATTTCCAGTTCAAGAGAGGTTCGCTTTGACCAATTGCTAAGAGCAACTATGTTTGGTAAAATTTTTGTACGATGCGTACTGAAATCTTGATTGGAAGCTTTTGGGTCTTAATAGTTACTACTGTGTATCGTTTTAATCTGTGGAGCTCAGAAGCAATTCATTTAATCGAAATCTGTGACTGTGACAGAAGCTTTTTTTACTACTATTTACTTTACATTACATTACATTCATTACTTACATTCCGTCCGCATACTGCATACAGTCTCGCCTGCCTTAATAAATAGGATTTGTATTAAATATTAAATTAAATATTCACTTACATTTCACACAACGCTATCTGATCCCAAAGTAAGCTAGGAGTAACCTGCTTGTGTTATGGGTATCAGACCACGGATATTAATACTTATATACTTTTTTTTTAAATACATACATATTATACATAGAAACACCCAGACTCTTGAAACAAATATTTATGGGTCACACAAATATTCGTCTCCGGTGGGAATCGAACCCACGACCTCCAGCGCCGCAGGCGGTATCACTACCGACTGCGCCACAGAGGCAGTCAAATCATCAGTATTGTGGCCAAAGGCATGAATTTAATATTACAAATTCATGTATCGATTTTATGTAGGTACCTTACTTTTTCACGTAAAATCGATATTTCACAAAAATATTTCGCATAATCTCAAAGTATTTCTGTTGCAAAAACCATGATCAAATAACTAGTTCAAAATCGATTGCCTGATTTGACCCACAAATATTGACCAAAAAGGTTAATCGATTCAGTACCAAGTTATATGATTTATTTATTTTGGTATCGTCGCAACTATTTTTTCGATAAAAAAATATTGAGTTTGAATATTGCACTATTCATAAATAATGTAAGTGACATTTGTTTTTAGTTCATCATGATAGCGTATACAAAATGTAAAAAAAAACAGTGTGTGCATTCCACAATGGCACAAATTTATTATTTCCCATAACGCGGTCAATGATTATTATTCAACATAAATTATCGGGCGAGACTGAAGTGAAACCAATATGTGTAATTAACGTATAATGTTAAACAGCTCGGAGTCCATATCGGGAATTTACATAATATGACTAGACGGCGCCTGAAGATTCGTCTGCGTGGTATTTCTGATCCCGTTCCCTCTTCCCGTGGGATATTATTCCCGAAATTAAAGCCTATGTGTTATAACAGACTACCATTTATCCTTGTACTTAATAAATTGTAGCCAGAGATGTTCAGCCAGGCTGAGACCCATTCACCCACAAGCTTTGCCCACTAGTGGGTCACTGTTCGAGCGTGAAATAGTAACAAGCATCCAGACATCTACACATCAAACAAAAAAAAGTAGGAGCAGTTTTCAGACGAGGCTGATATTTTCGTGCTAGTAGAAATTTTGTTGGTAGAATGTCCACACAGAGTTAAGCCTCATTTCTTTCAAAATCCTGAACTTTTGGTAATATCAGAATCTTTAAACCAATTTATTACTCTTTAATATCTTAAGTTTATTAATTGTTAAATGTTAATTTAATAAATGAATAAAACAATGTATTCTTAAAAATATGAGGTTTCCTAAATTCATCCGTAATCTTGATCCTAAAAATCCTGAAATCGCACGTCAAATCCTGAGATATGGTATCCCTACTTGCAATCTTCTTGTTTGTTAAAAAAATTTCGTTTTGTTAAATTTTCAGGAGTTAAAGTAAAGTTTAATGGTTTTTAAAATTTGTGAGGTTATTTAGTCTAGGGATATCTTGATCAAAACTAAATAGTTTTTGATTACAATCGCTCATAACTATATCAACACAAGTTTCAAATAAACTGATATTATATTCATTTGTGATAATGACCGTTAATATAATTTATATACAGTATCAGATGCTTCGTCCAGTTTATTTTATAGCGTAATATATCTTGTAGAGATCCCTTGGGTAGCGCCGCCAATGAGTTCAGCGAGTCACTCAGTCTGAAGAATGAATTAAATTTTATGAGCCCGTCTTGATAAATCTCGAAATTATACGTATCTATACTTATGATAAAACTGTTGAGGGTCGAGAGTCTGTACATGGAAGATATTTTGAAAATTTCAATTGTAGGGCGTTCTAAAATCGATTCTGAAGCCGAATATGTAATTTAAAATTTTCATGTCTGTCTGTCTGTCTGTCTGTATCCCGAATAAGTAGTATCACGCCGAAACTACTGAACCGATTTGAATGATACTTGGTACATTCCGAGCTTATAGTCCGAGGAAGGTTCTTGGATACTTTTGATCCCGATATTTTGCGCGGTTTCTGCGGGAGAGGGGATGAAAGATAAAATGGTTTTTCAGCTGTAAGTTCTCACCGCGTGGTCCGATTTCAAATATTTTTGTAGTGTCAGAAAGGGAATGTTTTTAACATTGTTCCACACAAGTTTCATTATTGAGAGTTTCGTAGTTCAGAAATTAGAGACATCTCAACTTTTCGAATTCAAGGGTTTCTTTGAATGTGAGGGTAAATCTAAACTGGCGTGTTTGCTTAATCATAAAAGAGCTTAATGATTAAGGTTATTGTAAAACAATTCAGTCCGCGCCGAAGGCGTGGACTGAATTGTTTTAGAATGGACTTAATCTTTAAGCTCTTTTATGATTAAGCAAACAGGGCAGTTTCATACGCTCCCTTGAGTCTGTTTAAAAATACCTGTCCTTTCGTACACCTTATGTGGCGTAAACGAAGTTGCGAGGGTCAGCTATCTATACATATAATAAAACTGTTGAGGGTCGAGAGTCTGTACATGGAAGATATTTTGAAAATTTTAATTGTAGGGCGTTCTCTAATCGATACTGAAGCCGAAAATGTAATTAAAAATTTTCATGTCTGTCTGTCTGTCTGTATGTCTGTCTGTATCCCGAATAAGTATCACGCAAAAACTACTGAATCGATTTGAATGAAACTTGGAACAATCATAGCTTATGATCCGAGGAAGGTTTTAAGATACTTTTGATCCCGATATTTTGCGCAGTTCCATTGGGAGAGGGGATGATAAGATAAATGGTTTTTTCGTCATAAGTCCAAATGAGTGGTCCGATTCCAAAAAAAATTCAGTGTCGTAAAGGGAGTACTTTTCCACACGAGTTTCAATGTTGAGGGTTTTGTAGTTCAGGAATTAAAGAAACCTCAACTATCGCAAAACCTAGAATTCAAGGTTCCTTCGAATTTGTGGGTAAATCTAAACTGGCGTGTTGGCTTAATCATAAAAGAGCTTAATGATTAAGGTTATTGTAAAATCATTCAGTCCACGCCGGAGGGCCGAATTGTTTTAGAATAGACTTAATCTTTAAGCTCTTTTATGATTAAGCAAACAGGGCAGTTTCATACGCTGCTTGATGAGTCTGATGAAAAAATACACCTCCTTTCATACACCATGCGTGACGGAAACGAAGTTGCGAGGGTCAGCTAGTTGTCAATAAAGGCGGGAATTTTAATAATTGTCACTTAATGTTTTTTTTTTTCTATTAAGGTTTTGACAATAAAATAATGAGATTAACTTTCATTATGAGCTACATTGAGTTCTAAAGCTAAATAAATAAATAAACATTTTTACAAACGCTTTCTGATCCCAAAAGTTAGTCCTAGCTTACTAGGAATAACCTGCTTGTGTTATGGGTATCAGACCACGGGTATTATTACTTATATACTTTTTTTTTGTAAATTCATACTTATGATACATAGAAATTAGAAATACCTAGACCGTCGAGACAAATATTTATGGATCACACAGTTTTTTTACCTTCGGTAGGAATCAAACCCGCGCTTAGTGATCCGCAGTCGCACTTCCTAAACCCAACGAGACAGTCGATATTACAATCTCTATACATGAAAATGAGTTTCTTTTTATGTTTATACCATGTGACAGGCAAGCATGCTCTCCTCGCCTAATATGAAACGTGGTCACTATGGACATTTCCAACACCATACACTCGTGCTGATGACCCTGAAAACCTCATTTTCGCTAATAAAGATATATTGATTGAAAAAGAAAAAAAAAAAAGCTTTTTTTTACGTGAGGGAAAATTCTCAAAGGATGTTATGCCGAAAAAAAAAACGCTTTATTAGACCGTTATAAAGAACCCCATACTGTACCTATATACGTTTGACAGGAAGTTTATTCCACAATCCAAGCGTGCAAATGAGGTTATCAAATTTATTGTTCGAAATGGAATGTTTGTCCTAAACGTGTAAACGGCTCATAAATTTGAAATAAAACCTAAAGAAATTCTCGGGAGTAAGTGTGATACCTTCAGTTTGAGCTTAATTAACCACCAGCAGGTCGCTCGAACGTGAAAATGCCTTTGTGGTATTTATAACTTTTATGATTCTTAGTAATTAGAAGATATCTCAACGGTGGTCCCACATATCAAAAGCAGCCACTTGCAAAGTCTTGAATTATCTCACTTTAAGTAATAAAAACCCCATTAATTAAGTTTTATGTGTAGTCAGTTCCCTAAAAAACTTATTCAATTGATAAATCAAATCTCCAATCTCATTAAAACAGATCGTAAAACGTTAGGGTCCCGCCTTTGCGATAATATCGCGTCAAAGGGTCAACGCGTTACTGTCATAAAAATGTAAAACGGTCAAAATCATTTAAAACAATCAAAACTTTCTGGCACTTTCCGACAACTGACATATAGGCACAAATGACATATAGAGAACACCAAGAGAAACTAGTTTCGGTTTTATGTGCCGAAATTTTATTTCTTTCCATATGATTTTCAAACAATCAACCTGATAGACGCGGTTACCATATTCAATAGAAGGTTGCAATATTAAAGGCTATAGGTATGCCAAGGTACGGTGCCACTTCATTACCGTTAGTCAAACCTAAGAGTTGAGAAATGCCGAAACATTAAATAATTTAATTTTCTTGGTCAAATAATGTCCAGCATAAGTATCTGCCGCTTGGGAAAATCCACTTTCATGATATAGATCGGAACTTCGCCATCGTTTGAGATACAACAATGCAAAAGATGCAACCGTTTGTCAGCAATGAAATGTGTAATTTTGAGTCCGGAATATGTCTTTTTTTTTAATGCATGGAAATCTTTCATGGAGGCCATGCTCGTTCAAAATCTACGGCAGTCTGTAAGCTGGCTTTTCCTTCACATTTAGCGTCTTTCAATTCGCTTCCAAACCTTATCTGGAATGGAGCCACCACCCCTCTTTTATAGGCTGCTTGGTGGCAGTTTATTCCTTATAGTTGCCTTTTATTGGATAGCAAACGTCTGCGACCAGCAAGAGCGTGTAGTCACGTGCAGGCTGATCCGAAAGATCCGCTTCATATTCAATCTTAGAAAGTACGATCACGTTTCCGATTTTCGCAAAGAACTCAAGTGGCTCCCTATCCGTCTTCGCCGGAACACTCGAATTCTTAATCTACTTTTCAATATCCTTTACAATCCATCTTCTCCTTCCTATCTGAGGGAGCGGTTCTCATTTGTTCGCTCTCTTGACGCTCCCTGCAGGTCTAACCTCCGCCTACTTCTCAAAACCCCTCGTCACAAAACTGATTTCTTTACTTATTCCTTCACTGTGCATGCGGTCAGATTGTGGAATTCACTACCTCCTAACATCAGAGACAGCAAAACTCTCTCTACATTCAAAAGGAAAGTCCGTGAATATTATATATCTACACTATAAACCTATTTATGTATTTATTAAGTATAAGTAAGTAAGTAAATAATGTTTATTTATACCGTATATATTTGTTTACGTACATATTTATACCTATCAATAATTAATAGATTATATATTCTTTTAGTAATTTTGTATGTATATTAATTTATTTCTAACACATTCCATACACACTTTTAAAATTTCTTTTTCATTCTTCATGTTCTCCTTTCGCTGGTCTGCTGGGAGATATTTCTTATAGAAATAAGCAGTACCATTGTACCTATCTTTCTTTATGTCGTGGTTCTTATATTTATTGTGTGTACATAAATAAATAAATAAATAAAATAAATAAAAGATATTGCGGAGGGCCTAGCAGCTGATAAACAGACAGATCTTGCCCTACCGGGGTTAGGATGGGAACTCAATGGCAAACAAGAAAGAAAATCACAGCTAAGGTGTAGCCGTCAAAGACAATTCCGGGATCTAAGGTGAAGTCTTTGAATAAATATAGACAGGATTGGACACTAAACTGACTGCCATTTGTCGTTTGTCAGCAAAATCTACATAATTATGTGTATAGTAAACAACATTTTGTAGTGTCAAGGGCGTGAATGAATGAAGTCAGTGATTTGTGCAAGTGGGAGGAGCATACATTATTACACATAAACGATCGCTGGAGGCGTAGTTTCCTTGTTTGTTTATGGGTGCAAATTTTTATTTCATTTTTATTGGACTAGTTAAGGCCCGCCGGCTGACACGGCGGCGGAGTGTCATTGCAGAGGCGGAAGGCATTGGAAAGACATGGAGCGAAACCAAACGCGAAGCTCAAGACCGACAGGGATGGCGATGCATTGTGGACGCCCTCTACCCCATCTAGGGGCCATAGGACCTTAAGTAAGTTAAGGCCCGCTGTTCAGTTCTGTGGTGAAGCTGAAAGAGACAAACGAGTTCAGGAGTTGGAGATTGATTGAGTAAAAAGCATTTTAACACCCTTATGTATTAGTAGAACTAGATTATTCTGGCCTTTAGTCTATTCTTAAAGTTCAACGGATACATGAGCTAGGTTTGCATCCTTGCGGACGGTACTGAGGTGATTCCGGTACCTGAGGTAGGGAGCAGGTGATTAGAACCATTCCACGCGTTGGTCGAGTAGTAGGTACGTCTGTTAAAACGGGTACTAATAGTTAGATTGAATATGTTTTAGAAATAGATAGAGGGTTTTTTTATACCACTAAATTGGCAGACAAGCTTACGGCCCACGAGAAGGACCGGTGGTCACCGCAGTCTATGAACGTTTGCAACACTAGAGGCGTGACACTCGCGCTGCCGACCCTGTTAAAACCGTTTAAGACCCAAGGTTTTGATTAGAACCTTACAATGGACACAATGAGTTAGATCAAACAGTAGAAATAAGTAGAGAGCTAGAGAGGTACCTAGTTCTCAATTTCTAATATTTTGATCAGAATTTCAATGACATATTTTGTAAGTAGAACGAATACCGTTTGAATATCGATATCCAAACGGGAAGCTATATATTAAATATAATATATTATCACAACAAACTGTCAACATACAGATACCGTATCTTCTCATATGGTACCGATTTCACATGTGTATCACACATTGTTAGTTAAAGAGTTCCGAAACTGTATAATCAGTTGTTGATACACGTGCTCGCACGCACACTGCCGCAACTGTGTTCGTGAGCGTATTATCAAACTTGTTATCGCACGTGTTATATATCATATAGTTATGAATTAAAGAGAAAATGTTAAAGCAATCTTTGGCCACTTAATCAATAAGCTCAACATATTGGATAACATGATGTTTTTTTCACAGAATAAGTAACTTGTCACATCGGTGTCTTCACCAGTTAAATTTCTATTATGATTTCAAGTCGTTTGGTTAAGAATTGCTATCTTGAATCGTGTTTCCTACCACGCTTTCAAGTCGTTTGGTAAATAATTGTTTTCTTGAATCGATTTGCTCAAGTTATCGATTTGCACAAGCTTTTTACCACACTGCACTAGGTATGTACCTGACCTCTACTAAGAGCATGAACTTTTTTCCTTGATTTTTCTGAAAACCTTCAATATTAATTATAATCCAGGTCTCGAATCGGTCTAATACCTAGCATAAAATGTTTAGTGTTAATTGTCTTGAGTAGGTAAGCCCTTTTAATGATAACTAGTTCCTGGCAAAAATCGGTTTGATACTGCTTCCGGTACTGTTCCCTCTCGGAAGCCCCCAGGTCCCAGTCATGGAGCCCGGTAATCCTGGACGTAAACAAGTCTGCAGTGCCGCGCTGCAGACTGCGAAATACCATAGTACAATTCAATTACCATCCGGTTTTCACAAAACCTCCAACCACCAAATTATACTCCATGAATCGTGTGAGCATTACGTCAGCATTACATTAATTTGTCATCGTATTTAATAGCTCGTATATTAACGTTCTTAGTATGAGACAGGTAGATGGCAACTTCACCTTAAGTCGCTATAACATTGGGTCAATACTTCAAAATACCTTACATAAAAATGCGAAAGGTTGCAAACACGCATGGAGGTGGTATGGCTTTTTTCTCTTACGTGTGCTAATGCCTCATGGATGCTATGCCGGACTCTTACGGACTAAAACCACACATGCCCTGTAGCCTACTGTAGGGAGAACCGAGTAAGCCCTCGAAAGGATGTCCCAGGTCATGGAGGTATGGCTAAACGTAAAGATGTTTGTTACTCTTTCACGCTTAACGGATGAACGGATCTGGCTGAAATTTGGTACAATGATAGATTATTATAGTCTGCAATAACACACAGTTCAGAATGTTCTTCAAAATTCCCATGGGAAGCGGGAACGGGAACAGAAAGCCACCGGCCGAGCTGCGATCAACATCTGGTTGGGTCATATGCTACGGCCGCTACGTCACAAGATATGCCAGTGAAAGCGTAGAACATCAGCATTTTCGTAACGCTGCCGTATCTAAACATGGCTGTGTACATTGTTCACTATTGAAAGATTTTAAGTCATTGTTCGTATAGTTTTATATTTATACTTGTGATTTATATGCGACCTACTTTGGTGTTTAATAGTGTAGATAAACGGTTACCAGTGCTTATCTGTGGCTGCGTTAAAAAGGGAGCAATCGTACACTCCTTTATAACCAGGTATTTGGGTAATGTATGGGGTGGATTTAAAACTTATCGGTCTATACCTTAGATCATCTAACCACAGGATGCGCCGTACTTAAGCATTGTTTTCTGCCATTGCACATGACCATTTGGTCTTTTGGCTTTATAAAAAGCCTGTACATCAGTACATCATTTTATATGATTAAACTAGTACATTTCATTGTAGTTGACTGTACAATAACAATTAACACACAACAGCCATTACGCGTTTGTCGATTAATACATTTTTAAATGCAATGAAATTTTATATGTCTTTGTGTTTCCCCCTTCACTTGTATGAAAACTGGCAGAATATTTTTGTATGCGGTGGTTCGCAAAGGCTAGTCCCGTGTTATATGGTCTAAGGTCTATACAAATAAATTACACTGAATCGTCTGTTTGTAATGACCCAATAGGCCGTCTTTTTGGAAATATAGTGAATTTAAAGAGGGAATTATAAAAAGAAATGTGTGCCTGGCTGTTTGTTTCGGGTAATTGCCCGAATGGCTTGGCCCTTTGACGGGACTTTCACTGGTAAATGTGAGATTTCAGGGAACTCCCGCCGGATTCGTGACAACGGCTATTTCAATATAACCAAAACATAGAGGCGAGCGAATTTTCAAGAATTTTAAAACGAGACGCTTAATCGTGAATCATAGAAAGATTAATCAAAAGTATTAAACCAATTTAACATCTAATATCTCATTTATCCGAATCACAACAAAAAATAAATTCTCCGTAGGGTATTGTCTAAACAGTTTAAGGTTAAATTAATGTTTGAAGAGGCGTATCCGGTTGCGCGATGTAGGCGCGATATCTTCGGGACATGATCAAACAAACACGATTTATGTAATTACTCTGTTATACGATGATAACATTTTCAGGGGAGCCCATATCTGTGCTTGTTAGACATTTAATTAAATGCTGATTGGAGGAATTTACCGACGGATATCAGCTCGAACACAGCTAAATAATGGTTAATTCAGAAAGCTCGAGCGCAGTCCATTGGGATTGTCAGATTTGTAATTCTGACTACTGTAATTCGTGTAGACCAAAATAGGGCACTATATTTTGGATCGTATGACTTGAAAACGTAGATGAAGTTTGCCGATGATTGCCTCATGTTTAGTCTTTATTATTATAGAGAGGAAATTTTGATTGTTTGTTTGTTTGCATCGAATAGATTTAGAAGCTACTGAAGCGATTGAAAAAATGTTTTCATGTTGAATAGTTATACTATCCCCGGGTAACATAGGCTATATTTTATTCTCGTATTCCCACGGGAACGAGAGCTACGCGGGTGAAACCGCGTAAAGTCCGCTAGACGTTTCTAGATGTGAGACAAATGACATTACATAAGTAAATTTCCGTCTGCGCCTTCAGGGAATAAGGTCCAGAATCAGCGTCTTGTTGTAACTTCTCTAGTACGTCAATAAAAAGTAAATATATTTACTTTTTATTGACGTACTAGAGAAGTGGTATATATACCATAGATAGGCTAACGAAACCTGGTCAAAATGGTGGCTACGCATCCGTTGGACGTCAAAGTTTGGACCTCCTTGATAATTATGATCCATTGGACCTCCGTTTACCGTTTCGACCTTAAAATTATTATTTTTCCTAAAGTCGAGGTTCCATTGGACCCTCTATCAAGAAACGAGTTCCATTGGACCTCATTTATGAATTGTGGTATTTGAGGTCCAACGGGTGCGTAACCAAAATGGTATCGACAGGGGCGGGGCAAATTCTCCATGTAAATCTTTTACATGCCGATTTAGTAAATTTAAAATTGATCAAAGAATACACAAATTTCTAAAGGTGCCTTTACAAAAACCACCTTTAGCCTCAATTGTAAGTAATAAACCGAAATATATGAGCATTTTAATAAGTTAGGTGTAGATCGGAGGTCAACTGGTACGGAAAAAAAGTTGTTAAATAAGTAATGAGTGAATTTACTTGGAACTTTCCGAATACAAATGGAATTCCATTGGTTGCTTGCTTACAAAGAAACCATACGGTGTTTATATTTTTTTAATATCGAAAAGGAATCGTTTTCGTGCAGGCAGGAGTCGTCCGAAGATATACAAGATGTCCCAGAAGTCGACGTCAAGCCAGAATCGGGCAACAGGCAAGGTCATAATAGTTGTCAGAAAAATATAAAAAAAATCTAGGTCTTGTATTTAAAAAATTATGGACGCTCAAAAAAGTAGAGAAAATCTACGCCTTGTGACGGTTTTTTCATTCCTTTTGCTTCAGATATGTACTTTTTTGTTTTGTTTTTTCTCTCATGTAACCCTGAATAAGTGAATACGTTTTCTTAAATATTTTCTTCTTTTTTATTTATTTTTTATATTTTTCTGACAACTATTATGACCTAGCCCGTTCCCCGATTCCGGCTTGACGTCGACTTCTGCGACACCCTGTATAAGTTGCAAAAATTGGTTAAAGGCGTCTATCACGGTAGCGAGAAGACGCAGATTCAAATCCTGCTCGAAACCGATACTTTTTTCCAGTAAAAAAAAATAGTTGAGCATGATGATTGCGGCGCCTCCGTCATACTTGCATATCCGCTTTGTTCTACATCATGCTTTAAGTTCGATCTTATTAACACTATCAAGAGAGCCATTGAGGTGGCAGAGTTTTATGCCAAAATTGTTTACCAAAAAATAAAATTAAAATAAAAGAATCATTTATTTATACGATAGAAGAAGTTAGCATTCGAATTGCTTTTCAAAAGTTATTTCATAGTGAGTTTATCCGAATCTAGATCTAGTCATCTCGTAGGTACGAGTTTTTTTCATAAAGTATTCGATTAATCACAAGTAGTGGGATCTGCTCCAAATTGCATCGGCATTCTATTTGTAACCTTACAGTTCTTCTATAACCAGATATTTCCACCCACGTGGAATATTGTTCCAGTTTCCGTATTCCATGGCTACTTAATCCGAGGATTAAAGTAGCCTATGTGTTATTCCAGAGTACAATCTTTCCCTTCACCAAATTTCAGCCAAGACCGTTGAACCGTCAGTGTGTGATAGAGTAACAAACATCGAGATATCGATAGATATGAAATGAAATGTATTCTCGTTCTGGGAATCCGGATATAATCCAAATAAGAAGGGTCGATTTCTGAGAAATCAAACAAAAGTCGTCTTAATTTTGTAGATTCTAAAAGATTTTAAGCAAACGTTACCATTACACCTGGGCACCACCGATTCGCGCTTCACACGACATGAATGCGTGGACGGAAATCGGCGGGTGACGCGTCGCCTGTCTCATATTTAGGAACGGCGAACATGAGACGGACGACGTTTCACCCTTAAATTTGCGTCCACGCATTCACGTCGAGTGGTCAAGAATCGGCGCCCAGGGCACCGATTCTCGCTTCACACGACATGAATGCGTGGACGGAAATCGGCGGGTAACGCGTCGCCTGTCTCATATTTAGGAACGGCGAAACATGAGACGGGCGACGTTTCACCCGTAAATTTGCGTCCACGCATTCACGTCGTGTGGTCGAGAATCGGCGCCCAGGAATGTTTCGAATTCACATGATTATGATTGTTAATTAATAATAGATTCAAGCCAGTCCAATAGACAAACTTCGCTTTTTCCAATATCGCAAATAATAACACATGTTTTATTATCAAATGAAACCATTGTCATCATCTATCTACTCTACATATTGTATTCAAAACCATATTACTGTGAAATAAAGTATCAAGATATTAGAAACGGCATTATAAAGCAGTACGTAACAAATTAAGTTACATAAAACGATCTACTTTTCATGAATTGAGATTACTACAATAATGGCCAGCTGACGGACCCAGACCGTATAAAAATTCCTTCTCACGGGCACAAGCAACGGTATCAACGCACGCGCACGTTACTAAGGTCATTGAGACACTGTTGCCGTCTCTTTTTTAAGTTATATTTTAGTTTAACGCTAGAAAGAGACAGTGATAGATGCAAATGTGTCGCCGTAATAAACGAGCGTTGGACTTAGTGTGGCGAGTCCGTGATTGATTAGATGCACCTTCTGGAATCGAGCGTTTACGTGGAAACGAAGTCTGTTCGCCTCCATTGTTCACCAGTTTCGACGCGGCTCCACATTATTACAATGGTTCTCGTTTTGCTGGACTATAGGGCAATAAATACATCGTAAAGTTAGTGCGCGCAGATAAATTTCTGTAGCGGGCTCGTAATGTTACTATTTGAGTGAGTCACAATTCGGGCAGAGAGCAAATTCTTGGCGAAATTGCTCATTTTGTAGAGCTATAAACAAAATACTTAATGTAAATGTATCCTACATACTTATATTACGCTAATATGGTTATATAAGTAGGTATTCATGAATAATAAACTGATGACCGATGCTAGCTCCATCTATTACAAAAGTAGAACACTCGCAGTGTTTACAATACTTTACAAGACGGAGACATAGTTATTTCGAAGTAACAAACAAATTCAAGCGTAAACTGTGACGTTTAGTTTTATTTAGTTGTTAATTACATAAATAACTAAAGGAGAAATAAAAGGAATAGTCGTAAATGAATTAAAGTTAATAATGGTCTGTGTTTACTTTCACAGTTCACGGCCGTAATTAGCAAACGCAGCTTAAAGAATGTTGTTGTCTTTGTCTGTCACGTTCAAGTTTGAGTACGCGACGTATTTTCTGTCTCTGTCTAGCGTGATTTATAGCAAGCAAAGCTTTACATAACATTGGTCGCTACTTACTGCATGTTGTGCTAGTGCCAGTTGGTTTATCGTGATTATGATGCTATAAAATAATTATTTTATCGCGTTTGCATCACTTATCGTGGAAGACTTTGATATTGAGTAAAGCAAAGTTGTGAGGATATAAAGTTTCACTGTTTTTGATAATTTGTGCGGAAAGAAGATATCCAAATAATGTTTACTCTACAATATTATCATTATCAGTCAAAATATTGAAACGAGTTCACGATTGTATCGATAAATGCATAAGGGTATAAAAAGGACGCCTATTTCACGAACATCTTTAAAAACATCTTTTAATAATTATCTTTTAGCATGTATTATTCTCTGGTGGGAGTCCTGGGACATCCTTCGGAGGGCTTACCCGGGGCTCCCGACGCCCGACCGTTTCCCCGGCGTTACGTGAGGTATTTTAGTCGGTAGGAGTCCGGCATACCATCCATAAAGGATTTTCCCTCACGTTAAAAAAAAAGCATGTATTATTTTGTCAAGTCATCTTATCTTGCTTCTGTAAACATAATTTAAATCTTTAAATAAATGTTTTGAAACATTTTACACATCTGACCCAAATTAAGCTGTGCCTGGTCTTTTAAAATGTAAAAATAAACTAAAGCCATAAAACCAGAAACCGACTGAAAATCAGTCACCAAAAAGACATGATATTCAAGTTAGTGTGATAGAGCAAACGACCATAGGTTCCGGGGTGAGCACCAGCACCAGTACATCTGGTGGATCGTATGCTTGTGGTAAAAAAGAGCATTTTACACATCTCACCTAAATTAAGCTGTAAGTTTGGTCTTTTAAATTGTAAAAAGAAACTACAGCCATAAAACCAGAAAACGACTGAAAATTCGCCATCACAAAAACATGATATTCAAGTTATTTATTTGGCTAGTTTAATTAAAAAAAAAACACTGTCAACCCTACTATTATACTTCCTATTAATTTTGTATAATTATGGGATGTTAATTTCCTGAAATAAATGCATTCATTCATTCATTCATTAATAGTATGAATGTGAAAGTTTGTGAAGATATTTGGATGTTTGTTACTCAATCACGCTCTAACAGCTGAACGGATTGGGCTGAAATTTAATACAGAGATAGCTTATAGTCTGGGAAATCTCAAAGGCATTTCGTCCAGGGATTATGTTCCCACGGGACGTGGGAACGGGTACCGAACTTCAGGCGGGCGAAGCCGCGAACATAATATGGTACTTAATAACTAATTTAATGTCCTATTACTGCTAATGTCGAAATAATTGCCTCAGTCTTTCGTTTCAATCAAATGAAAAATCTAAACATCTTGAATTATTCGTTTTATAGCACGTAAATAAATTACTATTTCAGAAAATGAAAACTTGTCATAATTTAAGGTTAATTATTCATTTGACAAACTAAGAAAAACGACTTAAAGTACATTAGGCAAGATAATAAGTTTTGTAAAGATTGTCTGAAAATAAATCTAGAATATTATTTGTAACGTTTTTTTTGCCAAACCCTAGGGACAATATCCTCAGACTAATTTAGATTTTTCTTTCATCTAAATTAAGTGAAATCATAAATTAGTCGATAAGTTTAGTGTAAGATAATTAGCTTTTAATCTATCTATAGTTCTATACTAATATTATAAAGAGGAAAGATTTGATGGTTTGCTTGTTTGCATCGAATAGGCTCCGAAACTTATGTCGACCAAATTGGACACATTTTGGAAAAAGGCCAGGTCAAGAGGACCCTTAATCGGAGAGCATGTATGAAAGTAGAAGAAGCGAAAGTGACATGTCAGGATCGTGACAAGTGGAAAGCCATAGTCTCTACCAACCCGTTGGGAAACAGGCGTGATGTTATGTATGTACATCGTGTGAATGATCTAGTAGAGTCAGACAGGTGCATATTGCACGGTACACATTAATTAGAAAACGGTAACTTTCACGTAATTGTTGTTCCTATACACACCTAGGCTAGTGAATAAGCGAAACTAATATTATGAAGGCAAATTGACAGCATATGGCGGCACAACACTTTTTATATGCCTTTGGTATTATCTTGATAATAAATAATATGAAAATAGTTTAAAAAATAAAAAACACGCTTTTGTGAATTTCAAATAGCCAATCCGCCATCTTGGATGTCCGCCGTGTTGGATTTAAGTCACGTGACTATTTTTTTCGTATTCCTGACAGCAATTCCTTTCATTTCATACCCATATCATGGAGGTGCATTTCAAATAGCCTGTCCGCCATCATGGACGTCCGCCATATTGGATTTAAGTCACGTGACTATTTTTTTCGTATTCCTGACAGCAAACCCTTTCATTCGATAACCATATCATGGGGGTGGATTTCAAACAGCCAGTCCGCCATTTTGGGGAGGCCGCCATATTGGATTTGTAATGACGTTTTTTAGCTAGTCATGTATTGTCATCAGAACTCAGAGCGTGTGCAAAATTTCAGCCTGATCGAAGGACGGGAAGTGGGTCAAATTAACATTCCAAGATTTTCTTACATACATAGTTACAAGTGAAGCTAATAAAAGCGTGTTAAAAAGTCTGTGAGCATGTCTGGTGGATAATGTATTCTATTCTATTACTCTTTCACGCTCTAACAGCTGTTAGAGCGTGAAAGAGTAATAGAATACATTATTCCATGCCAAAATTCAGCCATTATCGGTTCAGCTGAACCGATAATGGCTGAATTTTGGTACAGGGTTAGATTATAGTCTTGAACAATAATATATGGGCGTATTAATACTCGTATCTTAGCAACGAAATTAAAATCTTCCATAGACACATTCTCACATTTAAATTTCAACTTTTCAAAATTGATGTTCAAAAGCTTAAATCACAGTTCAGAGCTGAACAAAGCATTAAATTGCTGCAGATTTGCAGAGAGAAAGAATTGATGGCAGATGTTAGATATAAATCTAACATCTGCCATAGGAATACCAGTAGTAACACAATAAAAAAATATCCATATCGAAAACCTTATTTTCTCAATAAATTTATATGTGCATAAAACAATTATAATACTTTAAAAACACTAAGTATTTCATAACAATACTACTGTAATGAAATACTTTAAGATTAAACGTAATACAATTGCAGGCATTGCTGAAGAACTGTAAAAGTAGGTCAGTACCGCGGTAGACTACGAATACTTATTCCTTTTATGGATAATGGTTACTAAATACGCGCTACATGTACGCTATCTAAGTATTTTTGGGTGATATTCTTTGTAGCATGTCATGAATGAACCTACTTCTGGTCCTAATTTTGGAGGTTTATAGGAATCAGACGTGTAATCGATGAAATTACCTACTGGAGTGACATTCATTTTATGTGTGAACTAATATAATTAAAGTCGGAACCTTAGAGGACATTCGAAGCAGTAAATTCTTATTTAAACTCAGAGAAGTTTTGATTTGTCTATTTCTTTGCACAATATTGAGACACTAGATATCTAAATATTCTAAACTAGCGGACGACACGCGGTTTCACCCGCGTAGTTCCCGTTACCGTGGGACTATGGGAATAAAATATAGCCTATGTTCACCGCAAAGAGCGTAGCTTCCCAACAGTGAAAGAATTTTTCAAATCGGTCCAGTAGTTTCGGAGCCTATTCAATGCAAACAAACAAACAAACATACAAACAAACAAACAATCAAATCTTTCCTCTTTATAATATTAGTATAGATTACCTCAAACGAGCTAGTTTATGCCGCTAATAGTGTCGGTAACACACATGGAGCAAAATATTTGCTC
Source organism: Miltochrista miniata (assembly GCA_933228765.1). Lineage (NCBI taxonomy): Eukaryota > Metazoa > Arthropoda > Insecta > Lepidoptera > Erebidae > Miltochrista > Miltochrista miniata. The sequence goes on along the minus strand of OW121760.1, from coordinate 22,296,795 downwards.
CATGGTAACATATGTTCCGACTTCCAAGTCGACACGTACCACCTCACTATCACAATATCTCTAATGATTGAGCAACGCCGAGACCAAAAATACTTGAGGATTAATGAGGCGAGCTTAGAGATGATTTTTGATGTTTTACACTAGAACAACCGTATTCAGAAAAATCAATACATTTAATAAAATCGTAACAGGTCGCTGTCTGTTCATGGAAGACAAATAAGAAAAAATATAATAGGGGGGTTTTATGGACGCAATAGAACCCAAAACAATGATTTTTTAGAATTTTTGTCTGTTTGTCTGCACGCTAATCTGAGCAACCGCTCAACCGATTGCGATGCAGTTTTCTTTATTGGGTTGCGGCTTGCTTCACTTAACATTTAGTGTTTGTTTCATGTCAATCGGTTCATAAATAAAAAAGTTAAAACAATCTAAAGAATCTGCAGCGTACGAAGTCGCAGGCAACAGCTAGTAGCAAATAAATTAACTTACCGGCTCGGCTCGAGCATCATTTTGTGTGGCCTGTAAATAAAAATAAATAATGTTAACTAATGCTGCTGTAATCAAAATGCACACACCGACATAATCACACTTATAGGACGATTTAGAATGTGTGAGTTCACAAGTAAAGAAAACAACTTAAAGAACAATAGATCGTTATATATACATATAAATCAGGTTATGTACGGCAGATACTCGTTATCATAATAGACATTTTATAACTTTAAAACACAGATATTCCCACTTCTTCGAAATCTCATATAGGATGGTCAATTCAGAAGTTTATTCTACGACGTACGAGTCCACGCTCATCTCGCTAAGTACTGGAGATTCATCATATTTAATATAAAGTGAAAAAAGACAACTTGGCCCGCACGGGATTTGAACACGCAACCTTTGCCTAAACCAGGGCAGTGCTCTAACCAATTGAGCTAACGGGACCGTACTGACTCAAGTTGAAATTCTTCACCTTATTGTAACCGCCATTTAAGAGTATGGCACAGAGCCATCTATCGAGTTACTTAGTAACTCTGATATCAATGAACGATATTGCAATCATTTTTAAACATCGATTTGATGTCTCCGACTCAATCTATAGATGAAATACGAATGACTTTTTCATAATATTTAATATAAAGTGAAAAAAGACAACTTGGCCCGCACGGGATTTGAACCCGCAACCTTTGCCTACTACTTCAACTTGAGTCAGTACGGTCCCGTTAGCTCAATTGGTTAGAGCACTGCCCTGGTTTAGGCAAAGGTTGCGGATTCAAATCCCGTGCGGGCCAAGTTGTCTTTTTCACTTTATATTAAATACACTCGAGAGCAATGAATCCGGGTCACTTAAAGAATGTTAAAAATCTCGGAAACTAAAAATGATAGGTTAATGCAATAAATTGTATTTAATAGACAATGTAATACTCCTTAAATGAAAGTAAAAAAAATATGAGTCACCATACATTTTATTGACACAAAATTACATAAAGAAAAAACTGCCGATCTCTCCTTAAAACAAAAATAGGAAACATGAAATTTTTGAACTTTATTACGATTTTCTTGAATTTTAATACTTCGTATTGCCTCCTCGTGCTTCCATTACTGCGTTTACGCGGTTTGGCATGCTGTACACCAAGTTCCTTATACGATTTTGGGGAATATTCTCCCATTCCTCTGTGAGAGCAATTTTGAGCTCACGAAGCGTGATTGGGGGAGGGTTTCGTTGTTTTACGCATCTGCCTAGCTCGTCCCAAGCATGCTCGATCGGGTTGATATCCGGGCTGCGCGCTGGCCACTCCATACGAGTAATGTTCATCTCTTGAAGGTAGTCATTCACAATCCTACCTGTATGAGGTCGGGCATTGTCATGCATAAATATAGCATCCTCACCTAAATTGACCATAAATGGACCAACGCGATCATTGAGGATTTCTTCCACATATCTTACGCTAGTTAAAGAGCCGTTTTCTATGATCACCAGCTCTGTGCGACTTTCAGAAGAAATTCCGGCCCACACAAGTACAGACCCACCACCGTAGGCTACTTTTTCTTCGATGCATGCTTGCTTGAATCTTTCCCCTGGTCTTCGATACACTCTGTGTCTTCCATCGTACTTGTAGAGCATAAATTTTGATTCGTCGGAGAACATAACTTTTGACCAATCTTCAATACTCCAATTTACGTGGCTCTGGGCATACCTTAGTCTCGAAATACGATGCCCACGCTCCAGTTTAGGGCCGTTTGCAGGTCTAAGGGGTTTTAAGTTAGATTCAGCAAGCCGACGTCTTACTGTCCATGCACTTGGGTTACTTCCTCCGAGGCGTCGAAACTGATTGGTGAGTTCAGTTCCTGTGAGAAAGCGATTTCGAAGCATGGTGTTCACCAAGTATCGGTCTTCTCGTGCTGTGGTACACCTGGTTCTGCCCGTTCCTGGTCTGCGTAGGTTAGAACCAGTTTCTTCGTAACGTCGGAGAACTCTTTGTACTGTTGACAGCGACACACCGACAGTCCTGGCTGTATCGCGCTGACTCCGGCCGGTTTCCAGCATTGTAAGTATTCTGGTGCATTCTTCAGGCGTAAGCGACATAATTTCAGCTTGATTAATGAATATAGAGCACTATCAACATGGTTTATGTACCCACATAAATGACAGATTACAAACAAAAGCAACACCAAATGCTGTAATTTCGTAGTTCCATCTTCGAAAGTGGCCCTTTTTCAAATTAGATTTTTTTATGATATAACTTTACAATAACTAAGAAGTTTTAATACCTTCATTTAAGGAGTATTACATTGTCTATTAAATACAATTTATTGCATTAACCTAGCATTTTTAGTTTCCGAGATTTTTAGGATTCTTTAAGTGACCCGGATTCATTGCTCTCGAGTGTATTATGGAAAAGTCAGCATACTAATTGCTTTAAATATTTCATCTGGAGATTCATCATCGGCACTCTTATGCAATGCAATTTGTATACATCGTTTGACTGGGTTTCTGAAGAAATATTTTTCATCTGCTTTCAAAACATTATGAGGCTCCAGAAGAATCTAAAGGCTTTTGTATTAAAAACCTGTTCGAATTCGAAACCCTAAGTCATTGCAGTCAATGACACTATCGAATTTTTTTTAAGCTTGAGCTAATATTGACACTACTTATAGATGGTTTAAACGAATTAAAGTATCTAAATTAGTTTTAATGAGCAGCCATTTTGAACGACCTTATAATTCCCAATTTAAATTCCTAAAGGCACTTCGTCTACTCATACGTGACATTACTAATGAATATTCATAGAAATATGTCATTGCGCTCACCGATCAAATTAATTTATTCTTCGATTACATGAAAATTACAATCTGTACCTTCTACTTTAGTAATTATGTTAAAGTGTTTTCGCGTCGAGTCGTATAAAATTTTACCAGGTTTTTTATTAACTTGCTTACATGTATTTTTTGTTTTTGAGATGAAACACGGTGACAATACTTGGCGAATTTTGGTTTGCGTCGCAGGACAGAATTCTTCAACAAGCTGAGGAATTTCAACTCAATCCGATATACCGATAGACCGTCATAGTTATTATTTATAGTAGACGTCACGCGGTTTCACCCGCGTAATTCCCGTTCCCGTGGGAATATGGGAATAAAATATAGCCTATGTTCACCGCATGTAGCTTCCCAACAGTGAAATAATTTTTCAAATCGGTTCAGTAGTTACGGAGCCTATTCGATGCAAGCAAACAAACAAACAAACAATCAAATCTTTACTCTTTATAATATTAAGTATAGATTAAACCGGTGACAATGTCCTAAAAAAAATCTTGTACCGAAATCTGGGTAGAAGTTTTCAACGTTTTTTGGCATCCAATTAACTACACAAAAAACGATAGTATTCTCGGAGATTATTGAGACCAACAAGCATAATTTGCATTTGCAACACAGTTTTTACTAGCGTAGATATTAGACAAGTTTATGTAATCTACACATTTAATGACAATAAAGAATTCATTAATATTTTTATAATGTTCACTTATGAATAGCAGTATTTTTTTTGTTTTAGACAACAAAAATTGCCACTTACTATTCGGCTTTTGATATCTTAATTTAAAATGGGTTCTTTCAAAGGTTTTTTTCTTGTTCTAAACATTGTTTGTTAAAAATGTTTATTACTTATGTTAATATTAGAAGATTGACGGTTAAATATTTAACCATTAGTGATTGATATTTTAACACTGTTGACGCATTTCTGAGCGAACGCTTCTGAATGAAATTTGTCACACGCCAATGATCTTCTAAGTTATTTATAACATGCTTTAAGGAAAATATAATGTTTATCGAGTGAGTGAGTGAAGCTCGTCGTTTGGGTTCGCAAAATTTCAATGTGGCGCTTTATGTACTTAAATCGTTTTTGCAAAATTTAGAAGACGTAGCTCTAGGTTTTTGACCTTTAATAGACTAACGAGGGGACCAACAGAGCCAGTCTCATGGTTTCTTAAGATTTTTTATACCACTAAGAAGTCCGACCAGCACCACATGCCTGATCGAAAGCTGTCACCGCAACGTATAGACATCTGAAGCATGAGCCATATTTTCTAATCTAATCCCTCAGTTTGTCGGGGTGGCTGGCTGCTGCGGAGACAGGAGATGAGCTGGTCTTACAATTACCGTTGGTGCAGTGTTTGGTGCCTAGACGCTGATGCGATCGAAGATGTAACCAGGCTGGAGCGGTCGCTGCTTGCTTGTGGTATCCCTGAGGAGGTCGAGGATGCTGGCATACTGATTTACACAAGGGATCCTCCGAACAGGCAAGGTGCTCCTGCCTTTGTTTGATCTTGGATTGTTGTTTATATTAATCATCGCCGCGAGAACTCTGAAATCGCGATGCAGGATTTATCCACTCTTCGTTGCGAGAACTTTCATGTCGCGATGCAGGACTTCTATTGGTATTCGCTATGTAGCGATATCGCCATAGGTATGTTTCATAATTATCTGTCAATTTTTGAAGATGTAACTTAATTACAAAGGATAACATCAAGAGGTCATCTATCCTGTAGTTACGTTTTGAGTTTTGCTGGTTTTTATCATCCCCGAATATTACGTGTGGAAGGAATTCCTCACAGATGCTATGACGGATTTCTACTCGTACCGCTAAAACACCTGCACACGGCCGGGAGTCCCGTGTATGCCCTCGGTAGAAACACAAATTAGAGATAGTACACATGGAAAACTCATGTATGTACTTCTTTTTTTACACCTACCCTCTGCTACACACACTCGCGCACAAATCAGTATCGAAAAATCGGTTGAGGAGCGCCTGACATTGTGTCTGTGAATGAGTTGTCTATGTGTGCGTAGTGTCTGTGAATGAGTTGTCTATGTGTGCGTAGCCTCAGCGAATTTTGTAAGTAGGTTCCCATCTGTACTATCTCTAATTTGTGGTAGAAACGACTAATAGATTATTGCATTGTGTTGTGATCTATAAATTGATCACGTATGATAAAAAATTTATAGTATACGAACCTTACGAGTATGGCAATTTGTTCATTTCAAAAGTCACGTTTTACTATTTGGACACAAGATTTGTGTGCCGGCATAAAATTTGTAATTACTCAATTTATGGTGATTCACGAATCGTGTTCAGCTAATGGCGGTAAGGTTGGGCGAAGGTTGTACTCCAGGTACAACGTTGATTATGTGGTTTAGTGCAAGGTTTTAGAAAGAAACAAAACAGAAGTGTAGTGATTAGATGGTGTTGCGTTATAAATCCTTTGGTATTCTAACCGTTCGTAGCCCCACTACACAAAATAATAAGGTACAGAACGCAATCTCATGTATGTACTTTTCCTCACACCTACCCTCTGCTACGTACACTCGCGCACAAAACAGTATCGATACAAATTAGAGATAGTACAGATGGAAATCTCATGTAACATGTACTTTTATTTCACACCTACCCTCTGCTACGTACACTCGCGCACAAAACTGTATCAATACATATTAAAGACAGTACAGATGGAAATCTTATGTATGTATGTACTTTTATTTCACACCTACCCTCTGCTACGTACACTCGCGCATAAAACAGTATCGATACAAATTAGAGACAGTACAGATGGAAATCTCATGTATGTACTTATATTTCAAACCTACCGTCTGCTACGTACACTCGCGCACAAAAACAGTATCGAAAATTACTATGAAAATTTTTGAATTCGTGTCTGTGTCTATGTGTGCGCAGCCTCAGCGAATTTAGAATGTAGATTTCCATCTGTACTATCAAATTTGTACCCGCTGTATGAGTTTTCTGCGTTAAGCATCGTACTGCTCAGTCGGACTTGAGATGGGTAACCAGTAGGGGCCTTTTCATTAACTAGCACGTTAAGTATTTTGTACCAGGTGTCAGTAACATGGTAGTAGCCCAAAATTTTTAACAAAAGGTAGCACCTGTCCGTTTCAATACAGCAATATTAATTAGGTGGGGCGATTTATTGCTAAGTAATAAGTACCTAGTATAAAAGATAACATATTTATTTGTTCACAATCATATTTCGACCCATGAACATTTAGGTGTTTATAAACATTTGGAAAATCAGATGTACCACGAGCAACTATCACAAACACCCAAAAACTCCGAACTAAAAATCAAATTACAAATTCATAATAACTTATTAAAGTGTTATCACACACGCAAAAGCAATATATAAAACAACGTTATCGTTTTATCAATAGCGAACGCGAACCAAATATGACGTTCGGGAGATAACGAACGCTTCGGTCGCGATCGCCCACCAAGGTCGTCGAGGTCATCGTCCTGTTGATTCCTTCGTCACGGCATGTTCCACCGGCCCAATCAAATTTACTTAAGTATACATAAAACTCTTGAACACGGCCCAACTTGTACCGTTAGACAATTTAATAATGAGGTTATCTGTAGTTTAATGTCATCATATCATTTGTTGGATAATGGTGTCGTTTGATATCGGTTTCGAAGGATTGGAAGGTCTTGAAAACAGTGTTGGTTTTGAATTGTTATCTTTATTCATAATTTCATAAACACTACTTATTGACTGGCCTCGTGGTCTAGTGGTTAGTGTGCCTGACTACGGATTCGGAGATGATGGGTTCGATTCCCACCCAGGACAAATCTCTTTGTGTGATAAGCGCATTGACTTGTTCTGTGTCTGGCTGTAATTTATCTATAATATGTATGTAATTAGAAATATATGTAAGTATAAGGATGTCTATCAGTAGTCTAGATCCCATAGGACAAGCTTATATTAGCTTAATTTGGGCTAGATGATGTTGTGTGTGAAAGTCCACAAAATATTTAAGTATTTTATTTATTTATTGTTGGAAATGGCTGTCATCATATCTATCAGCGCGCAGGTGCTCGCTGTTGCAATGCAGCTGATTGACCTTTAAGGTTCTTCCAGCAGTGCCAGTTTATGCAGCTTTGAATTAATATGAAAAATTACAATAAGGATACTATACTAATATTATAAAGACGAAAGATTTGTTTTTTTTTTGTTTGTTTTTTGTACCGATTTGAAAAATTCTTTCACTGTTGGAAAGCTACACTCTTTGCAGTGAACATAGGCTATATTTTATTCCCGTATTCCCACGGGAACGGGAACTACGCGGGTGAAATCGCGTGACGTCCGCTAGTCAATAATATGTTTATTTGCAGAATACATTACGTATACTGACAATAGAAGTCACTGAAAAGAGTTACATAACTACTTTGGCAAAGCCAACTTGAAAGAGTCAACCTCTTCAAAGTTGACAATATCAATGTAACTGAAACGTTTGTATTTTAATTCAAAGTAACAACAGATTTTTCCATTCCAACAAGCAGACAGTACAAAACCAAAAATACTTTTGGTAGCTAGCACCGTTCGAGACATCCAGCCGAGCTATCGCACGCGACCACATCCTGTTCATGTAGCTCTGCGGTCGAGTGTAAACACAGAACCTATTCCAAATCATTGAAAACATGGCGGAAATTAATCTACAGTAGTAGACGCCCGCGGTTTCGCCCATGTGAAAGTAAGGTTTTACATTTAGTTTAGCATTTTTTTAACTTTTTCATTTCCTGGGGTATCCTTCCGAGGGCTTACCCGGAGCTCCCAACCGTAGGCTGTTAGACAGGATACGTGAGGTTTTTTAGTCGGTAGGGGTCCGGCATAGCATCCATATGGATTTTATTTTCACACATACATAAAAAAGGGTAATATTTAGGGTAAACTACCCTAAATAATAGAATTTTCTAGACGGATGAGTTTCGTCTGGGTGTTCATGATAGGTATAGATTAAAGTTAAACGGAGTCATAATATCAACGATAAATACTTTAGGAATATGTACCTGTGTTCTGTATAGAACTTACTGGAAAGACAGATCACTAAGTTCTTCCCATGGCCGTAAGAACCATACGAATTTTCCATTTCTTCGCCATGATATCGCCCTTTAGTCAGATTGTGCAACACTTGCAGATGAGACTGGTTTAGGCCCCGAAGATCTTGGGATCCTGATCATCCTCTCAGGAGAGAGAATGATCAGTATCCGATTGAACAGGATTCCACTGGGGACGGTATATTTCTTTAGTGTTATCGGAATTACCATCAGCAATGCGGTTGGTCGGTTCAGTTGGTCGGAGTGAAAAGACAGTATAATCACTCTATACCTGTACCAATTTCAGCCAGATCCGTTCAGCGTCGTTATAACGTGAAAGAGTACCAAACATCCATACCTCCATACATTCACACATCCACACTCACAAAGTTTCGCATATAAAATATTACTAAGATTGAATAAATGACAGCTTATCTACGAGCATATCTATTTTTACACTCGGGACTTTCCTTTGGAAAAAAGTAGGTACTTAATGACAGCTTGTAAAATTTTAAAATATAGGTAGATATAGAATAATAATGAAAGATTAAATTATTATGGAACTCAGCAGTGGGCGTCAATCATCTGACTAATCAATGGATGAATGAAAGATTTGATTTGGTTTGAGAATAACGATTATGAACCCTAGAGCTCGGTATCCACCGCAGGCTCTTCGGGCCCATTAATAAATTCTCTAACTCGCAACAGTAAACTGTGATGTGTTTGCGGGAAAACAACCCATCTGAGCTCAAGGTGGAAACTAGACTAGAGGGTTTATATTTAATCGTTCTTCTCAAACCAAAGAATTAGACGTTTTGCTACATACATGTTTCAACAGTTTAGGGTAGTTAGACATTTTGCAACTTAAGACTTATTGATCATAAGCGAAATCTATTACCTCGTTAATAGCGGATTGAGCAGAACTTGGAGGAGCAATTAACCACAGTTTTGGTCAGTCGCCAATGCAAGTGGGACATGTCACAAGGTCACGGCCGTGCCCTTTTGGTATCCCTATATGGTATTTTTGTATACAAATTTAAGGTGAAGCACTTCTGAATCACGTTTAACGCGTGCCAAGGTCCACACATGGAACATAGTCCATATTTAATTAATAGTGTTGGCGTGGTACGTCGCACTAGGTCGACAATACTTCACGAGTTCTTCAAGAAGCCTCAGTCCTCAGTCTAAGCATTTCAAGCTGGGTATTAGACGGCTAGTTCTGTACCAATCAGTTCATCTGAACAATAATAATAGTATCCATATCGCGTCCTTGTAACGCTGTCATAGTCATCTGTACTTGATAGATATTGATTGCTTCACAGCCAGAGTCCGCGCCGATGTGAACCGACCGTATCTCATTGCGCAATGAGGGGACATGAATTCGTAATACATTATTCCGAAACAGTTTAATCCTTGTAAATGTTATTATAAATGCCAAGGTTCATGAGGGTGTATGGATGAAGACAGATGATAGGAGAGCGGTTTGGTCGACATCTCGGCTTCACTGTATCGCAGGATATTCTCGCACATACTGCCGGTCTTTGAACTTATGAAGATCAAAAAGCCGATAGGTGCAGTGTGACGAATTAAGTGGTCACACAACGCCTTTGGTTTTTTCGCGGTACTTCTCACACTATTGCAAAAGTCTAGATTAGCACATGATACTTTGATCTTCAGCATTAGGTTTCTAGAAAATTGGATTATGGTAACTGTTTACGATCTTCAGCCACTCATACTCAGGAGGAACTGACTGAATACTGGTTAAAAAAATGTCGTGGAAAACGACCTTACCCACTTTGTTATCCAGTGAAGATCGGATCTCTAAGCACGAGATGGAATAACATAATGCGCAGTATTGTTATTAATTCCTTTGTTCTGGGACATCCTTCTGTCCTGGGACATCCTTCCGAGGGCATCCCATAGGCTGTTGGGCGTTACGTGAGGTTTTTTAGTCGGTAGAAGTCCGGCATGGCATCCATGATGGATTTTCCCTCAATTTAAAAAAAGAAAAAAAAGCGCTGTATTTTAAAGAGTAGACCTTTTCTTACAGTCACTTTAGGATGCAGAAATAGATGATGGAAGTAGCGGAGGTACATAACTAGTAACTATGCTTACCTAAATAATGCTATTACAAATTCAGTGTAGTCCAAGAATCAATACTTCTTCTGAAGAAAACATTATTATGGTTATTGATATAGACAGCACTGGACCACAATAAATCAACTACCAATAGGAAACATTGTCGAAGCGACCGTTGCGGCACGTTTGACATCCCATTCCGTAGGGCGCAGGTAAATTTGCAAAGCCCCAAACTCTACGAGTAAATTAATCTGAAAACGAGACATTCCATTTTGAACCTTAACGTATATAAACGGTTTCTGTAACCGGTAACGTGATATTTACAAAGCGATAAAGAGTATTTTGCGGTGGTAGATTAACTAAGGATGTCGGTTATTTACAAAGGAGTTAAAATATGTATTTCAAAGGCAACATTGGATAGACTCAATTTGAACGTCATGGTTTTTTTTTAAGTTTAAACATTTCTTTTAATTCGTATAAAATCAATGTGCTTAGAATAAAATATGTGGTCTGTGTTGTGTCTAGACATGGACATAAGTACAATAAAAATTCAAGGTTAAGGTCAAATACCTAATACTAGAGTCAGTGTTACAATTTGTTGTACCATTTCTCTTGTCGTTGGATTATTTACAATATTATAGTTAATTGGGCATACCAGTGACTAATTTTTTTTTAAGAAGTTTGAACTTTGAATGTACGTTATACGAGTACAACCACATTCTAACACTCAACGGAACAAGGTGAAATTTGGTACCAGGTATACCTAGATAGGTAATTATTATTGTTTTTTTTTAAAATAAATAGATGTGTGTGGATATCCCGCACAACATCATCTATCAAAAATTAAGATCTAGATGACTGTTAAGTTATATTTCTAAATACATACCTGTTATATATAGATAAATTACACCCAGACACAGAACAAATCGATGTGCTCACCACACAAAGAGATTTGTCCTGGGTGGGAATCGAACCCACTACCTTAGAATCCGTAGTCAGGCACACTAACCACTCGAAACCCGAGGTCAGTCATAGTCTGGAATAACGCATAGGTTACTTTTTATACTTGGAGTACGTTCTCATAGGATGCGAGAAAGATGCTGAGCAGCTTGCACTATCCAGTTCATCAAAACGTATTTTAACAAGTTTGTTATGCGATGTACAATAGAATTCTTAAAATGCAGATGGGAACTCGACTTATCACAAACTAGCGGACGTCACGCGGTTTAACCCACCCACGTCATTCCCGTTCCCGTGGAAATACGGGAATAAAATATAGCCTATGTTCACCGCAAAGAGTGTAGCTTCTCAACTGTGAAAGAATTTTTCAAGTCGGTCTAGTAGTTCCGGAGCCTATTCATTACAAACAAACAAACAAAAAAACAAATAATCAAATCTTTCCTCTTTATAATATAGTATAGATATGTGCTTTTTTAAATTAAAAAAATAGGTTACTTGTCCTTGACACTTTCACACGATGTGTGTGGATGCGACCTGGTTTTGTTATCTGTGCGAGTGCAATTTTTGAAAGGTAAATACAATAGTGGCACAGTTATAAATTCACGTCATAATAGTGTGGCTAGATAATAATATTTAGTCGGTCCGTAGTTCATTCATGTTTGTGTTGATAATATTACTATTGACACATGTGTATGAATTTCATGTAGAGCTAATTAGATATGTAAGCGTGAAATAATTTGGATGGACGGATGTAGCAAATTTTAAAAAGGACATAGAATATGTTTCATCGCGTAAACTATTCACTTTAGAAAAAAATGATGTTAGAAACCTCAATAGCATTTTTGAAGACCTATCTGTAAATACCCCACACGTATTGGTTTGATGACAAAAAAAAATTTGAGTTTCAGTTCTGAGTATGGGGACCCCCAAAACTTACCGCTTTTTATCTAGTTTTATCTTAGACCATATATCACGGGACTAGCCGTTGCGAACCACCGCATACAAAAATATTCTGCCAGTTTTCATACAAGTGAAGGGGGAAACACAAAGACATATAAAATTTCATTATATTTAAAAATGTATTAATCGACAAACGCGTAATGGCTGTTGTGTGTTAATTTTTATTGTACAGTCAACTACAATGAAATGTACTAGTTTAATCATATAAAATGATGTACCTACTGATGTACAGTGCTTTTTATAAAGCAAAAGACCAAATGGTCATGTGCAATGGCAGAAAACAATGCTTAAGTAAGGCGCATCCTGTGGTTAGATGATCTAAGAGTTTTATATAAGAATCTTAATGCGGTTCACAGAATACATCTAGTTACCAAGTTTCAATATCATAGGCCTTATAGTTTCGGAGAAAAGTCGCTGTGACACACGGACGGACAGACAGACAGACATGACGAATCTATAAGGGTTCCGTTTTTGCCATTTGGCTACGAAACCCTAAAAAGGACACAAAATTTATAAGAAGTGATTTGGCTTAAAAAAAAATTCTTCTTTAGTGCCATTTTAGCCCTTGGGTATAATTAACACATTATCTTTTAATTTTCATTCGTTTTTGTAATGTTTCAATATCAGCAGAAATAAATTTGGGGCGTTCTGTTCAAGTCTAGCGCAAATGTAACAATCTTTACAAATAGTATGACAAGTTCAATTTAATAGAATCGAGTTCTTTATAAACAGAGCACAATAATACATAACCTCCCACAATAAAACGTCTTGAAAGATTTAATATTCGCCGTACATTCATTTTTTTACACCCCTCGTTCATTCTGAACCCTCCCGTGTTCCACCAAAAAACACCTATTTCATAAAACAGATAGCCTTTTTCATCGCTGAGCGGCCCAATGGTCTGTAATTTTGTTTTGATGAATTAGCCAAACGGCGGTATACTAATAATCGACGATGGACGAACAACGTAACATTTTGAGCCCCTCAAATTTGTTGGCGGACGTATCGAAAGGTTTTTGTAAATAAAAATTGTGAAATTTTCGGAAGGCGAGTTCATTGTTCGTTTGAACGCTACGTCGACCTTGGCGGGCGGTGTCGTAGAACCCCCGCGGCGGGTTTTGTTACTGGGTTCGTTGGTACGCACTGAAAAAACGTTTCAAGAAACCTGCCAATAACTCTTCTTACTAATATTATAAATGCGAAAGTTTGTGAGTGTGGGTGTTTGTTACTCTTTCACGCTCGAACGGCTGAACGGATCTGGCTGAAATTTGGTACAGGCATACATTATAGTCTGGAATAACACATATGCTACTTTTTGTCCCGGGCATAAGTTTCTACGGGAAGCGGGAACGCGCGGGCGAAGCGGCGGGCATCAGCTAGTATAGAATAAAACTTATTTGCACACCATGTTATATTTTACAGTAATAAATAATTGCAGATGCTGTACAAAGGACGCCCTTATCGCTAAAAAGCAATTTCTGCCAGGCAAACTTGGGATGGATAGAAAAATATATACCCCCTTATTCATAATCGTTTATTAAACGTATTTTAGTTAAAACACATTTTAAGTCTATTGCTGTCTCTAACCATACTCTGTCATTGGTTAGAGACAGCAATAGACTTAAAGTGTGTTTTAACTAAAATAGGTTTAATAAACGATTATGAATATGAGGGTTAGATTATAAGACAAGTGGGTAGTTTAGGTGTAGAAATAAAATGATACAAAACAATACACATACCAAAAGGTATACAGGGTGAAATTCAAATTTACTACTTAACTTATCTAGTACTTAATACTTTTTTGGTGTGGATAAACTGCGCGTGGTAAACATACACACATACATTATAGTCACGCCTTTATCCCCAAAGGAGTAGATAGAGGCATAACATACACCCAAATTGTCCCACGTAATTTTGACAGTTGTTAAATGGACAAGCACAGGTTGAGGCTACTGTGTCTATGAAATTTTGAAGCAGTCTATAAGATCTCTTCGAATTGGCTTAACTGTACCATGTTACAGGCTGTCGAGACTTACGGTTTAACGTGCCTTCCGAAGCACGGAAAATCTCGTAAACGGAAATGTAAGATATTTAACTAAGTGATCATTTACAGAAGACTGATTTACCGGAGATACGAGTGCTTACAGAACAAAGAAAAAAAATATAAAATGCGACATGGCAAGTCTGTGAGACAGCAATAGGGGAAATGTCTAGGGGGTCTAATTAGCAAAGCGAGTGAAGCATGGCTGCTCGGGAGACAGTTGCACCGTGCTATACTTAAAGGTAGTGCTTTGATATAATGTGGATGGGTGGTTTCCGAGACTTATTACATTGAAGTGGCCACTAAAACATTAATACTGAAGTATTCTTTACAAAAATAGGCTTAAGATATTTAAAGTAATGGTGGCTTTTTATACCACTAATGTGGCAGACAAGCTTACGGCCTAACTGATGGAAAGTTATCATATCACCTTAGCCTATTGGCGTTTGCAACATCAGACTGTAGCGCACATTCGCATACGGTAAGAACCTTCAAGATCTCTTTTGAAGAACCCCATACTGTATAGGCGTTTGGGAAAACTGAGGCGTTTTTAACGGTTAAAGAATGTTATATTAATCTATGTAAGTATCTAAATGTTATTCAAAGTATCTAGTCATTAAAGAAACAGGCCAAGAAAGACAAGTCCTTTCGTAACGACCACGTAATAAAATCACCGTATTAAACGGACCGCCTGAAAAGAAAACCAAACAAACTTTTTGGACATCGCTGACGTAATTGTGCTAAGCGACGTCCTTAGAATTTAAAGTAAGCTTTAGATTTCGATATAATATTATGAAATGAGACGTAATTTGGTTATAATATTAATCATTAGATGGTGATGGTAACTCCGCCCGCGTGGACCCGTTTACGCATTTCCGGGGACGTATTCCAGGACCGAAAGGTAGGTTACCTTATTCCAAACTATAGTCTATCCCAGTACCAATTGTGGAACAGATCCGTTTAGCCGTTGAAGTATGATTGAATATTTTGAATAACAAACATCTTCACAAACTCTCGCATCCAAACTAATATTATAAAGCAGAAGAGTTTGTTTGTTTGAATGGAATCTCAGGAACTACTGGTTAGAATTTAGAAATTCTTTTTCACTTCGATATCCCATTATTGAGGATGGGTATATAGGCTATAAAACATCACGCTAAGACGAATAGCAGCGGAGCAGCAATGAATAATGTGGGGTACGCTGCGTAAATGGTTATACTCGTAGTTACATTGGTTACGTTAAAATTGACTATTACAAAATTTATAATATCAAGTAGGATGATGCAGACTGTTTGCAGTATCGCTATATATTGTAATTAGCACCAAGTTTGTCATAATATGACAAACTTGGTGCTAATTACAATTACACGTTGTGAAATTGCAGTACATATGTTTAACTGGCAGGTTCCACATATGCGCCGCGCAGATTTGGAATTTGGCTATTAATTTTATGTAAACAACCAGTCCATTGCATACCAATGTTGGACATAGGCCTCTCCCAAATTTTTGGCAGGAAAATTGGTCTTATTGTATCACTGTTGATTCGAAGGCGATTTATAGTATTTAGTCGTCTCGTTCTCTAGTG
This sequence comes from Miltochrista miniata, assembly GCA_933228765.1. Classification (NCBI taxonomy): domain Eukaryota; kingdom Metazoa; phylum Arthropoda; class Insecta; order Lepidoptera; family Erebidae; genus Miltochrista; species Miltochrista miniata. The sequence goes on along the minus strand of OW121760.1, from coordinate 22,280,793 downwards.
ACCACGGCATGGAGGTCGCAGGATTGAGTTGCATGCAAGTGCGTATGATACAGACTGATAGCAAAATTGTTGAAGGAGACCTACATTAAAAGGAATTAGATGTGGAAGTCCTATTGTTGCTTGGACATTGAAGTATTTAAAACTGCTGCAGTATTATTAATTATAAATGTGAAAGATATTGAATAATGTTACTTTTCTTACCATTGAAACTATTTGGCTGAAATTTGATAAACAGACAGCTGACACCGTGTATAAACACATAAGGTGGATTATCCCGGTCAATCAATTGTAGATAAACCCATATTTACAGTGAACCAAAATAAAATTTAAAAAAAAAACGTAATTAACAAAATGAAATCCAAAACTAGCAAACAATGTAAAACGCAGTGACACACGAAATCCATGCTCTCTACGATCTAATTTGGTAAAGTCCGGCGTGCAACGTTGCGCCAACACTGGCTTACACATTACCAATGGTTGCGACACACTTGCCCCTTTTAAACGCAAATAATGTGCCGAATATAAATTCCATGTGTTGTACCGAATTATAAAATGAAACTGAAGTACCCAAGGCTTCAGATTTTGAGGACCACTGAAAATTAAAAAGCTCACAAAGTTACACTTATGAACGTCAAAATGATTGCCTCTACATTTACTGCCAGATTCGCAACACAATAGTAGAGCCGGAGCGTAAAGAACCTGGCAATAAAACTCACGGCCACTTTTTTCTTTCTATTTTTTTAAACTTTCAGTAGGTAATTAACTAAACCCATTACAAATCATTTGACAATCACAATGGTGTAGTTTTTAAAACAAGTGAGTTTAAATTAAACAAAATACTTTTTTAAACAAAATTCGGCTATTACACTCAACGTCACTCTGGAGTATCGTAATATAATGTGACTGAGAAATTTTGGATCCAATAGTCCTTTGAATGTTTCAAAAGGCTCTTCAATGACAGCAATGGGCAAATGGGTTCACCTCTATTAGATGGGATAAACGAATGACTGGCAAAATGTTGGGACACAAAACTAACTAGGTAACTTCATCTGTGACTCGTTATTATTTTGGTCAGTTTAACGTTTGAGGCTTAAATTTTGTTCAAATATTTTTTTTACTAGAAGGCTACTTTTTGCAAAAATGTATCTTACAAGGTGGTTTAGGGAAATAGCTATAATTATTATCTTTAACGAAGGATGAACCAGGTCACGTGCTGCTGCTTTGTGATAATGCAGATGAACTACAAACACTATTCGCGGCGATGCGATTTGTGAACGTAGATGAAAGTCACATATTTTGCAGTTTCTTGAGACAAATGGCATGATGGAGAAACGTTAATGGCGACCAGTCCCATACGTGAGAATGTCTGGTTGGTTACAACTACATCGGGTAGTGGAAAAAGGGGCACAAATAAAAAATCGGGCTTTAAATTGCGAGGACGATATGGTACTTGCCAAAATGGTGTCACAATTGCTGACTGCAACGTAACGGCAGTAAACGGACCCAGAGGTTTGAAGCGAAGGATTCGACGCAGCAAAGAATAACGCTTAGAGATTTGCTCCTCGAGCGAAGCTACAGGCAATAGCTAGTAGAATATGTGGCTTAATAGCTCAGTGGGCAGCAGGAGGCGTCCAACGGCGCAATTATAGAAAATTGCCATTTCAAATTCCGGTGGAGAATATATTTTTTCTTGGGATATCCTTCCGACAGCTTACTCAGGACTACTAACCGTAGGCTCTTAGGCAGGATACGTGAGGTTTTTTAGTCGGTAGGAGTCCGGCATAGCATCCATGAAGGATTTTCGCTCACGTTAAAAAAAGAAGCTAGTAAAATTTAAATTCGGGCAATTCGAATGAAAATTATGACATAAACTACATAATATATAATATTTTTCCCAACTAGTTTCGGGCGCGGTATGTCGGCATTCAACGAACTGGTAGTGCTAGGTCACCCACTGATCAGACTGGTTTCGACCTTCCGTTCCTCGCCGTTACATACCTCTACGTCAGTTTTACATTTAAGTTAAATTCTCTGTTTATGCACTTTCACTGAACAGCTGATGTTTTAATTTTTAAGTTAGCATAATGTGCGATGAACTTTTACCTTTTCTTGAATAAATCATCTATCCGGAGGAAAGTGAAAAGAAGCTGTGCTGTAACTTTTAATTTTTATCAATGCATAATATATTAAAGCCCAGGGTAGCCTTGCTTGCAGATTGATGTGTAAGTTAAGAGATAGGTACATCGGTCAAATCTCTTAACTTATCCATCAATCTGCTAGCAAAGCTACCCTGGGCTACATTGGATCTCTTAACTTATCCATCAATCTGCAAGCAAAGCTACACTGGGCTACATTGGTCTAATCTCTTAACTTATCCATCAATTTGCAAGCAAGGCTACCCTGGGCTATACATATGAGTGGAGATGCCGTAAAAAATATTATTATCTATACCAGCCTATGCACAAAGCTAAGAGAATGATGATTCTATTACGTAGAGACTAGAGACCCGTTGGTCATTAAAATTCGACAGCACAGCAATCCTTTTAAAAACTGGCGTTAGCTATTATGCACTTTTTCTCCATTAAACTGTAGCTGATAAAAATTACGTTCGCGAAATTTTCTTAAAAAGGGGTACGAACTTTTTGCTTCTCGTATTAATATAAGATAGGTACTCTTAGTGTTGTGAGTTATGTTTGACTAAGATACAAGTTACCGAGAAAATTACTTAAAGCATTTTTACTAGAACACCGCAACACGCCGTGATTGAATCAGATTACAGACGCGATTATGTTTCAAATAAGGACCTAAAATCTTCGACCAAGTAATAGTATAGATAGGCCCATTCATACATTAGTTTTGAAGTTAAAGTGAGCGCATGCGCTTACTTGGTCGTAGTCGGTGTTATTGTTCCGAAGGCGAAACACGTGTCAAGCTAAGAGATTTTTCGCAAGATGCTTTCCTGTGCGTTCCCGAAGTGTAAAAACACTACCCTAAATTCGAATAAAGAATGTACTACCCGTTCGCTCTAACTTTGCCGCTGGCGTAGAGGCGTATACCCGAATTGTTAATTAGACGAAGTAAATTGACAGTAGCTAATGTCACTTCGTCATAGAGGCGTATACCCGAATTGTTAATTAGACGAAGTAAATTGACAGTAGCTAATGTCACTTCGTCATAAAAATACGCAACATTGTATGAAGAAGTGACATTAGTTGCTGTCAATTTACTTCCTCTAATTAAAAATTCGACTTTAGTATGGAGCCGAGCGGCAAAGTTAGAGCGAACGAGCAGTATGTAGCCATGTCGTGTCGTTGCTACAATATCTTTGTGTGTGAATATATCTCACTTTTTGAGTTCGTAATGTATGACGTGGGCCCGTCTATACTGTTACTTGGTCGAAGCCTATAATAATAACATATAATTGCTTTTGTACCAAAATGTCGGATTAAACGATTCGGGAATTAGTTTGTAAAGCTAATTCTTCGTTAGAATACACAAAGTGATGACGATTATGATGTTAATATCTTGACAGGGTAACTGATGGATGGATTATAGTTAACTAAGTGCTCGTTATAGGCATAACAATAGATACGGTATTTGACTGATGGCTGAAGAATGTATAAAGGTCTTGTACTAATCATATGCCATGAGTTATAATTTTACTATTTGGAAAACGTGGAATATTGAACGCGGGAGCATGACTTGGAATGAGAACTTTTTTTATAATATTTTGTGGCAACTAACCGTATTCTGGTATTTCTTGATTGTATTTTTAAGAAAATTACTAACGAAAAACCAAAGATTCTTTCATTTTTAGACAATTTTTCCAAATCTCCACTGATCTTAATGCCTGCCTTCCACTGCGAGCGAGTCGGACCCATTTTACGGACTCCCCGATATACTCGTAACGATGATTTTCGATACATGTCATGTCCGCTTTGGTGGAAGGACATGAATGAAAATCGTCGTTACGAGTATAGCGGAGTCCGTAATGGGTCCGACTCGCTCGCAGTGGAAAGCGGGCATAAAAGTGGTCCTTTTACGAAGTGCACCGATTGAGAAGTGCGCCAGTTGCTAAGTTCACCATTATGAGAAGTGTATCAGTTGCTAAGTTCACCACAATTTAAGCTTGGTGTACAAGTTGAGATGTGCAACAAATGCGTCAAACCCCTATCGAGGACCAATGCTTAATGCCAAAAGTCATTAAAAGTGGGAGATGGGGCATAGAGGACCTAATAAACATCATGGAAGTATCTATTGTAGCGACCTTTGGGCGAAGTCTATGTCTAGTAGTAGGTTTCAATTGGCTGAAATTACCTAGTAGACCAAATTACATACAAAGACCTGAGCCTTGATCCCCGAAGGTGTAGGCAGATGCATAGTATACGCCCACATTTCAGCTTATAGTTTTATGTTCCACGTCAAAGGTGGTGAGCCTATCGCCGTGTTGAAATGGACAGGCGCAGGTCGTGACGACCCGAAGTTGAAATTTTTCAAGCCGCCCCTAATAATGGAGGCCTTATGGGCTTGGCTTAACATTAGTCATTTTACTGATAACCGGGTCTTATTTTGAGTTTACCCTTAGTCGCCTCATACGATACCCTCGGGATGAATTGCGGTGGCGATATTTTGTACTCTTTCCGGGTTACCAAATTAAACTAAAATAAATCATAGCTACTATTGGATATGTAATCAATCCTCAAACATTGTCTTTTAATTACTTAAACCTAAAATCAAACAATAGATAAAGCAAAGTATCCCCTCATTGTAACCTCATATTACACGTTTGAACAAAAGCTATCAATAACTACCCTACAACAGAAAATTAACTTGATTGCGACCGTCCACCACACTGTTCGTGATTCTCAATATTTCCAATCAAAATGTAAATATGGGTTAGAAAATCCTGTAAATAAGGCCACATTTCGATTTGCCTATAATGCAATCTAGCCTCAAACTAGAGAGAGCTTATGAATGCTAGATTGACTGAGAGAAAAAGTAAATTATTTTTTATGATAAAATTAAGCATAAAATTTGATTGATGACAGTAAAATATGAAACCCCAGTCTCAGTGTCTCTAACTTTTATTTTATTTATGGTCACATCAAGTTTATTATACCAGTATAGGTATACAGTGGTATAGGTCAGGGGTCGGCAACCTTTTAAGTCGGAGGAGCCAAAAATGACGATTTTAAATTACAAAATTTTTAAAGAGCCACAAAATCTTTCTTGATCCCACGACCCTCCCCCCCCTCCCCCATAAGAAGTGGGATAGACTAGACTGCGGGGAAAGTCTGCTATAGAGACAAACCAAGTCTGTCGGAAGCTCTGAGAACATTCTTCGAAGGGCGTCTCCAGGACTTACGGCCATAGGCAGATGGTAAGTCACAGGGTGGTTTTGGAGAATTTCCACAATTAAAAAGATATGAGTGATTATGTGGGATTCTCCCACTAAAACCCTGGGATGTTCCTTCTTGTCACTATTGTTGGCTCCCAGGGAAGGCAAGCGTACAACAGCTACCTGCAACAGTCTCGACTCTGGGTGTCTAAATATTACCCACCGAAACTTCACTGCGGCGACGCCTGAACACGAAGGGTGCGTCTTAGTCAGTCTCACGGCTGTCATAAAGCTTCCATCGTCGGCCACGCGTGCGAGGTTGGCATACTGGAAGTGTTAGGCCACCCCGCTCTGGCACCCGCAGCGCTTTTCTCATTGCCGTTGACGTCAAAGCAACAGCCGAACCAATTTTCTTCGTTGTCTAACATAGCGTAAACTATAATAGACAGCGACGCGACCGGGCCAATTTAGGACTCTTAGAGCGGTACGCTCGCCACTCAAGTCTGTACAAAAAGCTAGGGGGTGCAGCGCTTTATCCACGGCGCCGTCCTCGCAGTGCGAACGTTGCCTCAGGCTCAATGCCTACCACATCATGCAGGTATTTACTAAAATATCCGTGCCCCGTGAGGAGCTGTGTGAGGTGGTAGGTATGTCAGTGCCGCTTTTCTACCCAGGACCTCAGAATAAATAAGATGGCAGAGACGAGCTCAATGCTTACCGCCGAGCTCTAGCCTGGTGCGCCATTTATGAATCACTGCGCGCTCTAACACGCCAGCTTTCAATCTCTTCCGAAGATGGTTGTTTGCCATTTTGACGCACCAAAGCATTGGGCCGGTAGATTTCTGCCAGAACTGCGGCCAGTAGGTTCCGCGACGGGCTGTCAGAATTATAGTATCCGCAATACGAACTGGCACGTGGGGCCATAAATCATCGGATTCGTGCTATCTCTTTCGCACCTACACAGTCTTATGGAGCGGGACTCGCACCCATAGTGCTGTGCAGGTAATCTTTTACGTATTCCATAACAGTATCGACAAAAGCAATGAAATGAAAAATTTAAATATGATTTATTTATTTATTTATTTTTATATCAGCATTGATTTATTAAGACAAATGCATTAAATTAAATAAATATATTAAAATAAGTAGGTTGAATAGGTGAATTACTAACTAAAAAAAATTCAAATTTACTAATTTTAACTTTTTTATTGCTAAAATTTAGCTAATTATTTAAGAAAATCTTATTTGCTATTAATATCATATTTACAACTAAAAACAAATTACCCACTTAATATCAGATTACGACATATCGAAAATTTTTTAAATATTTTATCGACATGGTTCAACCCCTACAATAAGTGACATTTATGGCCCAAGGTGCCAGTTCGTATTGCGGATACTATAGACATGCCGTCTCTTATGATATTTTATTCTCTGGGCTATGGCCCGCTGCGGATATCGCAGCAGAATCCTATTAGAAAGAAAATGGTGCTCCATATAACGCTTTCAAGCGCAGCACACCACCATTAGGCGAGTTTGCTTGTTTAACTACTAGTAAGACTTTTGTGGTATTTTTGAAAATGAAAGGGTGGTAATGTTCTTGAAAATGAATAATATGATAATTATGTATGCAACTAAAGAGCCGCAGGTCGACACCCAAAGAGCCGCATGCGGCTCGCGAGCCGCGCCTTGCCGACCCCTGGTATAGGTGACAAATGGCAGAGAAAAATACAACCATGAAATTAATAGATTATGTAAGAAGTTAAACGACTTAACAAAATTATTCTAATCATAATATTTTTTGAAGCGCTCGTGGCCCCGCGGACTCAGTGTTCTGTAAACGATCACTGCAGTAAGCAACTTTCACTATGGCCGGTCCATGGATGGGTGACCATCCATGTGATCACTTTGTGACATTTATTTGAGCGTTTCCGTGCTTCGGAAGGCACGTTAAGCCGTTGGTCCCGGTTGCCAGTAAAATGGCAGTCGTTAAGCTTAGTTGAAGGCTTTATTTCAACAGCAGGCAGTCACAACCTGCGCCTGTCCATTTAAACACGGCAATACGGCTCACCACCTATTACGTGGGACAAATTATACAAAAAGGTGAAATGTGGGCATATAATATGCCTCTGCCTACCCCTTCGGGGATAAAGGCGTGACCATATGTATATGTATGTATAATATTTTTTTATGTTCACTTGACTCCTGAAGCTGTCAAAACTAGCCCTTATATTCAGAGCAGACAAAGTTTACACATTGTCCGCCTTTATCCCCGAACAGGTAGGCAGAGGCATAGTCAGGCCCACATTTCTCGTTATAGTTTGTTTGTCCCATGTAATAAATTGTCCTTGTTGAAATGGACAGGCGCAGGCTGTGACGACACACTGCTGAAATTTATCAAGCCGCCACCCACAAGGTCTTCAATTTGGCTTAACGACTGCCATAATCCTGACAACCGGCACCAACGGCTTAAGGTGTCTTCCGAAGAACAGAAGCGCTTGCACGCTCTCAAATGAAATGTCACAGAATGGTCATCCATCCAAATACCAGTCAAAACGAAAGTTGCTTACTGCATTGATCGTTTAGAGAATACTGTATCAACGGCGCTACGAGCGCTTCGTAAGTACATTTTGACAAAAAGTTTGTACGTAATACCGTGTTGACTTTAAATTCGCATTGCATATCTTGTCTTGGCCAGTGTCTATTAGACAGTACGCAGGCAGCACATTCATAATCCCACAAATAAGTTTAGAAACAGTAAACTGTGGCAATTACTGTTTCTGAACTTATTACTGACAACCAAGACCAACGAGACGGCTTAACGTGTCTTTCGATTTTTGAAGAACGGAAGCGCTCGCAAATGAAATGTCAGAACCTGGTCACATGGTGGCTATCCATCCAAGGACCAGCCATAGTGAAAGTTGCTTACTGCCAGACTGCAGAGTGCAGAGATAGATTACAGAACACTGAGTCACCGGGGCTACGAGCGCTCCGTACATTTTGACATAAAGTTTGTACGTAATACCGTGTTGTCTTTAAATTCGCATTCATATCTTGTCTTGGCAACAGTGTCTATTAAACAGTACGTAGGCAGCACATTCATAATCCCGCGAAGAAGTACAGAAACAGTTATTGTGGCAATTACAGTTACTGAACTTATTACTGACAACCGTAACCAACGACGGCTTAACGTGTCTTCCGATTTTTGAAGAACGGAAGCGCTCGCAAATGAAATGTCACAACGTGGTCACATGGTGGCCATCCATCCAAGGACCAGCCATAGTGAAAGTTGCTTACTGCCATACTGCAGAGTGCAGAGATAGATTACAGAACACCGAGACACTTTAGCTTCGTACATTTTGACATAAAGTTTGTACGTAATACCGTGTTGACTTTAAATTCGCATTGCATATCTTGTCTTGGCAACAGTGTCTATTAGACAGTACGTAGGCAGCACATTCATAATCCCACGAATAAGTTCAGAAACAGTTATTGCCATAACAGAGGCGATTTGTCAAATTTATTGGACTTGTGCACTCTGAACAGTAACTTAGTATCTTTTTAATAGCCTATTTTGTATTTTCATTTTTATAATCAAATTTTCTGAACAAATATTAGCTATTTGTATTATAGCTAAGTGGTGGGTACGTCAAAGATATATGTCCCTTTATTAAATACATTCCATTTTTTGTAAATTTTTATTACGATTCTCATTTTATATTGAAGATCATATCTTTGATTCTACTGCAGCAAAGGGAGGTTTTAGCAGATAAATAACTCGAGTGTATAAATAACAAAGAAAGAAAGCGAGAATCTTACAAAATGAAAAGGAAAATGTTCAGAAAAGTTTTAATATCTCAGGTGTTTTTCTGAAATACCTCCATGTTCTATCTTATACAATTTCATAATACCTATTACAGTCAAAGAGCATTTATTTCGCATAATCCTATTATAAATTTTGTACAGTAAAATATTTACTTGTGCCCTCAAAAAGTGACAAAAAGGAGGCGCTAATGAAAATGAAATCTTTTTTTGTACTTATTTCAATTATTAAACAAAAACGACGAAAATTCAAGACGAGTATCGCAATATGATTATGAAGAAACCATACTTATATATACATACCTATTGGTTTTCTTTGATTTTGAATAAATATGAGTTTTTACTGATTTATACTAATACTAGCGACCCGCCCCGGCTTCGCCCGGGTGCAATGCTGATACTAAATACATTAAGTGCAGAAAAACTGTGAACTTTAAAGCATTGTGGATTCCAAACCCGCAGGGATACGCGGAAAATTTTTATGTTTTCGTATTAAAGACCATAGTTGCTTATCAAAATATAAGGTGAGACCTTTATACTTTGATACTGAACTGAGAAATTGAACCAAATAAATTTTATGCCAAATAATTAATGAGTCATTTTATGGAAAAGTTGTAGTACTAAATGTTAATTAGCACTATATTTTCTATCCAAAACAAATTTGACATCTTAGATCGTATGTCCACCTATTTTAAAATCCGGACCAGTGTGCGGCAGGCCGGTACGGCCGCAAACGCTACGTCCCGCAATTTTATATCCATACTAATATTATAAAGCTGAAGAGTTTGTTTGTTTGTTTGTTTGTTTGTTTGTTTGAACGCTAGGATCTCAGGAACTACTGGTTGGATTTCAAAAATTCTTTTACAGTTTGATAGTCCATTTATCGAGGATGGCTATAGGCTATATAACATCACGCTAAGACGAATAGAAGCAGAGCAGCAATCAAGAATGTTTTAAAAACGGGGAATATTTTTAACCGTCTGAGAGCTTCCGAGGCGTACGCTGCGTAAATGGTTACAGTTAGGTAAAAATTGTGTATTACAAAATTATTTCTCTTAAAAAGTTCTACAAAAAAGTCCGCGACAGCATATGTCTATCTTTTATGGTTTGCTCACAATAACCTAATTTGTCTATATCTTAAGGTTCGCACACGATATAATGAAACTGAAGAGTTTATTTGTGCTAGGATCTCTGAAACTACTGATTGCATCTCAAAAATTATTATACAGTTTAATAGTCCATTTATTAAGGCTGCGTAATGGCGATAAAGTATCACGCTAAGACGAATAGGAGCGAAGCAGCCATGAATAATGTTTCGAGAAGCGGGAATATTTCTTTCTTTTGAGAGCTTCCATTGCGGACGCTGCATAAATAGTTAAAGTTACGTAAAAATTGAGTATTACAAAATTGTTCCCCTTAAAAAGTTATAAAAAATAGGCCTAAACAGCATATGCCTATCTTATAAGGTTTACAAGTATAAGCGACGCGACGGGAGTAAACTTGGTCTGCAGTGGCAGCCGGTCAACTGAACGATAAAAACCGGCTAAGTGCGAGTCGGACTCGCACACGATGAGTTACATACCGAAAAACGGATGGGTGGAAGTAAAAGCGACGTGAAACATTATATCACTTCAACACCTCTTTCCTTCTCACTCTCATGTGTCGCAAACGAAGATATGCGGTTCAGTTCTAATGAATACGAAATACACGAATACAAGCGACGCGCCGCGACGGGAATAAGCGCGACGGGGGTAAATGCAACGGGAAACATTATAATACTCGAAATATTAATACCATACCTCTCTCTTTCTCACTCTCATGTGACGCAAACGAAGTTGCGCGGGTCAGCTAGTCTGTAATATCTTAGAAAATATTCATTGAAATCATATGCTGTAAAGGGCCATACAGATCTATATTAAATAAACAATGTATTTAAGGTATTTAATCGGATAAGGATTAATGACGTATTGGTTAAAACCGCTTCGAAAATAAGCCATTATTTGTCGTAAAAAGTAAATGACTTAAAAATGTTATTGTGGGATATCCATAAGAGATAGAGATATGCCATCGCGGAGTTTTCTGTAGACCTTTAATTGTAAAGGTCTACAGAAAGCTCCGCGATGGCATATCTCTATCTCGCAGGCTGAATGTACTAGTAATGTACTAAGTATTGTACACATTGGTGTACAATACTTAGTACATTACTTTGATAAATCTCGTAAGATTCAGCCTGCGTTTGCAATGTAAGTGGAAAAAAAGTAATTATTTACGACATCACATTAGAAACCTCAAAAATAACAGTTGTTCTCCACTATTTAATGGATGTTATTATACATATAAACCTTCCTCTTTAATCACTCTACTCATTAAAAAAAACCGCATCAAAATCCGTTGCGTAGTTTTGAAGATTTAAGCATACAAAGGGACATAGGGACAGAAAAAGCGACTTTGTTTTATAATATGTAGTGATTATAAAGAGGAAAGATTTGATTTTTTGTTTTTTGGTTTGTTTGTTTTCTTTGTAACGAATAGGCTCCGGAACTACTGGACCGATTTAAAAAAAATTTTCACTGTTGGAAAGCTACACTCTTTGCTGTGAACATAGGCTATATTTTATTCCCGTATTCCCACGGGAACGAGAACTACGCGGGTGAAACCGCGTGACGTCCGCTAGTTACAAATAAATATAAGCTAAGTATAGAAGATTACATTTCTTTGTCTGTAGGACGCGTGGCGACTATGGTCAATCAAGGTCGTTAGTAATATGGGAAGCCTTGATATTGGCTGTAGTTCAACATCGAAGGTACCTGACATTCGTCGAGATATTAATCCTAAAATCCTTACCCTATCTATAACAAAATATATCATTGAAATCTTGATTGGAGCGATTGAGATGAAATTTGGTATAGAGAAGCCCTGGGAAGGACATAGGCTACTTTTTAACTGACTGCGCAAAAGGAGGGTTATGATTTTACGCGATAGCGACTTCTACGCGGTCGAATCCGCGGGGAACAGCTAGTAGATTATAAATTGTCCTTTTTAAAAAAAATCGGTTGAAAACAGACCGTCACAAAAAGTAAATAATCATAACTTTTTTCCTTCGAAGGCGGCAGTTCCGTCGCAACTGGGTTGTCTGCGGCAATATTTCAAGATAAGACGTTCATTTCTATTCCGTTCCCACGCCACATTCGTATAAACACAACATTACGGAATCGAACCTCATACATTGCAATTAATTTAATCTAATTAGCGTAATTCGTTCTTTTATTCTATAAAATAGATACTCGCGTCAGTACTTAACAAACGACGCATCATCAAGCTGTCCATATATTATGTACTATCAAAGTTGACCTACTAGCATCATTTACATGATTACACAGACCGTACAAGCAGGTTTTTAATACAACTATAGATAATTATCAGTATTTGTAGGCGTTATTTAAACTTCAAACTGAAGTGATATAACCAGGGTAACATACTACAGGAGTAGCGGAACTCGATGTAAGCGGTGGGCGATGCGTCGCCTGCGGTCCTCGACCCGCGGGCGGTAGCGACGACGCGAACTGCCTTGACCTGCGAACTGCCCGCTGTTCTCGGTTGCCTATTGCCTGATGCGAGCCTAGTATTAAAACCCGATTAGCTACGAAGTTAAGCCGATTATGCTCGAGTACGAACGTTGTATTGCTAACTCGATATGCATGCCCAATGTACATTTGTAGTAGATTAACGCTGCATATGAAATGGTTAAATAACAAGGAAGTTACATTATAAAATTGTTATTTTGTGTTCGAAAACCCGCCGATGAGGAAGTTGTCTTAGAATATTTATAAGGAAGCAATTGATGGCTTTTTTTGGAAAACGAGTTTAGTGTTAGAACAAGACAACCTGTCAACGATAGGCGCGTAGAATTCGTAAAACTTGCTTACGGTGGCGGTGATACAAGTCAAGCCATTTTGCATCATTCATTTGTGCTAAACAAAAGGTCAAGTTTTGCTCCACAACATTCTTCTTAGCATCTTCCCAGTTTCATGCAATTCCAGTAAAGTCTAAGATGTTTGATTGGCTGGGGCAGCGGCAGATCCAGAAGCAGTTGCGATCGACTTTCGTAGAACTAAGAAATTAGTTTATTGAAGACAATATTTAGTATTCGATCTAGATCAATTCAGCTTTACAATGTTAAACCACCCATGTATGACTACACTTTTACAGATTCGAGACCGTAAAAAATGAGTATCATAATTGAGCCAAATTGTTTGGTAGATTGAGCAAGTCGATCCCTCACAAACTCGAATACACGATTGCCCACGGGCATAGCTTATTATGACACAATGCCCAACGTACTACCGTTTTATACCAACAACTACGGTTGAATGATAAACAGATGTCGAAACGTATGATTGTGGATTCATGATGGCGGCCGACGAATTATAAATTCTCTTACTTTTACTGGCTTCGCTCGCGTTCAATTCTCAAACTAACGTGATTTACCAGAGCAATATATGTATGATGATAGTAGTATATGACAGCAGCTCATGGTATGACGCAGGATAGTACCATAAAGGTACTGGTCTACTCAGGCGGAGCGGAGACGAGCTGTGTCGCGATTTACCAATTACATGGCTTAAAATCCACATCTCTTCTCCACTCCGCACCGTGATTGGTGAATCGCAGCACAGCTCTACTCCGTTCCGCCTCAGTGGAACCGCACCTTAACCACTGGGTGAGGGCGCGGTACGCGGTAGGCAGTGGCAGGGAACCGTGTGGGTTCAGTCGGTAGGAGTCGAGCATAGAATACAGAGGAATTTACATGCGTGAAAAGCTGTAGTCTTTGAGTTATAATGTAAGGCGTAGTAATATTAGTTAAATGGCTGTAGTTGATTATTTTTTTCATTATATGTATTTTATTAACGTGAGGGAAAATCTCCATGAATGCTATGCGGACCCCTACCGACTAAAAAACCTCACGTTGGGAGCCCCGGGTAAGCCCTCGGAAGGATGTCCCAGGACTCCCAACAGACCCACGGCCGCCACTGCAGCCTCGCCTAGGGGGTGGTTCGGGTGCTATCCCGCGTCTTTGGGGGGTTTCGGGTGTGATACCGCTTCTAAAGGGGGGCGTGGGTTAATCCCTCACGTCACGCTGCCGTCATGGACCTGCTTCTGTAAGGACCGGTGATCAGCCCTCTCACCGTCATCAGGCCCCCGGTCATGGAGGCCGATAGTCTTCGGCGAAGACACGTCGGCGGCGCCCAGGCCAGGGGTCGGCAACCTTTTAAGTCGGAGGAGCCAAAAATGACGATTTTAAATTACAAAATTTTTAAAGAGCCACAAAATCTTTCTTGATCCCACGACCCTCCCCCCCCTCCCCCGTAAGAAGTGGGATAGACTAGACTGCGGGGAAAGTCTGCTATAGAGACAAACCAAGTCTGTCGGAAGCTCTGAGAACATTCTTCGAAGGGCGTCTCCAGGACTTACGGCCATAGGCAGATGGTAAGTCACAGGGTGGTTTTGGAGAATTTCCACAATTAAAAAGATATGAGTGATTATGTGGGATTCTCCCACTAAAACCCTGGGATGTTCCTTCTTGTCACTATTGTTGGCTCCCAGGGAAGGCAAGCGTACAACAGCTACCTGCAACAGTCTCGACTCTGGGTGTCTAAATATTACCCACCGAAACTTCACTGCGGCGACGCCTGAACACGAAGGGTGCGTCTTAGTCAGTCTCACGGCTGTCATAAAGCTTCCATCGTCGGCCACGCGTGCGAGGTTGGCATACTGGAAGTGTTAGGCCACCCCGCTCTGGCACCCGCAGCGCTTTTCTCATTGCCGTTGACGTCAAAGCAACAGCCGAACCAATTTTCTTCGCTGTCTAACATAGCGTAAACTATAATAGACAGCGACGCGACCGGGCCAATTTAGGACTCTTAGAGCGGTACGCTCGCCACTCAAGTCTGTACAAAAAGCTAGGGGGTGCAGCGCTTTATCCACGGCGCCGTCCTCGCAGTGCGAACGTTGCCTCAGGCTCAATGCCTACCACATCATGCAGGTATTTACTAAAATATCCGTGCCCCGTGAGGAGCTGTGTGAGGTGGTAGGTATGTCAGTGCCGCTTTTCTACCCAGGACCTCAGAATAAATAAGATGGCAGAGACGAGCTCAATGCTTACCGCCGAGCTCTAGCCTGGTGCGCCATTTATGAATCACTGCGCGCTCTAACACGCCAGCTTTCAATCTCTTCCGAAGATGGTTGTTTGCCATTTTGACGCACCAAAGCATTGGGCCGGTAGATTTCTGCCAGAACTGCGGCCAGTAGGTTCCGCGACGGGCTGTCAGAATTATAGTATCCGCAATACGAACTGGCACGTGGGGCCATAAATCATCGGATTCGTGCTATCTCTTTCGCACCTACACAGTCTTATGGAGCGGGACTCGCACCCATAGTGCTGTGCAGGTAATCTTTTACGTACCTATTCCATAACAGTATCGACAAAAGCAATGAAATGAAAAATTTAAATATGATTTATTTATTTATTTATTTTTATATCAGCATTGATTTATTAAGACAAATGCATTAAATTAAATAAATATATTAAAATAAGTAGGTTGAATAGGTGAATTACTAACTAAAAAAAATTCAAATTTACTAATTTTAACTTTTTTATTGCTAAAATTTAGCTAATTATTTAAGAAAATCTTATTTGCTATTAATATCATATTTACAACTAAAAACAAATTACCCACTTAATATCAGATTACGACATATCGAAAATTTTTTAAATATTTTATCGACATGGTTCAACCCCTACAATAAGTGACATTTATGGCCCAAGGTGCCAGTTCGTATTGCGGATACTATAGACATGCCGTCTCTTATGATATTTTATTCTCTGGGCTATGGCCCGCTGCGGATATCGCAGCAGAATCCTATTAGAAAGAAAATGGTGCTCCATATAACGCTTTCAAGCGCAGCACACCACCATTAGGCGAGTTTGCTTGTTTAACTACTAGTAAGACTTTTGTGGTATTTTTGAAAATGAAAGGGTGGTAATGTTCTTGAAAATGAATAATATGATAATTATGTATGCAACTAAAGAGCCGCAGGTCGACACCCAAAGAGCCGCATGCGGCTCGCGAGCCGCGCCTTGCCGACCCCTGGCCCAGGCCACCGACTGCGGAACTTGGGTGGGAGAGCTCTCTCCCGTTTAATTATCGGGAATACTCAAAACTGACCGAAGTAACAACAGTAAGTATAGATCTCAGGCTCAGGCCTCGAAACGTTGGCTTTGGTTACCACCAGGAGCAACGATTATGATGTTGATGATGATGAAGAATTTAGTAATTATTACCTACATCGTAAAGTTATAAGATTGGCAGTCATAAATGTAAACACTTTGAACACAAGGTACGTTTTAGTGCCTTGATCTATTGACGTAGCTGCGTAGCTCTAAACAGGATTGGCTTAAGCAAGTTACATAAGTACACTTAGGCACGACTCTCTGTTGGGAGTCCTGGGACATCCTTTTGAGGGCTTACCCGGGGCTCCCAACCATAGGCTGTTGGGCGTTACGTCAAGTTTTTTATTCGGTAGGAGTCCGGCATAGCGTCCATGAAGGATTTCCTCTCACGTTAAAAAAAGGCACGACTTTATGCTCGAAAGGCAGAGGCATAGTATACGTCCACTTTATAGCTTTGTGCCTCATCAGAGAATCGAATGCTATGTTGAAATTGACAGGCGCAGGTTGTGACGATCCGTCCACTGTTGAGATTTTTCAAGCCGCTCAACTTGGCTTACCTCAGCACCACCACCACTAGCAACAACGAATTTCTTGCTCGCGTCACGCTCCGAGAAGCGCGAGCGCTGGAACTTTTTACAGAGAAGTTACTAGTTACCAGTAATGGTTAGACAAATAGGTACGGACCGAATGGTTTTATTCGACCCGAGTCCGGTATGACATTGGTCACAATAAAATAAAATCGGGTTTCAGCAAAGCAGGCATTCAATAACCAAGGATTTTTGCTCACAAATTGTTTGTTTTGCCCAAGAATTCTCAATTTGTCGTAGGTTACACCACGAATCACATATGAGAATATAATATAACATGTAATGTAAGCAACATTTCACATGTAATGCGATCTCCGGTGCTTTACCCGTCTCTAGGTTGTAAATAAGGTGCAAAAACTGCAGGCGCCGACTGCCGCCAACGTGTTGCGCACGAGTTCAAAGATCGCATTATACCAAGTGGCCAGTTATAAAATTAAATAGATGTAGTCACTTTATTTGAAGTTAAACATGTTCTGGCGATTTAGATGATATTTACCGTTTAAATGGTTTACTAAAACATTTATACTAATGATACAGAAATCTAAATTTGCGAATATTGGGAGAGGTCTGAGTCTTTTAAGATTTACTTTTAGCTGGTCCTTAAGAATAATGCCAACGAAAGTCAAAACGCACAAAGGTTTAAGCATTTTATTAACTTTTGCTTATAAACCTCTAGGTGAGGTCGATGTAGTAGCCAACTGTCAGTCTGTCGGAAATTGGGATATACATTCGTAAAGCTGTACATAATAATTTTATAATTAAATAAAGCCTAGCGACAATGAATACTAAAGCGCACTGTAGCCAGATGCCCAGGTGTACCCAGAACATGGCGAAAATGGAAATATAAGAGAATTTATTACGACGAACGATATACTACCTCGATAACCGGGCTTGGTAACAACTGTTTGAACTGTCTGCCCCCGTAGAACCCAGATGCCAGGTGGCATTGTCTTTGCATTTCAGATATGGGCACAGTTGGTATACCATACCGAAGTCGTGTCCATAGCAAATGGTCAAGGTCAAACACTGTTCCCGGAATTTCCTTTTTAGGTTACACCTGGTTATGAACACACCAGTTGGTGTGTCACGGCAAATATATGTTTAACCCCACAACTCATTAGTATACAAAAACAGTGAATAATTATGGTATTCTCGAAGTTTCGCCATGTGTTCCTTCCTTCATTACCTTACATCTGTGCACAGTCGTTTATATACTGAATTCACTTTGTATGTCTTCATTACTGATCAAATACTTAATATAGATCAGATTATTACATCACAACGAATAGAACAAACAATGAGCAGCAAATTGGCAGTTGTATTCCTCTGCTCATATGGTTGCGTACACGGCGGTGCCTACATAACGGTGCGCGCACGAGTACCGGATACAGGCACGTCATCCGGCCGCTAGCACGACAACATCAATCAATGCTGACTGCGATGCGCGTGCCCAATCATATGCTTTTTCCTGCTGCACTGGTTATTTGCTATGTCGCACCTGGATGTTACATACTTCCAGAATGTGACGTACAGTTTTATAATTTTGAAAGATCAACGAATGTTTAAGATTTTTTTTCAGCCGTCTGTACTTCCCGTACCTAAGGGCCATCTCTGGCTACAATGCTACTACTTCATAAATCACCAATTTCAAAGAGGCAACGTTCGAAAAATGCATAAATGCAAGTTTATGGTAATTGGCACTCTGCCAAATGTTTTTTTCCATCAGTTTCATTTTGCCGTAAGTCCAAAATCGTAGTTTTCCGCGATTTTTACCAGTAGTTCCATCGCTGACAGAAAGTCAAAAGGATTTGTTCCATATAAATTAAAAAAAAAAGATACAAGTAGCACCGCCTTCGCGCGTGCTGAGTGCGCGATTAACGCTGGAGCGCGGTAACAGGAAACACCGCTGGCGTGTTAACTCGATACGACAGCAAAATGAAATGAGATAAATATTATGTACTTCATCCGCGACAGCCTTCGTGTCCGTGACATTGTGGATAAACAAGGAGAGGCGGTGAGTCGCCTCCGGTATTTATAACGACCATTTCGGTATTTGAGACGAACACCTGGCTACGTGGGAAATAAAGTGTCTAGTTACACTATCCAACTTCTGCAGATCGAGCAAAAAGGCCTTTCGCGTAAGCTTATATTGAGGAATGAACTCGATGACCAAGTTTTCCCATATGTTACAAAAGAGGTCTGGGAAGGACTTCGCAGGGTCTACAGTGCGAGCATACCACCATTGTCTTGCAGAAATCCATGTGCAGTGACCACTTTCAATTCGGAAGCTAAAGTAATAGCAAAATGTGGTGAAAGATGGTTTATTTCCGTCTGCCTAGGGCTGGGAGTCCCGGGATGGCTTACTTGAGAAATTTAGGCCAAGAGATATTGTGTAAAACGTCGCACAAAAGAGTACCTTGGTCTCCGTAGGACTAGGTAATGAAGATAAAAACATCAAGCATCTTTATTAAGGAGGTTTTATTACTGTCCTGTGAGGTCGTCGATGATGACATCCACGCCTTTGTAATACCACGCCATTATGTGAGTCAACCGAGGAAAATTGTTTATTATAGCAGTCGTGATGGGTACGCATACCGATCAGAAACTGGTCATTAAAACTGTATTAGTTATTGCACTGATTTAGTTTTAAATTATACACATTTTATACTAAATTATCTTTGTGTGCGTACAATATATTTGTTTTTATACAATTCTTCATCAGAATTCTCTTAATGTGGAAATGTGTGCGAATGCTACTTACTTATTTGTATAATGCAGTAGGTATAGCAATGCTCTCAGCATTTTTTAAGCTATTGCATAGCTTCTATCGCGGGCCTTGCGTGGAGACCGAATCCAGAAATTATGTCACGAAAACGAATCACACTCTCGGCTACCTTCGGCCACGTTCGTGTATCTCGTCTCGCACTTCATAAATTTTTTGATTACGTCAATTATGAACTCTGCAGTCGTTATAATATTATGTCAAATAATCCAAAAATTGATGCTTGTACCCAGAATCGATCTTGCGCCTTCTGCGTACCGATCCGCGTCTTAACCACTCGACCAAAGTTGAATTAAGAGTTCTGGTCGAATTTAGAGTTCATAATGTGAAATGACAATTTCGATGCTGTCAATTACATTAGGTGCTGTCAATTTACTTCGTCTAAATAAAAATTCGATTATAGGTGTATTCATCATTAAAAAGTGTTTTAAATATGAATAAACAAAGTGCATTTATTAGAGTGAAAGAAAATGAGTGAGTACCTACTCTATATACATACATTTTATTATTATTATCACCAATGCAGTATTATATTTTTGTTTTGTTAATTTATATATAATACTGCTATAAAGATAACCAAACGCGGGAGTACGTTCCCATGGGAAGCGGGAAGAAAATTTCACGCTGACGTAGCCGCGAGCGCCATCTATCCCATAGCTATGTACTTTAAACGTGTCATAAAAGTCACAACAATACCATACATGCATATATACCATAGAATTTGTAAAAATAGTTTTTAAGTAGATAAGAAGAAACCTATTGTTTTATCTTTTAACTAGTCGACCCTCGCAACTTTGTTTACGTCACACAAGGTCTATGAAATTAGAGGTATTTATTAATCATACTCATCAAGTAGCGTGTGAATCTGCCCTGTTTGCTTAATCAAAATAGAGCTTAATGGTTAAAGCTATTCCTCAGTATAGGATTTTCCTCAGTATAAACAATTTACATACAAACACCGGCGTGTTAAAATTTTATTACATGTATCAATGTAGTAGACGTAACGTGTATAAAATGACATCAATCAAATGTCATCAATATTCTGAAAAAGAAATTAAAAATAGAGTTCACAAACTCTTTTGAAAATACATACTGTACCTACCTTAGAGGATCGTTATGAAGATAACAGGATAGTTAACAACCATCCATAGAAAATAGATGGTATAATGCTGAATACCGCAAAGAACAATCGGCGCGGCATAGAATGGGGCCTATACTGATATCCTGGAGGATTTAAATGATGCCGATGTCCTGTGCCTGCTGAGGCACACACACGCCGTCATGCATGTCTGCAGGACAACGTGCAGGACAACGAGCAGGATGAGGCAGCAAATGGCTGGACTGAAATTAAAATCGACAGACGCAAGAGATGTGGTGGAGGCACTAATTCACGTACCTCGGGAGTGTCGTGTCAGAAACTGATGGGATAAAAGAGTTCCCTACATCATTTCGAGTCTCGCCAAGGCCAGAACAACCTTTACACAGCTGCGCCCCGTAGGCAGTTGCGAAAATGGACACGAAGAGTGAAACTCAAAACAAAGTAAACGTTAAAACTGTACTGCTAACTGCTATACGGATGCGAGACATGGAAGGTCACTAAAGACATTTCGCACCAGCTACCAGCTATAAGTCTTCGTCAAACGCTGCCTCCAATGGATCCTCGGTACTTACGGGCCCGAGAACATCACGAAGACTATTGGAACGCTGCAGTGAGACCCCTATCCACCAACAGATCAAACGTCGGAAGTGTAGCTGCTGCGCTGGATTGGACACACGCTGCAAAGGGACCATGATCACATCATACCAAGGCAAGCCTTACTGAAACTACTGGTAGGGTTTCAAAAACTCTTTAACTGTTCGATAGTAAGTAGGTACATTTATTGATAGTGGCTATAGGCTACATAACATAATGCTAAGATTAATAGGAGCGGTGCAGCAATGAGGAATGTTTCGAAAACGGAAAACATTTCATCGATATAAGAGTATCCGTTGCGCCTCTGCGTAAATGGTTGAAGTTACATAAAAATAATTTATTACAAAATAATTGTTCTTCTTAAAAAGTTCTAAAACAAAATACAGGACCTATTAAGCTATTGCATAGCTTCTATCGCGGGCCTTGCGTGGAGACCGAATCCAGAAATTGTGTCACGAAAATAAATCACACTCTCGGCTACCTTCGGCCACGTTCGTGTATCTCGCACTTCATATACCAACGTGTACACGTGAGCGTTTGCATAACGTGTACCTATGTATATGAAGTGAAGTAGGGTGAAGTGGGGTGGGCTGAGGTGTGTAGGGTGGGGTGAAGTGAAGTGGGGTGTGGTGAGGTGAATTGGCGTGAGGTGGGGTGGGGTGAGGTGGGGTGGGGTGAGGTTAGGTGGAGTGGAATTTTGGCCTTTTGGACTTTGGCCCTTGGGACTTTTGGACTTTTGGCCTTTTGGACTTTAGGACTTTAGGACTTTAGGACTTTTGGACTTTTGGACTTTTGTACTTTTGGACTTTTGGCCTTTTGGGCTTTTGGACTTTTGGACTTTTGGAATTTAGTTTTTTGGAGTTTTGGACTTTTGGACTTTTGAACTTTTGGACTTTTGGACTTTTGGACTTTTGGACTTTTGGGACTTTTGGGACTTCGGGACTTTTGGGACTTTTGGGACCTTTGGGACTTTTGGGACTTTTGGGACTTTTGGGACTTCAAAAGTCCAAATGTCCACAGTCAAGTAGGTACTTGGTACTTTACTTTGTTGAACATAGGCCTTAAAATCTTACTTCTTACTAATATTATAAATGCGAAAGCTTGTGAGTGTGGATGTTTGTTACTCTTTCACGCTCAAACCGCTGAACGGATCGGGCTGAAATTTGGTACAGAGATACATTATAATCTGGAATAACACATAGGCTACCTTTTATCCCGGGAATAACTTCCCGCGGTAACAAATTTTACGCGGGCGAAGCTGTGGGCATCAGCTAGTATTCTTATATAGAAATAATTATACTAGCATAGTTGGTAAAAAATGCTATGTAATAGCTTTACCGCGGCAGTCCCCGAGTGCCACACGTCTTTTTTTTCTTTGTTTGGTGTACCAGCACAGGTTACATTGCTACTTTATTTATAAGACTTACATAAAATCAAAATTTACTTAGCAGAATGCGGATAAAACAGAAGTAAACCATATCGTCATAAATGCTTCAACTGAACGGTTTTTGCGGATTTATAACATTTGTCCTGTATTTATTATAGTAAAAGAAAACTCCTAAAAACCACAGCATCCCGTGTATCTATCTGTAGGTATTTGTAAAAGTATTTGCGTGGATTTCTGATACTGGAATCGCCGTAGCCACCGCCAGGTCGACGAAGTAAATAGAATTTAAGTAAGACCTGCAAATGGTCAATGGGGTATGAAGTCTACCAGTTGGTTTGTACTTCAACACTATAAACGGAATAAATATCGAAGATCAAACAAAATATTCAATCATTTGCCACTACTCGGAAAACTCGAAAAGGAGTATTATTTAGTTTTACCGTGATCAAAGTATCTATGTGTGGATCGATGGATAAGAATGAGATTATATACCTTTGATGTTTACCGTCATACCCGCAAGTAATGAAACCCAAATTCCAACAGTAGGGTTGAGTACGTCTTGGGACTGCGAAGCAGAAAACTACAGTATCTTTAAAATAGTATATTCCTATTTTGAGAAAACCGATATTTAATTTGCATGTAAGTAAGTAGTTACTAGTAATGTATAGTTAGTTATACCTTTGGAAACATCAAATCTTTTTGAAAAATCAATGTGTCTTTTTATTTCTTCTATATTATATTCCTGCTCATCCAAAAGTTGCGTGGAAGAGATTGCTGTATGCAATAAAGCCGTCAACTGTACTTTAGGAAAATTCTATATCCCCGTACATTTTACTTTCTTTTAGTAAAAGTTTAAGTGAAAACTTTTTTCAGCGCGTTGGGTATTTTTGAGATAGGAAAAATCCATTGGCTTCGACATAGTGGTACCGAAACCTCTGGTATATATTATTAGTGATCTCGTTTTTGTTCTGAACAAAAATACACACAGAATTGTTCAATCTATCTAAATACTTATTGTTATCTTACTTGCTGCGGGGTGGGGAAGATGAATCCCCATCTCCCCTATTACTCAAGAATCAAACTAGTTTATGTCTAGTGACAGGCGTAATGCCATCCGGGAGCACCTTAACAAATGGCCTGACATTTATATCTGGCTGAGTAGTTAATACTAGACTGAGTGTCGCCTACGTCCAGTTATCTTTATAACACAAACTAGCGGACGTCACGCGGTTTCACACGCGTAGCTCCCGTTCCCCTGGGAATATGGGAATAAAATATAGCCTATGTTACTCGGGGTGAATGTAGCTTTAAAATTGTGAAAGAATTTTTGAAATCGGCGCAGTAGTTTTTGAGTTTATTCATTGCAAAACATACAAAAATACAATATTTTCCTCTTTATAATATGTATTATTGTAACTGTAGATAAATACCTAGCAGTCGCATCTACGCCCGCGTGGAAATATGTCCCCGTTTCCAATGGAAACTTATTCCCGGGATAAATACTAGCTGTTATCCCAGACTATGATCTATGTCTATCCCTGTACCAAATTTCAGTCAGATCCATTCAGCTATTAGAGCGTCAAAGAGTAACAAATAAACATTCTGACATCTGCACTCAAACTTTCGCATTTATAATATTAGTAAGAAGTAAGACTAGTCTCTAGAAAGTATGGCCCAGTTTATAATACACGTGTGTATTACGTAAATGCGCTTCATTGATAGAAATGTTTACATAGTTTGACATTGCTCGAAAACGCACGATATTCTGTTAATTACGAAATAGAGTCGAATGTCGCAATTATGCAGAGATTAATGCGTCCTCCTTTTCTACTACATACAGTAACGCTTTTATCCCCGAAGAGGTAGGCAGGGCCATGCTGTAAGCCCACACATCACCTTTTGCAATTTGTCCCACGTATTAAGTGGTGACCCTGTTGCTGTGTACAAATGGACAGGCGCTGGTTGTGACTACCTGCTGTTGAAATATTCAAGTCGCCTATTAGGCCTTCAACTTGGCTTCAGGACTCCTTTACTAACAACTGCGAACAATGATTTAGAGTTCATAAATTGAAATATCACGAAACGGTCACCCATCTCCATACCAGCCATAGCGTAAACGGCTTAACGGAGTAATAATTTTACAGAGCACTGAGTTACAGGGCTCTTTTATTTTGTGCTAATGACGTTGATACCTAATTTGTTACTGTGAACTAATTGTTAGCGATAGTTTGTCCGACCAAACAAAGTTTCTTCCGTGGCGACGTAAAGTTGGGTCCAAGAAACTTGGGCGCTTTATCAAGTCAACATAAAGAACACGATCGCAACGATATAAACATGTTTGGTGTTTGAACACACTTGGATGTGTTTCGTGTGAGCGTTGGGGACATTTTAAGGTTAGTTTCCACCGGGAGATGAGCGGGCACATTAATGAATACGCTGAACTAGCAACTGCATAGCTACGTACTTGTTTTACCACCAATCGTCGGCGGGATGAAGGGACTAGGAGGTAATTTTTAATGTTTCGTACCCAAAGGGTAAAAAACGGGACCCTATTCATGAGACTTCGCCGTCCGTTTGTCTGTCAGTTTGTCACGAGGCTGTATCTCAATAACCGTGATTAATAGAGAGCTGGAATTTAAACAGATAATGTAGTTTTGTAGGCACTATCACAAATACAAAAATCCGAGGATTCAGGGGGGCTTCCATACAACAAACGTGAATTTATTGCCGTTTTTTGACATGGAACCATCTGTGTCCGAATCGAACTCGCACTTGGTAGGTTTTTTATTTAATCATCTCACCAACAATATAAGTTCGAAATTAAGAAATATCTCATTACCCATATTCATTTTTAAACTCTTTGTTGGTGTGCAGCAAAAACTAATTTCAGCTCCGTTCAGCTTACCATCTTACTCTGCCGCGATGAGCGTTGGGAACATTTACCCAGAACTCGTAATGTAGCTGAATGTTTTGAACGCGCCGAGATTCAAGATGCCACGATATACCTACTTCGAGCAAGATTCTAAGGCCACAAACTGAATGTCAGCGGCAAGCGGTCCGACGACGGCGATTGTGGCGAGAGCGCGGCCCACGAGTAGTAGAGAGTAGGCAACTTCGAACAAACGATAATGGCCTCCGGAGGCGATTAATATGACTTGACAGGTCTGATAAAATTTGAATGAAAGTAGCTTTAAGTGAGCGTGCTTTTTTGCAGGTGTGTGCATCGAAACGAATCACATGAGACTTGTCTTGTCAGGTCGCATTGATCATCTCCGGAGCTCATAACGCACCGAGCGCGGTTTGCTTGTGCGAGCATAAGGCCGCCTTATGGACTGCGGTGACCATCAAGCGACTTGAGTCCAGCCATGTGTACACTCACGTCGAAGCTACTTTCATACGATCTAAGATTTATTGATGTCAAGTTATAGATAGTTATTAACTGTGTCCGGAACATTCTTGTACTATGACGACAAGTTATAGATAGTTATTAACTGTGTCCGGAACCTTCTTGTACTATGACGACAAGTTATAGATAGTTATTAACTGTGTCCGGATTCTTGTACTATGACGACAAGTTATAGATAGTTATTAACTGTGTCCGGAACCTTCTTGTACTATGACGACAAGTTATAGATAGTTATTAACTGTGTCCGGATTCTTGTACTATGACGACAAGTAATAGATAGTTATTAACTGTATCCGGAACCTTCTTGTACTAGTGGGCAGTGCTCTTACCGCAATCGCTATCGCCCTGCTTGTCGCTGACACCCAGTTTGAGGCCTAATACAACATGCATTTCCAAGAAACTTGTGAGATTGCTATGACCGTTCTTTGCTTAAACTCAGTAGTGTTATCTAAGCACGGCTTGAAAATGTAAAGTGGGTATTAATTTCACTTTACGACTGTTCCGAGTTTTATGTTTGGGAATGGGACAAGTCGTTTAATAGTTTTATATTTAAATACGAGTATAATACACGTACTGATTTAATAAAACTTATTGTGTTTTCTGTTACTATTGTGATAAGTTTGAAAATTCAAGTTTAGATCCTCACGTCTTGTGTAATAATTATGAGAACTCGTTTTACTGAAGTTTGTTCCGACTTCTGGTGTATATAATTTCTGACAGATTACGATACATTACGTTATGGCTGGTCTGAGATGAGTTACCACTTACGACTGCGATACATTATTATGAAATTACTAAATTAATAAGCTAGGGTAATAGGGTGCAAAGGGGGTTAAAAGTTTGGCAGGTGCCAATTCATTCCATGAACGGGGGCCTCAGGACGGTGAAGGGGCTGTTCACCGTCCTTACAGAAGCAGGTCCTAGACGGCAGCGTGACTTGAGGGATTCACGCACGCCCACCCTAAAAAGCGGAATGACACCCGAAAACCCCCCAAAGACGCGAAACCACCCACTCGGCGAGGCCGCAGTGGTAGCCGTAGGTCTGTTGGGAGTCCTGGGACATCCTTCCGAGGGCTTACCCAGGGCTCCCAACCTGTTGTTGGGCGTTACGTGAGGTTTTTAGTCGGTAGGCGTCCGGCATAGCATTAATAAAGGATTTTCCCTCACGTTAAAAAAAAAGGTGCCAAGCCAAGCCTGATAATGCAAAATGTACAATTATTGGGCTAATATCGTTAAATAATGTTGCAAGCACACTTTGTAAACATCTATAATAGAGTGTTACGTAAAACTGTTACCGTTAATTTATGGCGCCAGTTTGACCTTTCCGTTGATGTCCATGCAGAGGTCGTATCTACAGGTTGATTGACATAATATGTCACCATTTGACGTAATCGAGCTCTTTGAGAAGACCTTTAGTTAGACCTCTTGTATGTTACTACTACTACATAAATGGTTTTCACAGCCCCTAAAGTGATAATTTAATAAAAATCACGCAGAGTTTGTATGTGTTTTTTAAGCGGCAGTAGGGTGGCCACATCTGTAGAAGAACCGATGGTCGGTGGAGCAAACGAGTTCTGGAGTAGAGACCGCGACTCGGTACACGTGGGGTAAAGCGCCGACGCCCCGCTTGATGGACCGAACAACCTAAAAAAGGTCGTAGGGAATGACTGGATGCGAGAGGCACAGAACCGTGTACCTATTGTGGCGGCATGAAACGACCTGCCAGCACACGTGTTTCCCTCATCTAACAAATCATACAATTCCGGGTTCTTCCAAGAGGAGCGTGAAGAGGCACATCACAGGGCCGCCAACTTGAGGGCCACTGTCGAAAGTCTTACGGACTGTGAGACTGGCCCCCAATCGCTAGATGCGCCACGGCTTACCATCAGGCTGGTGGCGACGTCAATTTGGCGATCAAACAAACACGTCTAGCAGTGGACTGCTTTAGGGTGATTTGATTAGACGCTTTACTTCGAGTAGGAGAAGGCTGTCGTCGCCTTTTAGAGACTTATTGGTCAGAATGGTCGTATTCTGGTTCACAGCACATAACGTGATAATTTAAAGCAATCACACAAAGTTGTTTACCAAGAACGTTTCATCCACTTGTAGTACAATTCCACGAACAGACAGACGGAGATAAAACCGCATATAGATCAAGGTTGAACACCTCCAACAGGATTATCACATTAAAAGTAAACACTCGCGCACTAGATGCATCAGCTGACACAAACATACATTTGTAATCTGAGAGATGATGTGGGTTTAATGACATAACGCATGTTCTACGGTACTATCGCAATGCAATCGGTGTCGTATTTACAGCATGGCGATGTTATGTGGTACTTAGAATTCTATTAAGCGGCTGAAAGAATGTCGATGTAATGCGGAATTGAGCAGTTTAGACAGTTTAACTTATGTACTAGATAGTAGGCACTAGCTCTCGTGGTACCCCGATGGTACTGCAGTAGAAGAATGGGCAGACGCCTCGGACCTTGCTCTACTACACAGTCGTAGATGGAGAAGAGGCTATAACCCTGATCTCCTGTTTGTGAGCTCCAACTTAAGTCCATTATGCCAGAAGCTCATCGGAGTACCTATACACGCAACATCGGCCTATCATTTGTCGAGTCCAAGCAGCTGTAAGACCCATGTCAGTACGATTTAGACGAAGGTTTAATTCCTAAAAGTCAACTGGGAGAGCCACTCTGAAGATGTCGATCGGGAACTTGTGAACTTAGACCCTGTACCGGCGAGCTACGAACAGTTTGTTAAAATAATTTGGTCGTTGTCGCGCCGGAATATCCCAAGAGTATTGATACGGAGAAGCAGAAGACTAGCTCTAGTAACATAACATCATTCGCATGGAAACCGGTGCAAGCAGTGCCATCTAGCGCGTGTTCAAGGAATTATTAAATTTAATATTACATAATTGGTCCCACATTTTACTAAAATATGTTTAAGTCCTGGATCACTTCTTATGGCCTAAAAACATTTACCATATTTTAAGTTAAGACTAATATTATATTTGCTTGACTATTATTATTAATGCGAAAGTATGAAGGCTACTTTCTCGCTCTAATGACTAAATGTGTTGAAATGAATTGAAATTTGGTACAGGGATAAATATTATACTCGTAGTTTGGATTTGGAATAACAAATAATAATATGACATAAGTAAGCTATTTTTTAACCCCGAAATAAGTTTCACTGAGATGCGGGCGGGTACGGAAAAAGAATTCCAGGCGACTTCAAGTTACTTATTTTTAGAAGTCTAAAAGATAATTAATTCACCGTCTATTTCACTATTACAATTTTATTACAGTATTAAATAAAGATAAGATAACACAATGTACTTGGTAATCGTAGTAAAAGATTGTAGGTCAAGTTAATATAAAGACATTAAGGGCCTCCGTCACGATTTATCAATCAAGGCAATTCTGGGCATGGACGTATATAAATTCCGGACGGACCTCGCTATACGTAGGTGTTTATTACTGTAATTTTTATACAACTAAGGTAGCAGTTAAGCATACGGTATTAAAGTGGTCATCGTAACCCATGAAAATTTACAAGACCATGGACCCGGTAATGGGGCGACCCACCGGGACCACGGGTCAAACACTGGACCAGAGTACAGATGTTTTGAAAAGTGTTATGTTATGTACATGAAAAGTAGGACACGAACCTGCGTCTTCTGGTTTGACGGACCAGACGCCCTAACCGTTGTATCACAGAGATCTGACTTTTTACTTTTATTTTTTTGTGATTGAGTGAGCAATAGTGAGCATACTTTGCTTTTCAAAATTATCTCATTATGAAGTATTCAATGATTTATTTAAAATTAAAGATCTCAACGATAGGCTGATATTTAATTGATTATCGTGACAAAAAAGATATAAATGTTTGTCTCGAGAGTCTGGGTGTTTCTATGGTCGATAAGTATGAATTAACAGTATTACGCAGGCAGGTTATTCCTAGCTTAATTTGGGATCAGATAGCGTCGTGTGAAAATGTCCGTGAATATATATTTATTAAAAAGAAACATTTTAATAAAACAACATAAATATATTTCGCACCAGTTTCATTACAATCCTGTATCGTTGTTTGTTAAACTCGGACTGAGCCGTCACCGTTGAATGACTTTATTCGTAGTATGCCCAATGCCCCAGTGGCCTAAATTTACGAATAGTTTCTAGAAATTGGACAGCTTGTTTCAAGTTAAATGTTTGGTAGTGCCGGTGTAATTGGCTTTAGGACAATTAATTATGGCAAGAAACAGTGAATAATTATAAGAAGTTACCTTTTACCGACACTTAAAAGAAAGATAGGAGGTAAAATATAGTTTTCTTTTCCGCCTTTTATTTTACTCAAAATGTACTAATCTCATTTTTTTTACTCTGGTTAGAATATAAATATACTAGATAACCCACCAGACCTCGCTCTACCTCATAAATTATTAAGTTAGTATGAATTTGGATATTGTTCATGTAAAACTAAGTAAAATCGCGATAAAAGGTCAGGAGGGCAAAAAATATTTTTTGAACAATTCTCATATCCATCAAATACAAAAACACATCATTAAAATTTATCAAGCCGCGCCACCTCAATCAAGTTATTTTATGTTAGATAATGTTATGAAACAAATAAATTATATCTTAGAAACACTTTTTTTACGCAAACGAATGGTTTAAAACCACAGAAATATTATCGAGATTATGTTAAACTAGCGGACCTCACGCGGTTTCCCCGCGTAATTCCCGTGCCCGTGGGAAGACGGGAATAAAATATAAATTATATCACTCGGGGATAGTATAGCTTCCCAACATTGAAAGAATTTTTCAAATCGGTCCAGTAGTTTCGGAGGAAATGCCATGCAAACAAACAATCAAATCATTCCTCTTTATAAAATTGGTATAGATTATAGTGTGGAAATAACACACAAAAGTGATGTTAAGTTCAAAGAAAACGTGTTTTGTATAGTTTTCACCGAATAACAATTACTATTGTACACTTGGCAATCGTACGACGGCAGCGCCATTACGTCACAAAATATTAATGATGGCAATTCCGTACACATTCATTAACATTTACTCGCTTAAATGCTTTAAATATTAGCTTGGACTATTATAACCAGTATATTCTTGTAGATTTTCAGTAATTTATTTATTATATACTTTATTGTACGCCAAGAAAGTATTATAGGATAGAAATTTAAAACAGAATAGAAAAACAATGGGCGGCCTTATCGCTTAAAGCAATTTCTGCCAGGCAACCTTTGGATGAATAAACAATGTTGGTAGAAACTAACTGGTTTGTAATTTAGGCTACTAAAAGAAGGTGATGGGTTTGTAATCTAGGCTTCTAAAAGAAGGTGATGGGTTTGTAATTTAGGCTTCTCAAAGAAGGTGAGGCCGCAGTGGTAGTCCAGGTCTGTTGGGAATCTTGGGATATCCTTCCGAAGGCTTCCCCGGGCTCCCAACCATAGGCAGTAGGTAGGGATCGTGTTGGTTTTTAGTCGGAAAGAGTCCGGCATAGCATCCATGATGGATTTTCCATAAGTATAAAAAAAGGCTATTAAAAGACACACGTTAGGATTGCACAGATTGTATTGCACTTTTTATCTGTCCTGCCTGTTGGAATTTTATTTCGGATTATAGAGTGGCATTTTTTTAAATATTAAGTTCGCCAAATTGACGCCATGTAGCGATTGGGGGCGTCCCACAGTTCATAAGACATCTAATAGTGTTCCAAATATCTTGCTAATATTATAAATGCGAAAATTTGTGAGTGTGGATGTTTGTTACTCTTTCACGCTTTAACGGCTGAACAGATCTGGCTAAAATTTGGTACAGAGATACATTATAGTCGGCTACTTTTTATACCGGTAATAAGTTCCCGCGGGAACCAATTTTACGCGGGCGAAGCTGCGGGCATCAGCTAGTATGGTTATAAATTTTCCTATGGATTTGTCAGATAGCGGCATTGGACGAACAAAACTACTGGCGAAGTGTCGGTGTGTCATTCAACTCTGCCTACCCCTAGAGAATATAGGTGTGATATGTTATGTAAAAACACCAGATGCGTCAAACCATTATGCCCAATCTATCAAAATATGTAACTAAATACTGGAATTAACACACTGTCTGTAATACATCCGCTTGCAGGGCAGACAGAAAAAAAAAACATTTTATAACTTGCAATAACGGTGCACTCTGATTATTTATATGAAAATGCTCTTGTGCACGAAACTTGGTCTCGACATAGTATGCATTCAACGATCTAGCCTACACAGAGAGATATTAAAGTGCGGGTGGGACATGGGGGGTGAAATCTGAACGCCCAGCTTTGCCACCCCTGCCCGGCGACTAATTTCCGACGACTAGTACACCCCTTTGGATATATTTAGTTTTAAACAAGTTTATATTTGATAACTAGCTGAGCCTGCAACTTCGTTTACGTCACATAAGGTGTATGAAAGGAAAGGTATTTCTTCATCAGAGTCATCAATCAGCGTCTGAAACTGCCCTGTTTGCTTAATCATAAGAGAGCTTAATGATTAAGTCTATTTTAAAACAATTCAGTCCACGCCTTCGGCGCGGACTGAATTGTTTAAAAATAGTCTTAATCATTAAGCTCTTTTATGATTAAGCCAACACGCCAGTTTAGGTTCACTCACATTCAAAGAAACCCCTACAATTAAAATTTTCAAAATATCTGATTCTTAAAAGTGTTATAACTCTTTTATTTCTAAACCGATTTACATAAAACAAACGCTAAATGTTAACTGGAGCAAACCTCAACACAATAAAAAAAACCGCATTGCAATCGGTTGAGCGGTTACTGAGATTAGCGTGCACAACCGTACAGACAAACAGATATACAGACATACAGACATACAGACATACAGACAAACAGACAAAAATTCTAAAAAACATTGTTTTGGGTTCTATTGCGTTCATAAAGCCCCCCTATAATATTTTTTCTTATTTATCTTCCATGTACAGACAGCGACCTGTTACAATTTTATTATATGTATTGATATTGATATTATTACAATCAACCGATTTACGTGACATCTATCTATACATATAATAAAACTGTAGAGGGTCGAGAGTCTGTACATGGAAGATATTTTGAAAATTTTAATTGTAGGGCATTCTCTAATCGATACTGAAGCCGAAAATGTAATTTAAACTTTTCATGTCTGTCTGTCTGTCTGTATCCCGAATAAGTATCACGTCGAAACTACTGAACCGATTTGAATGATACTTGGTACATTCCGAGCTTATAGTCCGAGGAAGGTTCTAGGAGACTTTTGATCCCGAAGTTTCGCCCGGTTCCTGCGGGAGAGGGGATGAAAGATAGATTGGTTTTTCAGTTGTAATTTCTCAACGCGTGATGCGATTTCAAATATTTTTTTAGTATTGGAAAGGCAGTACTTTAAGGATTTTTCGACCCAAGTTTCAAGATTAAGGGGTTTGTAGTTCAGAAATTAGAGGCATCTCAACTTTCGCCAAACCTAGAATTCAAGGGTTCCTTTGAATGAGAGGGTAAATCTAAACGGGCGTGTTGGCTTAATCATAAAAGAGCTTAATGATTAAGGCTGTTGTAAAATAATTCAGTCCGCGCCGAAGGCGTGGATTGAATTGTTTTAGAATAGCCTTAATCTTTAAGCTCTTTTATGATTAAGCAAACAGGGCCGTTTCACACGTTGCTTGACGAGTCTGATGAAAAATTACCTCTGCTTTCGTGCACATTATGTGACGTAAACGAAGTTGCGTGGGTCAGCTAGTACTTATAATAAAACTGTAGAGGGTCGAGAGTCTGTACATGGAAGATATTTTGAAAATTTTAATTGTAGGGCGTTCTCTAATCGATACTGAAGCTGAAAATGTAATTTAAAATTTTCATGTCTGTCTGTCTGTCTGTATCCCGAATAAGTATCACTACTAAATCGATTTGAATGAAACTTTGTACAATCCGAGCTTATGATCCGAGGAAGGTTCTAGGATACTTTTGATACCGATATTTAGCGCGGTTCCTTCGGGAGAGCGGATGAAAGAGAAAATGGTTTTTTCGTCTTAAGTGCCCAATGCGTGGTCCGATTCAAAAAATATTTTCAGTGTCATAAAGGGAGTACTTTAAGGATTGTTTTACACGAGTTTCAATGTTAAGGGTTTTGTAATTCAGGAATTAGAGACATCTTACTGTCGCTAAGCCTATAATTAAAGTGATTCAAATGTAAGGGTCATTCAAAACTGGCGGGGACTGAATTGTTTTACAATACCCTTAATCTTTAAGTTCTTTTATGATAAAGCAAACAAGGCAGTTTCACAGGCTCATAGGAGCCTGATGAGACATGAAATACCACTACTTTCATAGACCTTATGTGACGTAAACGAAGTTGCGAGGGTCAGCTAGTGATTAATAAATATATAAACATACTAGCTATTGCGACCTCGCGACTTCGTTTGCGAGGTGATTTTAACTAATTACCGATCGACTAGGACCTGTCCAATGCATAGGGCTTCTAGTATAACATAGGTCAAGCTGTATTATTATTTCAGCTGAATCGATTTTGATGAAACATACAGCGATATTTAAGTTGCAAAAATACCTACAAAATCCTTATAGTACAATTATGATCAAGCTACTGAATTTTGCTCCAACCCCGAACAAATAAACAAACAAACAACATTAACAGACACGAAGAAAAATAATTATAGATTTGGACTCAGAAGGCCTAAATTAGTCGATTATAGTTATTCTTTTAAATTTATCTTGAATATACCGTCACAGCTATAATTACAATTTTATAATAGTAGAGACAATATAAATATACAAACGCATTATAGACACGTCTTTTTTCAGAAGGGGTAAAAAGAGGCGCAAACTGCATGCTCAAATTTGATCAGTTGTATTTTGGTCTCATTCAGGCTTAGACCATATAACACGGGACTAGCCTTTGCGACACACCGCATACAAAAATATTCTGCCAGTTTTCATACAAGTGAAGGGGGAAACACAAAGACATATAAAATTTCATTGCATTTAAAAATGTATTAATCGACAAACGCGTAATGGCTGTTGTGTGTTAATTGTTTTTGTACAGTCAACTACAATGAAATGTACTAGTTTAATCATATAAAATGATGTACTGATGTACAGGCTTTTTATAAAGTCAAAAGACCAAATGGTCATGTGCAATGGCAGAAAACAATGCTTAAGTAAGGCGCATCCTGTGGTTAGATGATCTAAGCATTCAGGTAAGAGGAGACTATCATTGTTTTGAACAGGGCAGAGGACGATTGTGGGTATCTGCTATGGAAAATTTTCATTCGGTTGCTGAGTCGCGGTCTCCACTTCAGAACTCGTTGGCTCCATTCAATCGTGTCGGTTCTACAACAGATTTCGCCAGTCCATTGGGACTTTAGCGCTCTATGGTTCTCTGATGGTAAACTGAAGTTATTCCTCAATCGCTGTGCAACTTTGAGGGCATCGACTAGTGCCACTGTATTTCCGCGTTTCCACATTAATTATACACGCGCGTAAATCTTTGTTTAAACCGTATAATCTATACTAATATTATAAAGAGGAAAGATTTGTTTTTTTGTTTGTTTGTAACGTATAGGCTCCGGAGCTACGGGATCGATTTGAAAAATTCTTTTACTGTTGGGAAGCTACACTCTTTGCGGTGAACATAGGCATATATTTTAGTCCCGTATTCCTACGGGAACGGGAACTACGCAGGGAAACCGCGTGACGTCCGCTAGTAATTAATATCTTATCTACGTCGAAATGCAAAGTCAATATTATCTACATTTGGCCTACAAATGTTAATGCTTAATCTTTGTTAAATCGAAGGTACATTTGAAGTTAAGCCGTGTCGTTGGTCCTGGGTCGCAGTAACATGACAATTTATTAAGCCAAGTTGAAGGTCTCGTGGCCTTTCAAAAGCGGGAAGTCACAACCTGCCCTATTCCATTTCAATATGGCAATAGGCTCACCACCTATTACGTCGGAGTAAAAAATAAATGGTGATAAGTAGGTAGACGTTTTTATGTCTACCGTAACGTAGAAGCGTAAGTCTACCCTTCGGAGAATGAGGTGTAACTATAAAGTAGGTAAGTATGTTTATTTAGCTGTGTATACTTACTGTCAATCGAAACATACAAAATTACCAATCTAAACTAAAGCATTCCATAAATTCCAAGACGATTTCCAATTTCGCAAAACATACCTGAAACAAAAAGAAAATTCCATTAGTATTCCAATCCAGTAATAATTACTTGAAGCGCTCAAATATCAAACCGAGTATCCATCGCCGGATCTCCAATTTAAAACGGTAATAATTTTAGACCAAAATCTGACGTTTTATCGCTATTATCGCAATTTCATCGTCTTCATTTCGTACCAAGCGGCGATAAGTTGCTTTCTATCGTCCTTGCTTCTTTGACCTTTTTGTTTCCACTCGCAAAGCCTATGCATGACTGTTATTGTTGAAGTATGTTAATTACACTGCAGGTATTACTAAATATTGCCTTTGAACTGGCTAATTTTACAAATAGATTGGTTATAGCAGGCCTTCCCAACCATTTTCAGGCCACGGCGCCCCTATAAGGTTTAAAAATTTTCGCGCCCTCACATGCCTCGTGAAATGTCACCCCCCCCCCCCCCCCCCGTAGTTTTCCGCTGGCAATCGCGTCATGGACGTAGCTATTCAATGGTACACTCCGCCACTTTGTGGGTCCGGGTTCTTACGGCGTCTTTGGGGTTACTCCGCTTCTTGGGTCGTGTGGCGTGCGAGAAACTTTTAAGCTTTCGTCTTCGGCCTGCTTCTCTAAGGACCGTGAGCAGCCCCCGTCCCGTCCTTAGGCCCACGGCATGGAAGCCGATAATCTTAGGCGAAGACAAGTGTATGGCGCCCTCGCCGCAGACTGCGAAACAAGGGTTGGAGAGTAATCTCCCGCTCCCTGCCCGCAGTCTCGTTCACGAGCATGAGACCTGCTCGCAGAAAAACGCGGCGGCGTCTCACTTCCTCTCACTGGATGGATCATGGCTCGCACCGTGGTCTCCAGCGAGATATTGTCCACATCTAGATCTGCTACTAGGACCCAGCGCTATAGCGTCCATGCTGCGCACTCCACCAATGCATGGAGCGCAGTGTCTTCACTGCGTTCCTTGCAGTGCTGGCACTCGGCCGTGTTCTGCCGGTGCATTCGCCACAGATACTTACCGATGCACCCGTGCCCGGTATTTATCTGCATCAACCAATAAAAGAGATGGTTACTCTACAGCCACTCGTTTATAATCGGTCTTATCGCCCCGATTGTGGCGTTATCCCACCTTGGTTGCTCAAGTCGCACTTTTCAAGTCTCTATGATTTCCTAGTGGAGCGAGGACCGTTGAGCAACTCGGACCACTGAGCCAGGGAAGCAGTCTGTGACCATGTCGCCGCCTATATTAACCCCTATCTCAACTAAGACACTTTAAGGCGGTTAACGCGGTGATGACTCAGACACACAGTAGACCAGTTTAAAAAAAATAGGGAACTTGACAGACAGACCTTTTTTTACAAACGAGTTTTAGAGTGGAGACCGCGAAACTTGGCAAACGACGAGTAGGACGTCCACCCGCCAGGTAGACCGTCATTCCAGCCGCGGGCACAGCTGGAACGGTGTGTGGGGCTCCCGGTCCCGGAAAGAGACCGTCCTATTTATTTATTTATTTATTTAAAAACTTTATGCACAAGTTCGTACAAAGGTGGACTTAATGCCTTAGGCATTTTCTGCCAGTCAACCTTAGGGTGATGCAGAGATAAAGATGGAGGAAGGTGCTCTAGGTTAATGTTGACAGTTGACACATTTCAATGGTACCAAATCTAAATTTTAGTGTAAATTGCGTGATCACGTGCTCCCAGCCCAGCCCCACCACACTCACTCAGACAACTACATATTACCTAAGAACCGAACCAAATAAACACACAATCACAATAACGCCTAAATAGATAATATAAGTTATAACAAATACATATATATACATACACATACATACTAATACAATATATATATATACTATTTAAATACATAATGATTTTAATGATACATATATACATATAATATAACATAGGTAATTATATACTATACAATACATACATATTTAAATAGCATTTTGAAAGTGAAAGTGAATAGATTATGTTTTCCTAATCCTTGTAAAGCTCGCGTACTTTTTGTATAAATGTAAACCGATTGGTGCATGTCCTGACTTCCAGCGGAAGCGCATTCCAGAGAAGAGTTGTTTGCACTAAGAAGGAAGAATGACTCATAGTTGAAGTGTGAGTTGGACAGAGAAGAAGACGATTGTTCGAAGAGCGTAAATTTTTATCGTGATTAGAACAGAGTAATTTGAACTGAGATGTCAAGTAAGAAGGGGCATTAGGGTAGTTCATTAATGAAAACAGCATACTTACTGCACGCAAATTGCGACGCTGTCGTATAGGCAACCAACCCAACTCGGAACGATAAACCGACACATGATCGTACTTTCTAAGATTGTAAACGAATCGAATGCAATTGTTGAGAAGCCGATCGAGTTTATTGAGCAGATCTGCATTCAGGTCGAGATAGCACACATCACCATAGTCAATGATGGGAAATAAAAGAGTCCGAACAAGCATTGCCTTGGTCTTTAATCTTAAGACGATAAAAGGCACGTAGCGTACCGGTAATCTTCTGGCAAACGCTAGTGACCTGAGGTCTCCAATTGAATGTATCGTCGAGTTGTAGTCCTAAATTTTTAACATTAAGAGTAACTGGAATAGTTTTAGTATTATAAGTAATTGACGGCAAATTTACATCTTTCAGCCTGCTCATCATTGGACTACTTCCAATAATGATGCCTTGACACTTCTCAGGGTTAACTGTAAGTCCAAAACGGTCACACCAGTGACCCATGGCATTTAAATCATTATTTATTTTCGTCACGGCTTCCACAAGATTATCCACCCTTGCCTGGCTATACAACTGCAGGTCGTCTGCATACAAGTGATACGCACACTGAAGCTCTTTGGTCAGGAGATTAATAAACATGGAAAATAAAAGAGGAGATAGAATACCGCCTTGGGGAACACCAGCATCTAGTGTGCACCAATTCGATGATTTCTCATCAATGCGAACCGACTGCTGACGACCCCGAAGATAAGATGAGAACCATTCCAATTCGTCAGGTGAAATTTTCAGATGGGCAAGGATCGATAAAAGA
Organism: Miltochrista miniata; assembly: GCA_933228765.1. Taxonomy (NCBI): domain Eukaryota; kingdom Metazoa; phylum Arthropoda; class Insecta; order Lepidoptera; family Erebidae; genus Miltochrista; species Miltochrista miniata. The sequence continues at coordinate 22,241,287 of OW121760.1, read as the reverse complement.
ATATCGTGATTAACACAATTAAAAGCGTTAGAGAAATCCACTAAGACCAGTACAGTCACTTCACCCTTCTCCATTCCTGTCCTAATATCACCCGTTACTTTTAAAAGAGCTGTTGTTGTACTGTGACCTACCCGGAAACCTGACTGTAGTGGGCTCAAAATGTTATTGAGCCTCACATATCTGCTCAGCTGACTATGCACACAGGATTCCAGTACCTTCGATAGAAAAGGGAGGACGGAGATTGGGCGATAGTGACTAGGCAATGAAGGATGGGAGACTTTTGGAAGGGGGCATACGTAGGCCTTACGCCATGTGCTAGGAAATTGACCAGAGTCAAGAGAAAAATTAACGATGTAGGAAATAGCAGGAAGGAGTTCATCAAGAATTGTTGTGATCATCCGGCGACTAATATTATCGCAACCAACTGCTTTTGATGTTATTGAAATTACAACTTTTTGAATTTCACCCGGCTACCACTACCGGCTACCCACTGAACCACGTGGTGTTCCCTCTCACCTCATAGCCGGGCCGAAGGATATCCAAAGATTGTTTAGCTCTCCACGGAGGAGCAAGATGGGCGGCTCCCCCTGAGCTCCTTAATGAGCTCACAAAAACCCAAGCCCGCACATCGCACCACTCTTAAGCGCTTTCCTGGAAGCAGGGACGGTAGAGAGCGGTTGAGTGGGCGGGCACTGAAGGCACGGCTGGAACACGGAGAGGTGCCTTCCGCCAAATGATCATCGGTGTACGGGGTCCCCCAACCTCCACCCACCGGTACAACGCTAGTCGGGGGCGCGCACGAAGGCTGCCTTGCGGCGCCCCCGAACTAGACGGCGGAATTTGTCTCTTAGCACTCCTCTCTCTTGGCGACCGTGGACTGTCATAGGCCGATTTGATTGATTTGATTGATTGCATGTTAATGATACTTTTTACTATCTTTTTTTACGGGCAGAGGGGCGCCGCAAGAAGCGCCGCGGCGCCCCTCTGGGCTTCCTGCGGCGCCCCGGGGCGCCGCGGCGCACAGGTTGGTAACCCCTGGGTTATAGCATCATCTCCAAATTCTTCAACATCAATAAGGTAATTACTACTCATAACTGAGCGTTCCAGCATGGTTAGATCTGATAATGGTTTTCTTCCGCGCACGCTGAGGTTGTGGAATGATCTCCCTGCCTCGGTTTTCCCAAACGCCTACAGTATGTGGTTCTTCAAAAGGGGTCTTAGAAGGTTTTTACAGGGTCGGCAGCGCGAGTGTGGCGCCACTGGTGTTGCAAACGTTCATAGGCTGCGGTGACCACCGGTCCTCCTGGTGGGCCGTATGCTTGTCTGCCACCTAAGTCGTATAAAAAAAACTACTTTGAAATGGACCATTTCTATTTCATGTTTAGAAAAAAAAAACAACTCAATTTTACAACTATAAAACCATTGCGACCTAAATGAAGCTTTTCACTGGTGCATAAGGCTCAGTATCCAACGTCAGCTTCACAAGTTATAAATCCATTGGAATTAATACCGATACATAGACGCTAACCCAATTCCTGCCAATTCGTCTGTACTTGCGTAGTCTCTCGTCGGTTCCCATGACAATTGGTTGCTGTAGTTTTGAATTGTTTGACTATTAATTACAATGAGTCGATCTATTTCGTTAATTAATTTCCAAACTGTCCGTACTAGATACATAGGTCGGTAAATATTTTAAAAGCAAAATCATGTCGTCGACAATATAATAATGTACAACTTGGGATTTCTTATCTTTTGGCTGGAGAAAGTTTGCTAAAATGAAATTATTGTAATTTAGTGCTTTTAGGTTTTCGTAGAGACCGAGACTCACTGCTTTGAGGGGACCCTTTTATGACCCTGATAACCAGCACACGCAATGGATCTTGCAGGATACCATTCATTTTATACAGAAGTGACATATCTGTGGTCCTAACATGACATTTTTGGCTTTGTCTTATGGAGAAGTAATTTGTAATCAATCGTGTTTTGTCGATTTTAAATTCATAAAGCATTTTAAATACCTATCTACGTGTCTTTATGCACAGTTTAAATACGGTGTTCCTATTTTCTTTAAAATATAAAACAACAAAGCAAATAGGTGATAGATAAATCAAAGTGGACCTTGGATTGGTGGCTTTGGATGAAGATGGAAGACTAAAATGACGAGGAGATGTCAACAATTGCTCTTAATTAGACAATGTCATGAATGGATGAACGTAACCTTGGCATAAGTTGTAGTATGGGATGGTCCCTGTGATTTCCTTTCGAACACCAGGTTCCCTGACTACATACAACCAGGAAGGAGAACGGAAAAAAGGTGTAGTTATAATATCACTAAAGAGACGAGACGTAGGATAGACATTAAACGATCTATAAATTAGTACTTAAGTATATTTCCTATGACGGAATCTAGATAGATAAGACACAAAATTACATCACACATTCCATAATTATCTTATCTCAAAGATGATCATGGTTTAGTAATGAACCATATTCGATGCGATAATAATGACATAGCATACATACATAAATAGAGATTACATACTTGAATGACTTAAGGCAATATTTGTTTGAACTTCCGTTTCGATTAAGACTTCGTGTGATGTTGCAGTTGTCATTTTAAAAATTTGCATACATCTGAATTGAAAATCGGAATGTGGACTATTTGTCAAAATATTTTATCTACACCAAATTAAGGGCCATAATAGTCTACCGACAGAACTTCGGCATCGCCTATTATTATTTGTAGAGGTCAGATGGAATTAGCTTAATGGAAAATATCGAAATTCAGCCGCATGGCAGTTAGACTAGATACCAGTCCTGGGGGCATCCTTCCGAGAGCTTACGCAGGGCTTCCAACCGTAGGCATTAGTACAAACGTGTGGTTTTTAGTCGGTAGGAGTCCGTCATAGTACCCGTGTAGGTTTTTCCTCACGTTAAACAAAAACTACCAACTGGGTTGGGAAAAGGTTCGGAGGATGATGATTCCCATCTCAGTGGTAAATGTAATATTTATACCCTTTTTATCTACCACTTTGAAAAGTCTAATATCTACAATATACCCAGTGTTAGTCAATAAGTTTGCCCACGCAATATACATGTCCGAACAAAATCTAATGCATCCCGAATGTTCCCGAATCCGTTTGTACTGGCGGAGTGACTTGAATAAAAATGAGGTCAAATTGGACCGGAGAGGTAGCAATAATCTATGCCCGCGTATGTTACAGAACCATGGAACAGTTGTTGTTTTGACAGAAGAAAGAAATAGCTTACATAGAAATGTTATAAGAATATTGCAACACTACAAACAATGGGGTCATCTAGTTAATGAGAGATAAAACGTTAACTCAACTGCTTATTAATGTGTCAAGTATTTATTTCATTGCTTTCAATAAAGCTAGCAATCACACCAACTTGAAAAGAGTAATTATCTGAAAAGTGCAGATAGCGATTGTTACGATTCTGTGTGAAATCGAACGTAAACGATCCGACACGTCAAGTACACGCAGATTAATGGCTGACATCAAACAATGTAATCACGTAAGCGCCATCTACAATGTCTTCTTAATTAAAAGACAGTCAGCGTCGGTCATTCCACCTATGATGCGAGCCGAAAATAATAGTGCACTAAAATGTCTGTTAGTCTGCGAATCCAAAGTCAAGGCAACAAAAAATAATCACTGATTCCGAAGTATGGCAGAAATTTGTGCCGACACGCACGCCCAAGTGAGCGGCCCCTTTATTTGACAGCAAATTAATAACGACATTGAAGATCGGAACGCCTTAACCGATGACCGCTTCGATTTAACATCGACTTTATAACATAAGCAATAAAGTCCAATATAAACATTGGACATGAAATGAATGTTCCTATGCAATTTCAATCCTTACGGAGCGAGACATTAAAGCTTAAATCGAGTACCGGAACGGAGTTAATACGATGTAATTTATCCGGGTGGTATTGCTACGTTGCCGCTCCGGGTGCGGTGCGATGGAGACAGTGGTGGACCAGGTCCGTGGGTTTGAACAAGACGGAGATGTGTCTGTTGTTGCGCGCCGTCATTAGTCGTCGAGCAGGCAGTCGCGGCCACCGTCGCCGTATTGTGAAACGAGGTGCGATCACTAAACGTCGTAAGCGGCATTCTCATTAATTTTCAGGAAGACGTGAAATTCTCTCTCATTGGTCTCGCCCTTCGTTAAATAGCTCGAAGTCGTGAAACAGGCTTTTCAAAAGCTAGCTTCGCGCCACGACTGACACAACAGTGATTACCTATGATTAAATGTGAGAAGATTTATTGTGTTTATAAATCATTCCTTTTTCCTAATGCTATAAAAGTTGACGATGTTATTTGCTACTTTGCCCTACTCTTGGCATTTTTTAACATGATACTCTTTATTTCGGTAATATTGTGAAATACATTTGTTTGTCTTGTCTCAACTTCACAAAGAAAATAAATAACGGACGGAACAATCGTTAGTCAAAAGTTTGAATACCTTTTGCACCTTACCTAAACAATTCACAGGGTACGAGGGACTCTATTTTATTAGTTAGAACTCAGTCACCCTATATTTCCCGTTCCTTGTGAGTTTGATTAGTTAGGCAGCAATCGCTATTACCATCTGCTATTACGCTTCCTACCCACCAATACAATAAAAAAACTAAACATAAAAAGAATTGCAGCAGACTAAAGCGTTCTGCACACAATCCTTACGAGCTCAGGTGCTAGAAAACCCACAAACTAATATGATAATAAATGCAATAAAATAATAATTATAGACATTTTACAGGCTCACAAACAACCAAGACCAAGCATAGACCTACGCACACTGCTGGTCACAATCAATAAACTTTGGGAATATCCTGATCCTGACAGACACACATTACTATACATATTTATTTATAAGGATCTATCCGACGAGATCATTTTTTCATCTCGATTAAGAACTGTAGGCGTGATGTGTGCCTTACAGTAGTATACTCGTATTTATAGATGGTTCCATTCTTTACGGCAATTACAAGAGTTTACGTATCAAATATCTGAGGAGGCAGATTAAAAACTTAAAAAGATAATATCCGAGTTGCTCAAGCTACTTACTATAAACTTGTGCTAGTGGATTTAGACAACAATAGATGACATAGGTACTGTACATATTATATTTATGATTACATACAGATTATACATAGAAAACACCCAAACTCCGAATCAAACATTTGTGGATGACACAAATATTTGGAATGATTCGGGAATCGAACCCAGGACCTCAACGGGGCAGTCAGTTACACTACCAAATACGCCGTCGAGGCAGTCAAAAAACATAAAATTAATAAAAGGCTGTTGGAAATTAAAAAGCCGTCATTGCCGAGTGGAAGAAATAAGGTCACGCTTAGAAAAGAAAGGAAAGAGAGAAAAATGTATCACGCGAGTCAGAATTGGACTGTTTCATCAGAAATGCTCAATCAATTGAAATACAAATGAATGTATGTGATATTAAAAAGTTATCAATCCTGACGCTCTCTGACGTCATTCAATGGAATTCAAGCCATATCGTTATGACAACACGTTTTAGATAATTCGTGATGTTAAGAGGGCCCTTCCCCGTCCGACGAACGGCAACGCGAGCATGGCCAAAAAGCTTGTTGTTTCATCCAGCGCAATGTCAGAACAAGAGCCAACGCGAAAAGAAAGAGAAAGCGCCTGAGCGCTCGCGGGCGCTGGGCGGCCGGTAGCGTGAGCCATTCATAAAAATAATATCGTATCGCGCGCGTGCCCCGCTACTCGCGCACAGTTATCTATACTAATATTATAAAGCAGAAGAGTTTGTTTGTTTGTTTGGTTGAACGCGCTAACTACTGGACCGATTTGAAAAAATCTTTCAGTGTTAGATAGTCCATTTACTGTACGCAATTCGACTTTAGACATAGACCCATGATATACCTAGGTACCCTAAACCGAGCACTAGTTATGGAGTAGCAGTAGTACCTACTTGTATACAATACACATACAGTATGTGAATATCTACAAATATATGTTTGTGTGGGTTAACTTGCACCGTAGTAAAGGCGGTTGATCAAATAAAACAGTCTAAATACAGTTGGGTAAGTATTTATTATTTTTTATTCTAAACGACTTTGTTACACTTGTAAAAATACATAAAACATAGGTATCGGTTGTCGAGAAGATTCCGATTTCCTCCAAACACCAGTTTTTCAGAAGTATTTGAAAGTTTAGTAAAAAAAAATATTATCCCACTAATATTAGAAAGAGAAAAGAGTTATATTTTTAACCGACTTCCCAAAGAGGAGGAGGTTCTCAATTCGGATGTTTGTATGTTTTTTTAAATGTTTGTTCGCGCATATCTCCGTCGTTTACCAACCGACTTGAACAATTCTTTTTTTTTTGAAAGGGTATACTTCCCGAATGGTCCCATTGTCATTAGGTCCAGGATCTGATGATGGAAACCCTGAAAAATCGAGAGCAACTCTCGAAAATTTTAGGCACACATGAGGTAAAAATCTGACATTTAGGTGCAGGAATGTCTCATGACACTACAAAACAGGTAGAGCTGACCTCATGATGGAGAAGACAGAGAGACGAGGGAACTCCTCAACAGTATGTACCAACTACCTCGTGTTTGAGCTCATATTATTCTTATTCACGAGAACTTTACACCGAAATTGGTTTGATTTTGGACATAGACATTGAAAAGCAAGAAATAAAAAACCTTTTTACAAAAAAGAAAACCTTGAAAAAAAAAAACCACTAAAAATCTATAAGTGTTGTTGTTTGAAAAATGTGTCCGTCCCTCAGACATACAAGACGATACAATAATAATAATTTACTTTTATAAAGACCGGAAGATAATTACTCGTTACAGTCGTTACATTTATATGGCAACACTATGTTTTATCCTTTTCATACCTACTTAGTTAAAACCCCATGGCAGCATCTTGTACTTGTTGTACCTGTTCCTACATTCACTCACTCATAGACATTTGTCATCCCGTTGCGTACCTATTCTAAAGCTGCATTTGGTAAGCCGCCATTTTGTAAACTCAATTTTTCAATAAAGTATTTCTGAAGAAGGTAGGTACTCTTTATAACATAATAACCGTACCCACAGCCTTTTTAAAAATCGTAACAAACTAGATCACTTTTGCATGTAATAAAGCTTTTTAGAAAAAGGGAACCCAACTTCATTTTTTAAAGTCCGTTAATATACCTAAAACCTTCTCATAAATCTAACAAATACTATGCTGAAAACGGCATCAAAATCGGTTCAGCCAAACGCGAGATAATCGCGTACATACATGCATACATACATATATATACAGGTCAAACTGAGAACCTCCTTTTGTTTTGAAGTCGGTTAAAAATGTAACACAAGTAACAATGAACAAGTATCTATACAATAGTGAAACACTGTGTCGCAACTCGCAATGGCAGGAATTATTTTCGTCTAAACCCTGGATCCGGCACAGGTTTTGCTCGTTTGCATTTGTGTGTACATATTTGCCACGCTCAATATTAGCTTGCCTTTTATCTGTATCGTCTTGTAGGTATGTCTGTGGGCTGTCGTAATAAGTAGTTGGTAAGTATACTTAGCTATCAATTTTAAACATACATACACATACATATGGTCACGCCTTTATCCCCGAAGGGGTAGGCAGAGGCATATTATATGCCCACATTTCACCTTTGTATAATTTGTCCCATGTAATAGGTGGTGAGCCGTATTGCCGTGTTTAAATGGACAGGCGCAGGTTGTGACTGCCTACTGTTGAAATAAAGCCTTCAACTTAGCTTAACGACTGGCTTTTCACTGGCAACCGGGACCAACGGCTTAACGTGCCTTCCGAAGCACGGAAACGCTCAAATAAATATCACAAAGTGATCACATGGATGGTCAATCATCCATGGACCGGCCATAGTGAAAGTTGCTTACTGCAGTGATCGTTTTCAGAACACTGAGTCCGCGGGGCCACGAGCGCTTCTTCAATTATCATCTACTATCAATTTTACATACATATACATACATACATATACTCACGCCTTTATCCCCGAAGGGGTAGGCAGAGGCCTATACCGGCCCACATTTCACCGTGTACAATTCGGTCCCACGTAACAGGTGGTGAGCCCATCGCCGTGTTGAAATGGACCGCCGACGTCAGAGCCTCGTCCGTTGTTCAGCAGGTGCACGAGCTTGCACGTGAGGTTGACTTGGGCCCGGTGGTGTTGGTAGGGCCCCACTACACCCTATCAATTTTAGCTCTTATATAATTATGTGACAAAACCTAATCGTAGTCAAAGTTCATTAAAAGACCTTTCTGACAAGTTCAAACACGGCTATGATACGATATTCCATCATGGAATGCCAGTGCCTGTCTTCCGTCTTGATCATCAGACCTTGAAACCTAATCATGGTCAAAGTTCATTGCAAGACTTTTCTAACAAGTCCAAACACAGCTATGATACGATGTCCATCATGAAGTTCCAGTTCATATCTTCCGACTCCATCATCAGATCAGTTAGACAGTGCAATATTATTGTATTTTCATCAGAACTACATACACCTGCCAATTTTCATGACGCTACGATACTTGGAAGATGGTTAAATTAGCTTCCTAAGATTCCAAAACATGTTAGTTACATACACGACGACGACAAATCGACTTAGGTACCCATTTTGCAAAACGATTTTTCTCAATACTAGCTAGATACTAGTCTATACTAATATTATAAAGAAGTAAAGTTTGTGTGTTTGTTAAATTGTAAGGGGTAATCTCGGGATCTACTGAACCGATTTTAAAAATTCTTTCACCAATAGAAAGCTACGTTATTGTCATAGGCTATATAACATCACGCTAAAACAAATAGGAGCGGAGCAGTAATAGTAAATGTTTAAAAAACGGGGGAAAAGTTATTCCTTTTGAGAGCTTCGTTGCGTGTGCTGCGTAAATATTTATAGTTATGTCAAAATATGTACTAATAATTGTTTCTCATAAAAAGTTCTAAAAAAATTGCGCGATAGCATGTGTCTATCTTTTGGTTGGTGCACAATAACCATTTTAATGGCAATCAATTTTTTTATACAATAATGCCACGGGAAACCTCTTTCATAAACGAAATTGTTCTTAAAAATAATGCGACGGGAATACACGCGTCGAGAAACCTTTCTCTCTCTCTCTCTCTCTCTCTCTCTCTCTCTCTCTCTCTCTCTCTTACGTAGTATTGAATATTAACGACGAGACGCTACGGGAGTAAACGCAACGCGACGGGAGTAAATGCAACGGGAACAGGTAATACTCTCTCTTATGTGGCGCAAACGAAGTTGCGCGGGTCAGCTAGTAAGTAATAAAATCACTCTCCTTCAAATTCCTTATTCAAACAAAATCTGTGTCCGTATTCACTAGTGCCAGGTTCGTTTCACTAAATCAATAATACTTTCGCAAGCAAAATCAGTGTCCGGTATGAAAAAAAAATCGTTGTAGTAGGTAAACAGAATTCACTAATAATAAAACGCAGCAGCACTCATGTACGCGCAGTCAACAAATTCAATACCTACTAACAATTCCGAGAGGCCCGAGAGCCGAGCTGCCGTGCGTGCGCCATTCAACTCCCGCGTCTCACCCCGCCCGACCCCGCTCGACTCGTCCCCCGCTACCTCTTACCGCCACATGGCTAACGAGCGAGTGAGAACGCGATAATATTGAAAGAAAAATAGTGAGCGGAAATTTCATAAAACTTGTTCCAAGAAATACGTGTTTTTTCGTAAGCCTTTCAAGATTATGAAAAAAAAGTTTTACATTTAGAAACTCCATTATATTTGCAAGGTTTCTATCCAAATATTTCTTTCTAGTTACAATTAATGAGTACATTATAAACGCCCAAACTTCATATAAAATTTGTGCAAAAAAGCTGATTTTTGGAAGCTTGTACTGAATTTGTTTCTTAAAATTTTGATTTCGTGTTTTAATAGAAACCTGGATATAGTGCTCAGGATACCTATTTATTCAAAAGTTTCAAAGAAATATCTGTTACAACGCCATAATCATGTACGAGCGTTTGTATGAAAAGATAGACGGGTTGGCCGCTCTTAACATTGGTTTGGGTTTCCGGAAGTAGCCGCGGACGAAGTATTCGGCTACAATTTGTACGTACTTATTGTATTTTCAAGATTTCTTTGTGTGAACGCTTTACATTTAGTTGATACTAGAGATGATGCTCGCGGCTTCGCCCGCGTGAAATTCTGTACCCGTTCCCGCTTCCCGTGGGAACATATTCCATGTGTTATTCCAGATTATTGATACTGTTGATTGATGGCACAATGACCCGTCAATGATTGTCATTGTTTATGTTTATGCGTTCGAAGTGTAATTATGATCTAAATAAGTAAATAACCTTTGAGAATGCCGAAAGGCGAAACCGGTTAGGTATTACAATAATAAATGTTGTGGAACAGTACAAGTGAAGTTTTTCAATATCTGTGTTATTCCAGACTATAAACTTCTTCTGTACTAAATTTCAACCAAATCCGTTCAGCCGTTTTTAAGTAACAAACATCCAAACATCTTCGCATACTTTTACATTTATAATATTAGTAGGATTGAATTGACAGGCACTGATAGCCCAGAATAACTAAAAGCACTGATATACAGGAAAAGAAACGCTTAGATTTGTTATCACAGTTTCCATAAAGATTTTTGAATCTAGTCGCTTAAAAATTAAACTTGCTTTGGCGAAAACTACCTGAAAGTCATTACAAGTGTGAGTTTAAAAACATTTTAAGTACCGTCGAGACCCCTAATGTCGCCTAGGTTACCAAATTTCGCCTGATTTCACAAAATTCAAAATTACCAAGAAACCTATTGATTAAACCTCGCAAAAAACTGCTCATGAGCAAGTATATTTTATCCATAGCAAGATTCTTCAGCTAAATTGCGACTAACTTACCTATGTTCATTACAAAAGCTTTTTTTGTGTTGGAAAATGTACTACGTTTTTTGGTCGGTGTAGAAAATTTAGTATTTAAGCAGTGTTGTAGGCAGTGGAATGTTAAACATTTTATTTGACTACAACATACATTTATTTGGCTGTAATATAACGTAAATATTTTTTATCTAGCGTACAATTTGAGCTCAAAATGGCATAAAATGCTGCCGAGGTGGTAGTGACGGTCACATTGTTACCAATCTTCGCCTACCCGTAGGGTTGTCAATTCTAAAATCACGTTATTAGTAATAAAATGTATAGTAATGACCATGTTAGTTTAAAATCATATAGGTATTGTGAATTCTGTTGTGCTATGAATGCAAATGACGCAGTGAGAATTTCTTAGGTTGGGACTTTGAAAAACCAATTATCTCCGATGAATTTTTCGTAAAATTCAATGGGAAACACCTTTTCTGAGAGATACAGGATTCTCAACTTGGTTATCTGATGAGCAAATTGTGGGTACTATTGACTAAGTGACTTCATTTTTTATTGTAGATGATTATTTTTTATAACAATTATTTTCTTAATTCATTAATCACCTTTTTCACAGTAAGGCAAGTTACCAAGAATTGTGACAACCCTATCAAAGTTAGATCAATTGTATGGAACATCTTCAAATCGCTTCCAAATTTCGCCTACTATACATTTTTTAAAGAAATTGTGTCTTTATTGCGTTCCGGGTAAGGTTAATATTTCTTTTTTCGGATTCTAAATTTAATAGCCTAGTTGACAACAAACATAAGCTTCATAAGACCCCGTAATATACCGTAGGCGAAGTTAGGAAAAAGACCGAAACTTCGCCTATGACCTTTAGAGTCAATTTGTAGCCTAATTATAATGATATTCGATACTTACATCGTCTAAAGTAATAGCCTGTGTTAAGTAAAATCGTTTTTTACTCAAGTCAATTTAAAATACTTTCAAAATAAAAAGATATGATGAAAAAAGTGTCAAAACCCAGGCGAAATAAGGGGTCTCGACGGTAACAAGTTCTTTCACACATCACATCATTCAAAAGAAAAAAAAAGAAGCATAGACAATGATACTGCGATAAACGATTTTGATCGTTGCCAGTCTGTGTGAGGTCACCGAGAGATTTACATTCAGCCAATAGACCGCGAGGCAGCCACTATTAATTTATGTTATTACTGATGCACTGTGACATAGACGTAATGTGGGTTAAGTCTGTTTGTCATAGCTATTTGTGGTGCTGTAAAATCGGTATGTAAGTTATAGATACTACTAATTGTTATTGAAAATGTTTAATTCATTACCTAAAGACACGCGTTGCTTCGTGACGCAAAGTAAAGTATCTTATACATTGAAATCTTTTTCTGCTATTTTTCCTCATTGCCAACTCTAAAAGAAAGAAAAAAAATGGTAAAAACTTTGGGAGAAAACGAAGGTTTAAAACTATTTACTGAACACGTGTGCTCCTGAAATGGTCGTCCATCTCAGCAAAATGCTAACAGAACGAAAGTCGCTCTGATTTTCAGATGGCAAGGATTGCAGTCACTTAATCACTTTACATAAGGTAAAAAACTAAAAAGTGATGAAGTTATGCCCACTTATAACTCAAATATTTTTTTATCTTCAGGTCCCAATTAGACTCGCAGAGATAAGAAAATACGGAATTTCCCCGCCTTTAAAAATTATACGACCTCATGCTTTCCTGTTGCATTAGTAGGTTAGAAAAAAAAAGGTTTAATACCTATTTTTCCTCATTCGCACCGCCTTCCACTCAGGGTCACATGCTATTTTTTCATGTTTTTTTTTTAATTATTTACATTATACCTTTTTTTAGATTTGTGGAAATGAGAAGCCTGCGAAGTATAGTGGACAAAGAAAGGAATAACGTGATTAGAAAACAATGTGGTATAACTGAAGATGTAGTGACAGAGGTAGAAAAAGGGATGCTTAGATGGTTCGGACATGTGGAGAGGATGGATGAAAATATTAGGTGCTTACATATGAAATTGGCGTTTTGTATAGGAGGAACAAAAAGTCGAATATTTTTAAATATAATATATTTAATTAATCAAAGTATGAACCATTGTTTTCTATGCATTTTTGCCATCTCATAGGTAGTTCATTGATCCCTTTACTAAAAAAACCAGTCGGACGGGAATCAATAAAATCTGTGAAGGCGATTTGGACTGCCCCATCAGAGTTGAATTTTTTCCCTTGCAAGAAGTTGTCCAAATTTCGAAAAAAATGGTAATCTGTTGGAGCAAGATCCGGGGAGTACGCAGGATGTTTTAGACATTCCAATTGAAGCTCTTCTAATTTGGTAGCCGTCTGTTGTGCAGTGTGTGGTCTAGCGTTGTCGTGAAGCAGCAGTGGCGTGGAGCGATTGACCAGCCTAGGTTGTTTAGCCGCTAGCTTTTCCATCATGGTTTGCAATTGCTGACAATAGACATCAGCCGTAATAGTCTGGCCAGATTTGAGAAAACTGTAATGAACAATACCGGCACTAGTCCACCAAACGCTTACAAGTAACTTTTTTGGGGTTAATTTTCGCTTGGGGCAGGATTTGGCTGGCTGGCCAGGATCCAACCATTGCGCTGAGCGCTTTCGATTATCGTAAAGAATCCATTTTTCGTCACAGGTAATGATTCGGTTTAAAATACCTTCATTATTGTGCCGGTTCAGTAATGTAATGCAGCAGTCGACGCGCTTTTGCCGGTTTGCTTCAGTCAATTCGTGAGGTACCCACCTTTCAAGCTTTTTAATCTTCCCAATTTGCTTCAAGTGAATTAAAACAGTTTTATCACTAACACCGCAGCCTGCAGCTAACTCGGACGTGGTTTGCGATGGATCCGCTTCCACAATAGCCTTCAATACTTCATTATCAACTTGAGACTCAGGCCGTCCACGGGGCTTGTTCTGCAGGTCGACATTTCCTGAACGAAAACGTTGGAACCAAAAACGAACTGTGTTTTCTTTTGCAACATGACCGCCATACACATCATTCACCCTTCTAGTCGTTTCCGCAGCACTAGTGCCACGGCGGAACTCGTACTCGTAAATAATGCGATATTTTAAGTTTTCCATTTTGTAAAATGAGTGACGCAAACAGAAAAAAACAGAAGAAAAAAACAAATGAATGACGGTCATCGAAGGATAAATACATGAGTAAATAGCTGGGAAAATTTGAATTTGGAATTCCTTACCAAAGAGGAGAAAATCGTAATTAAAGTGGCCAGTACGAAAAACGCCAATTTGATGTGTAAGCACCTAATAGAATAGACTGACTAAACAGATATATAAGGCGAGAGTGAATGGGCAAACTGGTATGGGTCGCCCTCGGCATACGCATGGCCATCAAATTGATGACCTGAAAGAAAAAGGCCAGGTCAAGAGTACCCTTAACCGGCGAGCGTGTATGAAAGCACTTATGAAAGTAGAAGAAGCGAAAGTGGTATGCCAGGATCGTAGCAAGTGGAAAGCCATAGTCTCTGTCTACCCCGATGGGAAACAGGCGTGATGATAAGTATGTATTTTACCCAAAGTGTCTGAAAGACATTAAAGTCATATCTAATCCCAGATAACTTTTTAAGAAAATTGGGCAAACGAAAGAACTGGAATTTGACATTTTAAATTTAATTGAAAGAAGTGGATTTTCTTTCTATTTAAATCTTTCACAGGCGCTTTTCTATGGGCCAAATGACGCCTAGTTCACGGTAATTTCGAGTCACTATGAACATGAAGTATCTCATGACTTCCTAGGATATCTAAATAAACCCGAAAACTGAGTCATCGACCGCACACTAACATTGCTGTATGCCAATGAGAACAAAAACGTTGGAAATTCCTATAATTTCCAATACTTATTCATTGATACAAAATATCCGATACCATTATTTCCAGTACTGAAATTTTCCTAACACAAACAGAACATTTAAATTCTGATCACATAAAACGTTGCTTCGATAAATGAGAATCTTCTGATAATTTTATGAAGTTCGGAAACAATGGAGGGAGACCTTGAGTTGGCTATCAGTTGTGTGTACGGCCGTGACCGCTGTATCAAAATAGTGCGAATAACACTTATCACGTTATCAGGAACTAAAAGTATCAAGATGTATCACTGTGGTAATAGGCTAGTGCGTATGGGCCTATTTTCCTCTTCACAATTCAAGGATATAAATATTAATTCAGTTCATGATTGGATGTTCTGTACTTTCAATATCCTTCAAATCTGATGAGATAGGAGCAATCACACACGGGTCTGTTAGGTCTCACCACACACCACATCTTCAGGACTCCAATCAAATCTCACCAGTACGTGGTATACCTGCTCTGACCAATGGACGAGGTTCTGGCACAGAAACTCTTTCAGGACAAGACAGTCACTCCCAACAATGCTTAAATAGCTGTTTCAAGTAGAAAATGAAACTGGGTTCCTGGCTCCAAATCCAGATAAGGTTTGAAAGGGAAGAAGAAAAATGAAAGCTCTTTCAACCATCCTTTAAGAGTGTTTCTATTAAAGAATAAAAGAAAATTTTATGCAATGCTCGTGATGGGCCTTGTGCAGTGTCATCTGTTGTCAACTTTTAGCCCAAATAAAGAACTGTAGGCAGTTTAACAACCAGTCTGTTTGTATGAGAGTAAAAGCGGCTCAAAAGTGTTTCGTCCCGGTTGCCAGTAATTTGGAAGGTATTAAGCTCCATTGAAAACCGCATTGACACGCGGCTTGTAAATTGCAACACGGGCTTTTCAAAACGGCAAGAATTAGGCTCACCACCTATTTTGTAGGACCTCTGGACATCTGGCGAAGTGGCACATTTTCCCCCACGAATGAAGTCACCTCCTCTGTGTATGACTGTGTTATAAGTCAAGGAATACTTTTTTATACCACTAAGGTGGCAGGCAATCATACGGTCCACGAGAAGGACTGGTGGTCACCGTAGCCTATGAACATTTGCAACACCAGAGGCGCCACACTCGCGCTGTCGACCCTGCATAACCTACTAAAACCCCTTTTGAAGAACTCCATACTGTAGGCGTTTGGGAATATCGAGACAGGGAGATCATTCATTCCACAACCAATTAATAGTAATACTAAGTGCAACTGTCGAATTCCCGCTCGTCCCCCTAGGGGGACGAAGTCAAGGGGACGAACGGGAATACTCCGTCCTTATTACCAATATTTCCGTTTTATATTTAGTAAAAGCGCAGGGCTGTCATTTTCTTTATGTACGACTGCCTTAGATCATCTAACCACAGGATGCGCCTTACTTAAGGCGAAGTGCAATTGTGTCTCAAGCGATTCGGAGGGGGTGAAGCAGACGCAAGATGTTCGGGACGCTCCGTGCGTCGGAAACGTTTTCGCGCGTTAACCCGTTCACTACGCAATTGAAATCATTGACAGAAGTACAAGTTTACATAACAATTTTTTTCGCCCTGTTTAGATAAACCTCTTTAGATCTTCTACTCGTGAGCAATTACGTAATTGATTTTGATGCAATTTTTGTCACTAACATGTAATGAAATTTATTTTCATAATAAGAATAGAACATAATAATATATTTAAGAAGTACTTCAATTTATTTTTTTACCTGTGACGATTTTTGCCAGGTTTATTGAAAAAGTAAGAATATGCTGCCCCTATCCTTTGTTTATATTTTTTGGTACTTCCTTAAAAGGAAAAAGGAGGGTTCTGTACAAAAAAAGACTGAAAAATATACCTGTATGGGAGCCCTCCTTAATTTATTTTTCTGTTCTTAGGATTCGTAAATTTCAAATGCCTAGCTATCGCAGTGGTGCATAAGATGACAGATAGATAGTCTCAGTAATAGGGTCGCGTTATTACAGATTATTTATACTGTTGGCACTTGGTGGAACCTGCAGCGCATATTGAATAACCACCACTTGTACTGTTTTACAGCATTTATTTACTCTACACCTGACCGCTTTTGCCTCTTAGCATTTTCAAAAGGCAATACTTTCTCCTCGTTCCATTTTTACCCTTTGGATACGGAACTGTTAAAACGGCCGAGGTTCAAGTTGGACTGGCACACTGATGAGGATTTCGTAACAAAAAACCAAACGCCAGAAGATTACGTTGTATGGGAGTAACCTTATTTTTTCTTTATCTAGTGTTATTATAGTTGTTACAGCGGTAGCAGAAACACATCTTTGAAATGTATTACTGCCTAGTTCATGAGATACAGATGAACAAACGGACTTCGAAGTCTCAGTAATAGGGTCCCGTTTGGCTAAGAAAACGAAAAATATACAAAAACGAATATTGCTATTTGCATATATGCAAGGGTGTAAAGGAATAAATTTCGATACTAGTTATTTAAACTAGACTAGGCTTTAGTCCTGTCCAAATGATTACCATTTTCTAAATTAAACATTCTACGTTTCACTTCGCATAGCTATTGCCCGCAGCTTCAGCTGTGTAGAATTCTGTTCGCGTTCCCTTCTACCATTGGGTCATATCCAGGGATAAAATAGCCTTTATGCTATTTTCTAAATTATCTTACCTTACTTCTAAATATATATAACTCAAAGGTGACTGACTGACTGACATAGTGATCTATCAACGCACAGCCCAAACCACTGGACGGATCGGGCTGAAATTTGGCATGCAGGTAGATGTTATGACGTAGGCATCCGCTAAGAAAGGGTTTTGATAAATTCTACCCCCAAGGGGATAAAATACGGGAAGCGGGAAGGCGAACAAATTTTACACGGGCGAAGCTGCGGGCATCAGCTAGTAATATTATAAATGCGAAAGTTCGTGAGTGTAGATGTTTGTTACTCTTTCACGCTCTAACGGCTAAACGGATCTAGCTAAAGCTAAAATTTAGTACAGGGGTACATATAGGCCTGGAATAACACATATGCCACTTTTTATCCCGGCAATCAGTTCCCACGGAAAGCGGAAACGGGAACAAAACTAGACGCGGGCAGAGCTGCGGGCGTCAGCTAGTGTATAATATGTCCAAGAATACATTGCAGTCTGGAAAATCATAAAATAGTTATAATAGGCCATCAATTTCAGCCAGATCTGCTCAACCGTTGGAACGTGATTTTGTCACTAACATCTTCACAGACTTTCATCTATATATATAAAAATCAATGCCACTTTTCGTTGTAATTTTATAACTCAAGAACGGGCTTACCTATCCAAACCAAATGATTAGGCTTTGTTCGGACTATTTAGTAGATGGTTTATGTGAAGTTTGCACAAAATCGGTCGAGCGGTTCTTCATTTATCACGCAAACGAAGTTGCGCGGGTCAGCTAGTATATCATAATTAAATAATTCGTAAGTCATATTAAATCATCAGGCCTTTTCAGTAACATATTCACAAAATCATCTTCTAGCGCTTAACATATAGGTACCACTGTACAGGTGAACATTGTATTACTATTTTATATTATGGCTTAAAAACAAAGTTAGGGTTGTATTGACTGTATCGGGTTGTATGTAAGCTGTTTATTTTCAGTTCACTGTTGGTTAAAATTCAAACTGAGGTGACGGGAGGCCTCGAACCGTTTTGGCGCAGCGAAGAACCATAGCGTCCTTGGCTGCCTTCTATCGAATGTATCACGGCGAATGTTCTGAAGAGCTCTTCAACCTGATCCCACCCTCTTCTTTCCGATCCCGAACAACACGTGCCGGGCAAAGATGACACTCACTCACAGTGGAGAGAATCTTTGCCAGAACTGAACGTTTCAAAAGATCGTTCCTCTGTCGAACTATAAAAACATGGAACGACGAAGTTCTCAAAAGGAATAACTTTTCCCCCGTTTTTGAAATATTTACTATTACTGCTCCGCTCCTATTCGTTGTAGCGTGATGCTTTATAGCCTATGACACTCCACAATAACGTAGCTTTCTATTGGTGAAAGAATTTTTAAAATCGGTTCAGTAGATCCTGAGATTACCCCTTACAATTTAACAAATATACGAACACACAAACTTTACTTCTTTATAATATTAGTATAGATTAGTATTATACTCGTTATGACATTGATTTTACTTAAATATTAATTTAAATAATGTACATGTTATACGCTCGGTCAGGGCGTCACATACATGAGTGCATTTATAGGTGAATCTTCTGGCATTCATCTATTATGTGGCATCAGGCAAACTTTGTATTGGAAAGTATGAAAACGTTACTATAACTTATATAATACACCAAAGAAACTTCCCCAAACAGATGCGATATTTTTACGCTCTTGAGTTTAAGCCTTGAATACTTCCTTTTTTCATTTTTTTTTATTACCTATTTTCGTTACTACGGCAGCGAATTACGTCAGCGGGCGTGACAAAGTTGTATACGGGTGTCCTCAACGAAGCCTGTCGGCTGACTGAGCGGGCTCTGTGAGGTGGCTGATAGCGGCAAAATGCACTCCCGCTCAACAAAACGTTTTTTTTTATTAAAACAATATGTTTTTAATTAATAAATAACTGCATAGGACCTCGAGGTAACTTATTAGGGACATGGAAATAAAAAATTAGTGTGGTACATTATATAACTACTGAATGAAATTGATTATAGTCAAGGCGGTCACAGGTAAATTTACAGATTCGAGGGAACTTTGGGATTATTTTCTATCGAGCCGAATTAACTCAATCGTGTTTTGGAGAACTGACATCCCTAGTCAATATACTTAATAATAATTATACATTTAAAAAATTGTGAAATCTTTGTTAACACCGTTGCAAAATTGGTTCGAAATATGCCATAATTATGTATTTTGAGTCCCACTTCACCTTAAGCATTGTTTTCTGCCATTGCACATGACCATTTGGTCTTTTGGCTTTATAAAAAGCACTGTACATCAGTACATCATTTTATATGATTAAACTAGTACATTTCATAGTAGTTGACTGTAAAATAACAATTAACACACAACAGCCATTACGCGTTTGTCGATTAATACATTTTTAAATATAATGAAATTTTATATGTCTTTGTGTGTCCCCCTTCACCGCTATGAAAACTAGCAGAATATTTTTGTTTGCGGTGGTTTGCAAAGGCTAGTCCCGTGATATATGGTCTAAGACGACTGCATATTCGTCATCATAATACATCAATGGCGGCCCAGAGTGCACCACGCCTCGGTTTCATTTCTATACTTGAATTATTACTTTACCTTCCCGCACTTATTTCCTTCCCACGGCCCTTAGAGGAACAAATGAAAATTATTTATTTACTTGTAATAACTATTTCATTAAAGTTTGTCATGTTTTTTTTACATTTAATGATATTATTGTTATGAATTTTTAATATTACAGGTGTTAGACCAAAGAAACAAAATGTTGCATACGATAATGCTTGTATTTGCATATAGAATCGGGCTACGTGAGTGTATGTGAAAATCAAGCATTTTTGTATGTGTTGTAGCTAAATAAACCACTTAGAATGTATAAGCAATGACTAATGCACACACACACACACACAAACTTGCATTTGTTTAGATAAGACACTTATGATACTTGTAGGCATGTTGAATATTACACAATAACAAATAGAGGCGATTGTTTTCTTTATTTCTAATAGATAGTGCGCCGATAAGTTCGACATGTACTGTATGTAACTCTACAATTCTACTATATCCAGGGAGGGGTATGAAAATAAGTTGGTCTGGGATTGTGTCATTTCATTATTGTCCTGGGATGGCTATTGATAGAAGTTGTTCTCAAGTTTTGTCTATATTATCCCTTAAGCACACAGGTACAAATGACTACATGAGAATTACACTACACACGTTAAAAAGGGAGCAATCCCTACTAATATTATAAATGCGAAAGTAACTCTGTCTGTCTGTCTGTTACGCTTTCACGCCTAAACTGCTGGAGCGATTGAGATGAAATTTGGTATAGGGATAATTCGAGGCCCTGGGAAGCACACAGGCTACTATTAAACCGACTGCGCAAAAGGAGGGTTCTGATTTACGCGATAACGACTTTTACGCGATAGCGACTTCTACGCGGTTGAAGCCGCGGGGAACAGCTAGTAAAGGGTGTTTTTAGAGGTATAGAACTTTGTAATGGAATAAAGCAAAGGTGATTTCTTTAATTGATATGAAATTGACTTTATTCGAAAGCCAATATTATAACTGCGAAAGTTTGTGAGTGTGGATGTTTGTTACTCTTTCACGCTCAAATCGCTTAACGGATCTGGCTGAAATTTGGTACAAGGATACATTATAGTCTGGAATAGCACATAGGCTACTTTTTATCCTGGGAATAAGTTCCCACGGGAAGCGGGGACGGAAACAAATTTTACGCGGGCGAAGCTGCGGGCATCAGCTAGTAAATATGATTTCTGGCATATGACCGCCACTGCTGGCTCGGACGTAGTCTAATCTAGGGGTCCAATTTTCGATGACATTTTCCAACATTTGTGGCCGTATATCGGCAATAACGCGCCGAATGTTGTCCCCCAAGTGGTCAATCGTTTCGGGCTTATCGGCGTTGACTAGCCACTTCACATATGCCCACAGAAAATAGTCAAGCGGCGTTAAATCGAATCGAATCGTTACCAAACGTTTCCTTCAATAAATCAGTTGCGGCACGAGCTGTGTGACATGTTGCGCCGTTTTGTTGAAACCACAACCACAGATTAAATAATAGTTACTACGTAACAGATACATCACTCCCATACTTAACCTCAAAAATATTAGCTATAACATATCGCTACAGTGGAAAACATGCTCTACGACGTATTCCGAGAGTCGAGATTCGTGCGCTCACCGTATGATTGCGTCATCGAGTGACAACTATTGACAACATTAGGGTTGTAAGCACGTAACAAAAATACATATCACTACAAAAAACAATAAACACAGTGTCTGAAAAAAACTTAATAATATTTTATAAATTCTTCTTCTTTATATAAGAATTATATTATAACTAGCTGATGCTCGCAGCTTAGCCCGCGTTAAAGTTTGTTCCTTTTCCCGCTTCCAATGGGAACTTATTCCCGGGATAAAAAGTAACCTATGTGTTATTCCAGACTACAATCTATCCCTGTATCAAATATCAGCCAGATCCGTTAGCCGTTAGAGCGTAAAAGAGTAACAAACATTCACACATCTACACATCCGCACTTAAACACTTTCGCATTTAATTTTAGAATATTAGTAGGAAGTAAGATGAAAAAAAAGCAAGACTAAATAAAGCGAAATATTATTTTACGCGGGAAACGTACATTGGTTGTGCGCACTTCGCTCGGTCTTGCGTGTGGTAGCCCTCTGCCGGTCGGCCACGTTAGTTCTGCGTCATAATACTTAGGAGTAGGTGCTTATAAAACGACTTGTAGCGAGTGACGGAGGCCTGCCACAACTCCTGCACATCATGGTTGTTCAATTGATGAACGAAAAAGTCAGAAATCTTCGCTCTATAGCGGTCACCATTGACTGTTACGTTCTGGTCAGCACCGTTTTTAAAGGAGTACGGACCAATTATTCCGCCAGCCCATAAAGCACACAACACAGTCAGTTTTTCTGGATGTAACGGTGTCTTGTCGTAATGAACCTAAAGGGTCTCAACATACACTTGAGGATTATCATCACCCTAAATACGGCAGTCTTGTTTATTAATGTACCCATTCAACCAAAAGTGAGCTTCATCGCTAAACAAAATTCGCTTATGAAAATCGCGGTACGTATTTCGGACAGAACCATGATTTTCAAAATTAATTTGCACAATTTGGAAGCGTTGTTCAGGCGTCAGTCTATTCATGTTGAAATGCCAAACCAAACTAAACATAAATCACTTGACAGCTGACAAAATTACCGCCAGTTAAAAAAGCGTTGCCAGCTTAAAGTTCGTACAGATTCTTCTAAAAAAATCATCCGTTATTTAATAAAAATCCTCTGTGTCTGAACATATACACCGTTTAACCCATTTTAACTCTGCATTCTCAACTAGGCTACATGCCTGTATTTTTAAAGTAGCAATCATTCGGAGTTATCTTCATTCGGTATTTCTTGCGTAGATAATAATAAATGCGTGAAAGAAACTGATAACTCTATATAAACTATATTATTTCTGTCATTACATTTGAAATTATGACTGTAATTACTGGTAAAGCGGTGATGGCACGAAGCCAGGAGGGATATCCATTTTATTGAACGTGTCTATTGGTTGCTAATACATTATATAAATAGTTTTACTCCTACTACAGCTGAATCTACTGAGTGTTTAGAATAACCATCACTTTCCTTGAGGAGTTGGATATACGATAATCCTCCTGTATAATTAGTCAGGTGAGGTCATCTTGACTGTTTTGGGTTAGGATTGACTGATCGACGTTATGTGGTGGGTTACTCTCCTTCTCCTCTTTAGTTTATGATGGATTTCAGCCATTTAAAGCCTGATTCTATAAATTATTGTGAAAAAAAATTAAGATTCATTTTCACAAGAGGTACCTACCTACTTTAAAAATAAAAATCCTAACACTGAGACTAATAAATTCAAACATTGTTATTAGGCCATAAATGCTGTAATTTTCCCGCAGACTAGTTGACGCAGCCGGGGCATCCTCATCCTCATCCGCAGATTAGTATCTACGACTCGTTACGGAGTTCAGGGAGGGAACAGATTATCATCAAGTCCCTCCGTGGAGAGTCCCGAAGTAACGGGGCGACCCTATTGCGGTCTCAGTGATTTACCTACCGGCCTATCCTGCGACCCAGTTAAGGTGAGCGCCGCGGAGAACACCGCGGGGTTTAGTGGGTAGGACGGTCCCACATGCCGGGCCGTGGTTCCCACACAAAGTCGCCTTGCTCCCTAGAAACAAGGAAGGTGAAGTGCCTAACCTGCAGTCCCCACGTAAAAAAATAAATACTTGATGCAACAGCAGGCATCATGTCGTGCAAATAACATCAAAGTAGCAGTTACATACCAAATAGCAGATCAATAGGACCTGTGAATTCTATGCGAATTCCCTTCATCACTCTATATTATGTGAATATCTTTAAAATTTATAGCAAAGAACCTCGATAGCATCGAACCCGTATCAAATTCGTCACTACAGGTACAGCCACAGGTTAAATTTATATGACCTCTCGTTTTCGTCGAGGATGTAAAAAGTAAGACGGATAAAATTGTGGCTTCTCATATTAACTGATATTAACCATCAATCATAAAGTAATCGTGAATAATAAAAAATAAATATACAATTTCGGGCAATAAAAGCCAACCGTATCAATTACTTATACATTTTTCATAAAAGGTCGTAAGACCTTTAATATTGTTTCCAGAGGAATATGAAAAAGTAAATTCTCTTTGCGTCACGCCCTGAAACTTTACGCAAATCGCTACAATTCGGGTACTAAGACCATTTTCTTTACCGTTACTGGCTGAAATGGTCATTGGTGGCAAGTCTGTGATGGTAAGTCAGCAATGTACAAAGAAAGAACGAGTAAGGTAAACGGTTAGAGTATTAAATTCAGAGGTCATGGCTGTACATTACAGACGGTGTTATACATACAATAAATTAATGGCTTATAAAAGCGTTTATGGTAACGTAAGTGAAACAATACCATCGTTAATTTGGTTATTATTATATATAAGAGATGATTGGGTTTCCATTCTTACTCATTGTTAGAGGTCGGCTTTGTATTTAAATTTTAGCTAACAATACGTGAAAATCGAAACAAATATGTGGGTATTAACATCTTGTATGATAAATAGACTTGTTGGTCTAGCGTGTGAATTTCATTGGTTTCTATGTATTGTGATTATGAAGCGGTATTGAAATGTATTGTTCTACTGTTCATGTCTTTAAAACCATTATTTTAGTTCACGATAAATCTGAAGCCAATTTTACAACACGGAGTGTTACAAAACCTTATTCTGCAGTTTGTATTGGAGAACTCTATTGGAGGACTGTGTTTTGGCAAGCTGGGAATGGTCTACGTCCAATAGTGAACTGTCATAAGCTGATTTGATTAAATAGTTGATTACTGATCTGATAACACATACGTTTTTGAGACATTGATTTCCATACAATTTCTGCTCATACTTTTAGAATTCGGGACTTCACGCGAAATATAATTTACTTACATTCACCGACGTTTGAGTCCAACCGCGACCACGGGCGCTGCAACGTGCTCGAAACGTCGGTGAATGTAAGTAAATATCATTGAGCGTGAAGTCCCGAATTCTATAAGTATGAGTGTTAAAAACCGCGATAGTTTAAAAATACAATTTCTGGTTACTCGGTACAACAGTGTGTTACCTCCGTGTCCTAACAAAATGCTGTTATTAACTAATGGTAATCAATCACACATGAGGCGGCATCTAATGAGTAAAACACACAGAATGAATCAAATCATTAGGATGATCTAACAAACATACAGTTCGTATGGTAGTCTTCCCTGTTGTCTAATAAAAAAAATTTTTTTCTATCTACACTTAGTGGATACCTAAATCAAGTCCTAGAGTCCAAGATACTTTCTTAAGAAATTCGAGGAAATAGATAATGTATGATTCACTACTTCATTTTCTCGAAATGTCCTTTTCTCGAAATGTTCTTTTCTCAAAATGTCCTTTTCTCGAAATGTTCTTTTCTCAAAATGTCCTTTTCGCGAAATGTCCTTTTCTCAAAATATCCTTTTCGCGAAATGTCCTGTTCTCAAAATGTTCCTTTCTCAAAATATGTACACTACAGGATTAACCCCGCTCAATCCGACTTGGATAGGTTAGAAAGCTAAGGCGGGAGCGGAGTTTCCGCAATAGCCTTCGTGGTTATTTTTTTTATAACCACCAAGTTACCACCAGTCACTTGGTAAGTTTGATGTTATCTTTTTATAACCACCTAAACAAAACTTAGGTGGTTATTAAAAAAATAACCACGAAGGCTAAAACGGAAGCTCCGCTGCGCTCCGCTCCCGCCTTAGCCTTCTAACCTAACCTATCCAAGTCGGATTGAGCGGGTTAATCCTGTAGTATACATATTTTGAGAAAGGGACCTTTTGAGAAGGACATTTTGCGAAAAGGACATTTTGAGAAAAGAACATTTCGAGAAAAGGAAATTTCAAGAAAAGGACATTTTGAGAAAGGACATTATGAGAAAGGACATTTCGAGAAAAGGAGATTATGGGAAAGGACATGAGATGAGATGCAGCCACTTCTTTCTTATAGCCATTAAATACCTATATTTACTTGGCACTATAAACTCAAGGCCACTCCTTTCTTATAGCCTTTAAATACATAAGTTTTTTAAATAACGTACTTTTGTAAGAAAATGGAGTCAAATGACCTAAGTAAAATCTAGGTCGACGCAAGAGGAGCAAGCAACTCATGTAAAGTGTGTAGATTTCCTCTACCTTGCCTATAGTCATAGATTTACTCTGTACGTATGTGTCCCCTTCATTAATATACAAAAGTGTACAATACAAAATATTATACATAAGCGGCCATCATTAATTGCCAGTAAACCGCCATCACATATGGCTTAGTTGGCAATATGGCATACCACCTATTTACGTATTTGCCGTCACCGTGGGAATTCCCGCAGCAACACAGAAAAGTATGGAAAGCGTACCGCTATTTGCGATATTATAATACCTTCTTGCAAATCGATATCAGTTCCGATAGGAACCACCCGATGCAAATGATTGTTATCGCCGAGTTATTAAAAGCATTGTGATAATGGACTGTTAATAATATGTATCAGTATTGGTACTTTATTAAATTATTTTAAGCGTTATGGAATATGAACTCATTACTTTTTATACTAACAGAGAATGCAGTCTTGAGTTCGAGGGTGTGTCATAGTGTCTCTAGTTAGTAGTCGCAGTCCGTTCTCTATCTAGTACCTATTTTTTACAAGTGGAAATTCCATATGGATCCCATACACACAGGACTCTTACAGACTAGTTACACGACCCTACCACTGCTTAAGGCCGGTAGTCTCGGGTAAGCCCTTGCAAGGATGTCTCAGGATTCCCTATAGACCATGGCTACCACTGCAGTCTTCATCTTTCTGGCATAAAGTTGTTTAGAACAAGACAACAGATTTTGCTTTCCTTTTAGAAATTTGTGAAATGCAGCTGCTTTTTTAGCTCGTTAAGGGACACGGCTTGAGCGACCGCTGAGTCTTTAGTTAACAGTCCACAACATTGCTATGTTGCACCCCGCTCTATGATTCCGAGTTTTTGAAAAGAAACAAGAAGCCGTGAGACGGTCTCACCCGACTGCCCCTCTAACGTTTATTGTGAAAGTGAAAGTTCAATCCGATTGACGTTGTCATTTTTGTTTTATTTCAAACTTTGAACAGATGATCCACGTGACCTAGTGACGTAATTTAATGCAACAGAGTCACAGACTACAGACACAAGTCTCGCCATAAGCCCCTTTGCAATCTATTTTATATCTATATATATAAAAATGTTGTGTGCGTTTGTGTATCTATTAAAAACTCAAAATTTACTTAATCGATTGAGCTCAAAATTGGACACGATATACAATAGGATTCAGAGATGGTTTTAGGCTACTTTATACACTTTTATCATAACAGCATTAAGAATAAAGTAGCTTTAAAAAGTGATTTTAGCAATAGATGGCGTTGGTCGCTTTTTTTTAATTATATTCTGCCAGCTTCAGAACAAAATATTATAAACAACCTATTTAGAAGGTACCTACCAGATTGATGTTTTTTAAGAGAAGTTTGATTGCGGCCTTCTTGCATTCAGAATAATAAAAGAGAGTAGGTACTTACCTAATAAAGAGGTCAGATATGTTTTGCATGTTATTTTTGAACTTTTTGGACATTCGGAATTTTGGAGTTTTGAACTTTAGACTTTTTGAATTTTGGAGTTTTGGAGTTTTGGAGTTTTGGACTTTTAGAATTTTAGACTTTTAGACTTTGGAGTTATGGACTTTTGGACTTTTGGACTTTTGGACTATTGGACTTTTGGACTTTTGTACTTTTGGACTTTTCGAGTTTTGGGCGTTTGACATTTTGGAGTTGGAGTTTCGGAGTTTTAGAGTTTTAGAGTTTTAGTTTTAGCGTTTTAGAGTTTTAGAGTTTTGGAGTTTTGGAGTTTTGGAGTTTTGGAGTTTTGGAGTTTTGGAGTTTTGGAGTTTTGGAGTTTTGGAGTTTTGGAGTTTTGGAGTTTTGGAGTTTTGGAGTTTTGGCGTTATGGAGTTTTGGACTTCGGACTTTGGAATTTTGAACTTTTGTACTTTGGACTTTTGAACTTTTATACTTTTGGAGTTTTGGAATTTTGGAGTTTTGGACTTTTGGACTTTTGGAATTTTGGAGTTTTGGAGTTTTGGACTTTTAGAATTTTAGACTTTGTAGTTTTGTACTTTGGACTTTTGGACTATTGGACTTTTGGACTATTGGACTTTAGGACTTTTTGACTTTTTGACTTTGGACTTTTGAACTTTTGAACTTTTGGACTACTACTAACTCCTATGATATTTCTTTCGAAAAATAAGGTCATGAAGAAGTTTCACTTCTTACGTGTGTACAATAGTTCACGCACACATTTTTTTTTAAAATGTACCCATCATTTAGTTTGTTACTCATTTCTCATAGGCACATAAAACCACCTTAAAAAAGTCACAGCGAAGCGTGGCAGGGTACCGCTAGTTTTATATATAATACTTTAGCAAAAAATGCTGGTTTGTAAATAAAATAACATTGAATAGTTATGTAAGTGAACGTTTTTACTTACAATCGCAAAATATTAACAAGTGCTTACGACAAAATAATATGTAATGCCGCCCTTGAACTTGCTCCGACTGAGGTCGTGTTTATTTGGTTGAAAAGCAAAAATAACAAGCTGATACGATACAAAATTATTGTGTATCTACTTATAAATTATTTAAATATTTGTAGTGTTTATATCACAAAAAAATGGGCGCTTTTAGTTGTCAGATTTCTTTTCTTTTACGCTTGAAATTCCTTTATGGATGTTATGCCGGACTCTTACCGACTAAAACCACACGGTACCCTACCACTGGCTACGGTCGAGAGTCCCGGGTAAGCCCTCAGAAGGATGTCCCAGGATTAACTTCTAGTCTACTGGATAATACATCATCTCCCACGTAATAAATTCTCTCTATCGTAAGTGATGGCAAGCAAACCTGCATTTTTATATTTCTTACTAGCTGATCCCCGCAGCTTCGCCTGCGTAAATGTTTGTCCCCATTCCGTAGGAACTTATTCCCGGTATAAAAAGTAGCCTATGTGTTATTCCAGACTATAATGTATCTCTGTACCAAATTTCAGCCCGATCCGTTCAGCGGTTTGAGCGTGAAAGAGTAACAAACATTCACACTCACAAACTTTCGCATTTAGTAAGAAGTAAGATAGTAAGAAGTAAGAAGTGCAATGGCACTTTCAGTTGGCCAAAAGTCAACTGACAGTTAAAGGGACTAGTGTTGTGTTTACACAACAGTCTGCTCAGCTAGTTTCTTTTATGCTTTTTAGGGTTCCGTACCCAGAGGATAAAAACGGGACCATATTCATGAGACTTCGCCGTCCGTCTGTCACGAAGCTGTATCTCAGGAATAGCTAGAGAGCTTAAATTTTCACAATAATGTATTTCTGTTGTTTGTTGTTAACAAATACTAAGATCAGAAAAAAAAGGGGAGGGATTAAGAGGGGCTCTCATACAACAAACGGGTTTTTTTGTCGTAGGTAGGTAAAAATATAAGGTACGGTACGAAACCGTCTGTGCGCGAGTACGTCTCGCACTTGGCCGGTTTTTGTGTTCGAATTTTAAGGCCGCGATACGATGATACAGCACATCAGCACTCACAAGAACTTGAGGACTACAACAAAAGTTGACACGACTGACAGTTGTATGTTCGTCAATCACAAACTCATTGACCAAGCAATCATATCACGCACAAGTCCTGACGTAATGCTTTTAAGGAATATTGACAATGAAGCAAATTGTTTACGTCACGCTGCCGAATAATGTCAAATCATACATGCGCCTGCGCAGAAGTCAGCTTGACCTTGCGCTCCTCCGACCCATGTTAATGAACTACATTAACACGTTATCACGAATTAACACCTTATTTCATATGCAGTACAGATCATTGTGGTATAATATCATTACTGCACTTAGTATTTTCAAGAACCTTGATTATTGCTTTTTATTTTCCTATTGTAGCTACTTAATGGCGACGCATATTGATTAAGTCTCGATTTCAATTACGTTTGTTTTATGAATTACTTGCTTATGTAGTTTTGTATTCTTGTAATGTTCAAACTCTTTATGGACACGAAGATATTTCCAAGTGCACTCCTATAAGTTTTTTTTTTTTTTTTTTTTTATACCACTAAGGTGGCAGACAAGCATACGGCCCACCAGAAGGACCGGTGGTCACCGCAGCCTATGAACGTTTGCAACACCAGAGGTGCCACACTCGCGCTGCCGACCCTAACTAAAGTACAATAGAGAACGAATAGGTACGGTACATTTTGAGATGAGGTTTGTTGGGGTTGTTTGCGATTTTATACTTTTACAGGGTCCACAGCACAGATGTGTAATATTACACATGTGGCAGCAGCGTCCAGTCCCTCCCTTGGCCAGCGTGACCCTTCTCCAATGGATATATTAAGACAAGAATGCCGTAAGATCGTTCTCACCAGACTGCCCTTCTCTAACACGTTTATTGTGAAAGTTCAATCCGATTGACGATGTCATTTTTGTTTTACTTCAAGCTTTGAACAGATGATCCACGTGACCTAGTGACGTAGTTTAATGCAACAGAGTCACAGACTACAGACAGTCTCGACATAATCCCCTCTGCATTCAATTTTATAGAGAGGGGCTAAAAACTGATATAGGTACAACTTTCGTCTGCCTCTGTGGCGCAGTCGGTCTCGGTAGTGATACCGCCTGCGGTGCTGGAGGTCGTGGGTTCGATTCCCACCGGAGACAAATATTTGTGTGACCCATAAATGTTTGTCTCAAGAGACTGGGTGTTTCTATGTATTGTATAATATGTATGTATTTAAAAGTATATAAGTATTAATATCCGCGGTCTGATACCCATAACAAAAGCAGGTTATTCCTAGCTTACTTTGGGATCAGATAGCGTTGTGTGAAATGTCCGTGAATATTTATTTATTTATTTATTTGTTGGCGTCAAAAATTTATCTAAAATTATGCATGGGAGCAATGACCAACAAACAAAGGACCTTTCGTGCGTAAGTTCGACTCGCACTTGGCCGGTTTTTTCATACCTCTAAGGCAGCAGACAAGCTTACGGCCAGAAAACTGGTCACCATAGCTAGGCTTTTGCAACGCCAGAGGTGTTACACTCGTGCTGACGATCAAACTTCAATGACAAACATATGTGTGATTCAGCATGTTCAGTCTAATAATAATTAATCGTAATGTCAGTATTGACCTTCTACATCACGTTTTTATTATGCTGAAACATAAATTGTATTACAATGTGTACAATTAAATCACTTTTAATGCATGTATGTAGGTGTCGCATCTTAGTCAATTTTATTCATAGAGGCTATCGAGGCCACTCGCAGTTATGTATGTATTTTACAATAATTGTACATAATGTACATACAACCGGACACTGGGCTATGACCGTCCGTAGTACAGTATACGGCAAACAACTTGAGCATTGAGGTGGTGGGAGAAAGTTTGCGCATGTACACTTACGTGCAAAAATATTGTGTCATTGAAAAACGCTTTTTTCGATGACACAATATATGGCATTTTATTGTGTTAGCTCATAACTTTTTAGTTGGTGGTATAGAGAGAAAAGAGATCTCGAAAGTCAAGGTTGTTGCTGAAGAAGTTTGCAGGTTACTATACTATCAATGGTAGGTACCAATGGCAAATAAAAATACTACCCGTTCGCTCTAAGTTTGCCGGTCGCCTCCCATCATACCACGCCTCTACACCAGCGGCAAACTTAGAGCGAACGGGATATACAGACAGACACGGAAGCCTCAGTAATAAGGTCCTGCTACTACTATTGGGTACGGAACCCTGACATAAGCCTAATACTTTGTTTTTTACTATGTACAATGAGATTCATAAGTTTGTAGTTTGATTATAAAATAGAATAGAATAGAAATATGCTTTATTGTACACCAATAAATATTTACATCAATAAGGAATACAAGTCTTGAAAAGTACAATGGGCGGCCTTATCACTAATCTACCCTTTATAACATTGGTTCCTAACCTTTTCAGAGCTGTTACCCCTATGGCATGTTAGAGAAACAGATTTTACCCCCAATTAAAAAAAAATCAAGAAAGCAATTTAGGCAATGAAAAATATCTTAATTTCCGTTTGGTTTCCGTCTGGGGTGCTTCGTCGTGGACACGATCATACGCATTCGAGATCTGACGGAGGAAGCAATATCGCAGAGCGAGGTGGTGATGCCGGTGTCTCTTGACATCGCCATCGCCTCCAACATTTTGGCCTGGAGATGCGTTAGAGAAGACCTTATTTATCACGGCGTGCCTCCCTCCCTACCTCCGTCGAATTGTCGGGGCTTATCTTTCCGAGAGGGCCATAACTTACCTGAGCTGGCTAGGGTCGATTCGGCGAGATTCAGCGGTGTTCCGCAGGGATCGGGTCTAGGACCGGTTCTGTGGATCGGGTACGATTGTGTGCAGCACGGCACGTTGCTTAGAAGTGTCAAAGTAACGTGTTACGCCGATGACACCCTCGTTACGGCGCGAGGAGCAGCGCACCGAGACGCAGCTCTAAAGGCCACGAAAGGCGTTGCTCAAGTTGTGGGTCAAATACGGCCGCTGGGTCTTGAGGTCGCCCTTTACCAATCCGAAGCTCTGTGCTTTCACGGACCTTGCAAGAGGCCACCTGCGGGATCTAGCATAAAGGTAGGGAGCGTCAGCATCGGTACTGAGCCCTCGATGAAGTATCTGGGGTTCGTACTCGATGGCCGATGAGACTTCAAACACCACTTCCGAAGTTTGGTCCCAAAACTGAGGGGCAACAGCCGCACTCTCGCGTTGTTGCCCAACATAAGAGGACCCAACACTCCCTGCAGGAGACTGCCTTGGGATAATGCGGAGTGCTTTACTTTTATCGCTATACGGGGCCCCGTATGAGTGGAGACCTTGACGGCCCGCAATGCGGCTGTACTACTTAGCCTACAGAAGGCTATGCCGTCAAGGTGATAAGGACATCGCACGATCTCAGGGGGACACAGGGAAACCACGGCTGAGTGCCAGCACTGCGAGGTACGCAGCGAGGACACAGCGCTCCACACATTGGTGTATTGCACAGCATGGGCGCAACAGCTCCAGGTCCTCGTAACAGGTCTGGACTTTGACATTCTCTCGCTGGAGACCATCTCCTGTAGAGACCATGGTCCCATGATCTTCAGTGGGAGTAAGTGGGACACCGCTGCGTCTTTCTGCGGGAGAGAGCTCTACCACCCGAGTTCCGCAGTCTTTGGACAGGACGCTGCAGACTTTTCTTCGCCCAAGACTATCGGCCTCCATGATCGGGGGCTGAGGATGGTGGGGGATTTTTAATTTCAATATTAACACTTCTTTTATTTTTAACCCCCGACGAAAAACGAGCGGTGTTATAAGTTTTAATAACTGTGTGTCTGTCTCTAAGCAACGGGCCGCGCTGTGCCCAATCGTACCCTATGTCCACAGAAGCGGTCCTAGGACCGATCCCTGCAGAACACCGCTGAATCTCGCCGAATCGATCCCAGCCAGCTCGTACGTTATGGCCCTCTTGGAAAGATAAGCCCCGACAATCGACGGAGGTAGGGAGGCACTCCGTGATAAGTAACGCAGCTCCAGGCCAAAGTGTTGAAGTCGATGTCAAGAAACACCGGCATCACCACCTCGCTCTGCGATATTGCTTCCTCCGTCTGGTCTCGAATGCGTATGATCGCGTCCACGACGAGGCACCCATGACGGAACCCAAACTGGTTATCCGCCAGATCTAGCCCCAAGCGTGTGAAGTGCCCGACGAGGGACTATGCAGCGCTGTGACTATTACGAACAAGCAGTTTTCATCGTTTTCAGTCATCGGAATTTTTTTCAAACTAGATGAGATCCCGAAAATTCCGGGATCTCGCAGGATTGATATTTCTAATCCTGCGGGATTTTTAATTTGCGATCTCGTGTCGGGATTGCATTCCCTAGTTCAGATGGTTTCTGGATTTGTTTTCAATGTTACCAGAGTTGAGAAGCCACTCTCGCATCTTAAAAGTGGTAGCAAACGGTACCAACATGTTCAGAGTTCTGTTAGCAATGATGGGGTATTCTGAAGCTGTTTTTCGCCAAAATGTACACCTTCTCTCTCCACACTTCACTGAGATTTTACGAACACGAGAGATCGCGATGCCGCGTACCTACCTAGGTATTTGTTTTATAC
The DNA here is from genome assembly GCA_933228765.1 of Miltochrista miniata. Classification (NCBI taxonomy): domain Eukaryota; kingdom Metazoa; phylum Arthropoda; class Insecta; order Lepidoptera; family Erebidae; genus Miltochrista; species Miltochrista miniata. Next base: position 22,206,950 of record OW121760.1, on the reverse strand, counting down.
TAACAATCATATTTTTACTCATCTATTTTGGGCATCACCTCTGTTACCCCCATACAATAGCTGTTTTACCCCTGCGGGGGTAATTACCCCCAGGTTCGGAACCGAGGCTTTATAATCTTACATATTAGTTTATTATTATAATCTTTGGTCGGTTTACATATTTTAAAACTCTCCACACAGTCGTCAATCGTCTTAAATCTTGATGATTCTAATAGTACCAGAACTATTACCACTATTATTTAATCAGTGGTATTTCTCCGAACGACTCGATTCTTAAGGTTTTATTATAACTTCCTTTGCATATTTGAATAAATACCGCAACATATCGAAGTTACACCTCAGGGCAAATGCTAATTTGTTGTAAGTTGTAATAAAGACGTTGGTCTGCCCTGGGACATCCTTCCGAGGGCTTACCCGGGACTCCCGGCCGTAGACAGTTGAAAGGCATCGTGTGGTTTTAGTCGGTAGGAGTCCGGCATAGCATCCATGTAGGATTTCCACACGTAAAAAACAAAAAAAAAAAAAGACGTTGGTATAATGTAGATAATTTTTATTAGGTACAAGATTAGTAGTAATTTTGGTGTTAATTGCATAAATTATCTACAGTATCTTTACCTTGGAACTAAGTTATTAACAAAATAGATAGATACAATACAGATTATTTATACTGCTGGTTGATGGCACTTGGTGGAACCTTATGCACATATTGAATAACACCAAAATGTACAAAATAACTAACTTCAAGACCACTACATCATATAACATGATGTAGCAGTCTTCAAGCTAGTTGTTTTGTACCTTTGAGAATGCCGAGAGGCGAAACCGGTCAGGTGTAAAGTAAATAAATATTGTGGAACAGTACAAGTGGTGTTATTCAATAGATACAATACAACCACGCGAAAGAGTAGGAGTGACTGACGAATATGATTGGTGGATATTAACGCATCCATATCAACGTAGCTTAACATAATATCACTGGCGAAAAAGCACCCTTACACACCCACACTTTGTTAGCAGTTATTTTGGTCACAGTCCCACGTAATAGTGATCAAGCTTAGTGTGGTCTCTGGAATCTTATACAGGAGACAATCTATAACCTTTTAGCCCCTCTCTATAAAATAGAGTGCAGAGGGGCTTATGGCGAGACTTTTTCTGTGTAGTCTGTGACTCTGTTGCATTAAACTACTTTACTAGGTCACGTGGATCACCAGTTCAAAGTTTGAAATAAAACAAAATTGACAACGTCAATCGGATTGAACTTTCACTTTCACAAAAAAAGTGTTAGATGGGGGCAGTCTGGTGAGAACGATCTCACGGCTTTCTTGTTTATAATTCGAACCAAAATTCTAACGTTGAGGACAGAACGTCTGGCCCACATCCATGATAAATGAATACTATCTCTTCATCCCGAGAAATCGATGGAAATATGCTAGAAGTGAAAGAAGGTTAGGAAAGAGGAGGAATTGTCCAATGCTGGAATGAATAATGACAGTTTCTAATGACCAGTTATAATTTTGTACAAGACTGGCGGACGTCACGCGGTTTCACCCGCATAGTTCCCGTTCCCGTGGGAATACGGGAATACAATATAGCCTATGTTCATCGCGAAAAGTGTAGCTACCCAACAGTGAAAGAATTTTTCAAATCGGTCCAGTAGTTTCGGAGCCTATTAGATGCAAACCAACAATCAAAATCTTTCCTCTTTATAATATTAGTATAGACATACGTGTATGGTATAGAATTATAGATTTACATTTATCAATCAACAGTAAAAAATATATCTACTTATAAGCAATTTATAGAAAGAAACACTATTTTTGCAATATACACAGATAATAAAAACCAAAGACTAGAACTCAAATACTTCAACACTTCCGCAAAACAGATTGGTATTTCTCCGCTACATAGATAATTTATTTTTTAATCCAATTTCACCTAAAGATCTTAAAATAAAAAGTCCGAAGCAATAAATACGTCGGGGCCGAAAAATATTGGTCGCGATGAAACGAGATGTTTTTATTACTTTTCTTGATATCAACCCAATACTACGTTATATAGGATTACAGAGAACTTCTTTTGGGCTCCAGAGACGATCAATACGACTTGACAAGTCTGTTGAAATGTGAATGAAAGTAGCTTTAAGTGTGCGTGCTTTGTTTGCACGTGTGTGTGAATTTACAACACGTGAGACTTGTCATGTCGCATTGACCGTCTCCGGAGTTTATAATAGAGAGGACATATTTAATGCAACTAATGTCAACGACACCTATAATGCTTTCTTTTTATAAAATTGGTCTACTTAAGATCAAAACAGATCTATTTATTTTTTTCGGTACTGATAAAGATAGTAAGATTAAATGTGCTATGAATATACAATTACGCCTTATATTACAAAGAGGGTAGGCATAGGACAATTTTACACCAACAGTTTGCCAATAGCTTTTGGTCCTAATAAGGGACAAGCCTTTTGCCGTATGATTAAAAACAACTCAATAATCTGAGAAAATCAATCTATCAATCAAACGGGTCAAGTTATGAAGAGTTCAATATTATGTATCGCAAGCGTCATATCATATAGGTACGTAATATTGCCCATGAGTCATGACGGCAGCGTGACGTGAGGAACTCACGCACGCCCGAAACCTCTTTAAGACGCGGGATAGCACCCGAACCACCCCCTGGGCGAGGCCGCAGTGGCGGCCGTGGGTCTGCTGGGAGTCCTGGGACATCCTTCCGAGGGCTTACCCGGGGCTCCCAACCATAGGCTGTTGGGCGTTACGTGAGGTTTTTTAGTCGGTAGGAGTCCGGCAGAACATCCATGAGGATTTTCCCTCACGTTAAACAAAGAAAGAAGGTACGTACATTGTGGTAACCTTAAAAAGATTTATGCAAATAACAGTCAGGGTCTGTACAAATTCATAGTATTGTTGTAAGCGATACAAAATTCTAACGTATCAGTACCATATCCAAATTATCTCAGTTATTTTATTATACCGCCATTAGTCACGTTTCGAGCCAGATAAGGGGAACAGATCGTGGTTACCCACAATAGTGTTTGAGCGGAAGTGCGATGTTGTCGACTGTCCGCAAACAATACCTTTTGTGGAATCTAATCAAGAAAAGAAAGATGGAAAAAAATGCTTGTATTTAGAGGTAAAAGAGAGAAAGATAATTTTATCTTACTTGGCAAACTATACGTAGGTGATACATGATAAAAACTTTAATATTTTTCTCTGAAAAGTTAACACAAATTTTGGTAAAATACAATCCTTTAAAAAACATAAAATGTCTTACTTAGACTTACGAGTTACTTATTTCCCAGTGCAGACCGCTCGTTAACATTATTACTCACTTTAATAAAAGCGAGCAAAGGCCTCCGTCCAGTTGGAAACGAAAGGAGATGCACTTATTTCTAAGCAAATTTCCATATTTACCTTGATCCTCCTATACAAAGTTCACAATCTACTATCATTACTTATCATACAATGAACCTAAACAGTACAAGAAACAGTATGTAAATATAATTCAGCCACTTGGATACGCGAGGATTTAGATGTGATAGATAGGTACTGTTTGAAACTGTATTAACGACTGATACAAAATCTACAAGACTATGGTGCCGTCTTTGTCAGTTCAAATTAATCAAAATATTGCCCGACATTTTATTTTATTGAAAGAGAGATAAGTTTATTATGATAAATGATAAGACGAGAGACTTAATGTCACGTCCGTAGTAACTGCGGTTGCTGGCGACCGGCCAAAGTTGAGCAATCAAACTTCTGCCAGTCTTAGCTGTCGTCGTTGAATGTTCTTGATGGCTCACTGGCTCATAAGGTAATGAGAATGTAAATTTTGGTCATAAGTCTTTTCCGGACTAAGTCACAGAGTGTTGATAACTCATAATGATCATATTCGATTCAGTCACTGTTAAATAAATTGCATCCATCGTCCACATATTATAATGACCACTCAGTGACAACTTTCGATCCTTTATGAACGATTGGTCCAATTCACGAATTATTATTATAGGTGTGTCGTATGGTGACAAAATGTACAATACATCTTCTATTAATTCCATGGCTTATGAATCTGTGGGCTGTACGATCGGTACAGCTAGTACGAAAGAAGCAGAAATCTCAACTGATATCCAAGATGGCAGAAGAGAGTCACTCAGATGAGAAAGCTGCGCGATTCAGAATTCCGTATCGTTTCAGTAAGGCACCTTCTGTCAGATATTTCAGTAAGTAGGTAGTTAAAATTTGTCAAGTTGTCGTTCGATTATTTAACAAAACGTACTTATGTATCGTAGGGTGGAACTACTATCGACCATCCAATTACCATCAGTGTAGTAAAATCAAGTCAAATGGGAAGAATTCATGTACAAATCAGTCTTTTCTTTGCCATACAAAATGCTTGGAATCTATATTCTGACGTGTATCAATCGCTCTTAGTTTAATCCCCTTTCCAGGGTTAATTGGGGCTTGATCTCTAGAGGTCGTAAGGGTGGAGGTCACTATTTTAGCTAATAGGCTATTTTGCCAGTCTTAAATCGAGACGATTAGTAAAATTGATGGGCTAAAATGAACAGGCTGGCAATTCACATTAAAAAAGGCAAATATGCGTGTTCAGGATTCCGTGGTTATTGTTATTGCAAGAATATATCCCTAAGTCGCGTGGTACTCCTTTACATTTAATAGTTGGGAATCCATGCGTGACTTTTGGAAGGAGTTCCTTGGAGAATCAGCCTGCTCTTTTATAAAACTAGATAATCGCCTTATTAAGTCAAAATAAAGAAATCAAAGATACCAAAAATACAGTCGCATATCAAACGGTAACACAATCAAACAGTAATTAGTATGCAGTGCACCATTATAAATAGATCAGTGGCATACTAGCACAAGTCATAACCCTGATAGATTTAGCGCATCACACTTTATAGCACAATATTATACACAAAGCTGTGTTCATAAATTAGTCGTATAAAGTGATACGACCTTTCACTTTCGCTAGAGAAGACATCAGTGAATAGTTGTATAATAAACATAATATAATAGACAATATTCACAGTATAAATCAGATTACATAGATATACGTAAACTAGGTATGTATTCGACCCCAAAACTAGCTTAATTTGGGATTAGACGGCAATGTGTGAAGATGTCACTATCTTGCTTCTTACTAATATTATAAATGCGAAAGTTTGTGAGTGTGGATGTTTGTTACTCTTTCACGCTCATACGGCTAAACGGATCGGGCTGAAATTTAGTACAGATGTACATTATAGACTAGAATAACACATAGGCTACTTTTTATCCCGGGAATAAGTTCCCACGGGAAGCGGGAACGGGAACAAATTTTACGCTGGCGAAGCTGCGGGCATCAGCTAGTGTATAATATTATTTCTCCCACAAAGGTGAAGGAACTAAGTAGGTACCTACTTATACCGAAAATTTGCTCTACTTTTTCTTTAGCTTTTAGTCAAAAGCTCTTGAGATGGAAAGACATCACAAAAATATTGCCAGCTTCATACATACATAAACATATAGTCAGTCCTTCATCCCCGAAGTGGTAGGCAGATGCATAGTATACGCCTACATTTCACCTTATAGTTTTATGGCCCACGTTATAGGTGGTGAGCCTATTGCCGTGTTGAAATGGAAAGGCGCAGGTTGTGTCAACCCACAGTTGAAATTTTTGAGCCGCCCATAAAGCTTTCAACATGGCTGAACGATTGTCATTTTACTGACAACAGGGTTTAATTTCGAGTTTTTCTTCTCTACGTAATGGACCGTTTTGCGACAGTTCTTCGAATGCCAAATTAGTGCTAGCATACCAAACAATATTACAGAAATAGTCAAGAGCATTTTTTACGTGTGAAAATATATCCACACTGTACCTCCCACGGCCTACGGTCGGGAGCCCTGGGTAAGCCCTCAGAAGGATGTCCCAGCATTCATAGTCAAGAGCATACAACTTAAGATACTACAACAGAGGAGTGCATATGCACCTTTTTTTTTATATTCAGCACGCCAAATTGACGTCGCCACCAGCCTGATGGAAAGCCGTGGCGCATCTAGCGATTGGGGGCCACTTTTGACAGAGGTCCTCAAGTTGGCGGCCCTGTGATGTGCCTCTTCACGCTCCTCTTAAAGAACCCGGGATTGTAAGATGAGGGAAAAACGTGTGCGGGCAGGTCGTTCCAAGTTTTTACAGTTCGACAGAGGAACGATCTTTTGAAACGCTCAGTTCTGGCGACGATTCTCTCCACTGTGTATGAGTGGCATCTCTGCCCGGCACGCGTTGTTCGGGATCGGAAAGGAGAGGGAGGGATCAGGTTGAAGAGCTCTTCAGAACATTCGCCGTGATACATTCGGTAGAAAGCAGCCAAGGACGCTATGGTTCTTCGCTGCGATAAGGGTTCGAGGCCTCCCGTCACCTCAGGACAACCAATTATTCGGATAGCACGTCTCTGCATAGCGTCAAGCGCGTCTAGTAAGTACCTTGCAGAGTCGTCCCAAAGGTGAGAACAGTACTCGACGCAGGGACGAATCTGCGTCTTGTAGAGTAAACATCTCTGATGTGGCGTGAAGTACCGCCTCACCTTATTTAGGACTCCAAGTTTACGCGAGGCCAGCCCAATACAACTCTCTATGTAGTTTTTGTGATTGAGCTCACGCCGGACGTCTATACCGAGGATCTCCAAGTTGTCCTTTAGTGGAACCGTAATGCTCTGAAGAGAGGGTAGAGGAAGGAATGGGGACTTCTTAGCTGTAAACGCACACGCCTGTGTTTTTCTGGCATTGCACTCGACCAGGTTGTCTGTCTTTAGCAATGGCACTTTTCTATATCAGAACGATTTCAACTGTCAAGATCCTGACTACCGTGTGCTCTAATCTTGACTAGCAAATAGCACATCAATAAATTAAAAGTGTAGAACCATAAATTGAAGCCAACACCGCAGTTTACAAAAGGTATAGTAAGAGATGACGTCATCCAACACATGGAAAGACAGATTCTTTGACGTTAGGATGTTTATTTTAGGACGCCTCTGTCAGTACAGCGCGTGTCACACTCAAAGTGCGTCCCTTCGTTGTCGACTGAACATCCTGAAACTATTAATTCAGCCATTCAGCGATAAATCAGCTACGACGGGCGATGAAAACGATTTATTTCCGACTAACAACAATATTTTAGGATTGGCTTAGATAACAATTTCTATGGCATTTCTATATTTCGGAGGGTTATTAGGAAAATTCTTATAGATATTAGTAATGTGTAAAGGAGTTTGATACTCTTTAATGCGAAACTACTGTACCTTATTTTGATAAATTTTGGTATGGAGATAAAGCTAAAGAAATAATGCAGTTTTGTTTCTTTTTAAAAATAAAGAAATGTTTCCTTTCAGAAAAATGAGCAAACTAAAGGATTTACGGGAGTTGCCCTCGAAGATTTTTTCTACCCCGTAAAAATATCCTCAAAGAAGTATTCACTGGCATTATTATACGCCCACATGTCACAATTTGGTATTGTCCCACTAAATAGGTCAGCCTATTGCCGTGTTGGAATAGACACTCCCTTCATACAATCATAATTATAAATCAGGATCCAACAATATCGGCTAATCACTACACTTCAAATAATCATCAATCACGGTACAATAAGAGAATACCAGTTTGACATAGCTGGGTGTTAACAAAAAAAAGTTATGATGTGAATGCAAAAAGCTGGTTAAGCAAGAAACGCGTGAACAAAGGTCAATACCATATGTGTTGTTCGCGGGCGCGATGGGTGATAGAAAAACGTCCTACCGGATAAGATTATAAAGCCTGGTACACAGTAGTCTAACTAAACACACAATTTGACATTAAGACGGCGCTAGTCGGTCGCTCGAACTCGTCCAAATAAGCATTCTGTTTAACCTCACATCGCATAGTGAGAGCGAGAAGCTGCGATAATGCATTCATTCAAAGGTTCTTTGGTAGGAAGGGTGTTATGAAAAAAGTACTTCATGTATCAACTTCAAATAAAGTTTTATGAACTCCTTGAGAAATGAACTTTGTCGGTGCGGACTTAGATTTTGAGTTTTTATACTCTTTTTATTGTTTATTTACACAGAAATTTGTCTAAAAATTTGGCAGAAAAATCGTATTTTTAATGGCTTCTGTTTCTTTAATAGTTTTTAATTCCCATTTTTTGAACGGTACGGACAAAGTTTATGATGAGGCAAAACAGTAAAATGTTTGACTTTGTATGTTGGGTATCAAACAGTTGAGTAATATCCTCCCGAAGTTTGTAAGGACAAAATAGCGACTAGCGCAACCTTAAAGAAAATAATCTGTGCATTTTTGTTTCCGTTCAGACAATTTTATTTTAACCCTTAGCCACCTACCATAACTTTTTGTCACACAACCACCTACCATACGTCTATGAGACCCCTGAGTAAAATGGTTCTTTAAAGTAATATCTTGTTTATTGAAGTATATTTTTTAGTAAAAAATCAACTTAGGAAAGTATTAAACTCTTTAGTAAAGGTACAAGAGAATCATTTTTATAGGCATTTTGTCTTAATTACTATTAATCAACAATATCTGCTTAAAAACTAAGTCATTTGCTAAATGAGATCTATAAAAAATAATCACATGGATATGAACTTCTTTTATAATTTTTTACTGATTCAATAATCAACCATTGCAAAAAAAAGAAAATGGTGAAAATTAAATTAAATAGAAAAAAATGACAAGCCCTAAACTTATAGTTTTTCACGACAATTATTGCACAGCTTATTAGAAAATTCTCGGCAAATTGGTGATTTGCATTCGAAACTGATGTATTGTGGTTTGCACGGCACTGAGGGACACGGGGAAAAGGTACAGGAACGGACGAGTTCGCAAACGACTCGGTCGCCGATATATTTACGTTTTAAATATCTGCTGCGTCTGTGAGACGTATGGTAGGTGGTTAAGGGTTAAACTGTATAACCGTATAGACACGCGACAACAGAGAAATAAACCTCCAATTGATTTTCTTTGAATCTGTCTTCTGGGACCATTAGCCATTAAGTTCGAAACTTTAACCCAATTGTCATGATGTAGGTACCTAATCTAGAAATACACTTACATATAATCCACAGGCTGGATTACAGGGTGACATGACAGAGTGATCCCCTATTTAAATGGTGACAAATAAGCATCTACAGGTTTCCTGATCGAAAATAGTTATTGTAGGCTAAGAGACTCTAGACCGACACTAAAAACGTATTCTATAACTGGTAGTAGGAAGCAGAGGGTGGAAAATCCAGCTTGAATGTGTGTTTGTGTGTGACCAATAATTCTAAGCAAATGTTCCGTCAACACGTTCGTCAACTATTATGACAACTGTGGCGAGGCAGGGAGTTGCCAATCTGTATGTAATACTATTATATTATCTTTAGTAGGCAGCTATCCTACATCACACATCACAAAATTGAAAGCTATCGACATTCTGCACCTAGCTTTACACTAGATGTGACTCGAGGAATTTACTTTCACTGTATGGTTACGAGTTGCCGCGCTGGCGCTGGCGGTCTCAACAACCAGATTACCATTACAGATACTCCAACACAGCATTGGTGAGAGCACAACGACGCACGACCTACATCCAACGGCCCTGTGGAGAAACACGCAGGCAAAACGACATACAATCACGTTTTACAAGATAAAAGAATAACCTTCGATTGAAGAAAGTATCTATGATAGTAATGGTCATACATACATAATATAGTCATGCCTTTTTCCCCGAGGGGGTAGGCAATGGCACAGTGTACGCTCATTTTTAGGGTTTCGTAGCCAAATGGCAAAAACGGAACCCTTATAGATTCGTCATGTCTGTCTGTCTGTCTGTCTGTCTGTCTGTCCGTCCGTGTGTCACAGCCATTTTTCTCCGAAACTATAAGGCCTATGCCTTTGAAACTTGGTAACTAGATGTATTCTGTGAACCGCATTAAGATTCTTATATAAAACTAGAAAAAAAGTAGTAAATTTCGGGGGTCCCCATACTCAGAACTGAAACTCAAAATTTTTATTTTCATCAAACCCAAACGTGTGGGGTATCTATAGATAGGTCTTCAAAAATGCTATTGAGGTTCCTAACATCATTTTTTTCTAAAAGGAATAGTTTGCGCAAGAGACACTTCCAAAGAGGAAAAATGTGTGTCCCCCCCCTCTAACTTCTAAACTAAGAGAATGATAAATCTAAAAAAATTATATGGTGTACATTGCCATAAAAACTACCAACGAAAATTAGTTCGAACGAGATAGAGCTGGTAGTTTTTTTTTAATACGTCATAAACCGCAATTTTCGGTTAGAAAAATCACTACCACTGCGAACGTGTTAAAAAATCAATCAATGTTACAACGAACTATAAGAACTTTTATATTATGTTACTTGCTGCTACGAAACCCTTCATGGGCGAGTCCAACTCGCACTTGGACGGTTTATTCTCCTTTTAGATTTTCATGCTCATATTGCCATGCTGAAATGGACAGGGGCCACTGTTGTGACGGCCACTGTTGAAACTTTCAAGCAGCGCACAAGGCCGTCATCTTGGGTTTACGATGGTCATATCTTACTGACAAGTGCAGTAATCGTTTACAGAACACTGAGTCCGTGGGATCACAATGGCTTCAGTAATAATTAATAATCAAAATGAAGCAGTACTCCTTGTTGGACTTAATTACACTCTTCACACGGCAATAGCGAGTGAAAGAGAAACAAGATACCTAGTCTTAGTCTCGCCTCGTCTCCGCCAAGTTTGGCGGGAAGTATGTGCATGTTCGTTCGTAATTAATGGAATTATGAAGTGCATCTAACGTAGGGAATTTAATTATTTATTACACCCGTATAAAAACGGCTAGACCAGACAATAAAAGGGAAGGATAAGATCTGCAGTTAATGCCAGAAAAAACTATTTAGAGGAGAAGGTAAAATTATCAAACACCCACCACATTCGCACATACAAAACAAAAAATGTGTTTTATTCCACAAATAGGTGACAACGTAGGTACGATGGTCATTTCTTAAACATAAAATATAAAGAAATAAAAAAAATAGGTTCCTTTTTCGCACTGATTTTCAGAAGCCAGTTGGGACACATCTCGATACACTGCAAACGAGATACGAGATCGTTTCGCTTGGTTTGTGGAATGAATTTCCTAAGTTGTCCCCTACGTCTAGACTTAGGAGTATGGGGTTCTTCAAGCAGGGTCTTAGAAGGCCTTTGCAGGGTCGGTAGCGCCAGGATCGGATTAGGTCAGGACAGGCCAATATTACCCAACTAGTGAGCGTGTATGGAAAATTCGCAGGATCATAGTAAGTGAGTAGTTTTAGTTTCTGCCTATCCAGATGGAAAACAAAATGTGATAGTATGTCTGTATTATTGAAGTAGAACACAATCTGATATCTTTTCTAGTTATCCTTGGGAACCTGATTGCACGAGTGTCCTCGACCGCGACCTTGAAGAATGCTGCAATTTACTCAGTTCTTATTATACAGAAAAGGCTGTTATCACACTGACACAATATATGGGATTTTACTGGTGCAACTTGGTCGACCTTGAGCACATCAGGACTTCCCACATTCAATCATGAATGAAAAAAAACTTTATAACTTAATTATATAAAATTAATCATACATTCTATTGTTGCTTGTGTATTACAGTTATTGTCACAATACAAAGGCACATTACGCAAATTTCTGTCAAATCGGCTTATCATCATAATCGTGCACCCCTAGGCTGGGTCATCATCAGTTCGGTTTCGATAGCTAGATAGCTGCCACCCCTTTTTTTTTCGTGAGCAAAATCCGTCATGGATGCTATTGCCGACTGCCTACGGTTGGGGCCCGGGTAAGCCTTTGGAAGGATATCCCCAGGATTCCCAACAGACCTTGGCTACCAATGCGGGCTCACCTAGGGGGTACGGGTGCTATCACGCGCTTTTGGGGGGTTGACCGGGTTTTACCCCGCTACTTGGGGCGTGTGGAGTGGCATCACGAATTCTAGTTCCGTTTCGTACCAGAGGCATTTCTCACAATATGAATATTTATACAAAAAAGTTTGCATACCCACTAATAAATTGTTCTAAATAAAACTTCAAGTCGTCATCACGAATCTACAGCGTTACAATTTGTTTGCTCAGAAATGAGAGACAAGGTCAGCCTTCTGCACTCCTGCACTATAATGAAATATGCATTACGTAATTTTGCATATTCCTTGAGAATACAGTTTTAACTGAAAGAGAGCGAGAGAGAGAGACTATTTCCATTTCAACTTGTAAGCACTTAACTATAGTCTATAAGTTAACCTTTGTTTCTTTCTGTTCGCTCCAGTAACTTACAGAACTTCTACGGAAAGCGTGGGAGTGCTTAATATCTTACACAGATTATTTCTTCAAAGTTTTATTAAGTTTCTCGAACGATGCATCATTTACTGTGTTATTTTAACTAGCATTTAGCTTCCTTTTATGTTTACGGGATGAATGATAGCATCAAATAATGTATGTAATAGCGAACACCTTCAGATTCGATGGCGTTGAAAATTCGGTTCCTGTGACCTGTGGATAGGTACTTATAATCGGCATAAGACTTATTTTTGTGGTAGTCTAGGGCATCTTTATTCCAAAGTTCAGTAGTTCAATGATATAGATTATAGATATAGATAGTAGAAAATCTGCATACATCTTCGTTAACTTTCAATCTTATAAAAAGCCGCTAGATTACTACTGTTAGGGCACTAATAAGCATGCCTATGCTTGTTATTTTACATATCCTAGCGTATAGAAAAACAAACTTTAAGCTTTTATTCGCTAAATTGCATTGGCAGTGGCACACACCTCACAACAACTAACTAAAGCAGCTAATATGAAAATAAAACACTTCAGTCATAAAAAATACGTTTCTAACGCAATGGCGTGGTCCATATTTCACAAGCTGTGCATTCCCTTAAATAGACGAAGAAAATGTCAGCTTTCAATCTAAGGGGCGAAGTCGAGGGGTTCATCAACCCCTACCCGTGCTCAAGTTAAATACTTCCTTTCAATAATAACAAAAACAACATTCAAACATAACCAGAAATAGAACTAAGCCGCTCTAAGTAAATCGAAGGTTACTTGAATTTATAGAAGTCTACATATAGAACGTTTAACATAATAATATTACGTATATTATAATAGCTCGCAGATTATGTACATTTAAGTACCTAATATTAATAATAAATATTTGTGGACATTCTTACACAAAACTAGCCCAAATTAAGCTAATATAAGCTTGAGCTATGTATAGGATCTAGACGACTGATAAACATACTTATTTCTAAATACCTACATAATATAACATAGAAAACACCCGAACTCCGAAACCAACATTTTGTGGATCACACAAATATTTGGACCGACCTATGAGTCGAAACCAAAAAGGCCTAAGGACGGCAGACGGTTACACTACCGAATGCGCCACCGAAGGAGTCTTTAGTAGGCTGACCACATCTGCAGAAGAACTGATGGCCGCTGGTGCAAACTAGTTCTCGAGTGGAGACTGCGACTCGGCAAACTTAGGCCAGAACATCTACCCGTCAGACGGACCGACGACCTAGAAAAAATGGGAGGCAGAACTAGATGGGGAAGACTCAGGACCGCGTGCTGTGGTATAAATTGGGAGAGACCTACGTACAGCAGTAGACTATCATGGGCTGATTGGAATTCTATCACATGGGAGCCCCGATGAGCTAGAATAGTGTGGCATTCCTCTATCACAACCTTAAGATGTTCCTTCGTCCTATGTGATAATTTTTCATTTTATGAACGGTGTAATAAGAACTAGGTAGACTAGGTACGTATCTATGGATTTCAAGCCTGTGATCCAACCGGGGTGGTTAAGGGTTAGTTTAATAAATGTAATAATAATGTTAATACACTTTTAAAATCAATCCTAGTTCTCCTACTGCACGGGAGCGTCTTTTAATATCGTGTGTGAAAAAACCCATTTTTATAAATCCTATAAAATTTCTTTGATTGTAGAATCATGTATTATGTAAAACAATGTTTCAATCAGATTACATTATACGAAGGCAGTATGGATTTCATTTGATAACAACTGAAATCTTAGTAAAACATAATAATATATGCAAATGGTAAACATACCTAATTTTAATTCAGTTTTGACCACTTTAAATGCAAATTATTCGTATTTGTAAATCGGTTCACAAGCTTCGCGTGGTCCTATCAAGAATAATGTTATACTAAAAGAGCTCTAGCGTTGAATAATGTAAAGAAATATTATTTATTTTCTACTAGCTTTACAACTCGACTGTAGGGCGGCAGTAACAACTGGCGTAAGTTCGTAAGATCTTTCTTAGGCTTCATTAACTCTCCCGGTAAGTGCGCAACAAAAATATTTATGTGAAATCTTGAATGTCGCCATAATTTTGCCAATGTGCCGTTATTACGCACAACACACAACTCATTTTTCTATTACATCTTTTGATTTGGCATTTACGGCTTAAACAACGAAACCCCGGAACTGGGACTTTTCATCAGCATGTCCCTGGTAAAGGTCTCAGGCTGGATGCGAGAGGCGCAGGACCGTGGGTTGTGGCGAGGATTGGGAGAGGCCTACGTCCAGGAGTGGACTGCCATATGCTTGATTTGATTGATTGATTGATGTGTACCCAGAAGTTGAAGTGGCTCGCTTGGACCTCATAAGATCATGGTGATTCGTGAAACTGTATTGAATGGCCTCCATTCCCTGCCTTCTTGAATACCGAGCGTGGTTCATTTTTGTAACACGCGTAGCAGCAAACGGTTTGACCGATCCAGGAACTTGACTTGAACAGGAGGATTGTTGAGGTCAATTAGGAGAGGTGCAACGGCAGTTCCTGTTGGCCATAGGTTAACTGAAAGTCACAGGGGCCATTCACATTATGTTGTGTTTTTTTTATAACACTGAGGTGGCAGACAAGCATACGGCCCACCACATGCACTGGTGGTCACCGTAGCATATTATGGACGTTTGCAAAACCAGAGGCTACAATCGCTACAGAGATGTTTACACATCAGTCAATGCTAGTTTTAATTCACTACTGTGGTGCAGTGGCGTATTGATAATGCTTGGCTTGTAAGTGTAACCACAGAGCGGAAACTCCAAATTGAATGTGTGCGTGTGATCAATAAATATAAGCAAATTGTACGTCAACACGACCCTCAACTCTATTGACAGCTGTGGCGCGATAAAGGGGTTTACGATCTTATGTAAAGGATTTTCCCTCACGTTAAACAAAAAAAAAAATTATCTTTGGTATAATTGCGGTTGATAAGATGTTCGAATTGAGACAAATACCTTTTGTCATCCTTGAGAATTTTCCATTAGTAATATGTAGGTAGTAGTATTTAGAAATACATTTGTATTTTTATCAGTTATTCAGGTTCATAGCGCTGGCATATTTAGACTAGATAGCGTTGTGTAAAAAATGTCCAACAATATAATTTATTTGAGATCTAAAGATTATTTAGTGTGGCGTAGCATTTACATCGGGATCAAGGTAAGACGATGTTTGCAATATAGCCGAAACGTCGAGGGGTGAGCAAAGTTTGATGTATACGCGAAAAAGATCTAGACGAGCATCTATAATGTACGTTATATTTTCGTTGGAAATCCTTTCTATAAGTTGCCCCAGGGCGCCCGGTGCAAGATGAGGACCTAAGGACCGTGTGGGTTTAGTAGGTTCGTGTCCGGCATGACATCTATGGGGATTTACACGCGCTAAAACATATTTGGAGGCCTTGTTGACGCGGTTTGGGTCTCAAAACACCCCCACAAGCCAAGAGCAGATCGGTGTCAAGGAGTTGTAACGAGTAATAAGTGCTATCGTGTTCAGATGCTGGGCAAATCTTCACACGAACCCATGCCTAATTAGCTTGGGTAGTCCGTAAGCGAAGGTCCTTGAAAAGTCTGGTGACGTGAGAGGACCATCAGGCTTGCTGCCTCTCACACATGGGTCGTCCTGGGTTACTTATAAGGTAGCACGTATTGATTTTATTCATCTTTACTAAACAGCTGTATAGGAGTGGTTATAATTACACGACAAATTGAACGCAAATAGTATTTTTATACAATTTCTTTCAGCAGTAGTTATTTACTTAGAACTGATCACACTTGAGTGATATCAGTTCTATTAATAGCCAAGGCCATCAAAATACATCGTTATATGTATGTAATAATAACAATTTTATTAATGACCTTTGATAATTTGTTTGCGCCCTTTTAAAATTCATTCGCAAATTTCTATGAAAGTATAAAACTAAGTAATATTTTAAAGTTTTATTTCACGTTTTTGTTCTCTTCGTCATGACCTCGTTCTTTAGGCGCAAAGCACACTGGTCTTACGTATGGTAAGGTCCTAAATAATAACCTTATTAAGTACATGTTATTACCGTGTGTTTGTACGGTATTTTATTGAAACAGAATGATGTCCACGCCATGTCTTTACCAGAAGACAGATGACTGTGCTCTGCGCCTTAGCATGACCAGTAACTATTTATTCATCTGTGGTGATGACATAGATCTGTACGAGTATACTTAGCGGATCATTAACAAACGAATAATTCCGACCCGGGATTGTAACAAGAGACATCGGCAACAACAGCCCACACCAACAAGGCAGTTCCTTGCGAAACTTCTTAGAAAACAGGAAAAACATTTTGACATAAGTATGTCCCGAAACATTCCACGTATTAAGCTAACATGACTGCCTTAGGGAAAACAGCTATAGTCCTATTTGTATGAGTAATTGATCTCGATCAGTTTCGTTTGCCAAAGTCGGAATAGGTATCTGTATTTACAAAACGAAATACAACACACCAATTGTGTTAAAGCTTCCACTTTGCGTCTGATGCGATTGGGACGAAATGGGATGCAATGCAACTAATTGGTATAGGCCAGGCGTTCTTTTTATTTCTTTAGCAGTTTGGTCTCTTAGATCTCATAAGCTACCTTCTTTTTTATTTAACGGGAGGGAAAATCCCTCATGGATGCTATGCCGGACTCCTACCGACTAAAAAATCTCACGTAACGCCCAACAGTCTACCGTTGGGAGCCCCGGGTAAGTCCTCTGAAGGATGTCCCAGACTCTTAAACTACCTGTCCACTGCTTACCACTACGAAGTTGAACACAGAGGTGGCAGACAAGCCTACTGTCCACCTGAACTTAAGCAGTCACCACAATCTATGAAGGTTTGCAACAACCGAAGCGCCACACTCACGCTACCGACCATACTACTCGACCAAGGATTCTTGACCAACGCGTGGAATGGTTCTAACCGCCTGCACCCTACCTCAGTTACCGGAATAGCCTTAGTGCCGTTCGCAAGGACGCAAACCCAGCTCATGTATCCGTTTTCGTAAATTTGGTTCAGGTCAAAGGAAAACCGATCGAATATAGAGATTTTTCGTCAACTTCGCTTGGTTGAGTAGTACAAAAAACTAGTTCTAACTGAACTATAGATACATCATTTATGACAACCATTTAAGGGCTAGTTCAGGGTGGATTTATGAAGAAATGTTGACTAAGAAAATGCTTCAATGATCATCAATCGTCTCTGATTACGGTGGTTCGTGTAAAACGTTTTTGTTTTGCATCTACGGATCATGCCAATTTTTGTTAACATGTGGAAATCCTCCTGGGGACATCCATCTGAGGGCACCCGGGGCTCCCAACCTTAGGCTGTTAGGTAGGATACGTGTGGTTTTTAGTCGGTAGGAGTCCGACATAACATCCCTGTAGGATTTCCTCACGTAAAATTTTAAACATGTGGAAATCCTAATGTGGATGTTATGCCAGACTCCTACCGACTAAAACCACACGCAGCCCTGCCATCTGCCTAAGGCCTGAGTACGTCCTCGGAAGTATAACCTGAGGGTCCCCGATACACGGAATATGCCTTGTTTGAAAAACATTCTACTCTTGAAAATACACTCCGATACCATGTCACACACACACTCACACACATTGGATGGCTCAGTCCATACCTAGTTAATTATGTATCCATATAACTTGCTTTACATGTTATTACAAAAACATATTATTTTCCATTTTTACATCAAGTGTTTGTTGTTTTAATTACGGTACTATGTTCCGCATGAAATTCCGCATAATAATGAATTAAATTTGACGAGATAACGACTCGAGAGATTTCGGCAGTCAAGATTTAGGTTTATATGTATTATCCTATTTGTGGATTTTGTAATTACGTGGAAATTTTCAAAGTATTTCGGGTAAAGAGCCAACCCTTAAGGCCGGGACTCCACCAAAGCGAAACATCTCTTCTCGCACAGCACGCAGCACACTGCACACCTCGTGCAGTGTGCTGCGTGCTGTGCGAGAAGAGATGTTTTTCAGCTCGGGGGACTACACCAAAGCGGAGAGGTGTGCGGTGTGTGCTGTGTGCTATGCGAGAAGAGATGTGCGGTGTGTTGAGTGCTCAGTACGCATTCTGACACGAAAGGTAGACCATGTAGCTATTATTACAAAAAAATATTTTCTTTTACTTGAAGAAGAAGAAGGAGAACTATTGTCTGAAGCAGAATTGATTTGATTGATTGGGAGGGTGACATCGCTCACAGCACGCCGCTCACATCTCAAGTCTGCGCTAGGCGTCGTCCGCGCGCAGCTCACATCTCCGCTTCCATCGCGCCATACAAATATTCCACACCTCCGCATAGCGATCTCCACTGAAGCTAACCGGAGAGGAGATGTATCAATAACGCATTTCTATTGGTTGTTTAAATAACATCTCCTCGCCGCTCGTCTCGTCTCCGCTTTGGTGGAGTCCCGGCCTAAAGGTGCGGTTCCATTTCGGCGGAGCGGAGAGGAGCTGTGGATTTTAAGCCCTGTGATTGGTGAATCGCGGCACAGCTCCTCTCCGCTCCGCCTAAGTGGAACCGCACCCTAAATGAGAGGTTCGTATAGCGTGCTCACCGAGCGAGGGTTAATGAATTGGTTTCCCTTTTCAATTATTAGTTTTACTTGCTCGCTTACTGACGAAACTAATTTAAGGGAAGTAACAAAAATGCTTTTTATATTTACTTGTGTATAACGGAATAATGGATGTAGGTGTTTTATTGGATTAAGGGCGGATTTGAACAAAATCGGAGTAGACTATACTAGAGAATTACTTGTACTTGTTCTAACAGTAAAGTGATTTTACATTCTACCAACAACTGATGGCACAACGTACCTTTTGTAACTATACTTAAGTAGACTACTTCAGTATTGTTACCATAGTTATGTTGTGCTTATTAGTTGTTGGTAGAATGGAAGATCACAAAAATGTACTTTTCAAAATACCTATACCTAATATGATTCTCTATAGTACCTACGAATGAAGGTATAGTATTAAAATAAATATGTTATCAAGGTGTGCGTTTCTCTGAAAACTTTTTAACTCGTTCTAAGAAAGCTGTCTGGGCACCTTTTTTACTAACGTTTAATACCTATATTTTTTTCTGAGAATAAGTAACCGTTTATCTGTATTACTAATGAAATTTGCCGAGTGACTCATTTCTTTATCAATCACCAGCCGAAGCCCTTATGACCTAGAAACTTGAAATATGTAGAGTAAGTTACCTTTTTAATGCCAGCGCCAATGTAGGCGTGACAGTGGTTTTTAAAATTATTTAATAGGACAGTACTTATATGGGATACTAGCTGACGCCCGCAGCTCCGCTCGCGGCAAGTTTTCTTCTCGTTTCCGCTTCCCGTGGGAACTTATTCCCGGGATAAAAAGTAGCCTATGTGTTATTCCAGACCTATATCTACCCCGTACCGAATTTCAACTAGATCCGTTCAGCCGTTAGAGCGTGAAACAGTAACGAACATCCACACATCCACACTCACAAACTTTTGCATTTACAATATTAGTAAGAAGCAAGAAGTAATATTTTTACAGTGAATGCACAAACTTAAGCCTTGGTAGGGTTTTTTTTTTTTTTTTGTTTAACGTGAGGGAAAATCCTCATGGATGCTATGCCGGACTCCTACCGACTAAAAAACCTCACGTAACGCCCGACAGCCTATGGTTAGGAGCCCCGGGTAAGCCCTCGGAAGGATGTCCCAGGACTCCCAACAGACCCACGGCCGCCACTGCGGCCACGCTCAGGGGGGTGGTTCGGGTGCTATCCCGCGTCTTTGGGGGTTTCGGGTGTGATCCCGCTTCTAAGTGGGGGCGTTCGTGAGTTCCTCACGTCACGCTGCCGTCATGGGCCTGCTCCTGTAAGGACGGTGAGCCGCCTTCTCACCGTCCTCAGGCCCCCGGTCATGGAGGCCGATAGTCCTCGGCGAAGACACGTCGGCGGCGCCCGAGCCGCCGACTGCGGTACTCGGGTGGGAGAGTTCTCTCCCGTTCCCGCCCAGCCGCCTCTTTCACGAGCATGACCTGCTCGCAGAAAGAGGCGGCGCAGTCCCATTTACTCCCGCTGGAGAGCATGGCTCGCACCATGGTCTCGAGCGAGAGAGTGTCCACGTCCAGACCCTCCACGAGGACCTGGCGCTGTTGCGCCCACGCTGTGCACTCCACCAGCGTGTGGAGCGCCGTGTCATCGCTGCGGTCCTCGCAGTGCTGACACTCGGCCGTGGTTTCCCGGTGTTTTCGCCACAGATACCTACCGAAGCTACCGTGTCCGGCAAGTATCTGTGTCAACCGGTAGGAGAGAGCACCGTGTCTCCTCTCCAGCCACTCGTCCATGACCGGTCTGACGGCCGCGATTGTGGCGAATCCCCCCTTTGGTTGCTCAAGTCGTACCTTCCATGTCTCCACGGTTTCCTGGTGGAGCAGGGATCGCTGGGCCTCGATTTCTTGAGACGCAGGCCTTTGGCCCCGCTCAAGCGCCTCCTTGCGCCATCTAAACAGTGACGCAAGGGCTCTCGCTTCCAGGTCCCATGGAGGGGTCCCAGCTAGGAGACATGCCGCCTCACCGGAGATCGTGCGATATCCCCTTATCACCCTGATGGCCATCGTCCTCTGCGGGCTCAGCAGTCTAGCCACATTGCTGGCCGTCAGGGTCTCCGCCCATACGGGGGCTCCGTATAGGGCCATACTTCGCACGATCGCCAGGTACAGTCTCCTGTAGGGAGCGTTGGGTCCCCTGATGTTGGGCATCAGTCGCGCTAGTGCGGCTGATGCCCCCCTCAGTTTTGGGACCAAACTTCGGAAGTGATGTCCGAAGTTCCACCGGCCATCGAGAACGAGCCCCAGATACTTCATCGAAGGCTCGATGCCGATGCTGACGCCCCCTACACGCAGGCTGGACCCCGCAGGTGGCCCCTTCCGAGGTCCGTGGAAGCACAGAGCCTCGGATTTGTGAAGGGCGACCTCGAGACCCAGCCGCCGAATCCGACCCACGACTTGAGCAACCCCTGCCGTGGCCTTTAGTGCTGCGTCACGGTGCGTTGCTCCCCGCGCCGTAACGAGGGTGTCGTCGGCGTAACAAGTTACGCTGACCCCTCGGAGCAACGGACCACGCAGCACCCAGTCGTAACCGATGTTCCACAGGAGCGGCCCTAATACCGATCCCTGTGGAACACCGCACGACACATCCCGCCGACCCGGCCCTAGCCAGCTCGGGTAAGTTATGGCCCTCTCGGAGAGATAGGCCCCGACAATACGACGGAGGTAGGGAGGCACTCCATGGTAAATCAGCGCCTCCTTTACGCAGCTCCAGGGCAGGGTGTTGAAGGCGTTGGCGATGTCAAGAGACACCGCCACCACCACCTCACCCTGAGAGACTGCTTCCTCCGTCAAGCCTCTAATGCGCATGATCGCGTCCACCGTGGAGCGCCCCTGACGGAAGCCAAATTGGCTATCCGCCAGATCAGGCCCCACGCGTGTGAGGTGCCCGACGAGGCGTTGTGCAATAATGCGCTCAAAGAGCTTGCACACCTCGTCGAGCAACACGATCGGCCGGTACCCTGAAGGGGATTTTGCCGGCCGCCCCGCTTTTCGAATCAAGACCAGTTTCCCGGTCTTCCATACCTTGGGAAACTGGCCTTTTTCGAGGAGCCTTGGTAGGGTTAAATTAAATTTCAATCAATCAGCAAAATTGTTATTTTTACGAGTGAAAATCCTACATGGATGCTATGGCGGACTCCTACCGGCTAAAACCACACGATGGCTTACAACTGTCTACGGGTAAGGTAAGTCTTCGGAAGTATGCCCAGGATTCACAGTCAAGAGTCAAGTCAAGTCAAGAGCAAACGACTTGCATAGCCAAGTCAAGTCCAGCCAACATGCATAGTCAAGAGCATAATTGCACTTTTTTTTTCGAAATATATTCCCACGGGATGCGGGTAATTACAGAATTCGACGATTGCGTGAAGCCGCGGGAGTCATCTAGTATGGCACTATGTAATGTCAATCTCTATCTATCAAATGGTGAAAGAAGGTTTACAATAAAGTGCGTTAGATCCGAAGATTACTCCTGACATAGGTAGATACAAGCTTACTGAATTTGGCCTCTCTCTTTTTAATAAGTACCTACTTCACGATGCTCGCTGCTTCGTCCGCATTAAATTCAATTCCCGCGGGAAGATACTCCTGAGATAAAAAGTATTTAAATGTTGTTCCAGACTATGAACTATCCCTGTGCCAAATTTCAGCCAGATCCGTTCACACGTTATAGTGTAATTGAATAACAAACATACAAACATGAAAACATTTTCGAACTTTCACATTTAATATTAGTAGGAAGTGGGATTAGTATAAAAGTACAGATACTTTTTTTTTTAACGTGAGGGAAAATCCTTCATGGATGCTATGCCGGACTCCTACCGACTAAAAAACCTCACATAAAGCCCAACAGCCTACGGTCGGGAGACCCGGGTGAGCCCTCGGAAGGATGTCCCAGGAAAGTAAAGATACGTAGGGACAAATATACATAGATAGAACACGAAGACGAATAAATGAAACACGATGTTACGAGTATTTCTTTTTGTACTGTCTACAAGTCACTAATTAGTACTTACGCCTTCGCAATGTCTTAGCAATATGTTACCAGTAAATCAAATCAATAGAGCGATTCTACCAATTTATTATTACTGTATCAATAACTTTAGGTATTAAGTAATGACGGTAAAGATCATTTATTATTTCCAAAGGAATTGGGTCAAATGGGCAATTTAATGTCTGTTGAATTCGCGGTGAGACATCACTTTCCCAAGGAAAAATTTTAATCTCATTGCGGATTCAGATGTTGAAATAGTAATTACCTAAATAATTTGTTCTTAGAATAATATCATTGTCAAATTCGGAATTGACAAATCTCATGGTCATTTTAGCTTTGTTTGGGTTACATGCAAAATAATTGCTCGAGCAACTAAATAAAAAACATCTTTGCAGAGGTAGAGTATGATGACATATTTTGACACGAGTTAATCGTGGGCCACTTAGGTGGACGAAATGTGTGGACCACAGGTCAGAAGGGTCATAAATTGAATCACGAAGTGGAAAACAGAGGCATACTACTCACAATACATCAATATTTGTATTTGTTCCCATATTGAAACAGATCATACAAGTCAAGCACCGGACTAATGGCGTCTAAGATGGACATACAAATTGTGGCTACCTGCTGTTGAAAGTTGTAAGCCAGTTTTCAACTGGGCTTAAGGGCTACCAAGTTCCGCTACCAAGTAGCCGCTGGGACTAACAGCTTATGCTTTCTGCAGCACGGTATTGCTCGCTATGAGAAGTGCCAGAATAGGTCACCCTTCATAAAACAAGTTGAAGGTCTTTGGTTTGAAAAATCTGAACTGTACCAGTCAGTAAATAGATTCATTACCTATTACGTGCGACAAAAATACAACCGGTATTTGGGTGTATAGTCTACACCTGCCACAATTTTGAAAAAAAGATCTCGAGTATGTAAAAATTGGGCACCAAGCACCAGGTCGAGAGGACTATCACCAATGACGTACGACCATATAAAAGCGTTGGTGGTAGGCCCCTTAAATGGTTGCTTCAGATTGTCCGCTAGCAGGAAGAAATCGTAAGGCGAGTTACTTCTGTCGATGACGCTTCAATATTAATGTTGACCACGACCTCTCTGTCAAGAGTGTAACGAATAAGAAGAATGTGTATAATTTGTACAACTTTATGTTATCAATAATTAAACGTGTATCGAACAAATTTTCGAGCTTGTACTACCTACATCTGTGTTTAGTATGTGAATCTTTTTGCACCATTAATTAACTGACACGGTTTGAACGTAGCTAAATATTAACGGTACTGTATATTGGGCGTTCTGCCAGAATCTTATATTGGAGCTCTTACTCGAGTAGTAGCTATACTTAAAACAATATGATTTTTACAATGATTTTATTGTCATGTGAAAAAGTCATAATGGGTTCTGGTGGTGTAGAACTGTAGATCACGTTACATATTTGCGTTTCAATGGTGTTTCAAGTAACATAAGTCTCGTATTCAAAGGGTCATCTCGTATTCAAAAAATCTGTGGAAGAACCGATGGCCGATGGAGCAAACGAGTTTGGGAGTGGAGACCGTGACTTAGTAAACGTGGGGTTGGACGAACTCCTGCCGGATGGACCGACGACCTGCAGAAGTACGCAGGGAGTGACTGGATGCGGAAGGCGCAGGAGCGTGTATTGTGGCGTAATTTTGGAGAGGCCTACGTCCAGGAGTGGACTGCCATAGGCTGATTTGATTGATTCCAAAGGAAGGATTATGCAATAGTTGGCAGGATTCTGTTCTACACCAAGAAGCTCTTAGAGATACTTATTTACTCCTAAATATAACGGACAGCGGCATCTAGCTAATAAAAGTTTGTGCTAAGGGATCTAGAGTGCGGATTAACATACTTAAATATTATTTCTTAATAGGTACATAAATAACCACAAAACTTAATGATCACCCGGAATTCGAACCCGAAAGCTCAGCAGCAGGTCTGTCACATAAACGCCAGAGGCAATCAGTAACATTTTGCAACAATTGTTCTAGATTCTGACCTTACTCTTATTTTGATCACTTTGGAAATGATGGCCATGGCAGCTTCACGTTAAAAAGCTGTATTAATATTGATTGATTGTATTTAAATGTCACAGTTTGGTAATCTGTGGTGGAAGCCATTATCAATTTATTGAGAATTCACACACACAGCGAATCAGCTTAATTTGAATTTCAATCATGTAGTTATTTACTTCGATGTGTTGATGAATTTGGTAAAGGAAGTGACTTCGTGGTGAGCTGCTATTATTTTTATTTTACACAGTGCCTTTAGTCCAAATGAAAGGCTTCGGTGACCATAGTAACCAGTATTTTTACGTATAACGTATGTATCTGACAATATAACGTAGATGACAACCAAATTTGCCAATGTTACTTATTTTATTATCAAAACTATCTTCCACGGTAGATATTAAATACAAAAAAATGTAAACTGTATAATGACTTAAAAAATGTTGTCTAAAAGGTATTCCAAACCAAATGGACAGTTCAAAGTATGCGAGTCAGCAACCAGTTTAAGTTGACCCATGAGGTGTAGATAAGATTCCCTGGGTTAGAGGAACGTGGGGATCATTGAGTCCAGTCAGTCACCGCCACAAAAACTAACAAAGCCGGGTGGTCCGTCGCACTCTACTGATTAGATGTGAAGTTGTGAAAGTAGATTCATTTTCCCCTATTGGTTTTTAGTTTTTACTCGTTACTTTGAGGTATGGTGTTAAAATAGCTGTAAGGACCGATGTATGGTAGATTATATTTCAGTTTTATTTTATTATTTTTAGTCAGTTAACGATTGTCGTTAACTGACTGAACTGACTGACTGACTAGTTTAAGGTCTGCATTATGACTTTATACACTACTAAGGTGTCCTACAAGTATACCATAATGGTCAGAGCATATTGCCGTATTGAAACAGAGGGACAGGCGTTAACCTTTTTCAATATCTTATGCTTCGACTTTACGTACCTAACTACTTTGTTTTAGGATTTTGTACCCAAAGGGTAAAAAACGGGACTTCGTAGTCCGTCTGTGTGTCTATTTGTCCGTCACGAGGCTGTATCTCAGGAACCGTGATAGCTAGAGAGCTGAAATTTTTTAACGATGATATATTTCTGTTGCCGCTATAGCAACAAATGTTAAAATCAGAAAAAAAGGTAGATTAAGAAGCTCCTTTACGAAAAAACGGTGATTTTTTTGCCGGTTCTGAGTACGGAACCCCTTGTGCGCGAGACCGACTCGCACTTGACCGCTTTTTTACTGGCTAACGGGACCAACGCCTTAATATATCTACCGAAGCACACATATCGCACAAACGGTCACCCATCTCGGAACTGAACGTAGTGCAAGATGCTTCACGCAATGGTCTGATTGATGCGATTTTCAAAACACTAAGTTAGCGAATTTACGACCGCTTCACATTCGCTTTACCACTTTCCCGAGCATCATAACACGTCGCAATGTTTCTAATTCTGTAATTATTTTCGCGTTGTATAACACCAAGTATAAATGTACCATTTTGTTTCTCTTTCTAACAAGTATTTGTAATGAATTCACAGCGAAACCGATTTACCTAGATGTAATACAATGACTGTCGGTCACTGTACAAATTGATTACTTTAGTAGTGTTAAAGAACATAACATTTATTGTCAAAAATACAGGGAAACATAATCATTTTAAAATATTTTAAATTATTACTATCTAAACTTATAATCGCCGTGGTTATGCGCCCAAAAGGCTAGCAGCCCCTTTGAATAGCAATACCTATTCGCTATAAGAGAAAGTACTACCAATTTTTACTTTAGTAGAGTCGTATTTATTACTCTTTTGGGCAGTGGAAGCGAAGTCATAAAACATAAACCTTATGCTTCCGTTTCTCAAAGAAATTATGCCCAATTACATTACATTCTATCATCGCACCTCGACAGACAGGGTGTTCCTCGCGCTTTGGAGGCCCTGCATTCGTTTTCCGGGTCAGTTAAATATTATTTGCAACGTCAGCAATACGAGTGTAACACCTACTTTAAATCAGGTCAGTCGTATGGTGCGGCCTGCTACCTTAGAAGTATAAAAATTTACTTTTATTTATTTTTATTTATTTAAAAATTTATAAAAAAAACACCATGCATAGTCCCGTTTTAATGCCCGGGTGATGGAGGCTTAATCGATCTATATCACCCATATCACCGCACCTGTGCCATAGCCGTTGTTTATTATGTACACCACTTTCAGAAGAAGTTCTTGGTAAAGCCCCAATACACCGGATTCCAATACAATGAAGCTTACATGACCCATTTATATGTATTAGGTATATGTTATATCCTCAGGAAGACCGTGTTTCCTCCAATTATTTCGACATTAAACTTACGCAAGTAGGTGCATTGAATAGTCGATCAGTTGGCCTGACCTGTGATGTTTTCAATTATTATCAAGTAAGCGTGTGCGCATACACTTACATAGTACTACGCGTGCGCGAAAAGTTGAGGTACGTTTGGGAAGAGTTTTTACCCCAGAGTGCCTCAACTTATCGTGCACGCGTTAAAGGATTGTTTGAAGAGTAGGAAATTAAGAGTGCACCAATCGTTAAAGTCCGATAACAGGCTTGTAACGAGATCGACTCGTGCGCAGTTGAGATTAATTTAATTGCCCGCCATTACTGAGTGTCGAACGTCAAGTGTTAGTTGGATGACTTTGTTGCAATATAATTTTTTACCCGACTTTCAAACAAAGAAAGGTACTAGACTAGTACCAACAATGTTCGTTAGTAATAATAATAAATAATAAATCTATACTAATATTATAAAGAGGAAAGATTTGTTTTTTGTTTGTTTGTTTGTTTGTAACGAATAAGCTCCGGAACTACTGGACCGATTTGAAAAATTTTTCACTGTTGGGAAGCTACACTCTTTACGGTGAATATAGGCTATATTTTATTCCCGTATTCCCACGGGAACGGGAACTATGCGGGTGAAACCGCGTGACGTCCGCTAGTATTATTATAAAGAGAAAAGATTTGTTTTTTAGTTTGTTTTTTTTTGTTTAACGTGAGGGAAAATCCTCATGGATGTTATGTCGGACTTCTACCGACTAAAAACATACGGTGCTTTACCATCTGCCTATGGCCGGGAGTCCCGGGTATGCCCTCGGAAGGATAAGCCAGGGCTCCCGATGGATTCTGCCTACCAGCAGACTTTCCCTTAGGGTTTGGGTTTCATCCCACTTCTTGGGGGGTTTCGGGTACTATCCCACTTCTTCGAGGGGTGAAGTAACACTCCACAGTCTTGGCTTGCTTCAAGAAAGGAGGGCAGCTAACACAGAACCTCGGTCATAGAGGCCACTGCAAGATTTTCAAACTGTAACAGGCTCAGTCGGAACTAATACTTACTTTCTTAAGAATAACATTATCATCCTTTTACCTCAGGTCCGTCAATCACAGATTGAGTTTTGATCTGACCCAATACTATTGACAATTAATCGATAGATGGGCTCACAATAAATCAGTTCTAAGATTTATGTGAAATAGAAATTTAAAATAAAAAAAAATAACATATTTGATGTTTCAAATAAATAAACACTTTAAAACAGTTTATGCCTATGTTGATTTCCATCATATTTAAGGAATCAATAGGGGTCAACCAAGTTTTACAGGGTAACAGAATAAGATTCCATATCTAAATGACATGGTAAAGTAGAAGCTCTACCACTATGCATCTTATAGCATTCATTGTGTCATGCAAGCAAATATGAACCTTAAAAACATCACGATAAGGCATTACTTATTAAAAATTACAACATCAAAACCTTACAAAACAAACAAATTAGTCACACATGTGTGAATCATCAAATTGAAAACGATAATAGTATAACAAGTAGGTACTGGTGTATAGAAAATGACACCTTATTGCCACTCCCAGAGACCTCTAAGTGGTTTCTTGATGTGTGTTAGGTCCTTTGTAAATTACTCTTAGTAACTACTTGCGTACATTCCTAGGGAATGGCATTTCACATAATCTTTCATCTTATTTTTCATTAGTTTGACAGATATGCTATATTTGAAAGATAACAGTAAATCGATTAAGTGGTTACCTTAAGTATGAAACATGTTCGGTGAATTTTTTCAAAATCTTGAATTTAAAGGAGAAAAAATTAAGATTTAGTAGCAATAAATGTATAGGTAGACATAGAATTTTGTGTTTGTTGTGCAGGAATATCAATAAAATTATCAAAAACTACTAACTAAAGAACACCTCATGTTCCAAAACCTGAAATTTGGTTGGTGTGCCATCATTTTTCTCATTGGTATTAAAGAAAAATCATTTAGCAAACAGCAAGCCCTTATTATCACCCTGACGGCCATCGCCTTTATGCTATGCCGTCTAGCCACCAGGCCTCGTGTAGGAGATGATATTCACTACAGCAATGTAACCTAGTCGCTCTAACTATGGTAATTATGGATTTCACAAGGTACTATTACTAAACAACTTAGGTTGGGTTTAATCATCATTCAACAAACAGCCTTTTGACATTGTTCAAATGTTTGTAAAGTACTGCTTTCTTTTTTCTCCAATGAAAGGATGCTGCCCACCTGATGGAGAGACACAGGAGTCTAGGAGAGACTGTGATAGGTATTAAAATAAATAAATATTGATGGACATTCTCACACAACATCATCTAGCCCAAACTAATCTATAAGCCTGTGCTATGGGATCTAGACAACTGATAGACATACTTATATACTTCATAATACATTACATATTATAGATAAATTACACCTATACACGGAAAAAATCAATATACTCATCACACATAGACATTAATTGTCCTGGGTGGGAATCAAACCCACGACCTCCAAATCCATAGTCAGGTATTCTAACCACTGAACCATGAGGCCAGACCAATTGACATTCTACTATGTCTAATTAATCTAATTAGAAATGTTGCTCATATGTTTACTAATGAACCACACACTAATAGCTGAACCAATCTAGCTCATATTTAATACAAAGATAGATTACTGTCCAGAATAGCACAGCCTACTTTATGACCCTGAAATGAGTTACCACGCGAGAGAAGCCGCGGGCACCATCTAGTTAGAAGCTAGTTAATTACCATATTTAGTTTGTTAACTGTGATAAGAGGCTGCCTACTGTGGTTTAGTGGCACAATAAATAACCAAAAGTAAATGATAATTTATGTACCTATGAACTACAAATATTAAATTGATAAAGTCAATATCACAATGTTGAGACAAAACTGATAATGACTACAATGTGAAACATGTAAGAAAATCATATTAAATTTAAATCTTCCTGTAATATTCAGCGAAATAAATTTAAAAATTATAATAAAGAGAATCAGAATATTAGCTGAGCAGTGACTCTTGTAAAGGGTGATTCCACAAGAATAGGACTACTTTGAGGATTTTTTTGACCACGGCACAATTTGAATACAAATAGATTTATATTTAGCCTAGCCATCGGTAGTCATATCCCTATCGTGTACTTCAAAGGGCCACTTAAACAACCAAGTATTTTAGGAGAAATTCAGGTTTTTCTGATTTTTTTTTCTAGGGACTGACAATATAGCCTATTTATCGAAATAAAAAAGCGTGCTTTTCACATCCACTTAAGTAGGGTGGGTGCACCAGTGGCAAAGCGATTAAGCGAGAATTTGACACATTTTTACATAATGTGTCTTTGTTATTGCGACAATTATTGCTAAAAGCAAGGAACATACTCTTTATTTACCATAGAATCATGTAGCATATTTTATTTTACTTAGCAGCTATTAAGTTTTTTTTTATTAAAAAAATAATGCGGGATCTCCTAATGTGCCTAAGTTCGACCAGACGGCACCAGTAACAAACCAGGCATTGTGCCAATAGCAAACCAGTAAATATTACAAATGTTTTTAAGGCATACATACATACATATAATCACGCTTGTCTCCCATCGGGGTAAGCAGAGACTATGGCTTTCCACTTGCTACGATCCTGACATACAACTTTCGCTT
The DNA here is from genome assembly GCA_933228765.1 of Miltochrista miniata. Classification (NCBI taxonomy): domain Eukaryota; kingdom Metazoa; phylum Arthropoda; class Insecta; order Lepidoptera; family Erebidae; genus Miltochrista; species Miltochrista miniata. Next base: position 22,175,903 of record OW121760.1, on the reverse strand, counting down.
CTTCTACTTTCATAACTGTTTTCATACACGCTCGCCGGTTAAGGGTACTCTTGACCTTGCCTCTTTTTAAGGCATAACTAATTTTTAAAGTTTATTAAGCTTTCGTACTTAGTAATTAACACATTTTAATCAGCCTACAAGTTACGCATAGGGTATATTATACCCTATACATATTATGTAACTGTTTATTTTATTTAATCTCTACCTTATTAGTTAGAGATTCATGTGACTGGTGTTATTGTTTGTTATAATAAAATACTCATAAAATTTCAATTACTTAAAAAATAAAATGTTAAGGTTCTAAACCAATAACTAGGCAATGCATGTTAAATTTTTGGCTAAACTTATCAATTTTAGGAAGTAAGTAGGCATTTCATTACTCCCTAGCCTATTATTAAGATTAATATCTCTGACACAACTGTTATTATACTTATTTTAACTTCTTTGAATAAAATAGAATAGAAATGAATTATCATCAGTTAAAATATTAAAAGTTCTAAATCAATTGTTAATTAGGTTTAAAATATACATATTCCTGACAGAACTGCCCGTAGGTTACTGCCAGTAGGTAACTGCTACTATCAGTTAAAATCCTACATCAACATTTTAGTATTTTTGTGTGAATGTTTGTAATGAATAAACTCAAAAAGTTCTGCGCCGATTTAAAAAATTATTTCACCTTTAGAAAGCTATATTCACCCTGAGTAACATCGGCTATATTTTATTCCCATATTCCCACGGGAACGGGAGCTGCGTGGGTTAAACCACGTGACTTCCGCTAGTATATTATAAATGTGAAAGTCTGTGAAGATATTTGAATGTTTTTTACTCAATCACGATCTGGCTGGACGGACCGGCCTTAAATTTGGCACAGGGATAGATTAGTGTTGATTAACAAATAAGCTACCTTTTATGCCGGGAACATGTTCCCCTGGAAGCGGGAACGGGAACTAAATTACAAACGGGCGAAGTCGCGAGCATCAGCTAAATCAATTTTCAATTATTAAGATTAGGGTCCCTATCACAACTAGCTTTATTTTATTTACTAGCTGTTGCCCGCGACTTCGTACGCGTGAAAATTATGTTATAATGACAATTTGATTGCTCTTTGCTTAGCCCCTAGGATATGTAGCGTGATAATATATAGTTAATATTTGTGCAAAATTTGAACCAAATCCATTGAGTACTTTTCGAGATCCTTTCGGACAAAGCAAAGCAAACAGACAAACCGACAGACATTTTTTTTCTAACTACATTTTCGGCTTCGGTATCTTATTTAGAGCACCCGGCGAGTATTTTTTTTAAATATATCGTTACTTTATGTACAGTTTTGACTTTTCTATCATTTTATTATATGTATAGATGACGGCCGTATTATATTCTAAATGTGTCTCTAATTTCTGCACCTTTGCGTATATCGTCTATAACTTTTAAGACATCTTCCTCCTTATACTTACTTGAATAATATTCTTTTCGGTGGCTAATAATCTAATTAATTCTATACATTTTATTAGTATAAACCAGTGGTCTGCAACTGGAAAAGTATCAAAAAGTTTAATTACCAGTTGCAGACCAACTGGTATGCAACTGGAAAATTGTTCATTTTGTGTTCCAGTAGTTAACCATTGAATATTAAAGCTGTATTTTAGCATTTTTTGATAAAATAAAACGTAATATTATTGCTATGTGTATCAAACAGTAAGGCAAATTCGGAAATAAATTTCAATACCTAATTGATTAAAACAAACACACAGAAAGATGTTAAAACTTGCCGCAGTACGCGTAGCTTACTATTATGGCCGCCGGCAGCGAAATTAACGATTGTCGTTCTAGATTATCTGTTTTCACTGAAGTAGGGGCGTGTGTATAGCTTTTAACGGTGATTATATGATTGGCAGGAATAAGACAAGCCTACCAATCGCAAAAAAAATGGCGGGATATTTAACAGGAGCTTAACATTTCTATTTAAAGTTTGAAATGGTGTGCCACTGGTTCCTGGTGTGGCACTGGTGCACCCACCCTATGATATGAAAACACTTTTGTAAAGAAAAATACCCAATTACGTCGTAGTTGTTTAACGAATGTCAGGATAGGTCAAGTATCTCTAAATATTGTTAGATATTTTTAGAATCTTAGTTTATGTATAGGTACTACGGTCATTACATATTAAACTTCACCTTTCAATGACAACCATTTTTTATATGGATTTTTTCTATGACAGCAAACAAAGAACTATAGTATTAGGTATAGGGTATGATACCGAGATAACCTATCCTGCCAGCTATGATGGTAGCGATATGCAATCATACTCTGTGTTGAATGCATGTCAGTATCGCATCACAATTAAATTATGGTGTAGCTTTGAGCGTAACCCATTGCATACACAAACAAGGACAAATCACAGTTTTAATAGTCCCTGTGATTGAGATAAGACATGCTCACTTTCAGAGACAGGTACTGAGCTCTTTTAAACTCAATAGCCACTCGTAAGTTTCGCTATTACACACCTTTTTTTTTCATGTTAGAAAAACTAATGCCTCATAAAAAGTGATCAAAAAGTTTGATGGTAACTGTAATAATTTTTTTTTTTAGTTTATTGGCGAACCCCATCCTCCAAAGTGGGACTGTCGGATGCAGAAGTTCATGCTGCATTGACAGGACAATGACATTGTTAGCTAATAGTAAGTTAGGGATATCCAGATATTGAAAACCGATATCAGTAACAAAACTAAAACAGTTGTTTGTAAGATGATGGCCTTGATAGTTGTATTTTCACAGACAGCTTTAAATATGAAATAGTTCCGATTTATTATTCCGTTGAAAGAGAGAGACAGAATCCTTACATCTCATTTTATTGCTTCTATCCCATAGAGAATTGAGTAAGTAGTACTCTATGGTCGCGAGACAGTATCAATGGTTCCTTTGCAAGTTAAAAATATTCAGTTGTCTGGCAACCGTGTCGTTGAATTATTGAGTCATCGTTTCATTCTACATTTTGGAAGCTAGAATGACCTAAATTGTGTGCCTTTATTTCAATTTGTTACTGGAGAAAATAGTATATAATATCTTGTTGATTAAATGATTCTTCATATATTTCGGTAAGTTGAGTTGATAACTTTTATAATTTTTATTCAAACTTGAGTTACATATTTTTGTATAGGTACCTAATTTTTGTTCATATCAAGATCTTACTATTGTTACAGCTTTGTTGTTCTGGTAAAGTTGGGATTTTGATTTATTGTGATGTAGTCAAATAATACAGCTTATTGCGCCGCGTGGTGAGTTAGAATAATTTAACTGCGACTTTGCTCTACAGTGCGACTACAAGGAAATAGCATTCTAGATCCTTATCTCCCATCTACAATTCATAGGAAATAATAACATGAAACAACAGATACTTAAGTATGTATTACGAACTTAAGTCTTTACTGAATAACTTTTGTAGTGGAATCAACACCTAAAATGTTGACATCTGTCTATTCTCGGGACTTCACAAAGCTGATGGCAACTATCATGTAAAGATTCATAATATGGCATAATTACATCTTTCCTTCAGGATGTTTAAACAGCAGATTTACATGCTGATACATCTCATTACATATTTTTAAAACTATTTTTACATCCTGATGATTTGAATGTAAAGATGTATTGAGGGTCAGTATGTTATAGGCAGTGTGTGCTCTCCTTATGAACATACATTATAACCGTCATATATGATCTTCTGACAATTTCTGTGGAAAGATGTTCATCTTTACACTATAATGCCATGTACAGACATGTGCACTCTATAATGCATATTGCAATAAACTGCAATAAGTACCCATGTGTAGTTTTAATCAATTTAGAGCTTGAAACCATTCTACCCATCTTCATTATGTTAATATTTCAAGATTAGCGGTCATGCAATAAAATTTTGTAATTTAATTACTGCTAAAATAATTAAGTTTGGCTAAAAATGAATGTATGCATATTATGTTACTTTCATCTATTTATTGAAATACTCTAGGTAATTTAGTATATTTTGTACATACAATGCATTACCACAAAAAGTTACAACAGCTAAAGTTTTTTCATGTGCCTAAACATGGCCATAGAATGCGCCCTGTAGAGCGCCGTCTCTGTCGTTTACCTACAACTTGCTGTATTGCTGTCCTTCTCACTCCCTTCACTCCATGGATAAGAGAAAGTAACAAAAGAAAAATAACATCCCAGCTTCAATACATAGTACTAATTGTTTACGAATAATTAAAACCACTCGTATGTAGTTTCAAACAATCCTAAAGTAGGATCAATAAAAGTACAGAACTGTAAGTCAACAAACTACTGCTTCTTCTAACCTATAATCTTAAATTTAAGCAAATTCAAGTTTCGCAATAATGTTGTGATTGGTATTTATTGGATAATAAATACATAATCCCTGGTTAATACTGAAAATATAGTAAACATAAACAGGTAAACTAACCCTTTCTTCATGAGCCACCTCTGTTGGCCCCTGTTGATAAAAGAAGGTTCCACTGAAGAAGACACTCATCCATTTTATGGTCACTCATCTATTAACACAATTTATACTATTTATGTTTGCACTACTTGTCACAATCAAACTAAAATTCCACTTTTTGCTGCGCTAAACGCAGACGTCATTGACAAACAACCGAAGTGACGAGTTATTGCACGGGATCACATAGTAGATGAAAACACTGCGTATTTTAAGAGCCATTGCATCAAGATATCACAATTCTTATCACTTGAGGTTATTACATTACTAATCACTTTGTCTACATCAGTTAAATATAAAAATAAAAAGGTAAAAAGCAAAAATTACTCTTGGACAGCGCTCACAACGTCGCACACTCACATAACGTAACGTGCGATATCGTTTACACACACATGCATGAAACTAAAGTCAAGGTGACAGTTGGGCGCTAGTGTCGTAAAAGTCTGTAGAATAGCAACACTGAGACACTGACCACAAAATTTAGTGACCGACCGAAGTTTCGGTTTCGGTTTCGGCCAGTTTCGGCCAAAAAATCGAGTTTCGGCCGCAGTTTCGGTTTCGGCCAAAATGGGCCGAAACTTTCGGCCGGGCCGAAACTCACGTGTTCATGAATTTTGAGTGCCTGGCCCTGCTTGTGACGTGGTTGGGGTCAGCCCAACCAGTTAATATGTTACTAACCGAAGATTTACAGATTTACAAAGGACTTCCAATCAATACCTAGTTCTAACAATACAATCTTTACAGAATCCTAAAAAGGTGATCTAGCTAGGACATTACATAACCCTACCACTTTGTTGTCGGTTTCGTTGACTTAGTTGGTCGTCTATCTGTCTGTCAGCAAGCTGTACCTCATGCACCGTGATAGTTAGACGGAACCCTACGTGCGCTAGTCCGACTCACTGTTGTCCAGTTTTAGTTATATACTTTACTTCTAGAATGTAACCAAAACCAGCAAAGAGCTAGTAGCAGGGCACCGTGTGGTTTTAGTCGGTAGCATCTATGAGTAATTCCACACGTAGCAGAAAGAAACTCATCTTTAGGTGGAGGGAGATATTTCTAAAATGACCACTTTAGAAGATTTATACCGTTGATTGATGGCACTTGGTGGAAATTGCTGCACCTATTAAAAAAATACCGGCCAAGTAAGAGTCAAACTTTCGCACGGAGGGGTTAATATATATACCTTATAAACCCTATAGACGAGCCATGAGGCCTAGCCGTCCGTCTGTCTATTAGTCACGAGGTCCGTATCGCTGGAACCCTGCCAAATAGAGGCCTAAAATTTTCACTGTACAGTAGTCCTACCGACTAAACACCGCGCGTATCCTACCTAACAACCGACGGTTGGGAGCCTCGAGTATGCCCTCGGAATGATGCATACTGCGGCCGCGTCTTTGGGGGGTTGTTCAGTTGATATCTCGCTTCTTAAGGGGGGCGTGCATGAATCTCTTACGTCACACTATTGTCTAAGGCCTGCTTCTGTAAGGACGATGAGCAGCCCCGTCAACGTCCTCAGGCTCCCGGTCATGGAGGCTGATAGTATGGGGCGTCGCCTCAGACTTTGGAACTCGGGTGGGAGAGTTCTCTCCCGCTTCTTCCCCGCCGTCTCTTTCACGAACATGACCTGCTCACAAGAAGAGGCCTATGGCCCTCCATGCGCAATTTAAACAATGACGCAAGGGCCCTCGCTTCTTCGCTTCCAGGCTTAGATCATCTAACCACAGGATGCGCCTTACTTAAGCATTGTTTTCTGCCATTGCACATGACCATTTGGTCTTTTGGCTTTATAAAAAGCACTGTACATCAGTACATCATTTTATTATGATTAAACTAGTACATTTAATTGTAGTTGACTGTACAATAAAAATTAACACACAACAGCCATTACGCGTTTGTCGATTAATACATTTTTAAATGCAATGAAATTTTATATGTCTTTGTGTTTCCCCCTTCACTTGTATGAGAAAACTGGCAGAATATTTTTGAATGCGGTGGTTCGCAAAGGCTAGTCCTGTGAAATATGGTCTAAGCTTCCAGGTCCCATAGTGGGGTCCCGGCTAAAAGACATACCGCCACAACAGATCGTGCGGTATCCCATTATCACCCTGACTGCCGTCGCCTTCTGCCGGCAAAGCAATCTAGCCGCATTGCTGGCCATGAGGATCCCCCGCCCATGCGGGGACTCCGTACAGGGCCATGCTCCGCACGAACCCAGTACAACAGGTACAGTCTCCTGCAGGGAGCGTTGGGTCTCCTGATATTGGGCAACAACCGCGAGTGCGGCTGATGCCCCCCCTCCCTCAGCTATGGGACCAAACTTCGGAAGTGGTATCCGAAGTTCCAATGGCTATCGAGTGCGAGCCCCAGATACGTCATTGAGAGCTCGATGCCAATGCTGACGCCCCCTATATGTAAGCTGGATCCCGCAGGTGGCCTTTAGGGCTGCATCTCAGTGCGTTGCTCCTCGGGCTGTAATGAGGGTGTCGTTGTAACACGTTACGCACATAACACTTTATGCCGACATCTCTGAGCAACGGACCACGCAGCACCCAATCGTAACCGATGTTCCAAAGAAGCGGTCCTAAGACCCCTATGGAACACCGAACGACACATTTCGCCGGCCCTGCCCTAGCCAGCTCGGGTAAGTTATGGCCCTCTCGGAAAGATAGGCCCCGACAATTCGACGGAGGTAGAGAGGCATTCCATGGTAAATAAGCGCCTCCCAAACGCAGCTCCAGGGTAAGGGGTCAAAAGCGTTGGCGATGTCAAGAGACACTGCCACCACCACCTCACCCTGTTCTGTTGCCGCTATAGCAAAAAATACCTACTAAAATCAGAAAAAAGCGTCGACACAACAAAAGTAACTTTTGTACCCAATTTTTGTAACGGAACCCTCTGTTCGGAAATCCGAATCGCACTTGGCTGTTTTTTTTTATTTCAGTATGAACACGTGAGTTTCGGTTTCGGTTTCGGCCGAAACTGACCCTGGGGCCGAAAGTTCGGTTTCGGTTTCGGTTTCGGCTGGAAAACCAGTTTCGGTCGGACACTAACAAAATTATCAAATCAATCAAATAAACTTTATTCAGAAGATGAAAAAGTAGAATACAGATGAAGTTGTAGAATGAAAAAGCGCAGCGTTGCATTACATAAAGGTCCACAAACAAAATTACTGTGAATAAAAAGCTGTTTAATTTATTGTTAATATGATTTTTCTACTTGGTTTAAGTCAAAAAAGTACCGAATAACGGTAATAAGGTTTTGCCATCTCGGTTCATAATATATTACGAAGAGTCCACATAACGAAGTCTTAAAAATTTGCTTGGAATGGAATCAACATTATTGTAACTGGCTACACTGTCGAAACACAATAAATAATAATTAAAAAATCATATTTTTTTGTGATTAGATTAAGGCAAAAAAAGAGTAGAAAATATTGGATACGCCGGGCCGCTCTGCTCTGCTGTTCATATTATTGGCAGCCCGTCAGAAAATACCATAATTATTTTACGGTAAAATGTATGATATCACCACAGACGTACAATAAGTTATTGTAAGTCTGTGGATATCACTCGAAAAAAATTGTAGTAATTCATTTATTGACATAAGTGACGTTTTTGACAGCAATATGACTATGTTGCCAACGTGCAAAATATTAGTTTCGTTTTTAGAATTTTAACAAAACTTTATTTTACGTGCTGCACTGAGGCTTTAATTTCTATCACGGAACAGAAATATTATGTTCCGTCCTTTATTTATACCTATTATAGATTTAATTAGACTTTAGATAAAGTAGTGATTTCAACTGATTTCACAGTTTTAGCAGGAAGGAGATGCGACACATACATCACTTCATGATAATCGTACCTAATAAATTAGACTGCAAACAATAAAATCCATCAGGCCATACCATATACCAAGCAGTAATACAAAATTCCATTACCTACTGTGTGTGGTAAAGCGGCTACGATAGAGAGATCTCTAAAAGCAATAGGCAAAGCATAAGGTAGTCCTGGGACATCCTTCCGAGGGCTTACCCGGTACTCCCAACCGTAGGCTGTTAGGCGTAACGTGAGGTTTTTTAGTCGGTAGGAGTCCGGCATAACATCCATGAGGATTTTCCCTCACGGTAAAAAAAGGGTCGTACGGTAAAGCGCAAGCCACACCGCTAGCGGGCAGGCAAGCGAGCTAGGCGGGTGTGTGAAGCGGGGTACGGAAACTATGCGAAATATTGGCGAGCTAAACTGTGGGATTACAACTGAAAATGGTTGGAAGGCCTGCTATGATTTGTGTAAGCTGTAAGGAACTCTTTTGTGTTTTGTAATTTACCAGGGTTTTCTTTTTTTTTGTATATTTAGCTCGCCAAATTGACGTCGCCACCAGCGTGATGGAAAGCCGTGGCGCCACCTAGCGTTTGAGGGCCACTTCTGACAGTGGTCCTCAAGTTGGCGGCTCTGTGATGTGCCTCTTCACGCTCTCCTTAAAGAACCGGGGATTGTAAGATGAGGGAAACACGACGTGTGCGGGCAGGTCGTTCCATGTTTTTATAGTTCGACAGAGGAATGATATTTTGAAACGCTCAGTTCTGGCGAAAATTCTCTCCACTGTGTGTGAGTGGCATCTTTGCCCGGCACGCGTTGTTCGGGATCGGAAAGGAGAGGGTGGGATCAGGTTGAAGAGCTTTTGAGAACGTTCGCCGTGATACATTCGATTGCGCCAACGGTTCGAGGCCTCCCGTCACCTCAGGACAACTAATTATTCGGATAGCACGTCTCTGCATAGCGTCAAGCGCGTCTAGTAAGTACCTCGCGGAGTCATCCCAAAGGTGAGACCAGTATTCGACGCAGGGACGAATCTGCGTCTTGTACTACAGCAAACATCTCGGATGTGGCGTGAAGTACCGTCTCACCTTATTTAGGACTCCTAGTTTCCGCGAGGCCAGCCCAATACACCTCTCCATGTGGTTTTTGTGATTGAGCTCACGCCGGACGTCTATACCGAGGATCTCCAGGTTGTCCTTTAGTGGAAGTGAAAGAGAAGAGGGTAGGGGTAGGAATGGGAACTTCTTAGTTGTAAACGCACACGCCTATGTTTTTCTGGCGTTGAACTCGACCAGGTTGTCCGACTGAAACCCAATTGGCCAACGTGACCCAGGTCCCGGTCGAGATCCGCCACGAGTTGCAGTCTCTTCTCCTCCACGTCCAGAAAAAAAAAATAAAAAAAAAAACGTCACCCCGCCCATGGAGCAAATATAAGAGACCCCGCCCCTCCGCTGGACGGCCAGAATAGCTCCCATGCAGAGTACCTAATGACATATTCAGGGTAGGTATTCAGGTTTAGTATTAGAACTTGGGTTGCAGTTGTAGGCAGCTGCCAAAGTGGGATGCTTCGTGTCTGTGTTCACACGTTTCAAAAAAGTAGACACGGTTGTTATTTTAGTAACTACCACTAAGTGTTCTGTCAATGATCAATGCGCTAAGCAACTTTCGCTGTGGCCAGTCCCCGGAGGGGTGACCACTTTGTGACATTTGCACTTGCGAACGTTTCCATGCTTCGGAGGGCATGTTTAAGCCGTTGGTCCCGGCAGGCCTTATGGGCGGCTTGAAAAATTTCACACAGCAATAATAGGCTACACATCACTCATTTTAAATAATTTTATTCGCGATAATATCGCTTTGTGTACACGTTCATAGGGTGTACTCGTATAGAAATAAGTGGAATCACGACAATGTCGCCGCGATTTTCTCGCCCTTGTATACAGCCCCTAAAAGTTCTGCTATAGTCACCCACCGTGCGACCTCAGCTCAATCATTTCTAATATCGCGCTAATGGTAGACGCATCAGCTAAATCGAACGGTGAGAGGCTGATTCTTAAATAGTTCGAAATAGTAGCAAGTGTCTTCATTGCAACATTCAGGACCTAAAAGCAGCCATAGAGCACATTTCAATGCGAATTCACCACGTAAAGATACAAAAAGCAATACACCAAGCTACTAATAAAATCAATAGAACATAACAACGTCGATTAAAGTTAAAAGCGAGTGGATAACAAGTTTATGGATTCAAATAAAAGTACACCTTTTGGATACTTTTTTACGTGTGGAAATCCTCATGGATGCTTTGCTGGACTGCTACAGACTGAAATCACACGGCGCTCTTCCATCTGTCTACGGTGGGAGGTCCCGGTACGTCCTCGGAAGGATAACTGCAAGGCCTTTGAACCCAATTGCATCCTCTCCCGTTGGATGGTCTTAACTAAATCAATCATTAACCAATCAATCAAATCAGCCTATCGCACTCCACTGCTGGACGTAGGCTTCTCCCAATTTACGCCACATTACACCGTCCTGCGCCTTCCGCATCCAGTCCCAGCCGGCAACATTTTCCAGGTCGTCGATTCATCAGGTGAGTATACGTCCCCACCTACCTACCTACCCTACGTTTGCCGAGTCGCGGTCTCCACTCTTAGAACTCAATCATTTCTTTTAAGAAAAATCCATCTGATTACAAAGCTTTCTGAAAACGGTAGACCACACCAAGATATGAAGGGCTCGCAATATCTCCAAATAAAACAAATTTTATTAAATACATAGGTTTTATTAAAAATGAAAAACAAAATCCCTTACATTACCTAAATAAGGCACGACGTGTTCAAACGGTCGGTGCGGCGACATACCATCGCACACACCGACAGCGGGGAACAGATACAACACACATAATAATATGCACATTACCTTTCATCGGACAACCCTGTACATATATGTATATGCTGATTACAAAATATACACTCACAATATATCATCATTGCTGGTATATTTTGCTGACAATACTTTAATTTGGCCGGAAAACATCGATGTACATACATATTATAAAAACGTTGTTAAAATAAATAGATACAAGTGCGTTCCAGATTGGGGCTACTATTGTCTTTAGATATGTCTCGAATTAAAATTTTAGAAAGGTACTGAACAGATTCTCGAGTACCTAAATATTACAAACGCTCTGAACTTTGCAACGCGTCCTCCGCAATATTTTTGCTTCTAAATGACAGATTGTGTAACGGTCTATTACAAGCTTCAGAGCGACTAAGTTTATTAGCTACTGTATATTAGTCGCTGAACTTTATGACCAATCTGAAGTTAGCAGCACGCATTTTTATAAGAAAAACAAAAACAGTACATACGCAATTGTGTACATTGAGAACTTCAGAAGAATCAAAAAGTTTGTCTGTAGCTTATTAGGTACAGAAGAGAAAAATACTGTTCCTTATATGAATACTGTTCCAAAAATAAATTATTGTCGAATGACGGTAGTAATAAAAATTTTTAATTTTGACAAAGGAAGTTAGATCAGTAGATTGTTATAAAATAGATTTAGTAGCCCTCCCAAACTGGCCGCCCTAAAAAAATGTAATAAAAAGGAAGATACATTTTGATTATACAAGTCTCTTAAAGGCGATATGTTATATATTATTTATAAATAATCAGTTGATTGATATACAAGTTTCAAGGAAGCAAAATGTTTCTTATAAGCTTGATAAATACAGAAATTTACAGTAATATACAATAGAATGTATTTATAAATGTACATGATAATTTTGTGCGTTATGCTGTGTGTGAGATACTTATAAATTTTGATTATACTTATTTTTGTTTTTAATATTTTATTACACATGCGTGTCAAATGTGTCGGGGTATACAAACGTTATATATTACAATAAGTTAGTATACAGAGGAGCGTATTTATTATTTTTAAATAAATTTACATCTAAAGCGTGAATATTAAATTACATGTCCCTAAAATGTCTAAATTTAAACAAAATGCAGTATTATCTTATTCCGAAATAAATTACTAAACCAACATTTGATACACTACTCGCTAAATTTGTAAATAACATAGGAATAATATCTTAATTTGTATGTCTTTGTACCAAATCATGATTTACATAGGAAATGTCACAATTTTGAGCTTCATTTTTACAATGAGAAGGGTGCGAGAGAGCATTAACCGTTGAGAATTTGAATTAATTAAAAAGTATAGCAGCCGGAGGTCGAAATTATTAAACTCTTCACTGTCTGAAAAGGCAATTTCTCAACTCCATTTAAAGACATGAGCAAAATTTTCTCCTGAAAAATTTTGTATGCCAAATTTTTTGTGTAATTTTTTTTTGCAACTCTAGACGGAAAAGAGACAACCGCTGCAGAAACTTTAAATGAAATGAAAATGACAATGATCAATTAATCTACACACTACAATTTACAGAATCATCAAAATACAAAACATTCACGAATTTCCGCACTTTTTATTGTCTCCGCAATTTCAAACACGCGTTTGGTCAATATTAATCATTAAAATACTATTAGGGTAAAACATTACCAATAAAAAAATGTTATGTAAAAATGTAGTAAAAGCCAAATTGTTCTATCATGTATTAGGTATAAGGGCGGTGAGTCACCGGGATCAGTCAGTCAAGTTAATATCTGTAAAACAGCTCGTTTTGAATGACAATTGTATTAAATTCAACGAAAATGAACTTTAATTTCAAAAGCATAAAGTCGTATATTTATAGTTTAGACATCTATGTTTTCACTTTCCTTATTTCAATCAGCAGAGCTTTATACCGTTGTAATAAAGTCTATTTTCGTTTACGTTTATACAAGTGTCATTGCAATCGAGTAATGTTTTACAGTGAGTTTGGGTATGTGCGCCTATTTAGGGGCCCGCCCGAATATGGCGCAGCACCCCGGGGGTCAGTAGTGCTCCAATTCGGTGCTTGGAGCCGCCGAGTACACTGACGGAGGCCTGCGGATTTAGAAGGGGAGGATTAGTGTCCACTGTATTAAAATAATAGCATCACAATTACAATGGCTTTGACAGGTTAACAAATAAAATATTTTTAAAAAAATCTTTCCATTCACACTTTCAGCTCTAAGTCAATTTTATTTTGATGTATCGAGGACCTGAAATAGGTACGAATATACTGTCACTATTGCGACGTGAAAAATATAGTTTTAACCTAACCTAACCCAACCTCACACAAGTACCAAAACTTTGTCAAACCGCTGCCATTGTCAGGCACAAGGATCTCCAATTTTAGATATTGGCTGGTATAAACAATTAAGTGATTACTAAATAGCAAGAAAAAAGACGCTCAGGGTGATATCAGCCGGGTGACGTCATTTGGCAAGCTATTTAATAAATAAAACCGGCTAAGCGGGAGTCGCGCACGGAGGGTTCCGTACCAAAAAAAATGGCAAAAAACATGTTTTCTGTATGCGAGCTTTACATTATTATTTCTGATTTTAGTTTTTGTTATAACAACAAACAACGGTCTACGAAAACTTCAGCTCTCTAGCTATCACGGTTTATAAAATACAGCCTGGTGATAGACAGACGGACAGCGAAGTCTCAGTTATAAGTTTCCTTTTTTAACCTTTGGGTACGGTACGGTAACCTTAAAAAAATATTTCAATATATTTTACCGTAACGTTCTTCTAGGGGCGGGCAGGCGTGAGGGCCGCGGTAACGCAGACACGCGCACGTCTCCTGACGTCGGCCTGGGCTGGTCCACTACTGGAACAGCTGGAAAGCGGGCAATATTATGTAAAACGGAGATATTTCTCCTACGTAGCCATTGGGGGCCACAGCAACATAACTCGAAGGTAGCTCTTCCAAATTCAGTCATTTATTTTTGGAGCACACAGACAGAGCATACCTCCGCGAGGTTCTGATTCTTGTTACACGTGAGGCACGTCACAGGGTCGCCAACTTGAGGGCCACTGTCAGAAGTCTTACGGACTGTGAGAGTGGCCCGCAATCGCTAGGTGCAGGACTTTTCATCAGACGACGTCAATTTGACGAGCCTAATATAAAAAAAAAGCTCACAAATGATTTCACGATCTGGGAAATTGATACGACATTTTGTTCAGGTCAATAGAAGAGGTGTAACCGCATTTCCAGTTGGCCATTGGTCAACCGGCAGTCACAGCAGATCATTCACATGATGTTGTATTTAAAGAACAGACAATACTCAGCTAGTTAACATACTGTCAGAAGTCTTATGGACTGTGAGAGTAGCCCCCAATCGCTAGATGACGCCAGGGTTTTCCATCATGTGAGCGGCGTCAATTTAGTGAGCATAATGTATAGAAGCAAAATACTTTATGTAGAATGGGAGGCGAAATGATCGCCCAGTAAGTTATAGCTCTTGTATAGTACAAGCGCTGTAAAGTACAAGAAGTAAACATCTTCAGAAAGAAAGAGATAAAACATTTGTCAAAAATGATTTCATTAAAGCCTACTTCTATTTTATACCTTTATTCTCAACGAGTCAACCTAAGACGGGTCACAAAGTGAAAAATTATTCGCAACTAGTAAACCAAGATAAATAATACTTACGATTTGCTAGTTTAGTAACGGGGCCGGAGGTCGGTCGTCCGGACCCGCGGACTTGCGACGAGGTGCGTGATGGCGGGGGCTGGAATACGTCACACTAACACATATACTTCATTAGTGACATTGTGTCTGACTACATATAATATGTTATAGTAATATGGGCGGTAGACTTGCTGTTTTTTCATCAAACCCTACATTTTAAAATTAAACAAAATATTTAAAATTAATCGACGTATTTTCAAAGTAAATAAAATCCATTAGAGATATTGAGAAAATAGCTCTGTGTACAAAATAAATGTTTGTTATCATTTTGTAGATCAATAACAGAAAAATTGACCTACTGTCCATAATTAAAATAATTATACATTACTAACATAAATTAAAGAGCTAAGCAAAGGAAATGGGTTTTTGATAAAATAACAGAAGTCTTCCGTTCACGAGCTCTTAGACTACACTAATAATATATGACTTTTCTATAACGGCTAAGTCTCTACAGTAATTATATAAGTATGTATGTAATTAATCAACAGAATGAATAGTGGTTCTCTGTCGACGTAACTTGGTTTGATTTTCAAGATATGCGATGTGCCTAACGATTGACCAAAATTAAACATTACTTCGAATGATTTAGGTGTTGACAATATGAAATAATTAAGAACATCGAATGATTATAGATTATTCAATAAAACTTTTTAATAGAATTACAATTTCAAGTTACTACAGCGTTTGGCCTGTAAGAAGCAAATTCTGACATAGTCCCTATTCCTATCTGTCCTGTCCCTTTAGAAAATTGGCACAAGCGTAAATCGCAAACGAAAGGATAGCATATAAGCCAATCACACCCAAGCTCGTCGCCGGCGTACGAATCGCGCGCCGCGGCGGGATCGCGAGCTTGGCTGTGATTGGTCGATATATTCTATCCTTTCGTTTGCGATTTACGCTTGTGCCACTTGTCTAAGGGGGCTGATAATAACGATAGACATAGCGAATGCCTGGAGACTCGCTATCTTTCTCGTTTGTCGAACGACAGAAAGAGATAGGATATGGCGTCTACTACTACTTACTACTTACAGGCCAATCGCTTTGATACTGGTATAGATAGGTAAGTAACTTAAAACTTAATCTATGTAAACAAGTGAAGGTTATTCTTTACAAACTGTACATAAAGAAACATTAGGGGAGACATCTCTAAAGCGAAAGTGTAATAAGTAAATATTGACAGATTTCTCTGTCTGTTCGATATTTTGTACATAATTACATGAACTACAGTAATGTCAAGGTTAATGATTAAGAAACTAAGTCTACTTGGTAAGAAAGTAATAAATAGAAAAGTTAAAGTGTTAAACAGGGAAGTAGTATGGCAGCTAACAATAAAGGCACAAAAATATATGGGAAGGAAAAGACAAACAAGGATAAATAATAAACACGAATAAGGAAAAGAATCAGGCGAGGAAGTAATAGTGTCCCGCGAGAAAGGTAAACCAACAAACAGAGAAGGAAAAGGATAAAAAAGGAGACAAATATTATATGGAACGGAAAATAGAGAAATAGGAATAGGAAAGGAAAACGGGGAAGGAAAAGAGATTAACGTAAGAAGTGAACGTAGTCAGACATCATGTAATATAACTAAGCGAAGTTAATGCCGACTCGAATCTATAATGAGAAGGTGGCGATTGATTGAAATAATACAGCAGACCTCTACCACAACTATTGCACCGGCGAGTGAGAATCCAGGGTTAATATCTATGTAAACGAAAAACGTAACCACATACCTCGGAAGAAAGTGGAAGAAATAATAGTCATATCACATACAGAAATAAAAGTAGCTACAAAAATAAAACTACTAAACTACAAGTCAGTTAATAATATGCTTGATGAGATATTTACAGGGGTGATGATCTAGAAAGAAAGTAAAACTGATGTAAGCAGACTAAATACAGAAAATAGTTAACAAGCCAACTTTAATTTAGAGATTAGCGGTGAACAAGAATCAAAATGACCCAGAATAATCATAGGCACTAACTACAGAAGTACAATAAATACAACGACCCAATAAAGAATAGAAACTAAATGAATAGAAGATAATGGAAGAAAACCAACTACAGTGGATGAGTTGCAGCGTATACCGGCACGAATTAACCCTAAAGGTTAAGGTAAAGACAGACTCACAGGTATATGATGGGTGCGCATCGAAACTGGCACGCAGCTGCCGGGACCCCGCAGCTGTATTGTACGTTATACTTAGTCGCGTTAGTCACCAAGCAACAGAAACGCGATAACATTTTCAATGCGTTTTTAAACTACTAAGATGTCAGACATGCTTACATCCACGTGATGGAGGTAAAACTCATAGATCTTTGCAAATCTAGAGCGCTACACACGCGATGCTGACAGGCGCAGATTTTTTTAACAAATTTTCTATTTATTATTACGTGAAGCAAAACTAAGAGCCCCAGAAAATTGAGCGAACGGTGAACGTGAAATTTGACACATTCAAACGTAACTAATTTTGACAAAGCTCAGTTAATTTAATAACAAATAAAAAAATGCCTTTTAATTCATTCTCGACAGAGACTGAAGTAGCATTGTTGTCTAAAATGTGTTGTAGTATTTTTTTGCCCATTCATCAAACACGCCACCCACATCAAGACTACATTTTTGTTGTAAATATTATTTTATTTTGATAGTCGCATTGAAAATGTTTGAGAAGTTCCAGTTAAAATGGTAGACACATAATTAGAACACATGATTAACACAGTACACAGGACGATACACAACGCTGTCGTACAGTTTATGCGGTGAATAAATATTTTATGTTAATAAATTCAATACGGATGAAAAGCTGCCTGGGAATCAAGGTGTATTTTAAAGATTATAAAGAAAATAAAATCATATACAGACAAACTCATTCATTCATCAAATCCGATACGGCACTTACCTATACTAAAGGTCTCTTGTATGACTTTTTTTAATCTTTATACATTTATTGATGTATAATGAAATACATTATTCATGTGTATGTAATGTATTGCTTTTTATTAGAGGCCTAGTGACGTGACGTACAAATGCATGTGTTTTTAAACATTCAGTACAGTGACAACAGTGGATGTGGATTATAGAATGCAACAAAAAATAACCGGCCAAGTGCGAGTTGGACTCGCCCATGAAGGGTTTCGTAGCAGCAAGTAACATAATATAAAAGTTCTCATAGTTCGTTGTAACTTCGCAGTGGTAGTGATTTTTCCAACCGAAAATTGCAGTTTATGACCTATAAAAAAAAACTACCAGCTCTATCTCGTTCGAACTAATTTTCGTTGGTAGTTTTTATGGCAATGTACATCATATCTTCTTTTTAGATTTATCATTGTCTTAGTTTGGCAGTTAGAGGGGGGGGGGGGGGACACATTTTTCCACTTTGGAAGTGTCTCTTGCGCAAACTATTCAGTTTAGAAAAAAATTATATTAGAAACCTCAATATCATTTTTGAAGACCTATCTATAGATACCCCACTCGTATGGTTTTGACGAAATAATTTTTTTTTATTTCAGTTCTGAGTATGGGGACCCCCAAAATTTACTGCTTTTTTTCTAATTTTATATAAGAATCTTAATGCGGTTCACAGAATACATCTAGTTACCAAGTTTCAATATCATAGGCCTTACAGTTTCGGAGAAAAGTGGCTGTGACACACGGACGGACAGACAGACCGACAGACAGACAGACATGACGAATCTATAAGGGTTCCGTTTTTGCCATTTGGCTACGAAACCCTAAAAACATCGTGCATCTGAAAGCTGCATATTATTAGGCTCCTTTTTTAAACGAAACTGTATGATACCAGTATTAACAGGCATTATTTAAAGTTACAGTGTAAGTAATCGAATACATTAGTATGCCACGATGCAGGTGAAAAACGTCTATTAGAATTACTTGTGCAAAAACGTGATTTCAACGGACAAAGAGAGAGGCGGTGATTTGGCAAGCTTGTTTTATTTTAACATGAAGAATTTAGAATATTTCTGTGGTCGAAAACTAAAACATTTTATTTGTGAATAATATAGTTATTTTAAGTCGCATATTTTATATGGACCGACGACCTAAAGCAGGTTGCAGGGATTGACTGGATGCGCAAAGTGCAGAACCGTGTGTTGTGGCGAAATTTGGGAGAGGCCTATGTCCAAGAGTGGACTACTATAGGTTGAATTGATATCTTATATGACTTGCAAAGATTTAATGCCTTTTAACACCTTGCTTGGTTATGTGTCAAATTGTGGTGTATTTTATGATAAATCTAAATATAAAATCGCACAGTACACTTCATTGCTTGAAAATTTGACAGCACTTTTAAATGTAAAAAAAAATGTCGTGTATAAATAGCATGTATCTACATCATGATTGCTTACATTGGTGGGTGCGACGAGTTGCGAATGCGGTCGTTCTCGGCGTAACGTTTCGGTCCCTTGTCGCACCAGCGCGGGGGTGGGGGTCGCGGCCGGGGTTACTTCGTTGGACTTGGAGGTTTTGTCTTCGGCTCTCTGTGTTTACGAATGATTGGAAGGTTTAGTATCTAAAGTGTGAGGAGGGACTCACAACCAATTCATAATTATTCGCAAAAGAACTTTATTGCAAGATGTCGTAATATGCCGTTGGTCAAGACACGTTGGAGGCCTTATGGGTGGCTTGGTAATTTATACAGCGGGCAGTCACAACTTTCGCTTTTCCATTTCAACACGGCAATACAGCTCATCACTCTAAAGGTGAAATGTGGGCATATAGTACGCCTCTGTCTATCCCTCTGGGGATGAAACCGTGACCATTACGTATGTTGAACATTAACATTGAAATAATGTATAATTAATTACTGTTGTGTTGATAAATAAAAAAAAAAGATGAGTGTATGCACATACATTGCTTTGAGAATAGATTCCTGTATGTTCATTGCTAAAAGGATATGAAATCTGTTTATGCAAACAAATTAAGAAGCCGTACTTAACGCCTATACGCATTCCACTAACGGACGCAAAGACTTCTATATAAACTGAGGTAGACATGCCCTACGTACCGATTTTTGAAACCTATAAACTGTGCCAATTGGCAGCGATGCTCGCACTGTAGTGAGTCAAAACTTCGAGAGTACTCGGCTTGCAGTCAGAGTCCATACGCCTTCTCTTTTACTCTTGTTCTTTGCGCATATTGCTATTGTGGTGACAATTGCGTAAATATTATTTATAACTGAGTAGTCTTACCAATGTGTGTGTTTGAGGATTGCTTTTGAAATCTCGTTTGTTAGAGTACGGCGTGTCTACCTCAGTTTATATAGAAGTCTTTGAACAGATGTCCCGCGTAGCTCCCGTTCCCGTGGAAATACATCAAAGAAACATACAATTAATCAAATCTTTCCTCTTTACAATATTAGTAATGGTAACATACCTGATAATTAGCAATGGTGTAAGACTCAGTGCCAACCACAGGCGCGGGACACACACTTGAAGTGGGGGACAACGCAGGGTTCGACGCGTAAACCCCCCGTCGGACCATCGTGCGACCCCCTAACGCTAAACCCCTTGAGGCTACTGCCACGCCGGGGATCGGTTGAGCTGGAAGGAATAGGGGTTATTATTTTAGAATGCGTAAAACAGATACAGTTTGACCTAAACAACTGACTTGTAAAACTTTGTCGTACCTATCTCAATGCTACAGTTCGGTCATATGCGGTTTTTGAGGACTTAAAAATTAGAATCCCGGCTTGGAATAAGAAAAAGTAGGTATGATTTGAAAGC
Organism: Miltochrista miniata; assembly: GCA_933228765.1. Taxonomy (NCBI): domain Eukaryota; kingdom Metazoa; phylum Arthropoda; class Insecta; order Lepidoptera; family Erebidae; genus Miltochrista; species Miltochrista miniata. The sequence continues at coordinate 22,155,236 of OW121760.1, read as the reverse complement.
TGAATTTGTTTGAGTGTTTTTATATTACATACTAGCCGATGCCCGCAGCTTCGCCTGCGTAAAGTTTGTTCCCGCGGGGACTCATTCCCGGTATAAAAAGTAGCCTATGTGTTATTCCAGACTATAATGTGTCACCGTACCAAATTTTAGCCCGATCCGTTCAGCGGCTTGAGCGTGAAAGAGTAACAAACATTCACACTCACAAACTTTCACATTTATAATATTAGTAAGATATTATAATAAGTCAACTGTCAAGTTTATATTGGGTGTAACAAAATTGACTCTCCAAATTTCGTCACGTGACGTGGCATCAGTCAAGAAACATTACAAAAATGAAGAAAAAAAAATCACATGAATACTTTAACCGTAAATCCGTTTTAAGGGTCCTATAAATTTTCATTTTCACCCTTTCTATCGCTTCTGAGCAGCAGTACAAAAGCGACAACGACAGCCAGACGGGTGCTCCGTGTTTGTTTTGCCACGGCGACCACCTCGAATGGCCGCGGTAAAAAAATGAAAAAAATTACCCCCCTTTTTTATTAAATATTTGTATTTGATTTCCGATGCCAAGTCATCTCATGAAATTTGGAGAGGTAATTTTGTTACACCCAGTATATCCGTGCACAAATTGATATTAGTTTAATGTAAGTTAAATTTCACTGTCGTAATATAATTCCAAAAATATTTATTTATATAGAAAAGTAGTGTAACGTGAACTATCTACTATGTTTGAGCTGTCTTTGCTCGCCTAGTCTGGTGCTAAATGCTAGCTAGACTTTCCTACGACTTGGTATAGTGGAATTCAACAGATGTAAATAATATAGTAAACAAAGCAATTGGATCTTGACTGCTCCATAATTACTTACATTTAAGGCGCTAGACAGACGACGGGGCGGGCCGGGCTTTTTGCCCGCGACGTAATAAAGACCGCGTCTGTCCGCCGATGCCCGCGACTGCCCGCCCCGCGGACGCAACGCACACGACGGCGACGGGCGGGCAGTTAGTTCACTACGTTCGTTCTAGTGAAGAGCGCGTCAGTGAAAATGGATACCCAGAGAATTCGAGTAGTTGCTTATTTAATGTACAAAAAAAGAAAGAGACGCAATCGTAATATAGTCCATTGAAATGTTACATGAGCTTTGCATTTATTAGAGGACGCAATTTTATTTTCGGGACATATGTGGGGGGGTCAATAGAAGCTTAACCTCAAGTATGTGGGGTCGCCACCCTTGTCCCCCGGCCGCCATCTTGAAAAGAGTGGGGAAAAAAATACTTTTTTCGCAACATTTCGGAAACTATGAGTCTTACAAAAAAATTGTAGAAGCATAATTTGTAGCATATTGTGTTGCCTACAAATGTGTATATAACTTAACAAAAAATTTTGAATTTTTTTATAAAAAAAATCTTTTTTGGTCTTTAACTTTTTTTATACATTTTACAAAAATAATACCTCAGACTAATCTTAAATAATATAAATAAATATTCTTTATTGTACACCATCAAAAGAATACAATTATAAAAAAATAAGTGTTAACAATATATGTACAAAAGGCGGCCTTATCGCTAAGAGCGATCTCTTCCAGGCAACCTTTGGATGGACTGAGTAACAAGGATCTGATAAGGCAGTGTACAATCAAATATGTTAAATTCACCCACACACATATATACATATAAATGGTATATATATATATATATATATAAACCAACAATATACCCATAACCATACATAAACACATACATACAAGCATAAACACATACATATAAATGATACATCATAGATACGATATATAAGTTAACATAAAATGATAAATGTAAATAATAGACATATCCACACTATATAATACATACACTAACAGGAGATATGCGATACTAACCAGAGATAGATAAAAAGTGTTGTTTAAGCATCCTCTTAAAAGATACCAGCGATTGCGCTCGTCTTATCGAAAACGGCAAAGAATTCCACAGGCGAACCGCTTGTATCGTAAATGACTTGTCCATGAAATTTGTGGAGTGCTGTGGCATTCTCAGTCTCAAATTCTCCGATGACCTTAAAAATCTTGCATGTGTGTCATGAAGGAACTTGAAACGTTCTTTGAGATATTGGGGAGTACTAGGATTGAACAATATACTGTATAATAAACATAATATGTGAGTATTCCTTCGAAGTCGAATTGGGAGCCACTCAAGCGTTTTTCTGAAATCAGACACATGATCATATTTGCGGAGGCCAAATATAAATCTAATGCAAACATTTTGAAGACGCTCAAGCCTGTCAAGTTGCTCCTCAGTGAGATCAAGATAGCTGACATCAGCATAATCAAGGATTGGGAGTAAGAGAGATTGTGCCAGCGCAACTTTAGTGGCTGTAGGAAGGAAATTACGTAATCTGCGCAAAGATCCTGAAGCCGCAAATATTTTCCGCCCGACTTCTTGCAGCTGACAATCCCAGGACAAAGTCTTATCAATTTGTATTCCCAAGTTTCTTACGGTGTCACTTAATAAGATAGGAGTACCATTAAAAATTACTTGGGGCAGCTTTGTGTAATCGATACGTGGTATTGTCCAAGGGCTACCGACGATAATGACTTGGGTCTTGGAAGGGTTAACCTGAAGTCCATAGTTATTGCTCCATTCACATACACATTCCAAATCAATATTCATTGTCGAAATTGCATCTGGCAACCGACTTAATGGTGCTTGTGTGTATATCTGTAAGTCATCTGCGTAAAGGTGGTAGGATGAAACTAATTTATGAGAGATTGAATTTACGAATATTGCGAAGAGTAAGGGAGATAGAACGCCACCCTGCGGAACACCGGCTGTAATATTACACCATGAAGACAGGGAGTCTTCTATACGTATACGTTGCCGGCGGCCAGACAGGTAACTTTGAAACCAGTCAATCGCCGTAGGAGATATGTTAATAGAGCCAAGTATGCCAAGCAGGATCTCAAAATCTACAGTGTTGAAGGCGTTGCTAAAATCAAGTAAAGACAACACTGTGAGCTTGCCTTCCTCCATGCCTGTTCTTATATCGTCCGTAACATTGACCAGGGCTGTCACAGTACTATGTCCTGGACGGAAACCGGACTGAAAAGGGTTTAGTAAAGCGTTAGAACAAAGGAACGTATTGAGTTGATTATAAACAAGGCGCTCGAGAACTTTAGAGAGGAAAGGTAGTATAGATATAGGGCGGAAATGGGAAAAAGAAGATGGATTGCTCTTTTTTGGTAAAGGAATAATTTGTGCCTCTTTCCATGCAGATGGAAAGAGACTCCTTATAATAGAAAAATTTAGGATGTGAGTTATGATAGGAAGAATTTGGTCAAGGATAGGTATGATCATGTTACGGCTTACACAGTCATTCCCAACTGCATTTGATGTAATTGACATTATGCTCTTCTTAACATCACTAACAGTCAATGAATTAAAGAAGAAACGCGGATAATTAGGAGTCGGAAGCGACGAAAGATAATTAAGTGTATTAATCTTGACGGTCCCACCGAAATTGGACGAAGAAGAAAAATGCAAGTTGAGTGCTTCGAGGTCAATATTTTTAGGAATAGTGTTTTCTTTAGGCTTCCCGACTCCTATGGTTCTCAGGAATTTCCACACTTTAGATGGATCACCGTTATCGATAGATGCATGGATATATTGGCGTTGTGCATTCCTACACACCTTATTGCAGTGATTACGTATTGCCACATACCTTTCATAATTGCCTGCATTGGGTCTACACTTGTATTTATATTTAGCTGCAGCTTTCTTGGCTATTACCTCCTTAATAGCTTCAGTCAACCAGGGAGCAGGTAGATGTTTAATTTTAACCGCTCGGGCAGGAGCATGTATGTTATATAAATTAATGATTTGTGTATTAAACATATTAATCTTGTCGTCAATACAATCAGAAAAAAGTAAAGGCTCCCAGTCAATCATAATAGCGTCTTCGCGCAGACTGTCAAGGTTCATACCTCTAAAATTGCGCTGCCACAGAATCTTGCATCTTGCTTTAGGAGGACGGAGTTTGTAGGAAAGGAAAAGTAAGTCATGAAAAGAAAAGGCATCAGCATTACATTGGCCATGTTTAATGACGTGCTGTTTGGATGATACAAGGATAAGGTCTAAAAGAGATGGTTGTTTGTTAGGAAAGTGATGGGTAGTATTAAGAGGAAGAATGGAAAGGTTACATGATTGAACCAAACGGCGAAACGAAGAGGCGCGTGCGAGAGAGCGAGGATCATTTTTTTCAAGGCAGGTATTAAAATCTCCCAGTATGATAGTGTGACTGTAAGAGGGGGTTAAATTTTCTAAGAGACGTTCAAAAGACGAGAAAAAGTTAATACCAGATGATGGACAGTAATAGACACCCAGTAAGACTTTGAAATGATTTAGTTCCACTTCTAAAAAGAGATGCTCGCCAGCATTTGAGGGCGGTGGCTGTGCTGACACATCAATGATATTAAAAGGAATTTGTGCACGTAGATATATGGCAACACCGCCACCAGCCTCAGCGCACCCACGATCATTTCTTATCAACTGGAAACCTGGGAGTGTAAAAGAGGTAGATGAGTGGACTGTCCTAAACCAGGACTCTGAAACAAGAATCGCATGTATGTTCTTACAGTCAAAAGTAGCCAGCATCTCGGGAAAATGGGCAGGAATACTCTGTGCATTCAAATGGACTACATTAAAACTTTCAGGTACATCGGAAAAATGATATTTTAGTTTATCAGCAAGTGTTGGAACGCTAACGAAACCACTATTCAGACTAGATGCCGTGTGAAAACTGTCGTCATCACTGTCATCTTCAGAACCCGTCATAAGTAGGTGTCAGCTCACCAAATAATATATAAAAATTATATAAATAAAAATAAAAATAAAATAAATAAGTATGTATACGAACAATATCAGTCCGGAAGTCCACCCGCCAGCGCCTGTCGAGTGTCCGAGTTGTAACAATTTAGGTACTGCACGAATAACAATTAGAATTACTAAGCCCTTAATTTTATAAAGAAAAATACAACCTATATTTTTATATTAGTAAGAAACCACTGTATTAGTACACATTTTCACTATTGCAATGCATGTCAAATAATCATTTTGCAAATATCGGAACGTATCTACAGAGAAAAATACATAATCTATGGCACAGCTTGACATTCACTGACTCACTGAGTCTGACACATGTTTGTTGTTTACTTTTACAGTTTGCATTGAGTAAAAAAAAAAAAAAAAAAAAACTGTACCAACAATTTAGATTAGATACATAAATAAAATAAATCAAGAAATAGTATAGTGATTAAAGTAACAGTAATTGACCGTAAGTGGTTACATTTAAGTAGCAAAAAGTGACAATAACAAGGTTATAAAAAACAAAGGAAATATACGAAAGTGATACAATATTGTGATTTTATGTTAATAATCAATGCAGTACCAAAAGAAGATATATCAACACACCAATTGCCTACTTTTTGGAAGCCACAGCACGTCTAGACTTGGTACTCACAGTCTTCGGGACCTCAGGTGGTTTATCATCGCAATCGGGAATACTTGATAAATCCTTAAGCGAAGTTATACGATGGCGCGTACCTTTCGAGTCGATCAGATGGATGTGACCCTCTCTTGTCCAAGTTTTATTGATCCCGAATTTCTCACGAGCAGCAAGAAAAACCTCATGGCGAGCCTTAGTGAGGAATTCAGAGAGTGTTACTCCAGATCCCTTCAGTGCCGTTTTGGAAAACCAGATCTTGTCTCTCGTAATAACATCTGCAAACTTAACAAGAATAGGCCTGGGTTTATGGGCACTAGATGGTCGGCCCATTCGATGACACCTCCTGATATCTGCGGCAACAAATGTGCTCAAACCAAGTCGCTGTTTCACAACGCTGACAATCACGGCCGTCACATCCTCCGACTTATCCTCTGCTATGCCATGAAACAGCAGTATTTTACGCCGCCCATGCATCTCAAGGCTATCCACTTGACTGGCAAGCCTGTCCACCTGATGCTGAAGCAAGTTCAAAGCCTCCAGCATACAAGTCTTAAATATCATAAAGTCAGACGCAACACTGGAAGTAGCAGCAGAAGGCGTAGCAGCGGCGACATTCTGCAGTCTTGATTCAAACCTTGCAAGGCCCTCAATAAATGATGATTTGAGACTGGACAAGGACTCATTTACATTACGCTCCATAGTGCTGATTGATGTGTTAAACTTGTAGGAGAACACTCACACTGGCAGGTGAACCACACTAGAGATGGTTAATGCACATTTACTGCAATATATGTACAGGTATATATTAATTTTTAAAATTTAAATGAAGAGCAAATTAAAATGTTACTGATTTTCACAACTACCCGAACTTTTTTTCTCTAATCTAATCTAATCTAATCTTGTAGATGATCTTTAAAGAGAAATTTAAAAAAAAATGCCACAGAGCAAAAAAGAAAATTTTTATAATTTTATTTTCAATTTTTTGTTTATAATTTTTAATTTAGGACAAAAATTTGTTTGACATATTTGTAGGCAAAACAATTTGCTACAAATTAAGTTTTCACAATTTTTTTTGTAAGACTCATAGTTTCCGAGATATTGAGGAAAAAGTGTTTTCACCCCTTTTTAAGATTGCGGCCGGGGGACAAGGGTGGCAACCCCACAAACTTGAGGTTAAGCTTCTATTGACCCCCCACACATGTCCCAAAAATAAAATTGCGTCCTCTAACAAATGCAATATTCGGTCCTTATATTGTAACATTTCAATGGACTAATAGGGAGTACTGGGTACTCGATGACAACTCATCCCATACTGCAGGCGTATATATTGCCTGGCATATTTGGTTCCATAGCTTCCTCTTTTCATTTACATCGTGATATTCTTTTAATGCCGTATTATAAATCGGCGATCTTTTTTCGACTTGAGAAATTAAATTTTCGACGTCGAAGGCGTCCATCACTAGAAAACGTGCGGCGAGGACTGAGCCTGGCCGGCCCGCGCCGCCCCGCGCCGCCCCGTCTGCGTTACTTCATACAAACTGGTTTGTGTGATTCATGGCGGCGAGCCACGGACATGCCGCGCCGCCAGTGCCCGGCGGACAGCGGCGGCGCGGTCTTTTTGCCCTTCGTGTGCGTTGGTAGTATAGGATTCCTTTAGCGCTATCGTTCGCGGCGAAATTGACCGGCCCGGCCCGCCCCGTCGTCTGTTTTACGCCTAATTATCAATCCTGATCATAGTCGTTTCAAGGAACTCTAGTTAGATTTATGCGGACATTTCGACACTAATAAACCTTTAGATTATAGAATAATTTCATGAAAAATACTCGGATGGTAAAAATTTAAGACAGTCATTTTTGCTTGTCATTAAATTATTTTTTCTCAGACTTGTTTGTCTTTGACATAGTGTTGTAAAACTGTTGTACTGGCCAATTGATTTTAAAAGGAGGTCATTGTTTTATCAATCTGTCAGTTCGAAAAAATTTATTTACTTTAATAATATAACTTATTGACCCAGAGAGCGACGAGTGCGAGTCTTTGCCCCTTTCACACGTACCGGTTGCCGGGTGCCGGGTACCCGGGTGTATGGCCGTGTACTATAGCTTTCACACGTAACGGCGTGATTTGCCCGGCAACCGCTTGCATTCGCCGCCGGTTACCCGGCACCGGCTACCCGGCAACCGGTACGTGTGAAAAAAAGACGCTTTGAGTTTGGGTCTTCGATTCTACAGTATAGACGATTTTGCTTTCGTCCGTATGTGTGTGTGCATGTCAGTTTCGGTCTAGAAGACGCATTTGTTAACCAATTTTCTCCAAACTTGGCACACATGTTCTTTGATTTAAAATCATTGATCTACGAAAAGATAAAAATACAACTTTTGTCGAAAGTTTTCGGAAAATAAGGGAGAAAAAGGGCCCCGTTATATATGATGGGATCATAAGGGATATAATTCCTCACAGGTTGTTTTTTCCTGGGCGCTCGCGAGGTCTACTCTTCGCAGAAGTACTTGTATTAAATTGGGACTAACTAAGTATTTGTGCGACCCAGAAATCGTCAGAAGGATCCGGTTAGGCTTAGTACCGTGTGGAGGAGTAAGTTTAAAGAGGCTAACGTCCATCAGTGAACTGCCAAAAAGATAATCTATTGTTTCGAACGCCATAAACATTTAAATATGAATAAAAAGAAAAGAAATAATGATTCTTTAGGGTAGACTGGGAACGGTTGACGGTGGATGGTTAAAATATTCATTCATTTTTTACACAACGCTATCTGATCCCAAAGTAAGCTAGGAATGACCTGCTTGTGTTACGGTGTCCGACCACGAATATTAATACGACCTTTGATAATGCTATTATAGCGAAATATGTCAGGTGTTTTTAAAATTAAAATAAAAGTGGAATAGTACAAGTGAATTTTCGTAATGTATTAAAACAAGTTCCATCAAGTGCCAACAATCAAAAGTATAACGGATATTATTTGTAGCTTATTTTTTTGTAAATACATATTTATGATACATATAAACAACCAGACTCTTAGGGTCTTTAGTCGTTTCGCACCGTGAGCGGTTCGAACCGCGGCATGAATTGCCAAAGAGCTCTTTTTAAATGAGTCGTTTCGCACCGCGGTTCGAATCGCCCAAGAACTTTTGGTAATGGGTTGATTCGGACCACAGTATACGGAACATAATTTATCTTTTTGGATAGGTGAAGTCGGACAGAAAAGATATGTAGTTTTTATTGGTCATTCCTTACATTACATTCAAGTACACACAAGTTAATTATGTTGATCAAACTGACTGTACCTATATGAAACATGATTTTTACATCGCAAATGTCCGTGAATATATTTATTTATTTATTTAAAATTCGAAATCTTTAATTATTTCTATAAGTTTATATCAGATTGTAAAATATGAGTATTGAGTACCCTCGCTCAGTGCTCCGAATCGACCCATTCCGAAAGATACCTTGGGCTATCCGCACCGCTCTAACCACTGCGGTGTGAATGGTCCTATTCAGAAATAGTAATTGGGCGATTCGAACCGCGGTTCCAATAATCCTTAAGACAAATATTCTTGTACAGTTACGGTGGGAATCGAACCCACTACCTCTTGCTCCGCAACCGCACTTTAGAAAAGAGATGAAAAATAGAGTATATAACTTGAGAGCAAATCGTTTTATCCTCGGACGAAATACTATCATCATGCTCCCGCGTTATACAATCTACTATTATTTAGTACATTGTTGACGTTGTTATATTTGATGATTTGTTTTTTTTTTCTTCCTACGTAAGGCTTTACCTGTCCCGAAGTAAGTTCAAAGTGATTAAGCGAAGGTGCCCTTATTTTTTTTGGGGCGGCGAGATTGGCAGCATACCTATGTATTTTGTTTCGTAACTTTTTTTATCAAATTTTGTGACCTAATGTGCTTTTATTGCGCTTGTTCAAAAAACTATAATTTTTTACTACTTTGGTTCGAATATACCTGTCACCATGTCATTATAATGGCCTACTTCCCTTTCTTTGGATTTAAAAACCCCACATTAGAAATCTCTCAAAATGTCTTAGTCTGCTTCTGTAAGAACGGCGAGCAGCCAACGAGGCGTCTACACATTTTATCATCCCTAAACTAATATATTATTGTATTGCACATAATATATATAGATATACCGAATTACATGATTTGATGAATTTGGCGATTGATTAACCGAAGTAAATGAATGTACGGTGAACTAGATATAACTCAATGATTACTTACATAATTAGAATCAGTTTAGTTATAGTAAGTTCAACTCATCTGTGCGCGCGGCCCTATGTGTGGGTAAACCTCGTATAAACACAGTGACTTCGTGTGCGTGACAAGAGGTACAGTGAAGTACAAAATACCAAAACACTCGTTTAACTAAAATAGAAAACTTAAGGGGTGAAATGTATGTTAAACATATTACTTAATATGTTTTGCTGCTAAAAGAATAAAATAGAGGAAATTTAGGATTCGCTGCTCTCTACAAGGTTAATTATAAATTCAGATTCCATATCAAAATGTCCATAGTATTCTTCTTCTTTGTATTACGCCACATCTCTTCATCAATTTGACCTTAACGTTCGTTTATTAATTTCATTATTCCCATCACATTTTGTTCGATGCTATGCGAGGCATTATATATTTTTTTAATTCCCCCTACATTTTCGATTGGGTTTAGTTCAGGATGATACGGTGCCGCGGTGGTAGCCGAAGAACTTTTAAGCCATGTGGCTGAAGAATGTCACCAATCTTATTACAAACTAGCTGACCCTTGCAACTTCGTTTGCGTCACATAAGGTGTACGAAAGGAGAGGTATTTCTTCATCAGACTCATCAAGCAGCGTGTAAAACTGCCCTGCCCTCTCCCAAAAGAACCGTGCAAAATATCGGGATCAAAAGTATCCCAGAACCTTCTTCGGATCATAAGCTCAGATTGTACCAAGTTTCATTTAAATCAATTCAGTAGTTTCAGCGTGATACTTATTCGGGATACAGATAGACAGACAGACGGACATGAAAATTTTCAATTACATTTTCGGCTTCAGTATGTATCGATTAGAGAACGCCCTCCAATTAAAATTTTCAAATTATCTTCCAATTGTAGAGACTCTCGTCTCGACCCTCCACAGTTTTTTTAGATGTATAGAGTATGGTCTTTTTACTTTTTAAATCAAGTCATACAGTAAAATTATTGTCATATTTACTGTATAAGCAATGTTTTTTTCTGTCGACCATCATCTCTGCATTTCTAATTTTTTTTGCATTAGGATTTGGAGCTCTATCATTTTTCGACTATTCTGTAGGCCTTTATAAGTTACACAATTCTACCATACATTATTTTGTTATGCCTCGAAGGGTTTAGGCAACGTTTTCGTTAAAAGCTCCCATACACCTGATTTTTTTCCGACATCTCCAACTAATATCGTTATAGTTTAGTCAATGTAAAACAAACTCAACAAATTATATACGCAAACCGTTCTCAAGAATCATTGGTGATCTCAGCCTCAGCATGAAAATCAATGCAGTAGTTTTTAAGTTTGTCGTGAAGACAGCCGCGGCGGGAACTTTGTTTTATAATAATATATAATATATGTAGTGATAAAAAATATTAATGACATCGAATTGACACATCAAAAATATTTATCTGACTTCTTAAACATTTTCTCCGTGAAGAACTAGACATTTTCTTTAACGACTGTACCCATGGTATTATCACTTAGAACACTGTGTAATGGATTATAATGTAACCAACTTACACAGGATGTCAACATTGCGGTTACATTGAGAATTGTCATGATATTTAATTTTGTTTCATTATAACGTAAGAGTTGCCTTCAAAACGTCGTAGATGACGCTGTATGCTTTTTGTTTATTATAATTTTTATTTCGCGGCCTCGCAGAGAGTTTTCTGCAAAGACTGCTTGGCACCGCTGGTGTCGTCAGTAAGTCGAGTAACGTCTCTATCTCATAATAAACAAATGTACTCTGTGAAGACGGCTGCGTCACTGGCACACAAATGAAAGCTGTATAATTACTAGCGCACGCACACATAGCGCCGCGCGCACTGATGAGTTGAACTTACTATACAACACTATGATCATAGACAACTTCTGTCAAAACATGACATGTTTACATGATTGCTGAGCTGTCCAGAAAAAGACTATAGAGGCGAGGCGGAACACAGTAATAGTTTAGGGGGTAGTCTCTCCCCTTTTTCCAGGGGACTAAGAGTCCCCTGTCAACAAACTGACCTTTAAAAAAACCGGCCAAGTGCGAGTTGGACTCGCCCATGAAGGGTTTCGTAGCAGCAAGTAACATAATATAAAAGTTTTTATATTTCGTTGTAACTTTGATTGATATTTTAACACGTTCGCAGTGGTAGAGATTTTTCTAACCGAAAATTCCGGTTTATGATGTATTAAAAAAAAACTACCAGCTCTATCTCGTTCAAACCAATTTTCGTTGGTAGATTTTATGGCAATGTACAATAAATATTTTTTTTAGAGTTATCATTTTCTTAGTTTAGAAGTTAGAGGGGGGGGGGGGGGGACACACATTTTTCCACTTTGGAAGTGTCTCTTGCACAAACTATTCACTTTAGCAAAAAATGATGTTATAAACCTCAAAAGCATTTTTGAAGACCTATCTATAGATACCCCACATGTATGGTTTTGATGAAAAAAAAAGTTTTGAGTTTCAGTTCTAAGTATGGGGACCCCCAAAATTTACTGCTTTTTTTCTAGTTTTATATAAGAATCTTAATGCGGTTCACAGAATACATCATCACAGTTACCAAGTTTCAATAGCATAGGCCTTATAGTTTCGGAGAAAAGTGGCTGTGACACACGGACGGACAGACAGACAGGCAGACAGACAGACAGACATGACGAATCTATAAGGGTTCCGTTTTTGCCATTAGGCTACGAAACCCTAAAAAGGCGTGAGTTGTGTCGAAAATTTTGCCCACTCCTCTCTGTAGAAACCAAACTATCCTCATTAAAATCATGACAACCCTAAAATACTAGTATGGGTTTGTTTCTCTAATGGGACAACTAAGAATTTTAGGAATGAAGCAAAAGAAAAAAGTAGCACGGCTATAGCCAACTTACCGGGAGGTATCCTGTTAAGTTCTCTATGTGAACTGTATTGTCGGAGTTTTGAAGTTGGTAACCCTGTTTTCCTTGGCACAGCCATCGGTGGAACCATACCGTATGATACTAAAAATCATAGATGATAAAATAAAAATGATTTTTACAGGCAATGAAAGATTTAGGAAATTGGCAAAAAACAGATTCTATACTATAGGATTTTTAGAAATACTGCTACTACGGTCATGAACTTTAATTTGGGCCCCATTTCCTTGAAATTGTGGTAGAACATTCACAATGCAATAACGTCGAAACTACACGTTCCTAGTAGCACCCCAGCAAGTTGAAATTTTGATAAATGTTTGGGATACCATTGTGAAAAACAGATGCCATCGATCCCATGAGTGCAAAAAAATATTCAAGGTGAAAGAATATAATGAGATTTTTTTCGGTTAAGCGGTTATATCTAAACACGTTTAAATTATATTAGCTCTAGAAGTCTTCATTTTGATAAACGATATCCCACTTTAGGTAAGTCCCAGATTTAAGATTCATGACCGTACTTAACTACACCTACTACGGAAAAAGAAAGTTCGTCTTATAGCCTACAAAGAATTGTAAAAAAGCTAATCTATTACTATAGAAAATTTATCTGTTTATAATAATTACGAAATGTTACCATTCCATACCTGTAGTTGATGAGGGCGTTTTGTTCGACAACGGTGATTTCATACCACTAGCAGGTAAGCCGCTGCTAGGCATACCACTGCTAGGCAACCCACTGCTAGGAAAACCACTAGGCGCTACAATTCTCTTCTCCATACTACTCTTCCCCGCCATAATATCTCTTTTCACCGAGTTCTTTTTGGCTACCGTTGCACTGTTTATAATTGTTGTATTGTGCATATCATAGGTCCTTTCCATGACGGTTGCATTTGCTGAAGACGGTTTAAGTATCGCGTAGGATTTGTCATCCACCATATCGTAAATAGGTGATATTGTGTTGTGTAATTCAAGCAATTCGTTCTTGCAACCCTTTCGCAATGACATTAGCGGTGTTGATGCCACCTGTGGGCCTGCAATGTGTGAATGTGAAGCGGTTAAGCGTTGGTGGTGATAGTATGATGTACCTACTTGGAAGAGATCGATAGGTCAATGTCGCTGAATTTATAGGATATCAAAAAATAGGAGGGCGTCTATACTCGACCTTGAAAGCGTAAACCGAAATTTACTGGTTTAATGTCATTTGACTCATTTATAAACTGTAAAAGATGAGACAAACGCCATGAATACTTTCGTCGACGCTTTCAAGGCGTCCGATTGAGAATCGGAACTCATGATGTTTTAGTACAATCTTAATAAAATACTGATCTTGTCATTAAAATTTGAAATTAATCTTCTTTAGGTATAAAGATCATAATCTGAGAATAAAGCATAAAATTACTGTCACCTATTTGGTCCTCCTATTGCGGATCAAAACTATAATCTTTATAAAGTCTAGATCTAGCATCGAATGACGAAAATGTATGCAGAAGAGGTCGTCTAAGAATTTCGAAGCTTATTTTTCGACCTCTCGTAAGATAAATTTTCAAAATGTTTAAACAGCTGTACGCCCTTTCACATTGGGGATGAACGGAAATACTTTGAAAAACCATGAATGAATAAACCCATTTCACACTCCGTTTCTCAAAACACTAATCATTTTTAAACAGCCCACACATATAAGCAGCCGGCCTTTTATTTGTGAACCCCCAAGAACCATGAAAACCATTAAATCCTGAGTAATATGTGAAGGAATGAAAGGATAGAGGTACATTTCGAGTTAGTTCAGGAATTGGGAGGATAATAGGTGCAGTTTTAAGGGTTATCTGAACCATTTTTTTTGGGTGAATGATACCAAGTGCCATATAAGTTATATAAAGTACTTACGTGGGTTATGTATAGGAATGGTATCAGGCACGCTGTCTGGTGGACTTGAAGAGCTGAAGGTCCCTGTATCTGTACTCTCATTGGATCCTACCATTGCTCGCTCTTGAGAACCCCATTCCTAGAAATAGTTTTCAAAGTTTGTATTAACAAACCTTTCGTATATGTATATTAGGTTAGGTATATTGATATTATCTGTCATGAGCAAAGTGATTAATGCGGGCATTATGCATTAATCTCGGGTAAATAATAATAATAATAATATAATAATAATATTCACGGACATTTCACACAACGCTATCTGAGGCAAAGTGATTAAATTCTTCTCTAAACTTAATTTACTATCACAATTCACACAAAGTATATTAACTTTGGGGATAGGGGAGAGAGGTAATGAAAGGAGCAGAGGGGCGTACCTCGCTCTTTCCTTTTACCCTTTTTTTTGTAATCAGTCTTTGGTTCTGGCACACGCTGGCTGCTGCCGCGTCACGCTCGCTCGGCTCGTGCGTTGGTAACACGGTTGTAGCCTAACCAACTCAAATATGATTGATAAAATGTTTATAATCACATTGTCCCGCTCGTATAATGCTCGATTTATCACTTGGTCAATAACATATACAACATCAAAAGAAAATGTACCCTCAGATCCTGTGTGCTCGTTCTTTCACTGCTATCTATAAGGTTCATCGTAGCAGAATTTATATCTATTATATTATTATCGTCCGTCTTCACGTATACGACTGTTGTGTCCATGGCATTAGCTTTAGGTGATAGTTTCTTAAACGTAGCGTTTCTTTTAGGTGGTTCTCTAATAGGTTCCTCTGGTTTATCGAACCCATTAGTGTTCATAGCTCTTCTTCTTGAGAGCAATTCTGATGCGTTTTCTATACTTTGTCGAGGTACTGTGATAGTCTGATTTGGTAACTGTATAGTTTTTATTGGGGATACATCTGTTGGAACAGACACAGCCTTATCTGGTTCACTAGGAAGACCTTTTCTAGCTAACGAAAGCTTTTGACGAGCTTGTATAATTTCATTCAGCTCTTGTTTCCCTAAAGTAACGTTTAGACTGTTTCTTGCTATATCTTCGGGCTTTTGAATGCCCATATCTTTATAAAATGCGTCGTCACGTTCAAAGTTTTCTTTTTCAGCGTCATTGGCTTTTTTGAACCTATTATTAGAGTAATACGTAATGGTCTCAGCTAATTCGGGGTTAGGCTTGGTGGACTTAGGCGATTCCTTGTTATCACAGTTTTCGTTTAGTACTTTTACAGTGTCAATTTGGCAGGCCTCCTCGCGGGCTTTGGTGTAACTTTCAGAGCCTCTAATACCAGATTCTCTTTTGGTAAAACTGTTGTAGAGAGCACATCTTGGTCTGCCTGTGAGGAGTCTCTGCGACTGGTCCAAATTTGTGAAGGTGGCTGAACTGAATATATTGGAATCTGGACCATCTTTTGCTCTAGATGCTGTGGTGTTGGAGATGACAAAGGAGGAATTCACGGAGCTGACTAAGCTTGGGGGCATGGAATCTATAAGACTGTCGTTGTCAGGGTAAGTGGTTTGTGAAAGGAAGCTCGTGCTCATGTCTTTTTCGTCTAGTATGCTTAGCGTCATGCTAGTCATCATGGGGTCGATGCTGTCCCGACCTGACATGGGGTGCACTGAAAATAGACAAATTGTCAAAATCAATAATTAAATTTTTAGTTCTTTCATACGTCGTAAGTGGGAGGCAAGTATAGGTTCCACCTGAGCGAACAGGGTTACTGTTAGCCTGTGGACGTTTGCAACACCAGATGTGATATACTCGAGCTGTGGATCCTAATAATGGTGTTAAAACAGGCAGACGGCTAAGGCTACCTGCTGTTGAATATTTTTCAAGCCGCTCATAAGGTATAACTTGGCTTAACGACTATTATGTTAGTGGCAACCGGGACCAACGGCTTATAGTAACTTTCGAAACAAGTAAACGCTTGTAACTAACGGTCACCCATCTCTACACCAACTTCAAAACTTTGGCGGGTCATACTGCAGACGTCGTAGTAAGATAACAACAACAAAAGCAAGAAAATCTATCGCTCGACTTCATTGACTTTACAGATTATTCTAAGATAAAAGGTTAAACTTACAAAATCTCTTAATAATACTTAGGTAACGACCCCTAGTATCAGTAGTCCGATTAAATAGTCCGATGATCGAACTACTGAGACTTTTCTGGCTCAGTAGTCCGATGATGCAGATGATTATAAATCATCGGACTACTGAGTCTTTTAGGCCGATTAGACAATTCGAAATAAGAAATGGATGCAGTAGTATTAACATTCATTTTGCGTAGGTATTTATTTTTCCCACATGCTAAATATTAAGCAACATCATACAAAAAAATAGCATGTTAAAAAAAATGCAAAAGAAATGTTAATTCTACTGCATCCATTTCTTATTTCGGAATGCCGAATGTCAAAATTAGCATGCTGGAAAAAATAAATATGCAAAACAAATGTTAATACTACTGCATCCATTTCGTATTCCGGAATGTCGAATCGGACTAAAAGACCCAGTAGTCCGATGATTTATAATCATCTGCATCATCGGACTACTGAGTCGAATAAATCTCAGTAGTTCGATCATCGGACTACTGATACTAGGGGGGTAACGACAGATTTTGGAAACCATGTATGAAATAAAAATCTCAGTGTTATTCCATTACCTGTTTCCTTATGAGGATAAGATTTCCGTCCGTCCAAAGATTCCGTGTTGAAGGTGCCCGAACTCTCCATAAGAAGTGAAGAGACGAGGCTTGGTGGTGACATACGCATCAACGACTCGCCGCTTTGATACATGTTAAGGCTGTTGCGCTCTTGTAGCATGCTTGATAGACCCCTGTGAGACAACCATTTTGTATTTATTAGAAGTTCCAAATACCATAATAAATCAGACCCCAGTTTTAGCACTGAAAGTACGGAAAACATGTAAAATTATACACAAAATGAATGAAAACTTCGTAGCGGAAATGAATTTCATGGTGGATATAATATTTTAAATAAAATGTAACATGATTTTTCTTTTATGATTTGATTGAAAAATGACATGATTTGTCTTTTTGTAACACAGAATGGCATTGTATTAACAGCAGCCCTCATTTTAGCACCTTTCATCTGAGTTATGCGGTATGCCTAACATAAAAGCGATGAGTAGTTTTAAAGTACTAGGATAATAGATTGTCTTAGAACTTGAACGATGAGCATTCATTCGTGCGATTCACACGAACAACATGCGGCGTTGCAATCTGTGCTCACTCTGTCACCTTAGTGTGGATCCAGGTATCGTCATAAATATCAAAGTTGGAGACCGGGTCCAATGTACTGTAGCTGCATAGACGCTTTCCAACTTGTGTATTGAACTCAGTCCACGAGGCTTATTGTAAGTTATTTATTTAGCTCTGCTTCCTTACATGTGCCACTTTGCCAAGTTAGTTTTATAGTTCTGAATATAGCAAAATCTCTTACGCTATGGACAGAGGATGTTAGCGTTTCTCAACATAAGTTGGATACGACTGGCATCTGACCTTTCAACCCCATCATCTCTCTTCTCTGCCATATCAGGATAGCGAGTAAGGTTAGTTCATGCTCTTGGGCATTCTTAAAGTACTTCACAATCTATTACCTCAATACTCTAAAACAGAAATGTTGCCAACCAAAAGCTACCAGAAGCAACAAGACATCGCAAAATTCAAGCTGGTATTTAACCTATAACAGGTCAGCGCCATATTCTGGGGTGACGTAACACCGTGCCACCTCCTTTGCGCTTGCGCCGCATTGAGGTAAGCACTTGTTATCCACGTGGGTAAACATTAATTGCATTTCAGTAAAATTGTCGTTTTTATAATGAGATATTAAATGGCTGCACCAATTTCGCTTAATTTCAGTATGTTGTATTCGTTCATTCGTAGTCGTCAGGCGAAGGTTTTTATGAAGAAAAAAAAAAACGTTGCAAATTTAAAATGAAAAGGAAAAAGGAGGCCGGTAGGTGCCAAGATTTTAAGGCGATACGAAGCTCTCCGAGACAAGTAGTTATTTAAAAAATAATCATAAAATGAAAGGTACTAGACCAAACTCTTGTATTTTATAAGAAATCTGTAGCATTAGCTGAACGGCTGCCTTTTAGACGCACACATTCTGCACTGACTGTAGGTTAGGTTAGAATGTTAGATTATAATATGTAACCTTTTGTAATTCCTATAGGTATTATGGTAGGATAGTTGAAGATAAATTTAAGTTTGCAGTCTTTGTGTATTTAATAAATGTATTTTTCTTTCTTTCTTTCTTTCAAACTATGTGTAATTTAATGGGACCAAATGGCAACCTTCCGCATCAAACTTACTTGTATCCTATCATACCAATAGACGTGTGGTTCCTAAAAGAGATAGTTTTAAATCTGGCGAGTGTTGCTTTGACCTGAAAAGCATTTTATTCCCACGAGGAAAACATAATTATATGTAGGATAACTAAATTTCACGCATCGGAGCAATGGGCGGTCTCTCGCCAATGAACGACTATAAGAAAGTAATATATCATACTCATGTATCATCATGTAACTCATAAATTCATCAGTTATGGACGATTTAAGCGCTGGGAATATGCAAAATTTGATTATGTAGCCGCATTTGTATGAAAACAGGGTCATTATTAACTGTTAGTGTTCGGATCACGGAAGAAAACAGTACTTGAACACCAGTTTGTGGTTTTCACTTTTTGTTTCTTTTTTTTTCGGAAGTCCTACTAGATATTGCTTTCTAGGTCAATTGCGCCGGGCTCGATTTTTTAGTGTGCTTTGTTTGAATTGACTTAATTTTCGTTTTAGATTATTGATGAGTAGCGACAGGACTATCAAATGGACTCCGCTGCCTCTTTCTGTGAGCAGGTCATGCTCGTGAAAGAGACGGCGGGGAGGGAGCGGGAGAGAGCTCTCCCACCCGAGTTCCATAGTCTGCGGCGGGGGCGCCGCTGACATGTCTTCGCCCAAGACCATCGCCCTCAATGACCGGGGGCTTGAGGACGGTGAGGGGCTGTTCACCGTCCTTAGAGAAGCAGGCCCTAGACGACTGCGTGACGCGAGGGATTCACGCAAGTCCCCCACCAAGAAGCGGGATAACACCCGAACAACACGCCAATGACGCGGGATAGCACCCCCTCCCCCCTCCCCTAGGTGAGGCTGTAGTGGTAGCTGTAGGTCTGTTGGGAGTCCTGGGGATATCCTAACGAGGGTTTACCCGGGGCTCCCATCCGTAGGCTATTAGGTCGGATACATGTGATTTTTTTGTCAGTAGGAGTCCGGCATAGCATCCCGGTAGGATTTTCCTTACGTTAAAAAAAAAACTTTCAAATTGATAGTATACCAAATGGAAGATACCTTATCTATTATGTGTGGTGTGGAAATCCCTAATGGTCTTACTAACTAAAAGCACACAGTGCTCTGCAGAACTGCCTATGGCATGGAGCCCCAGATAAACCCTAGGAAAGATTTCCCAGGATATCCAACAGACATTGGTTACCACTAGTGGTGGTTAATATATCGTATAGCAAATTACTTCGCATGCTGTATACTTATAGCATAAAGCAAACGATATTTTTGCGTTTAGTTTTTGCTAGATGCTAGATGCGATATAGTAATGTTGTTCTCTTTCTCTATCACCTGTTTCACCTGTCTGGCGCCATCCAAGGCGGCGCGCGGTGCTAGCCAATCGCACAGGTGCGGTTCGTTTAGCAATATAGCAATAAAGCAAATCCATCGTTCTTCCCCGATATCGGAGTGTCACAGGACTCGGCGTCCAGTCTTCGCATGTCGCGTGCTGGCGATTGTTTATTGTTTGTTTTAGCGCAGCGCGTGCTTTTTGAATTCGCGATCTCGGAGTTCGGTCGGACGGTTCAGTAATAATAATTTGAACGATGTTTATATTAGTTGATTTTTGGTTGGTTGGTTTAGCTTTGAAGTGTAAATAGTGTAAGTAAATAGATATTGTTTTGTGATTATCTAGTGTTTGTGTTTTTATTAGTGCGGTTTACATAAATCTAAGTATACAATACAAATAAATAAAATTGGAGTGTCTGTTGGTAATATTAAAATAACCGCTTTCTACTACATGCATACGAATGTATATACGGTACACATACCAAAATATATATTTTTAAAATTTTTGTCTGTCTGTCTGTTTGTTTTGGCTAATCTCTGGAACGGCTGGACCGATTTGGACGGGACTTTCACTGGCAGATAGCTTATGTAATAAGGAGTACCTAACTTAGGCTACTTTATCCCGGGAATAAGTTCCCACGGGAAGCGGGAACGGGAACAAATTTTACGCGGGCGAAGCTGCGGGCATCAGCTAGTATTAGATAAAAATGTAGAAAAGAAGTGATTTGCCGATACGGAACTTCTTTAGTAAGGCCTAAGCGAGCCTGAAAAGTATGAAGGAAAGTTCATTGTTATAAATTGTATAAACACGAATACACGTTGTAGGTAAATAGGTATGTACATAAAGTTATAAACCATACTGTCATCAGTCCGAATTGCAAATTAATATATAGCAGTTGCCGCGCTTCCTTAAAATACACCTACCGCATTGCCTTTGTATGTAGCATACGCGTATAAAAATAGTTTGCTATAACAAAGCATGAAAAAAAACTTGCTATAAACATACAGCATATATCATCTAGCAAGTTGTTGCTTTATAGCAACTTAGCACACTACTAGTTACCACCGCGTTCTCACCTAGGTAGTTCGCGTACTGTCCCTCGTCTTTGAGGGTTAGTTCGGGTGTTATACCGCTTCTTGGAAACTTAGATTTTTAATGATAGATACTGAGGAGTGTCATTCTATAGGCAAATCGCAGTTCTGTTGGAGATAATGTATCTTAAATGAGAAAATGTTTTGTGAAGAAGAAGGAGGCGTGCGTCATTTTTTTTGCCATGTTGCTTTAAGGAACCCTCTGTGCGCTAATCCGACTAGCACTTGGCCGGTTTTTGACATGATATGACTAAATAAGCATGTGCTAAAATGTAACTCAAACATACTGTGGCACTTATTGACATACAACGAGTGACACTTTAAAGTGTATTTTTCTCATTTTGCAAATAAAAGTAGTATCTTTCTTAAACAGTTACAACAAAAGGTACAAGATGACGCCTCTCTCTCTTAAGATTCACTTTCCCTATATACGTTTCGATTGTATTTTGTCAAGTCAATGCAGAGTCATGCACAGTCATTAAGCGATGTCTATCTTTAACTTTGTCGATTAATTTATTTATGACCCATGGTTTGATATGGGAATCAATCGCCTTTCAGTACGGATGGAATATTTTTTTTTTAACAATAGCTTCTGAAGAAAATGAGATACTTAAAATTAAAAAAAATCGTTCTTACAACCTTATACTGGCAAAACGAAAAGAAGAGTAAGTCATTAAGGGTCCTTGGAAACACGCACAATTATTTTTTTAAAATTCGCTCAAAAATTATCAAAATCTTGCAAAATTATAACCGAGTAGGCACCTTTGCTGAAAAGTAATTCGTTGGAAGTACTTAATTAATTCTGTATTATAATAATGTCCTTGCCCAATAATGTCGAAGCAGTTTCGCAGTTACTAGTACCTACTACCGCTTAACATTCAAACAACAACAACGCAACAAAGTACAGTCAACACCGTTTTAGCAATAAAGGAAAAAAAAACAATTTTACTCATTAAAAATACATTTTATTTTTTAACGAGACCGTTGGTAATTTATTTCAATGTCAACTTACGTCTTTCCGACCAAAGACTGACAGTCAAGCGTGAACGATATAATACGTAGCGTGTGAATGTAATGCATTTGTTCAAAGAATAAAGCAAAAGATGTTATTATAAGACATTACGTCGCCATTTCGAAAATAATTAATTTTTACTATGGTCATTGAGTAAATTAATTGGAACGTTCTACTTTTTTATCATGTTAAATACACGAGATACACTAAGCAGAGAGAAATACTTAAGATTTAATTCTCGGCCTGTCAAACTCAAGCATTGGAGTTGACTTGGTCGGATTTATTACTGGGACCGCTCAACTTGCGGTGAATCCAGGCTTCCGCAGTCAACGATATTGAACTAAAGGTGTGCAAATCTGCCGCTTGGACGAAGTGGTGGCTGGTCACATGTGATCCAATCCGTCATATATGGGGGATATATCATTAAGCCTCTCCTTCTGTATAGAGATCTGTTTTTACAGTTATGGGGCGAAATTAATAGGATATCCTGTGTTTCAAAAAGAATTGAGTTCTATTAACAACTCATGTAGGTATCAAGCATATTAAAGATGGAAATTGGTCTACTCTGCTCTTCTACAAAGAATGTGTATAGTTTTCTTCAAGAAATGACCAATGAAAAACCAAGAGTAAGCGACTAGTAGTTTCGGAGATATAAGTATAAGATGCACTATCCTCATTGTCGACCAGTGTGGTCCAACATTTTTGCCCGATGTATCTTGGATCAGAAGCTTCAAGCCACAGCCTATCCGTATATCCGTAAATCGGTTAAATGTGATTTATAATATCTATAATACATAGAGCTCGTGCTGGCACTGACTGCAGAAACTTAGCACAAATTGGCTATAACTTTAAATAACGACCTAACCGGCGACGCTTTGGTGCAATCGCTTGGGAAATATACAAGGTGTATTTTTGAAACATGGCAGTAAGGGCAAGCACCTTAAGGCGCTAGACAGACGACGGGGCGGGCCGGGCTTTTTGCCCGCGACGTAATAAAGACCGCGTCTGTCCGCCGATGTCCGCGACTGCCCGCCCCGCGAACGCAACGCACACGACGGCGACGGGCGGGCAGTTAGTTCACTACGTTCGATCTAGTGAAGAGCGCGTCAGTGAAAATGGATACCCAGAGAATTCGAGTAGTTGCTTATTTAATGTACAAAAAAAGAAAGAGACGCAATCGTAATTTAGTCCATTGAAATGTTACATGAGCTTTGCATTTATTAGAGGACGCAATTTTATTTTCGGGACATATGTGGGGGGTCAATAGAAGCTTAACCTCAAGTTTGTGGGGTCGCCACCCTTGTCCCCCGGCCGCCATCTTGAAAAGAGTGGGGAAAAAAACACTTTTTTCGCAACATGTCGGAAACTATGAGTCTTACAAAAAAATTGTAGAAGCATAATTTGTAGCATATTGTGTTGCCTACAAATGTGTATATAACTTAACAAAAAATTTTGAATTTTTTTATAAAAATTTTCTTTTTTGCTCTTTAACTTTTTTTATACATTTTACAAAAATAATACCTCAGACTAATCTTGTAGATGATCTTTAAAGAGAAATTAAAAAAAAAATGCCACAGAGCAAAAAAGACATTTTTTATAATTTTATTTTCAATTTTTTGTTTATAATTTTTAATTTAGGACAAAAATTTGTTTGACATATTTGTAGGCAAAACAATTTGCTACAAATTAAGTTTTCACAATTTTTTTGTAAGACTCATAGTTTCCGAGATATTGAGGAAAAAGTGTTTTCACCCCTTTTTAAGATTGCGGCCGGGGGACAAGGGTGGCAACCCCACAAACTTGAGTTTAAGCTTCTATTGACACACATGTCCCAAAAATAAAATTGCGTCCTCTAACAAATGTAATATTCGGTCCTAAAATTGTAACATTTCAATGGACTAATAGGGAGTACCTACTGGGTACTCGATGACAACTCATCCCATACTGCAGGCGTATATATATTGCCTGGCATATTTGGTTCCATAGCTTCATCTTTTCATTTACATCGTAATATTCTTTTAATGCCGTATTATAAATCGGCGATCTTTTTTCGACTTTAGAAATTAAATTTTCGACGTCGAAGGCGTCCATCACTAGAAAACGTGCGGCGAGGACTGAGCCTAGCCGGCCCGCGCCGCCCCGCGCCGCCCCGTCTGCGTTACTTCATACAAACTGGTTTGTGTGATTCATGGCGGCGAGCCACGGACATGCCGCGCCGCCAGTGCCCGGCGGACAGCGGCGGCGCGGTCTTTTTGCCCTTCGTGTGCGTTGGTAGTATAGGATTCCTTTAGCGCTATCGTTCGCGGCGAAATTGACCGGCCCGGCCCGCCCCGTCGTCTGTTTTACGCCTAACCGTTGTAGTTACAGCAAAACTTCTTAGGAGACCTTCCCTAACTTTTTAAGATATTTTGAACTGCATTCACAGATTTTGCAGAAATCTTACAGTTAGCAAAAAAAATGCACGTAGTCCAAAAAAAAATTTTGTATCAATCGATTCTATTACATGTGGGGATCAAAATAATCTAGAGGACCATTTTAGCTTTGAGCACTAGGAAAGATAGAAATCGCCTTATTGCCCCGTTTTAAAAATACCACCTATTTTTTTTAATAGAGACTAAAACCAAATACAATTCAAATCAAATCATGATCACAATCGAAGTACCGATGATTCAATGTATTTCCGCAAGCCAAGATATTACTTACTTGTTGAATGTGTTGTGTAGGTTGTGTGCGGGCTGCGAGAGGTCGATGTTTATCGGCTTCGAGGAGGTCTGGTCCATCGACGACCGTCCCGAACCCAAGGTCGCCTCCATGTCTTCTAACTGGAAGTGAGGAAATAATAGATATTAATTTATTGTACCATTCCAAATCATCCCGCAGATATCAACACAGATGAAAATGATTTTTGCAAATGAAAAAGGACTAAAAGTGAGAATTAACGTGAGTAAAATCCTACAGGGATGCTATGCCGGACTCCTACCGACTAAAAACCACACGTATACTACCTAACAGCCTACGGTTGGGACTGGGAGCCCCGAGTAAGCCCTCGGAAGGATACCCCAACTCCCAAAGCTCGTTACTGTCTATATAGCAATTTGAATCATTCGATACTGTTGACTTTGATAAAGTAGTTTTCTAAATCTATCTTCTATCCGAAAGTCCCTGACCACCAATTTCTTTTTATAATGGCTTTGGAAGTACAACTCACATTATTCGTTATGAACACGCCAAAAAGAAGACTTTTACAAGATTAACATTCTCTTAGCTAATCTATAACAGAAAGTAATAGTATGCGTAACACCAATCATACGCATTAGATGTATTACAAAAAATGTTTGACAGTGCACGCGAGAGCAACTAACTATAGCCCGTTCGCTCCAAGTGTAGTAGTATGGGAAGCGACCGGCAAACTTAGAGCGAACGGGTAGTACTAGCTATAGACATAATAATAGGATCTGAAAGTGTCGATACGTATTATTGTTCTATGCTTTATGTAATCTACTTTCCGCTGCGAAGATATTTTAGTAACGCGATATTCTCGTCATGGGATTACGTCACGAGAATGCACTATTTTATTCTCAGTGGTTCTTACTAGTCTACGCGTTCTATTTAAAAGGTCTATACATGTTTGATATCATAGCTTTGAAACTATGCAAAGATATGATTCGATGAATTAATATTTAAACACTTTTGCACGTGTTTCATCACCATCACCAAAAAAGTTCGATAATAATGAAGGTGAGGGATGGGGAAAAGTCGCTGGAAATCACAACACGCAATCGATGGATTTACGTCATGTAATATCTGATTCCATTATTTATTTAAATGGATGTCTATACATACTTTATTCAAAAATAGATAATATGATAAATATATATTGGAGGGCCATTTTTTACCTAGTGCTTTCCAGCCTAAAGCTAATAAGCTATATACTTTAAAATAATACAATACGACAGCGAAATCACTCCTCAGACCATGTAGCATATTCTAAAATACATATTATGCGTTGCTCCATTCAACTTTACGAATAACTGTTAATTATTATCTTTTTATATCAGTCACAAAAACTAAATATACTCTTAGTAATCCAAATATATTTTCCATCACGCTAGCACAGCAATACCGTTAGTGACTATATAGAAAGATGGCTAAGCTATTAAATCAGCAAGTTCATTAAATATTGCCCCAAGCTTACTGTCACTTTCATTTTAGTTCCAACTGTATAGTGGCCAATCTTTACTTTAATCTAAGGACATCTTTGTGACGATGGCGAAGCGGTAAATGTACTTATTAATGTCAGTGTATTAATTTGTAGCTTTAATTGTATAATAATTCCGTTAATTGAGTCGATACTGTTGATAGGATATAATATCAATCTTTAATTTCCTTGGTCACTTCATGACTTGCAAACGGCCGCATAATATCTTTGAAAAATAAGCTCTTATGACAACGAACATTGAAAAATTCAAATTCCAGGCTTATGAGGCCGGGACGTATCAGGATTTTAAGGATACGTTTACAATACAGCATGCAGCATCTCTTTGTGAACTATATTTAACCTTACGGCACTCAATATGAAAGTCGATCATATGTAATTTATAATGTGATGCTTGCAATGTGATATCTAATATCTAATACATTACACAATTATACATCGTGCAGTGCATCTATATAGCTGATTTAATATCGAACGAGAGTCATCATAAAACTTGTCCCAATTTTTTGCCGCACACTTATGGTTATACTACTAGTACATATATATCTAGGCTGGCGAAGTCTATCTACAGTATTTTTGTATACGGCTATCGACCTGAATAAGAGGCAGTATTAGATTAACTAAGTTATTGGTCGGTAAACATTTATACATTGGTTTTTGTCAGGATTTGTTCCAATACGATTGACAGCTTAGACAACATTCATAATGGGCTCAATTTTGTCGAACTGCTTGAAGAAAATAAGAAAACCATTTATTTTGTTCTCTACAAGGAAATGATAAGAAAAATATCCTTGCATGAGACAAAAATGGTGTCTAGCTCAGTATTAAAGCACGATTAGCAAAGAAGAGCTATGAATCGAACTTCTAACTCCAAAAGTGGAGTTTTGGACGCAATCGGAACTTGACGCTAAGATAACTACTAAAGTAAAGTAACAACAGAGAGGTTCCAATAAAATCCGTGATAAACGTTATGTTTAACAAAAACTTCAATAGGCTGACATTTGGTTGCTCATTGTATCTATTTTGCAATGCGCCGGCGCCGGTGGACATATTTATAGCGCAAATACAGGTCTAGTGTATTTCAGTAATGGAATACCGTTTTGCGGTGGGCGTGTTATGAGAAATACATTAGTAAAACAGTTACTATAAAGATGGAGGGAGTAATATTCGTCTCGACTAAGAGGCGAGACAGTGGACTATTTTACCGGCTGATAGTGGGATAGGTGGAATAGCCGGAAATATCCAACAGCTGAGTTCAGAGAGAACAGTTTCGTACAAGGGCGAGTGTCTTCTTTTTTCGTTTGGCCCTGATGAATGCTATTCCGAACCTATGTACCTACTATATATGCCCTCGAAAGAATGTCCCACCTAGGGGTTTGATAGAGATGTCTATCAGGTTGAGTTTAGCGAGAGCACTTCCGCATGATGCCGAGCGTCTTTAGGTGAAGGATGGTGACTGGTGGCGTGACGTAATCATTGTGCCCTTAAGAAAGCTGGAAAGGGAAAAACATCTCCACAAACACAGTAATGGTCCACGTCTGTGCATTGTGCCGTCTGCCTTTAAGAAAGTTGAATAGAGGAAAGGTTCCCCAAAAACACAAAGCAATTGTCCAAGTTTAGTCGACAATTTACATAGGTACTTGCGTCGGTTTACCTTATTTACTAAAGTTAGTGAGATGAAGCCCATCAAGTATTGACACGTTGCGAAAATCCCTTGTCTTGACGATTTCAAAACATCCATACGGTTTTAAAAAAAGGTGCGTAGGAGCAGCAAATAAACATTATTTTAAAACGTCTTCATGCTATTTAAGGAACGGACAAGCTTCACTTTATTACCTTATGTGAGTAGTGTAGCCATGAGCATAATGTACGAGTTAATGACTGTCGATAACGTAGTGACAGTTTGTGAAGCATTTATGTATCTAAGTTCTATTCCAACTCAAACTGTTTTTTTCCCGTTTATTAATCAATCGAGTATTGATACTTTTGATGATGCTTTAATCATCTGACATTTAAAGCAAGTTTATGATCAAATAAATGCACACTAATGAATTTTATATCAAAAAGATGATGCGATGCATAAGTTATTTCAAGTTCGTGCAAAACATGAATCACTTACAATACCTACTATACAGTTAATTCTTTAAGATAATGTTCCTCAAAGTCTTATTTGTGCAGATGCAAATCATTTCTTGCTAAACAGTTGTTGTTTAATAGATACTGTCACATAAACTTTCTTCATCAAAACATTTTTTTTTTGATAATTTAATCTTAATTATGTCAAAGTATCGCAGGGAGTGACTGGATGCGAAAGGCGCAGAACCGTGTATTATGGTGTAATTTGGGAGAGGCCTGCGTCCAGCAGTGCGTTCAGTCGCAATATGTCCATTTCGCAAAATGTCCAGCGCGCTCAAATTGTCCAATTCTCACAACGTCCAATTCGCAAATTGTCCAATTCTCACAATGTTCAATTCGCAAATTGTCCAATTCTCACTACGTCCAATTCTCACAATGTGCAATTCGCAATATTAAATATTTTTTAAATAAAAAAGTTTTGATCATAAATTACATGCATTTTACTTCGAGCTGAAACTAACCTCTCAAAAGGTTGTCAAAAACGCTTCTCGTAATCAAGGAGGATCCCTAATTACGAACTGGACCAATTGCGAATTGGATCAATTGCGAACTAGACCAATTGCGAACTGGACCAATTGCGAACTGGACCAACTGCAAACTGGACCAATTGCGAACTGGACCTATTGAGAATTGGACAGTTGGACATTTTGCGAATTGGACATATTGCGACTTAAGGCAGCAGTGGACTGCCATAGACTGATTTTTTCTTACTTAATTATATTTTATTATTTCCGAGTGACTTTTTTTTTTTGATAAAAAAAGTGTTATAATGATTATGTAGATTTAATTAAAATTATTTTTGTTTTGTAATTATTTTGCAGTAGGTAAATCTTTCTTACATATTTTTTTATTACTTTCGTATAACTTTTTATACTATTATTATTATTATTGAAAATCGTTTAAGTTAGTGTGTACATACTTGAAAGGTATTTGTCGATTGTATTTTTAAGAAAATTACCTACGCAAAACCAAAGATTCTTTCATTATTAGACAATTTCTCCTAATCTCCACTCATCTTAAAAAGTGCTCCTTATACGAAGTGCACCGATTGAGAAGTGCACCAGTTGAGAAGTGCACCAGTTGCGAAGTGCACCAATTGAGAAGTGCACCAGTTGCTAAGTTCACGGATATACCCACATTGCAATTAAAACACCCACAAAAAGAAATGACCACGTTTATCCATTGGAGAGTAGCAAACTTTCGTAAATGATCATTACAAAAGATCTAAGATCGTACTCGGTTACTAAGCAACAACGATTTCTAATCAAAATAAATACTTTCACTGCGTGGGATTAAACCCAAATTCGCCATTATGTCTTTAGCGCTGCTCTCTGAAAAAGGCATTACTGCGAATAGCCGATTGTTATTATGGCTAACTGACAGAGGTAGGCGTTAAATGAATATGTATTAACCAAGAATTTAGCGTAAGTGGAGCTGTACCAGATAGACTACATACTTTTGCATAGATTCGATATAACCTTCGACCTTATAAAAAACTGAATGACTCCTGCGGCTACGCCCACTTGAAATTTTGTTCCCGCCCCAGCTTCCCATGGAAACTTATTCTCGTGTAAGATGATTCCGGGAAAGATAAAAGAATTATGTGTTTTTCCAGACTATAATCTATCCCTGTACCTAATTCCAGCCAGATCCGTTCAGCCGTGTTGGAGTGTGAAATAGTAAAAAACATCCAGACCTCTACCTACACATCCACAACCGAGCGAGAACCAATCGTAGCTACTGCCATGGTGGGAGCCGTCTAATTCTAATCTGACTACGTCTTTCAAGATCTCGGTGGGACCCTCCAAGATGCTACTTGTATGTCGCCTTTTAGTCAAAACGACCTTCTTTCTCGCTAGAATCTGAAGCAGGCCTTATTAAGTTCTTGGTTAAGCTATCCGATATGGTCCCAAGGTCAATCCATGGATATTACCAATCTAGCTCCGCTGTAGCAATGTTACAAAATAATGCTTGCCTAATGATTTTTTTACATGACTTCAGTCTGTTCATAAAAAATATTACATTCATTACACGAGTGTTAATAATATTATAATGAAATTTAGTAAACAGGAAGTAACACCAAAACCGTTTAGTAACATTTGACCAGTCTCTGCATGAATTTAAAAAACATTAAATAAGTAAATATACATATTAAATAGTTTTAGCAAAATTTACATGTGTTGATCTCGTTTACAATGTAAGTTCAATGCCACGGTCGAGCGGTCAGCACTAGATTTATGTAGTTGAATCATTGCAATTGTTAGAAGTTAATTCGTAAATCGTATACATAACGAACAAATCGCTTAGGAGGCTTCAAAGTTGGAGAACTGCATATTATTTTCGTAAATGTACAGAAAATTACGACGTCTGGCTGAAGGAAAGCCTTGGCGAAATTTATCGAATTGGGGGCCACTCTTACTATCGACAGTGACCCTTAAGATGTGGATCAATGAAGCGCCTCTTCGGAGTCTCCGCTTGAAGTACCAGAGGTTGTAAGAGAAGGGGAACCACGTAGAGCGTTCCAAGTAAAAGAAACGATCTTTTGAATCACTCTGACCCGGCGAAGATGATCTCCAATGTATGAGAGTGGTAAGTACCTCTACTCGGCACACGTTGTGCGGGATCGAAAAGTCGATGGGGTGGGATTCAGTTAAAGAGCTCTTCTTATATTCGACGTAGTTATAGACTGACCTGAAACTTCTTTGGTATCTCACCAAAGTTTCGGGTGCATTTGGGCTCGCGCTCGGATGGAGCCGAATATTAGGTAGGAACGTCCGCAAATGAAGGGGTTAGGGGTATTACGTCTAGACTAGACAAAATAAATCAGGTATTGGTAATGGCATTCGCTCGAGTAATGGGAATCGATGGAAAGAGTTGGAGCCCAAGATGATTCATAGGGAAACCCACTTTGTTGGAAACATTTATTTACTGATATAGGTGTTACACGTGCGCGATAAGTAGAGACATGCTTGCGAACAGTTTCTTGGAGAGCGAAGAAAATCTTCCCAAGCGTGCCTGAAGACCGGCCGTGGAAAGTGACTGTTTAATTAAAGTTAGTGACGCTTTTATTACGTCAGAAGATTCAATAATTTTCTTTTAACTAGAAATAACCTTCACGCAGTCATTCTTTGTAAAATCGTGGTAATAGGCTTTTTACAGTTGTCACGTAGACGTATAGATGGACAGGCTTTCGGCTTATGGTAGGTATTTAGTTACAAAAAGCATTAAACTGTAGTACTTTCGTGGTAGAACAAGTGCCCCTACGTCAAAATAAAATTTACTCAAAATAACTCACCTGTGGATCTTCATCTTGCACCAAACTTCTCCTCTTCATGGCATATTCTTTCACTAAACTGCTGTTTTCTGAATTCGTATCCACATTGAAAGTCTTCAGCCTCAGCATTGGACTGATGGCTCCCAATGGATTGTTGTATTTATTGTACGTCAGGTATTTGTTAGAAGACTGGTTGAGGGATGGGTGAGGAGACATTGACGGTGGGTTTGAAACGGCCTCCATGATGTTTTGTATACTCGGTCGTGTGCTTCGCTTTTTCGGCCTTATGAAGGTTCGGGAGTCGAATTTGTGCTTGTCTGGCAACGCGAGAATTTCATCTGGAACAAAGGAATGTAAATTAGATATTTTAAAACTAATAAGGTGTGACAATTGTGAAACAATGTGTTGACGTATTCAGGTTACATTTCACACTCCTAGTATCATTTTTGTATGCATATGTATGTAGAAAATAATAAATCAGGGACTTTACTGAACTTATTTTGATAAACTTTCCGGAGAAAATACTTCATGAAGTCGTGGGCATTGAGCCAACCTATCCTGACTGTCATCTCAAGGATAGGTAGAGAATTTTGTCTTCAGGTCTGTTTAAAAACGTGTGTTATGGTGAAAAGAACTGGCGACATTACTTGGCAACCGTAATGTTGCTAAGTAATGTCGCCACTAAAAAAGGACTATCGGAAAGATTAGATGCTGTAATTAACCCGGCGTCTGCTAGGTTGGGTCATAATGACCCGTGATGTTTTTAAATGCGGGTATTATATGAAAATAATAGTGTAACGTTACCACGCTTCTCAGTAGCTGCGGTTAGTGCCCCGCCTCCCTTGTTTCTTATGTCAACTTAGACGGTGTGCGCCTGCGCAGGAAGATAGACGCGGTCAAACAACAAAAAGGTAAATATGACCCAACGATACATTCGATGATACCATTTCGTGCCAATTACGTTGAGTTCATTATTTGATTATTTCGTTTATTTATTTGTACCGTCATTACGTATTGCATTATATTTTGTTATTCTTAGGTCATTTTTGAATAATGGATAAAGAGAAACGCGAAGGGCAGCGAATTCTGTAAATATTAGAAGAAAGCGGCTCGGAAGAGAGTGAAAATTCTTCAGAATACGAGGAAGATGATCACGTTAGCGAGAAACTTCAGAGGAGCACCCTGCTAAATGCCGTGGTGTTTGTAAAGAAATGCCAGATATTTCCTGCTATAAAAGACAGGAAAACTACTCATACCTGTCAAAGATGCAACAAAATCATTTGCCCTGCAGACATAATTTGTTTCTGTGGCGGTTGCGCAGATGACGGTGCTAATAGTGATTAACACTAAGATTCTTTATGATTTTTACATATATTTACTTAAATATCTGACATTTCTCATACCAAAAAGTCAAAAACAAGTGTTAATTAGTCATTTTTTGTTATTTTATTAGTAAGTTTCTAGATGTTAAATTTTTTTTGGAAATTTTATTCTGATTTCTTGAATACATAAAAAAATCTATAAATAACTAATTTTTTTTTATTTTATCTCCAAAATATTATAATTTAAGAACTATTTATAAAGTTAAACACAAATTTGCTCTAAATTTCATTAAAATGGTAAAAATCAGCTACGGTTTAAAATCGGGTAATTATGACCCACAATGCAGTTGCTGTACCTATTTTCTACCATGCTGACGCCGGGTTAAAAGACAATTGTGGCAAACAATTGATTAAATTGAATAATTGTTGCAAATTTTATCTTGTTTGCAGCTTCAATCACGTCAAACCATAAATTTAAGCAGAAATCTCATATACATATGTTTATCACTGAAATAATATCGAATTGTAAAAGAATTTATAAATACGGTTGGGTATATTTAGAGATTATCTATTCCATACAGTTTTTTCCTCGTGTACAAATTGTTTAGACGCAACATACATAAAATTACACAAATTCATAAATGTCATACATAAGTTTATAAGTACTGCTCGTTCGCTCTAACTTTGCCGCTCGGCTCCATACTAAAGTCGAATTTTTAATTAGACGAAGTAAATTGACAGCAACTATTGTTACTTCTTCATACAATGTTGCTTATTTTCTATGACAAAGTGACATTAGCTACTGTCAATTTACTTCGTCTAATTAACAATTCGGGTATACGCCTCTACGCCAGCGGCAAAGTTAGAGCGAACGGGTAGTAATCATTGCGTTTGGTAGGTTTATAAATATGTTATCATAATTAATTAGTGCAGTAGACGGCGACGCTAAGGTCAGACACAAAATGATCCCGATGGCTAACCCGTGAAAGATCACTATTTTTTGTTTTTTCACTAAATCTAAATAATTTGTAAGTACTGCTCGTTCGCTCTAACTTTGCCGCTCGGCTCCATACTAAAGTCGAATTTTTATAAAGTAAACTAAAGTCGAAGTAAATTGACAGCAACGAATGTCACTTCTTCATACAATGTTGCTTATTTTCTATGACGAAGTGACTATTACTTCGTCTAATTAACAATTCGGGTATACGCCTCTACGCCAGCGGCAAAGTTAGAGCGAACGGGTAGTATCAATTTTTTTAGAGGTGAAATATGTGGGCATATAATATGCCTCTGCCTACCCCTTCGGGGTTAAAGGCGTGACCATAGGTCGCGCGGTAGGCGCGTCCAGGAGCTGTAAACTTTATGTTGTCTAATGCCTCATGGAAACGCTAAGAACATCGTTCTTTCCTTCGTATGGCAAGTTGCCACAAGGGTTTTGTTCTGAGCAAATTTTTTTGTAGATTCCACAAATATTTGTTGCGACGCAGGAATCGAATGGAAGATTTCGGTAGGTACGGTAGTCGCACACAATAACCACTGCGCCGCGCCACAGAGGCAGTCAATATAGCTTAGCTAAAAAGTTAAAATTAAAGGTAAACCAACCAAAGGACGTCGCGTTCATTTTTACTTTCCCTTTTTTTAAAGAAAACTGAAAGTTTAGTGTATTTGCTAGGTGTGTGTGTGTGTGTGTGTGTGTGTGTGTGTGTGTGTGTGTGTGTGTGTGTGTGTGTGTGTTGTGTGTGTGTGTGTGTGTGTGTGTGTGTGTGTGTGTGAGTGTGTGTGTGTGTGTGTGTTTCAAAAATTCTTGGACTTTTTGAAACACTTGGACCAATGGAAAGCTACATGCACCCTGAGTAACATAAGCTATATTTTATACCCATATCCCCACGGGAACGGGAGCTACGCTGGTGAAACCGCGTGACGTCCGCTAGTGTTTATACATAAGTGAGAGCGATTTAACAATGAAAAGACTCTCTCATAGCCATTAAATAGAAAATCAGAACGCACATTAATACATTGTAAAAAAAAACAATAGTAGAAAAGGTATAAATAATGCTTTTTATACCTCGTAACCTTACTGTACGGTAGTAGCTATTTTTTAATCTATGGTTAGGTTCTAGGGGTGTGCCAACCTTTAGAATGAGGTCACCACTTCCTATGTTCTGTATTAGCAAGCACGTATAAAGTTTGAACGCCTTGTTAAAACTTAATCGAAAGAGGTATTAGAAAGTGGTAGAATTATGTATGAAGTTAACAAACACAGATTGCAAGTTTAATAAATATATCGATCATAGCTACTCACTGGGGAAATTAATCGACACGATACATAAGAGTATAAGTGAGTCCCAAAATGGAAACTGGCGAAAACTGGGCTGTTCTTAGGTTAACCTGCAGAGTTTGCACAGATTTTGAATACTATAGGAACACAACTTATGCAATAACGCATTCAATCAGGTGCGCCGTAGACTTGTTTGCAATCTCAGTAGTACAATAATATTGCAAGGGATTGATTTATGCTGGGGTATCCTTCCGAGGGCTTACCCGGGGCTCCCAACCGTACGCTGTTAGGTAGGATACGTGTGGTTTTTAGTCAGTAGGAGTGCGGCATAGCATCCCTGTAGGATTTTCCTCACGTTAAAAAAAGATACTGATTTAAAAAAGAAAAAAAAAAACAAATAGTATTACAGTCACAGAACAGCCACAGAACTGTTTTAAACCAAAAAGCGATCAGATAAAAGCTGCAGATAACGAAATAGGAAGTTCAACAAACCCATTAAAAATCGCATCTCCGTGTACGATTAGTTTAGTTACCACACTGTCGAAGGAATATAAACCTTATTTACGATAAATCTAAGGAAACATTTTGCATGTTAACAACTTCCAGGAAAATAAAAGCGGCAAAATTCATTTCGCAACGCATAAACGTCTGAAACGAAGTTAATTGGTCTCCAAATCGGTATAGCACATTGCACGTGCAGTAAGGTAGTCAGGAAATGACAGTGACAGCTGTCATAATGTTATGACAGATACGCGTGAGGTGGTTGACAATGCGAACGATTTGGAACAAGTAGAAATCTGGGTTAGTCCAGTTTTGTAGGCTTTCGACGATGGCACCGCTAGACGCAGCACTCGATATGGAAAGAACAGAAAGCTTCTATCAAAATGCAATCATAGAAGCGAAAATGCGAAAAGATATCATGACTAGACTGCCTCAGAGGAATCAAGCCAATGGCTATTCCAAATCATAATTAAATTATTAATACCAGAAGATCGTTATTTTGGTTGAACATTTGTTGTTGCAAGGAATGCATTTGGGCACTGTCATCCCAGCCGCAGAGGCAGCTGGAATGCAGTGTCCCGGTCTCGGGAAGGGACTGTTCTTCCCATTAAACCTCGCGGTGTTCCTCCTCACCGTATAGCGGGGCCAAAGGATATCCAAAGATTCGACTTCAACGTATTTAAAACACATTTTAGCGAAGGCGTTAAGGTGAAGATGACTGTTTACATATTGCTCAAAATCAACGCAACAGCTGAAAATATAATTTCAGAATACTCTATGATGTACGAGCATAACAAACGTGAATATGAAATAGTAGCTACATTGATGTCAGTAGTTACATCATGTGTGAGACATGACGCATGACACATTTCCATTTTTCATTAGCAATCTGTCAGCGTATGTAGTTAGCCAGATGTAGGGCTTGTCCCAGGAGAAAATATCGTCCAACAATGCTGGTTGACGCTAACCACATTATTATTTTGTTCAGAGATCATTGCCCTAGAAATATTAAAGATACAGAAGACTGTCAAGGGAGTGTTCTGAACCCTAAGTCTAATTTCATATGATGTACTCGTATTTGGTATTTAATCAATGAAATCAGCTCATCGCAGTGTACTGCTTGGTCGTAAGCCTTTTCCAATCATTTTGCGATAATGTTAGTGTTTGGCACTGGCCAGACCGAGGTCTTCATCATGAACTCGTCCGGATGCAGTTGAGGCTGGCTAGGGCCGCAAAGATCGCAAAGGGGAGTAAATCGTCTCGATTCGTCTCTGACACCTACACAGTCGACAATGAACTTGGGCTGGCCGTCACTCCGGAGGTGAGCATGGTTAAAGTCCTCGAGATTTTGTTGGAGGTTCTTTTACAAACCCTTAACTTGTTTGTTTGTTTGATATGATACGTTAGCCAATAAATGATGTTATATCCTCATTACTATGACCGGTTCGGCAGTGATTGGACCAGCACCAAAATATACGCGATAAACTTGTAGGTTTGTTGGCTAAGTTAATAAAATGAGCTTATATTCTTATTACTGTCACCGGTAATTTATCAAGCTTGGAAAAAAATCGATTAAGCGGCTGTGATTTGCAACAGCTCGAAAATATATCACTTCACATTAAGCGATAAACATGGAAGGGGTATCGTAGATGTAACAGATGATAAGACAAGCATTCTAGTTATAAAACTGTAATCACAAGTTCGTTACATTATTAATTGCACTGAGCTACTTAGACATGCGCAGATAGTGAAACTGTATTGTATCTGTTTCGCATGCTAATCCGATGGTGGGCGGTGCTGTCTATTTCACCATCGCAAAGTCACTAATTCTCGATCATACAACTTCGAAAAGAAAGAC
Source organism: Miltochrista miniata (assembly GCA_933228765.1). NCBI lineage: Eukaryota > Metazoa > Arthropoda > Insecta > Lepidoptera > Erebidae > Miltochrista > Miltochrista miniata. The sequence goes on along the minus strand of OW121760.1, from coordinate 22,117,336 downwards.
AAAAATTTACTGGTGATATTGCTTTTGTCTCATATTCTGTCGAGTAAATAGGTAAATTTCCGTCTACGCTTCCAAGTCGTTGAGAACTGGTAGCCTGATACTATACATTGTTACGGGACCCTATACATGAGACTTCGGCAGCCGTCGGTCTGTCTGTCTGTCCGTCACGCGGCAGTATCTCAGGAACCGTAATAGTTAGGGGTCGCCAGAGTTTGCCGTCCCGGACTGATCCTCGGGAATAGGGTTACCATTTCTGAAGAAATGTATGCCTGATTTACATGGTAAAAACGCCTGATTTTCACGAAAAATGCCTGATTTTCTTGAAAAATGCCGCATAATAAAAGAAATATATTTAATTAATAAGTAAAACACATTGCTTGAATGATTTTTTAATTTGAAATGATCAATTTTCATACACATTAGAGTAGGTAGTAAGAAAATCAGGCAAATATATATATTTTTTTAATAAATGATTTGTTTTTTAATCAATGAAAAAGGAATTCCACTGTACGTTTTCTTACTTCTAATGATAATTATATTATGACGCCATTTTTAACCAGTCTTTTTGAGTTAAAATATAGGTATGCAACTCTTTACAATTAATCATTTCGCCTGACATAGAACAATGCCGGCCGGGCGCCTGATCAAGTGCTAAAATGCCTGGCAAATCAGGCGAAAGCCTGGCATATGGTAACCCTACTCGGGAATAACTTTCGAGGGTTCCCTGGCTGTGCAGTTACATAGATTAGATATAACCACACAAACTAGACCCGTGAATCCTAAAAGTCAAGGATCCTAAACTAATGGTAACCAAGAAACTTTTGCTGATTATTCCGTGCTAGCAGAAGAGGTTGATCAAAAATGTCTTCACCAAATATTTAGTCAAGAGTCGATTATTTACAAAGTATCTTCTGAGGAAATGGTTTACTTATTTCTGATCGATCAATCAATCAAATGAGTTTATGGTTGTCCACTGTTAGACGTAGGCTTCACCCAAAACGCCTATTTCTCATCAAGTCATCGCAAATTGAAATGTCAACTATATTACAGAGTCAATACTAAAATAGGTTGTGGGTCGCCGGTCTATGGTGGGCAGTAGAAAACCTGAATTACAGGTTACATACAAAGGTGTGACTATTTATGTTTGTATGTACCAAGCGTATATCCCTCACGAGATGTCATTATAGGAGTCTACACCACAATGATTACTTGCTGCGGTAGATATTTTTCAATCAACTTGGAATCTAGGTTTTGCGCTCGCCACATAATAGTCCAACCAACATTGTTGATAGTTTGTTTCTTTTATTTTGTTAGGTAAGTAATGCAGAATGTTTTTATTTAAAGAACTTAAAAAAAATTTTTAACAAAAAAGAAACCGACTTCAAACAAAACTAAAAACTGAAAAATAAAATTTACTTAGCACAAAGTTAGTATATTCTGATTTATCAGATGTCATTAAATATACTTAATACAGAAATCGGTGCCCAGTACTGCGCAGTAAAACTGTAGGCTTAGGTAGGCATTATTAAGCTCTCTCATAGTCATATTGGCACCGACTTCAGTATTATATTTAACTAGCTGACCCGCGCAACTTCGTTTGGGTCACATGAGAGTGAGAAAGAGAGAGGTATGGTATTAATATTTCGAGTATTATAATGTTTCCCGTCGCTTTTATTTCCACGCATCGTGTGCGAGTCCGACTCGCACTTGGCCGGTTTTTAACGTTCAGTTGACTGGCTGCCTCTGCAAACCAAGTTTACTCCCGTCGCGTCGCTCATACTTTAAAACTTAATAAGAGGGTTATTGTAAGAGCACCTTAAAAGATTTTTTATTTATAACTTTTTAAGAGGAACAGTTTTGTAATACACAATTTTTACGTAACTTTAACTATTTATGCAGCGTCCGTAATGGAAGCTCTCAAAAGAAAGAAATAATCCCCGTTCTCGAAACATTATTCATGGCTGCTCCGCTCCTGTCTTAGCGTGATGTTGTATCGCCATTAGCCAGCCTCCATAAACGGACTATTAAACTGTAAAATAATTTTTGAAATGCAACCAGTAGTTTCTGAGATCCTAGCACAAACAAACTCTTCAGTTTCATTATATCGTGAGCGAACCTTAAGAGATAGACAAATTAGGTTATTGTAAGCGGACCTTAAAAGATAGACATATGCTGTCGCGGACTTTTTTTTAGAACTTTTTAAGAGAAACAATTTTGTAGTACACAATTTTTACCTAACTTTAACCATTTACGCAGCGTACGCCTCGGAAGCTCTCAGACGGTAAAAAATATTCCCCGTTTTCAAAACATTATTGATTGCTGCTCCGCTCCTATTCGTCTTAGCGTGATGTTATATAGCCTATAGCCATCCTCGATAAACGGACTATCAAACTGTAAAAGATTTTTTGAAATCCAACCAGTAGTTCCTGAGATCCTAGCGTTCAAACAAACAAACAAACTCTTCAGCTCTTCATAATATTAGTATGGATGACATCTGATAAATCAGAATATACTAACTTTGTGCTAAGTAAATTTTATTTTTCATCTTTTAGTTTTGTTTGAAGTCGGTTTCTTTTTTGTTAAAAAATTTTTTTTCAGTGTTTTTAGTGACGTGTAGACTAAAAATCAATCAACCTAGGTGTATAGTTCTCGACAGTACACATTAATCAAGCCCAAACACAAGGTAACTGCTGTTTATCGTTAGGGAATTCTCTCTACTGTCTGTCGTCTCCATCATCAGATCGACTCCAGACCTTCATTAAGTTGTACTACTTTAAAGCCCTTAACAAAAAAAATAACAAACGCCCTAGATGCCTCTACAATTTTTAAAAGTTACCTTCGATTTCTCCAGGATGCCATCATCAGATCCTGACTTCCTTAAAATGGGACCACCTTGGGAGTATCTATTTCCGAACGAAAAAAAAAATTTACAAGTCGGTCCATAAACGACGGAGTTCTGCGCGAACAAACATAAAAAAAAAATAAAAAAAAACATTTATACGGTCGAATTGAGTAACCTCCTCCTTTTTTGAAGTCGGTTAAAAAAGTAAAAACACATTTCTCATTTTCTCTATCAATTCAAACTTTGCATAAATACTGCTTGAGTTGATTGCCAATCCAAACTGGTTACATTTATCTAAAGCCTACATTTAGATCCTGGGACATCATTTCGAAGAGTTAACCGGGATGCTCGGTGATAGACAATTAGGTGGGGACCGTGGGTTTTCAGTCGGTTTGAGTCCAGCCAAGCTTTCGTGGAAATTTCCATACGGACCTATCAATTATAGAGATTTTTCATCAAATTCGACTCGTCTAGTTCGCTTGGTCGAATAGTACATTATCTATACTCAACTACCGATAACTGATAATTACAGAAATTTAATATCCGATATGCATAGACACATGTTACTTACGTATTCACTACTACACCAAATTACGCAGCTAAAGCATAACCAATAGCTGAATGTTAGGTAATGTAAACGTACGTATGTCTTTTTATGCATTTTTGTCTTATCTGAAATTCTCGATGAATTCTATGCCGAACTTCTACCGACTAAAACTACAAGGTAAAGGTAAACATCCCTGGCTACGGTCGAGAGGTCTGGGTACGCCGTCGGAAGGATAGCCCTAGAGCTTGCTTGGCTTTTTAGAGTAAAAAATAAATATGACCCTTATAGGTGCTGTATCCATCTATACTGTCTCTGTTCTATATCGACTATTTTATTCACCAGAAACCGTGCGTATGAGTTGATTACTTAAATAATTACAAAGGTGCTAAGCTTTCGTTTTGACTTGATGATTTAGATTTTGATATGACACACTTTTTTTTAACGTGAGGAAAATACGTCATGGATGCTATGCCGGACTCTTACCGACTAATAACCACACGTTCCCTCCCTACTGCCTACGGTTTGGATTCCCGGTTAAGCCCTCGGAAGTATATCCCCAGGATGATAACACACTAGATTTCTCACGTCTAAACTGCGCCACAGACTTGTTTTTGCCTCAGACTCGCTCCATGACCGAGACCCTGAGGACGACGAGGGGGCTTTTCGCCGTCTTAACAGAAGCAGGCCCAAAACTTCGGCGTTAGGTGAGACTCCAGGGCACGCTTCACATTGCACTCCAAAAAGCGGGATGACATCCGAACCATTCCAAATATGTGGAAAGCACCTGAACCCCCAGGCGAAATGGCGATGGGAGCCAAAGTTTGTCGGGAATCCTCTGACATTCTTCCGAGGCCTTACCAGGTACTTTCGACCTTAGGCAGTTGCAGAGCACCGTAAGATTGGCCCTTTTAGGAGTACTAATTTCTTACTAGCGATTGGTAAGAACGTTTTATTGCAAATAGGGCTTTCTTCCAAGACATCCGCGTCGATTAGATATTATATTCTTATGTTATGATAATAAAGTTTTATCTGAGATAAGTAAATATACTAATGTATTTTATTTTCTTTAATAATATGACCACTCATTATGTGTTTCGAGCATTTCGTTGCAATGCGCTGAAACGGTTGGTTGATTTTTGTGTTGAAACCTTCAGGGTTACAATCTTGCACGGAATGTTGACTTTTGTTAAAAAATAGGTACCTACAATAAAATATATGAAACAAACTTTCTTTGATAGAAAAACATTAGAACTGCAGGTTTCATCAGCCTTTTTAACTTGCCTTCTGTAAAAATTTACCTATACTTACTTCTAAATATACTTTTTCGTTGTAACAAAGCATTAGGAACTTAGGATATAGCTTTCTTTCCCTTATAATTATTTTTATTTCTATTAAATGTATGTATAGTATGTATACTAAACATGCAGTATTTTGAACATGTTTTTAAAACGTTATCTTAGGAGAAATCTAATGGAAGAAAAAAGAGTAGGGGAGACCGGGGCTGGTTGACTAGGTTTCAGCTTAAAGGCTTATATTTTTATTTCTTTATAGAATATTAATTCAAAAATAGGTTTATTTCATAGGTTAACTATTAAGCTTTGGAAAAAAATTGCAAAAACCACTTAATTCATTGTAATATAGAGTACAGGCTAGATCTTATACAATACGAAAAACTGGTCAACCTACCCCATACTTGGGGCAGGTTGACTATTCGCCTGGGGTAAGTTGACCTATGGACTTGTAAGGGCAAAATTTAGGTTGTTGCAAGGTGCAAAATGGTACAAAATAATAGTTAGCTACAAAACGATGGCCACATCACATGATAGTATATTTCAAAAATACAAACTAAGTACATAAACGACCTTAGATAGATATATAAACAGCAAAAGTATAATAAAATTAACATAAGTACACTATTATGTTTAAAAACAGTATAAAAACAAACAGCGTAAACAGAATAGTATTACTTATTTAATTTAGTCATCGCAAAAGACACACAGATCGCAAACTGCACAAAGTATCAATCGTGGATACGAAAATAAGCAATATCCGGCAATATTGACCTACAGCAAATATAAATAGTCGCTAGAACACAAATAGTCTTTATTACCAAGGCATAGAACACAATTTCCTATACGTGCTATTAGGAGACCAGCTAAGTGATCGGTGTAATTGGATGACAGTATGTGACATTGAAGTATAGTGCGCCATATATTTATGTGCGCAGATAAAAAAGTGTTCTAGACTGATGCATAGACAGTACAAATCTATACTAATATTATAAAGAGTCAAGATTTGATTGTTTGTCTGCATCGAATAGGCTCCGAAACGACTGGACCGATTTTAAAAAATCTGTCACTGTTGGGAAGCTACACTCTTTGCGGTGAACATAGGCTATATTTTATTTCCATATTACCACGGGAACGGGAATTACGCGGGTGAAACCGCGTGCCGTCCGCTCATATAAGTGACTTGTATTGTATGCTATTGCTGATGTATCTGAAAGTTTTGTGGATGATCTGTGAAAAAAATCCAACTCAAAAGTAATATATTCTTCATCACTGATGTCTATGCACGTAAAATAGTTTCGGATAAGAACCTCGATATAACAGAAAATGCTGTAGATGCAATACGCTTTTCCTATTTTTTTTTTAACGTGAGGATAATGAATCCTACATGGATGCTTTGCCGGACTCCTACTGACTAAAAACCACACGTTCCTTGCCTAATGTCTGTGGTTGGGAGCCCGGGGAAACCCTCGGAAGAATATCCCTAGGATTCCCAACAGACCTTGGCTACCACTGCGGCTTCACCTAGAGGGTTCGGGTGCTATCCCACGTTTTTAGGGGGTGGTATGGGTGTTATCCAGCTTCTTGGGGCGTGTGGCATGCCTGAAACTCTCACGTCGTGCTGTCGTCTTGGGCCTGCTTCTGTAAGGACGGTGAGCAGCCCCCCTCACCGTCCTCAGGCCCTCGGTCATGGAGGTCGATAATGCAATACGCCTGTATGTCAAGTTGCTTCTGGTAACACTTTGTTAGCCATTAGAACTTCTACCACCATTACCTTCCATTGCTTTGGGATCAAAGTTCTCGGCTTTTATGCCGATGATTCTTGTTATGTGGCAAAAATATTACATCACTGCCAGACTATTAAATTACGTTTTGAACCAGGGGGCATGTTTTTCACCTTGCGTTTTATAGGACAAATTCAGATTAAGTGTTTTGAAATATTCCCAGCAAGGCAATAACGAAATTCTCATCGTTAACAATATTTTGTTACCATTTTCCAATTAAAATAACTCAATTGTCTCACTACTTCTCGAAATAAATGAGATCATAAACTCTTCCGCAGCGAATATCAATTAATCAAGCGTAAACAATGAACTCAATCGATCGATTAAAAGATTCATTCCAGCGACTTCGAACAGCTATGAGTCGTCACTCGTCCGAAAATTCTAAACGGTATTACTTCTTTGAATTCCTTCACTGAACGTAAATACAGAATCGAGTTGGATACTGACGCACGCGAGATTGGAACGTGTTACTTGACACTTGTCTTGGAAGCACACCAGCATATTATAGTCCATATTATGTTACATTTGTTGGATATCCAATCCACTTTACTGTTCTAGACGATTGTCTCTCAATGTGCAACTAAATCGAAGATAGTCTTGGTTGCCGATAAGTTGACACTACATGCAGTGCAAGTTAGGGTTAACAAATTATTTGTTAATTTGCGTAGTCAAGGTAACTTAGCAACCTTTCAGCAACTTAATTTGAGTAGATAAACGAGACATCTATCATAGTCATAACAGCCAAAGTATAACAGTGATTAATGTCTTGCTTAATGAATTCGGAATTGCTTGAAGGAAACACATATTACTAGCAAACAGAGACTGAAGGGTGTCAGTGGCCATGTCAGCCAGTTACAGACACAGCTGCTCAACAAGACGCAAAAAACTCGCCTCAGGCCTTACTAATGACGCTCTCGATCTAGTTTTTATTGTTTAATTTGAAGCGAACGTTTTGTCGAGATGGTTCCAGTTCGAGGAAGGAACATATAATATGTCACATCTTCGCTAAAATATCCTTCTTGGAATTGAGATCGATTAATTTCTCTTGCGACAACTACGGTTGAGGTCTCGGTCAAGGTTGTCGTTTGTTTTCATCGATAGCAGCCAATTTTCTGAAGGTAGCACACATAGATTCATAGAACTCTACAATAACTATATTTCCGTATATTACAGCTGAGTTGACTTGTCACTCGGGTTGGTGCACCCAGGTCAAAATGTATGCAACAAAAATATGCAACATTGCCGCGTTTAACCTCTTTAAAATATACTCGTAGTATGGAACGTGACAGTTTAAAAGATACGTATGTCCTCGATAGTCACAATATCTTCAACATACAAAAGAAACAGTTCAGAAAAAAAGGTAACTATGACGGACGAAAGATTATTCAAAGCTTTTGCTAAGTCTTAGCATAGATAAGAACCACTGGAAACTTGTTAACCTACACAAAGTTTAATACTATTTACGCATATTGGCATTAATGTTTGTCGCCTTCCCAAAACGGCAAACTGCACTAATATTTCTACCACACAGGTTTCGTACAACTAGACCCAAAAATTGCGACTGTTGAATAAATTAAGAGGATCATTAACATCGAACGCTAAATAATCGTAACAGAATTCGACTAACAGTAATCATACCGGTATTTTTGACTCAGTAAGTATTAAAAATATTAACATTATTTCAAGCCTCATTTATTTTCAACAACCTGAAGTCAATTTTTATAATGATCAGGGACATTTTATCGGTACTGCAGAAACGAGATACTCAAAACCGACTTCGATAAACCAAACTCGAAATCGAGCAGACCAACACTAGACCAAGGATGCCAAGCTAATAGGAACATCGAAATTGGCGCACCAACACGTTGAAGATATTGGAGAACACGCATAGCAAGAAAAAGAGGACTTATTTCATACAACTATTATGTTGTCCATAACATTACCGTGTCCATAGCTATTATTCCTTTCCTAGTATCGACATGATATCAGATCTTTTGTCTTCAACCCACGGAGCGTATCGAATGTCATTAGTTATGCTACCAATTGTTTACCAGCTTATATCCTTTGATAAATGGCAGATGAAAATCATTCAATACTTTAATTAACGTTTTGATTTTTAAAGATGATCGTATTTTGGATTTTACTCTTGATTGACCACATTTAGAATTTGAATTTCACAGTATATTAGAGATCATCCATTCACCCCGATTGCGAAGTCCTCATCATTCTTAATATCATACGAAATCAAACGAAATTCCGAGATCAGTCTCAACTACATACCTACTCACCTCATCAAGCTATCTCTCTTCAAGTTATAGATGTTGTGTATGGTTTTGTTCGATTTGTTAGGCAGTAAGTTTGTTATTGTTAAGATAGGACTAGATACAGGTTTTGGCTTGATATGTCGAGTTTTAAAGACGCCTTTATTGACTCCTAGGATTCCACTCCCCAGTCGACATCTGAGACTAAACAACTCTCTCATAACTCTGAGCTAGACTTACTGATACTTGCAGATTTTCATCTTGTCACGACAATAGACTCGCCAAATATTAAGTGAAGTGCATTGTTGCCATGTCAATCTACTCCTCACTTTAGGTCCCTTGTGGGTTATGAGAATAACCCTAACATGTGTCGTTCATACATGAACAGAGGTAGATGGATATAGTTTAATCTTGTCGTAATACTGACGACCCTTTTAAGTGGGATTAATGATCTAGCTAAAATTAGAGTTGGCCGCTCGGTTAGTTTACTACGAGACTATGCTATCCTTAGAATAGATTAAGATAATTGATGTAATTATATAATCTGAGCCGGCACAGGCTGATTGGAAAGATTGATTGATATAACCTAGTAATAACATTAGAGCAGGCCTTTCGAGTCATGATTCCAAAGGTCTTCTAGTTAACGAGTTAGTATTGCAACTTATATTAATGCCGCTGTGCAATTCAGTTGCCACAGATCAGGTGCGATCGTCTTTTATTGGTACTGGGTTACTTTTTTACGTACATTACATACATATCACATTATCTCCAAAAGGGTAGTCAGAGGCAACATTACACCTTTATGATTTTTGTCCCATAATAGGTCCCACATATAGCCTTATTAATATGGACAGACGAAGGTTGTGACGGCCCGCTGTTAAAATTTTAATAAAGGTCTTCAACTTGGCTTAACGACTGCCATTTTACTGACAACCGGGACCAATGGCTTAACGTGCCTTCCGGAGCTCGAAAATGCTCGCAAATAAATGTCACAAAGTGGTCTTGACGTGGTTACCAATGCACGAAAATGCTGGTAAATGAAATGTCACAAAAAGATCAGCCATTTTAAGAACCGTCACAGCCAAAATTGCTTACTGCAGTGATCATTAACAAGCGCTTCCTATAATAATAATAAACTTACTGTTTGAAAAAATAGTAACACAGTAAAAAATAATAATATGTAGGTTTGATACACAGAATAATAAAATTATTGTCTTGTATGTCTAAAATGAGTACTTAAAATCTACATCCACTTACTTTTTAATATGTTGTCAAGCACCGTGTACAGTTCTTTTTCCAGCTTGAGGTAATCATGGTCCTCGTTGCTGGGCCAGTCACAGGACAGGTTCCAATCCACTATGTCCACATGCTGGCCCGAGTCATCCGGGACTGTGAGTAACCTGCGCAATAGAGAAATATCCAGATATAATATTGCCTAAGCCGCAATGCACAGCTCTAATCTTGAGTGGATTATAGGCATCAACTAAGATTTTTGTAAATTTTATTCTCAAACTTAAATAGTGCTGGGGTTTCACCAAATTGTGGGGTTTATCATTGGGAAAGCTATTGAGTTTAGACATAAAATCCGTTTCTTTGTAAAGAGAATAAGAACCAAATGTTCCCTTAGTGCACTGCTACTGTCACAATAACACTACAAGTACTGTCTATACTGACAGACAACCAGCAATTGATTAAACCGCTAACATGTGAATGACCTGTGTGGCGACACGCACCCTTACGACGAATAGTCGTAAGGGTATTAAAGTTTCAAAAAAGCCTTCAAATAATATGTGTGTGTATCTTTTATGGTTCACTCACAATAACCTCAGTAGTAGTGAGTAGTTAGTAGAGAGGGAGAGTAGTAGAGCAATAAGAAAAGAAAATATAAAGTGTTATCCTACTAGTTTTGGTTCCACACCTCAAACCTTTTATGTTGAGACACTCCCATTTTCTAATCAATAACATCTGAGTTGAGAATTCAGTATGCAGTAATGCAATACCAGTCAGGTTTGAAAATAATGTGGAAAATTTAAAATACATGACATGACATAATGTTTTTTTCTAAGAATCTTATTGGAATCAGTCTATCTACATTGGGTAAGGGTTTGTATAGTCCAATCCTGCCCGATCTGGCAATAATGTAAACATGTCACGTTTTGACAATCGTTGTCTAAGACAGATGAGTGGAAAATGTAGTATGACAAATCATTGAATTTTTTACTATCCTGAGTAGGTATTTTAAATGAAAATAAACTATCATAAAGAAGTTATTTGGTGTCGAAATGATTGTAAGAACACTGTATGACTCCTGGATACTGGAATATAATCAGGGTGAATACTCAATGGCAAGTAACTATGGATATATAGGATCAAATGTTTGTTTACATTTTTGCGCAAAGCTATTGAAATACAGTATACTCTATACATTATGTACTAAATCATATGCTTATTAAAAACCAATATAATTAAGAACAACTAGGTAAATAAACTAGCTTATAAAATCAGTGTTTTTTATAACTGTCTTGGTAACAAGTGGTAGCATTTGCGACAACCATACTGAGGATAGTTTGAATCACAGGTTAACAAAAATAATTACATATGTGGCCTGCAATTATTTCCTTGGATGTTTTAAGTATGAAATGTATGTATTTAGAAATAATAAGTAAACATATTTTTTGTCCAAATGATTAATTTATCATAAAATATGTACTGTACATAGACACAGTTTAGAATGCGATCAATATTGAGGGTAGACGCTAATTTGATTTAATATTCTGCTTTGATTTCTATGTTTTTATGGAGCATAGCAATAACATTGTAAACTATAAACATCAACAATTTTCAGTAAAATATCTACTTTTACCATCATGAATATAATATGAATATAACTCTAACTAGTGTGTGAAAATGGAATATGCTAACAGACTTTTATGATTGAATAGAATCTATTAACTACAAAAACAAAACAATGAAAGGGCCTACTTTCTGCTATCAAGAGCAATGCAAACATGTTATTCATAGGTTATAGATTTCATTCATCCCTGGTTTAAACAAAACTGAAATCACCAGATCGTTTGTGGCTGGATTAAGTGGTTTAACTGGTATAAACACATCAACAATTTATTTTGATGACTCAAAGTGAGCCTGACATGTCCACCAAATAGTACGACTACTACTAATATTGGTTACTGAGTAACCATGACTATTCTCTTCAACAAATAAGTGTTTAAAGGTACTTACCATGTCTGATCATCGGAATAATCCAAAGATTCCACGTCAATTAGATCAGAATCAAACATATCTTTGTTTATATTTTGATCAACCTGATTCATAATACCAACAAAAACGAGACATCAATTTGGCACTTTACTCAAATCACATATAAATTTCACTCAAGTACAACATTTACTACAAGTAATACTGTAAATATAATTATGAAAAAAAGATTTTTATGAACCAACACGAATTGTCCCAGGCAAGTTTTAGTTTGGAATTTGACATATCACCATAGGCAAAATACCAAAAAAGGATGAAGATTATATTCTCCCTCTACGATGAAGATGAAAAAAGTCAACGGTAAATAGCATAGACTATAGACAATTCAATATTATTGGTATAATTCTCCCTCTACGATTGTATCGTAGTCACTGACCTGTAATAATAATCGCTGGACTGGCTATTCCATACAAAATGACAGCTACTTTTTTGGGCCGATTCAAAGCGCCTCTGCCGAGTGCACTGAGAACTAAATTAGTTTGCAAATGGCCGTTGTTTGTTTATTTCAGAAGGAGTTTATGTGTAAAATTTCGAATATTTTTAAGTTATTACTGTGATTGGTATAAATTTGAAGTGTTTTGATGTATAAATTTAGTTCATAGTGTAATTAAGTAGATATTTAGCATGAGATCGTGTGTATATTGTAAAACAAGATACTAGAAGGGCTGTGGCGTCTCTTTTCACAAGTAAGTAAATCTAAGAATCTAATTTTTAAACAAATTATAAAACCATAATTTAGGTTTTTTTTACTATCATAAGCGAATACCCTTCGAGTTTCGGGGATTTTACGAATATTTTTATAACCTATAATGATTAATAGGGATGTCAAAATGTATATCGATAATTTTCTGTCCAATGCCAAAATTCGTAGTTTAAAAAACAAGAGGCATGGTAAAAGTTCTTTAATAATTTAATGAACATATTAAAATTATTAATAAACACTTAAAATTGTAGTTGTTAATCGAAACAGTAACTAACTAGCGTGTGAAATATAACTTTCTAGCACTAACATTGAATTATAACACTTAGTGAGACTATTTTTTGTTAATAATTAAATTATTTACTCTTGTTCATAATATTTAAATGTTCCTTTTATTACAGGTACTTTCGCTTTTAAGCATTCGGTTATAAAGTTTTGTTTGAAAATTATCATATTGATTTAACAAGTGAAAGCATTCTTCATTTACTTTTCTTTAAATCGGCAATAACAAGAGGCTGGTGTCCTAAATTTTAAAAATTGTTTAATTTTGTAGCTTTATGTTTATATTTCTTTTTATACCACTAAGGTAACAAGCATACGGCCCACCAGAAGGACCGGTGGTCACCGCAGCCTATGAACGTTTGCAACACCAGAGGCGCCACACTCGCGCTGCCGACCCTATCAATGATCTGCTGATTATATGATCACAGAAATGTAATACTTTGATTTATTTATAACAATCATTTACATTAGTATATTTTGTGATTTAAAAAATGAATTTTAATGGCATGTATTTAAATCGATATCTGTTTAAACCCTTTTTTCGAACAAAATATTACAAAGTTAAACCAAAAATACTGACTTGCACACTAAATAAATCAAATTCAAGATACTGTTTAATGGTATTTGCAGAACTATTTTACTGCAAAAATCACTATTATCAAAATAGTATATCTAAAAATTCCTTAGCTTAACAAACATATTAAAACTTTTTTAAGGAAAACCATTCCCTAATTTACTTTTAGGAACATCCTTTATTCTAATTAAAAATCTTATTTAATCAGTCATCTTTACAAAATGAAATTTCATTAATCAAAAATTAAAAACTCACCTAACCTAACCTATTCCTTTATAAGATTGTACAATTTAGAGTGTAAGTTAGTATTTTTGATAAGAAATTCGTATTTTTGCTAAGTAACTCATCGTCATCCGGTGTACAAACCAAATTTTTGGTGTGAATTCGATACAAAAAGGTCATCTCGTTTTGTGTAAAATTTTAGTTTTTTTAAGCAGTACAAGCTTAGTTAATCAATTTGGTTTCGGTACAGCATTCAGATTTCTGTTGTGCATTCAGTTAATTAGTGGAGTTGCCTAGTGTGCAGAAAAAATATATAGATGTACATTTAAAAATATCCCAATTTAAATTTGTATCGAAAACGCTCCAAACTGTCACGGTGCCAAAAAGAAAATGTGTATAATTTTTTTATGAGTCCTTTCAATGATTTGTTTTGTGATTTAGATTTTTAAAAAGTTTTAGTACTAAAAAAAAACGTTTAGGGGTGAACTTTTACTGTTGAAATCTGTTGTATTTTATGAAAACGTGTGAGAATCTAAGCAATTACACAAGATGACACGACTTGTGACATAAGATGTCAAGACTCAAGACTGCCAGAGTGCGTCAAACGTCAAAGTAGCAAACTGTTACGTCACACTTTCTGATAGAGGTATTTGATGTGACGTGACGGAATGCCTATTTATTCCAATCTTATTTTCTAAAAATAATAGTACCTAATCCTTAATTTGTGTACCAATTTATATTACTTTTTGTTATTTATATATTGGACATAGTCGTTAGAAACCAAAGAGCATCGCGCGCCTCTACAGAGGGAGGGGCCAAAGCTTTCAAACCCCCTCTGGCAATAATGTGACACATAATGTGACATATCGACGACAAAAAGTGCCCAGTTCCATACAAACTGAAGGAAGATTTCCCCCCGCCACCCGCAAAATATGACAGAAAATTTTGTACCGAGCAATCGTTCTATGCCGTCTCCCCTCAGACAGTTCGCGTTGCTCTATGTTAGAAACACACATCAATCAGATTTATTCTTAGTGAACACAAGCCTATTTTAAAAGAATCTACTTTGTTTTTCAATCTTTTTAAAATATGTGATATATTTATATAGATAATTTCCTTTTAAAAATTATACAGATGTGCATTTAAAAATATACCGTAATAAATGTGTGATTTCATATTTTTTTTAAATACCTACCCTCCTCTGTACTTACCTACTGCAAACAAACAAAACTACAATAAATCCTAATCCTAATTAACCTGTCACTTAACAAAATTCCTCTCTGGGCACGGCTGCTTCGGGAAGTAAATGGGAAATAGTTGCCATTGAGGCGGAATAGCAAGTTGGCATTGGCTGCTTCGGGGAGTACGCTCGCACGGCTCACGTTAAGCGAGACCTCCACTAGGCGGACCGGGCCGCAGAGCAGAGCAAAAATTCGCGTGCCGTACGTTTCATATGAAATTGTGTAGCATCTGCCTTTACTAGAGGCGGGCCGCAACGAAACGCAGTTTCATTAAAAACGTATGGCATGCGGATTTTTGCGTTGCGGCCCGGAACGGCCCATCCGCCTATTAGACGCCTAGCTTTAAGTTCTAACATGACCCAATTATGATTAAAGACAACCAATGACTGTGTGGGCTGTGTCCGGTGTCATTTTTCAGCCGATTTACAATAGTAACACTACTTTGGCAACATACCTGCGACCACTGTTTAAGCAAACACTTTTTTTTTATATTAAGCTCGCCAAACTGAATTCGCGAGCCTGATGGTTAGCCTACTTAGGTACTTTAAAGTAGTAATTCATATAAACATCATTGGTACAAAAATAAAATTAACATTGTAGTCGATATAACGCTTGTGCAGATGCTAATATTTCCTATTATTGACTATGGTGATGTGTGCTATTTCGACCTGAATGCAGATCTGCTCAATAAACTTGACCGACTTCTCAATAATTGCATTCGATTTGTTTACAATCTCCGAAAATATGATCACGTCTCGGCCTACCGGGACGAGTTGGGTTGGTTGCCCATACGTCGCCGTCGTAGTTTGCGTGCGGTGACTATGGTTCACACAATCCTACACTCTCCTTTTGCCCCTACTTATTTGACTCCTCATTTTGAACTGATATCTTCCAATCATAATAAAAACTTGCGCTCATCTAACAACCTTCTTCTTCGCTGTCCCAAACATAGCTCTGATTTTGTGCACTCCTCTTTCTTTGTTCAGTCAATCCTTTTCTGGAATGCTCTCCCTTCAGAAGTAAGGTTGACCACTAGTAGGGAATCCTTTAAGGAAAAAGTAAGGCTACTTTATAGTGTACCATAATTCAAACAATATTAGTTATTTTTACCATAATCTCCATCTGCTCTCAAATATTATGGTTTATGATTAACATAACTATTTTTTCTCTGTGATAGTTAGTTTTTATGTATTTATATATGCATGTATTTGTGTATGTATGTATATATGTATGTATTATTGCATTTATGTATTTATATATTTAGTTACATAATTATGTATGTATTATCACATTGCATACTTAAATATGATCTCTTAAATTATCTTGTAAATAGTTTTCGTTATATCCCTGAGCACCTACCTAATCTTATCTCTGCATCACCCTCAGGTAGACTGGTAGATAATGCCTAAGGCATTAAGTCCGCCTTGTACTCAGTGCTAAAGTTTAAAATAAATAAATAAATAAATAAATATCTGGTAAAGTTTTTATCGACACCAAGACAGGTGTTGTACATCACTAGTATTAGTTCCAAGTACATTCGCTAGCTGCCGTCAGCGCCAAATGGCGATTTTCAATGAGGCACACTTTTATGAAACCGATCACCAGTCCAGATACTATTACAGGTCAGTGATCGTAGTATTATAGTGTTGTTCTAGTTCCTTCAATTCCAGGTATTCCTTCAATTCCTATTATTGACCTTTATTATGGGCTCCCGACACGGGTCAATAAATTGAATCAAGTCTGATATTTATGAATGGAAGTTGTTTCAGTGTGCGTGATTTCTTAGCGTGTGTATGTGCATCTACGTATATGTACACATGATATTGACGAGGCATGACAATTGCCAATTGATCGTGTCGGGACCAATAAAACGAAAGTGATGGTATTCGAAAGAGAAGAGGACAGAATGAATGCCAGGATAACTGTAAATGATGTAGTGCAAACTTTTGGGTACCATATGCTTAAGCCAAAAGACCCAGCTCGCAGTACACTGTGCGGTGCTGATACCTAATACGCTTACGTATGGAAGCGAGAGTTGGGTATGGCAGAGTACGCATGAAAGTAGATTAAACGCGGTCGAGATGCACGCGCTACGCAAAATTTGTGGAGTAACGCTCGCAGATTGTTTATTTTTACATTTCAATAGTTTTGGTTATTCAAATTAGATAGTCAAAATCAATCAATCTATCAATCAAATCTGGATGTAGGCCTTTCTAAATTTACGCCACAATACACTTATTAATAACACATGAAATTAATTTCATCTTAACTTTGTTCCATTTACCAAAACCTAATTGGATTTTCATTTATTTATTTATTATTTATTTTATGTATTTATTTCAAGACAAATACCCAAATCTTTTACAGAAAATATTCAATTAATTATAATTTCTGATTGAGTTAATATCGCTAATGAAGAAATCATCTCACGCTCATGAATAAATTGTCGAAATTTTAGGTTTCTGTCGCGAAGATCTGGTGATCTTGCGAAGTTCTGAAGTTATACTCCAAGGAGATTGCTACTGGAGGTGCAGACTCCACGGTAATTATCGCGTCGGTCTATTTGTTTTTATCTAAATTTGAATATGATTCCGTTTCTAATGTCAAATGGATAATTTTCTTTGCACGTCATTTAGTTGGTCTAATATTATTAAGACGCAAGGTTTATGTGTACGGTCAAGTTTATCCTGTACCGCGTGTGCGAAGTCTGATAGCACATCTACGAAGGCTGGTATTCGTTTTACATGTTACTCACCCGTGTAATAGATAAAACTATTGTGTTGTCATGAATGTCACGCATGAGTAAGTGAGCCGACCCTGTATACCTACATTTGATGGTCCTAGAACTGGAGTCAATGATATTTGATGTAACGAGTCAATGATATTTGATGTTACTAGAGCTGCGATGCTCTGTGTGAGCCACTGATGTTTGATGATCCTAGAGTTGGGAGTCAATGTAGTTATCGTATAACCCGGCGGCCTACCTGTGTGTTATAACGTGTTATAATGTCTATGGCTGTGAACATGACATTTACAGCATCTAGGTGTTGGATCCAACATTGTTGTACTTTGATATGTATAGGAATGCTAGTTTTTCTCTTTGAGAATAACGTTTCTTTAATTTGTTTCAGATAAAGCAAGCAAGAACATCTCTGGACGTAAACAGCACAGCATTTAATGAATTTATCGGAATTAATATGAACCCATTATAGAACCCATCCAATCATTCTTTTTTTTTCTTTTTTCGAAAGTTTTAATATGGATAGTTAAATATCGATATTTCGCTCATGAAGAACAATATATCGTCGATCGTCGATATTTTTGATTCCAATATCGATACCAAAACATCGATACTTATAACCAACTAGCTGACCCGCGCAACTTCGTATGCGTCACATAAGAGTGTAAATCACCCGTTCCCGTCGCATTATTGTAGAAATTCCGCATATTCATGCATAGGACGTGGACTACCGGTGTACGTCGCCAGCAGAATAGTGAATCGACCAAAAAAACGAAAGAAAAAAGCGAGGTCAAACGGGATAAAAAGTATCCTATGTCAGTCTCCTGGTTCTAAGCTACCTCCCCACCAATTTTCAGCCAAATCGGTACGGCCGTTCTTGACTTATAAATGTTGTAACAAACCCGTCTTTGTTTTATATATTAAGATATATCGATATTTCAAAAATATCGATATTTCGTTTGCATCCCTTTGCACAAATAATATCTTCGAGAGTGCTGCCTTGCCTGCAGGGTTTCGGTGATTTAACATAAAATATATTACGTATTCTTAAGTCTCCGTTCAATAAAAACGAGAGGAGATAAATAATTTTCGTTCACTGCTGCCTAAACCATGACTGAAGTTGATTTGCTTTCTCGAAGACACTCTGGCGGGCGTCCAAATTAAACTTACCCAGTAACCAGGCGCGTTAACTTTGTTAATCCACGGTTCGTAGAACCCTATAAAAAAATCATTTGGAATATTTAACAGACACTTACAAACAGACAGTCATTTCACTTCTCATATCATATGGGCTGGAGCTGGAGCTAACACAACTTATTTTCCAGTACCGGTGAGTGACGCACGCGGAATTACGAATTGGAATTCCTGATTCGGAAACCGAACCAGGAAACCGTGCGTGCGTGTGCGGCCAGTCTAATAAATTTGACAGTTACTGAACCATAGACCACATTTGCGTTTGGCAAACGCCGTTTGCCCTTGTTTGACGTTTGGTTGACAATTGGACATGGGCATTATTTCCTTTTGTCTACGGACACGTTGAAAGCACGTTGTATTTCGTATAATTCTTGTAATAAAACCACGAAAATGGCGAGTCTCACGTGGATGATCATCCGCAATAACAACGCTTTCCTAGTGAAAAAAACCAACATCAAGAAGCCTTTCAGTAAAGAACCTAATAATGTGACTAACCTAAACTCCTACAGATACAACGGCCTGATCCACAAGAAGGCTGTTGGCGTCGTGGAAAACCCTACCAGGAAGGGATTCACAGTTGTGTACAAGAAAGCTAAGGCAACCAACAAGCCTGCAAAGAACACTGTACGCTGCTCATTCAAATCCGGCGCGAGGAGATCGCTGTTCAAGGTAAAGAGGTTGTTGAAAGCCAACCACTACCGCACTGACCTCACTAAGGCTACTCTTCGTCGTGCATCAGCTATCCTGCGATCACAGAGACCCATCAAGGAGAAGAAGCCTAAAGCAGCAGCGGCTAAAACAGAATAAGATTTGTATGTAAGCTAATAAAAAACATCTAAAAACATGCTTCTATTATTTCTATTTTACTATTCGTATTGATTTGTATGTTTGAAATTCTAAATTTAAGCAAGTGTAAAGCTAGTTTTATAGGGCTAAGTGGAGGTATTAGATTTGATTACTTATAGTTATCTAGTTGGCTTGTGACTTTTCTATCACCATGGTAGATGTACTTGCTGTATCTCTGTAACAACCTGCATTGTTGCCTACCAGTATATCTATTATGCAGCAGAGGCACAGCTAGTGGATGAGGTCACAGACCTCATATATTCCAACTGTAACAGTTCTGTGTATTGTAATATTGTGAATACTCGCATAAGTTGCTCCGAGAGGTACTTATGTGGTGAGGAGTCAAGAATTCGTTGGTTAAGAGTAGTATTGAGGTGCTCCAAGAGTTAGGGCGTCTGACCCGGCAAGTCCAATGTAGTTTGGAGTCCTACTAAAGGCAAAAAAAAAGTAATGTCACATTAAGGTTATTATTGTAATATCTAACAACTACATCAGTTTACAATAAATAGTCCATTTTGATCTAAATTACAATACTACAAGATGTTCCAATGCTAACTAACAGCATAGGACATATTCAGTGAATGGTGTTGACCGGGGCAATACCAACTGCGGGATAGCCTTCCACTGCTAACAACTACCCCTGAACTATCCAATAACTGAACTATCCTGACATCTTATGTCTCACTTCAGGTAAAAATAGGCTACCTAGTTAAACAAGAATTTATTTTTCTATTATAAACTTCATACACAATTGGGTGGACTTGATGCCATTTGCATTCTCTACCAGTTTACTATCATAGGTAATGCAGAGGTAAACAAAGTAGGTGCATTATCCTGTACGAAAGAAATTTCATAAAATAACACTGAATAATATATTCTTTAGAAATCTTATCGCTTTCCGCTGAGAAAAGAAGGAAACCCTGAGATTGTACACTAGTGCACATCAAGGACTAACTCAATTGACACTTGCATTTCCTACCCGAATTAACGAACAACCTGGGCAGGAAACACTACTGGTAGTGCCATGGGAAATAAAGAATGAATAGATTATTCATTGTTGCAGAGTTAGTTGGCAGTTGCTTTAAACTAAATTCAAATGTTTAGAGGTCAATCAAAATGTTAAGGACCACCAATAAATGAAAGTGCTTTAGGTGGATGCCAATGTCTGGGACCCACCTTAGGAACTTTCATTTATTGGTGGTCCTAAACATTTGGATGTTGAGCCTCTTCAGTCATTAACAGTTACTTGGTCAGCCATAAGCATTTCGCCTCAAAGGTAAGCACTAATCCTCTGTTGTTAGATGAGAAAGAAACCATATAATGGATTTTAGTGGACAAAGGGTAATATGCCATTACATCTGCAGCTTAAGGTTAATTTGAAACAATACTAGGCTTTTACTGCACTGCAAAGAGTGTAGGATCCCAACAGGATTTTTCAAATCGGTCCAGTAGTCTTACCTTAGATGACTGACTAGTGTTTACAAAATTGTGCCATGTGAGCTTAGTTGATGCATTAAACTTTAAACGATAGATGGCGTGGTCTCTATTACATATATTTTCATGTTAATGCATTTCACACACACGAAGTATTCTATTTGATTGAACTCATGATTAGATTTGAACATGTGGGCTGCTATACACATTGAGCCAACAGTTGGCCTAAAATATTTCGCTGTTTCGTTATAAACACTGGAAGAGAACTCGCGTGCTCGTGGCCCTGAGGACTATGGCCAGTCCTTGGATTGGTGCCCATCCATTTGAGCACTTTGTGACATTTATTTGAGCGTTTCTGTGCTTCGGAAGGCACGTTAAGCCGCTGGTCCCAGTTGCCAGTAAAATGGCAGTCATTAAGCGAAGTTAAAGGCCTTTTAGGCGGCTTGAAAAATTTCAACAGTGGGCAGTCACAACCTGCACCTTTTCATCTCAATACGGCTCATCATCTATTAAGTGGGACAAATTCTGAAAAAAAGGTGAAATGTGGGCATATAATATGGATAAAGGCGTGACTATTTGTATGTATGTATGGAAGAGAACCTCCTTTAATGTGTACCTACACAGAAAACCGACATTAGGAAGGCAGCCCGGCCAGCGTTACCAACAACGCCATCGTACACGTTGAGCTAAATAGCTGGGCCCGCCGCAGCCCGTTAGCCCAATGTGTCCAGCGCCCAGTGATTTTTACCATTCAAGAGCAGAAGACGACAACCAGTAAGTATACTAATTTGCTGTAAAAAATATAATTACATACTTACATACTTACCTAGTTACACATTCATTTTAATTAGCTCTAAAAACGCTGCCCGCCTGATGGAAAGCTATGGCGACATCTAGCGGATTGAGAGTTCACTCTCACACACAAGACTTGACAGTGACCCACAGAGCAACGCGACCAATACAAGGAAGGGGAGAAGACATCATGTTTGACCTATACATATCTGTCTGTCATATTTTGCGGGGGGGGAAATCATTTTCTTAAACACCACTACAAAAGCAATTGGCTGTCACTATAGAACTAACACAAAACAATCAAACCAATACACTCATAATTTCAGATATACACATACCTATATATTTCTTCTAATGTGTGTGTACAATTGTACATGCACTTTTTGGGAGTCTGCTTTGACAGAAGGGAAATTCTCTATATAGCGCCTCCCCTTCCAGTGAACGTCATAGATCGTCTTGCTCTATGCAGTGACCCCAAAGTTGGCAACATGATGTTGTGCCATTGTGCCTCTTACACTCCGCTTATAGAACCCGGGTTGTATTGTAACAGTTTAAAACAAGTGTTTTACACCAATATAATTTATTATAACAAAACATCATTTTTGTATCACAAACAAGGAATGTATTATTGTATGTATTTCTAATACTTGACAATGAATAATTTTTTCATGATAGTGACACGTGATTTTCACAGAAACAGAGTTATATCAAACAATATAATTATTTTCAAAACCTAATGGACATCAAATGCATAGTGCTTCCCTAGTTACCATTTAACTCTTTTGTGACAATATTTTATTAAATACCTTCATATATACAATAGAAATCACAAATATTAGACACATAATATGTTGAGATACTTCATTATGAATACATATTTTTAAATAAGTTTACTGAAGGTTTAAATTATATTGTAGTGATCATAATGCAGAAAGTGCCCTCTGTAAAATGTGTACATACACAGCATTTCGCTAAAGATGCAGTTCATTAAGAATGGCTTTATATTAAAAAATCATACACGAAGGCGAAGAAACATAATTTACCTTAAAATGTACACAATTTAGACATTTTTAGATGTGTCCATATTAATGTACAAAGTGTATCAAATGCAGAATAGCTGCGCTGTTTTGTGCAGCTCTTTCTTCGCCGGAATCTTTGTAAGCATAAAAGAGATTGGTATTTGTTTTACAGCAACAAGTTTAAAAAACGGTAGGTCTTCGGATTGTCGTGCCACGATTTAAGGGGCGGGAGGGGGTGGAAAGGGGGGGGGGGGGGTTGTACAACCCCCCCCCCCTTAAGGAAAAGTTGCGGAAGCCCCCCCTTTTTGAGTTATGATTTTTTTAATATCCTAACCTAACTTTCGCAATGTCTTGTGTTGACATCGATATAAAGGTCGAAATTGTTAAAATAATATTATAAAGCGCTCGGCGGCCGCTGCCGCGGCACGCTCGCTCCGCTCGCTCGCCTTCGCGCGTCAATGGTCACAGTTCCAACCTAACCTAACCATAATAAGATAATCAACAATAGTTTGGCTAAAAGGCTGAAGCCAAAGGCCGTAAACTATATTACAAAAAAAAAAATATAACTGTCAGAAAGTAACAGTGACAGCGTTTCGACGAATTTTTACGTTTAGTTTTACATAGCGGTAATAGTCGGTAAATTATTGTCAGAATACATTTAAGTAATAGCATTCATTTATATCAGCAAAATATACGTAATATTATAAAATATGCATAAAATTTTACTTTGTTACTAAATATAATTATTTATTTAATTATTAAATGAAGTAAAACATTGTTGTGCTTTAACCTTACGGAAAACGAAACGTATAGTGACGAGCCGAATGTCAAAAGCATTGAGAGTGTATTTATTCTGTGGTGAAATGTGACAAATTATTGGTGAATTTTAATGATTTTCATTTTTTTTTCTCGTTAACCATTAATTTCCGCAAGTTAAAACTTCGTGTGGAGGCTTCTAATAATATTAGCTTTGTGTAAAAAAAAATATGAACCCCAAACTCCACGTCAGACAATCTAAAGTTGAGCCATTAAATACACCGGTCGCGATTAGTGGGTATAAAAAAACAAATGACCTTATTTGGGATATTTCTATACTAGGCCGAAAATAGGTTTAAAAAACGCTGGGATCTGATGGGCACCCGATACGGTCAAACGGCACATGACAACGTCTGATAAATATGAATGGAAGTTGCTTCAGTGTGCGTGATTTCTTTGTACGCGTGTGTGCATCGACGTGATATTGACGAGACTTGTCAAGTGCCGTTTGCCCGTGTTTGCGAGCCCAACTGATATTTTCTTCATCTACTTCAATCCTGTTAAAAAAGGGAATCGCATTTGATTGACTTCCAAGCACAGAAATATGTTCACTCCAACTCTCGTCAAATGTGACGTTGTCTGATAACGACACATTTTCACAAAAAAATTGTGTTTTGTGACACATTTTCACAAAACATAGGTACAAATGTTTTGTGAAAATGTGTAGCTCTTATCTAAAATTGAACGCATCGTCTCCGATTCTGTTGCATATTTTTCCAACAGAACTGAAATTTAACACATGAACAAGAGAATCAAATTATTTTTAGTTTAGTGAAAGTATGCAACAAAATCAGCAATGTTATTTTACAGAGTTTATGGGGTGTC
This sequence comes from Miltochrista miniata, assembly GCA_933228765.1. NCBI lineage: Eukaryota > Metazoa > Arthropoda > Insecta > Lepidoptera > Erebidae > Miltochrista > Miltochrista miniata. The sequence continues at coordinate 22,092,652 of OW121760.1, read as the reverse complement.
AAAATAAGACAGACAATACGGAGATTTAACTATTATTGATTTGGGTAAATCTAGCCGTTGTTGAACAGGTACATTAAAATGGCGAACAACTATGAGTACTAGACAAGCAACTAGTAAAAAAATCATGGCATTTATGTAGTAGGCCAGTTATTGAAAGATCAACTTCGATAAATACTTTACGAATTATTCATATAATCACAAGTTAATGGACATTCTCATGATTTTTATACAACATTCACTATTTATTCTCACAGAAAAAAGAGTACACACTTACAGATTTTTATTATTTTCTTAAGTATATCTTTTTTTATTAACTTCACAATAGAAACACATATTATCTACAACGCTTTTGCTAGTCCTTTAGATAGCATTGCGCTGTGTGCGTTCGCGCAGCGGAATGTTGTTGAATTTAAAGATTTTAATTATGCAGATATTTAGTGTATGACGTCGTGTAATTGTGTATGGTAAAAAGAAAATTTGTGTATGCAGCCATTGTGGAGAAATTCGCTAAAAACTGATTCCGCTGGGCGAACGTTGTCCTGGCGGCACTTTTTTTAAATCCATGCACTTAGAAGAAAAAAATGGGTCCAACAATTAGTGTGTATTTGTGTGTAATTGTGTATGTATGAATAAAATTAGTGTATGCATTGACTTCGGAGAAATTCAAGTTTCCGCTACGCGAACGTTTGGCCATTAGCTAGTTTTCATATAAAGCGCTTATATAGAGAGCTGTAGATTTTTACATACGTTGTTTTGAATTTGTTTATATTTGTTTAAAAAACCGATTTAGAAAAAAACCTAGGGCTTAAAAGATAAAAATATAAACGTAAAATACGCTAATTAGATCGTAGTTCGTAAAGTATGCACTTTGGGGTCTAGATTTTCACGTTTATACAAACCTTGTAAGTGCCTGCAACATGTTGCCAAGTATCAATGAAGTTCCGTTAGTAATTAAAGGATTATTGGACAATTTACCTTGAATAGATCACTTTTACAAAGCAGTCAAATATCACGACGTTCTAAAGGAATTGTATAGTAAAATGTATTCCAATAAATAGTTTATTAATTCAACTACTCACATGCAAAATTTCATCTCATTAAATTCAGTAATTAAAGAGAAACAATTAAAATACTGACTAAGCATCGAAAGCCTACATAACCCGACCAAGTTCGAACGGCTACAAAAAAGCGGCCGTGCCATATATCTTAGTAACGTTCTTAACCTTTCAGTATAGTATTTATTAATATGGTACAGTTGCGTACACAAGCGTTAGGCAAAAATGAAACAATTGCATTTCTTGAACGAAAAATATTTTTTTTAATAATAACGCCACTATCTACGATAAAAATAAATCTTCTATTAACAAGTACTTCTCTAATTAAACATCTGTGTACAAAAATATTAATAATTACATACATACATACATACATATACTCACGCCTTTATCCCCGAAGGGGTAGGCAGAGGCCTATACCGGCCCACATTTCACCGTGTACAATTCGGTTACTACCTACCTACCTAATAATTACATATAATAATTATGTATTTATTATTTATTTCTCGCCACCTGTAACGTAGAAACCCAAAAATGGCAAAATGTGGGTGACACAGAAATGTCACACCTCTGCCTACCCCTTCTAGGCCAACAGCCGTGAGCATATGAATGAATTCAATGAATGAAAATACAGCTCTAAGCGACTAACATGAAAATCCTTGGGCGCGCGCCCCAGTAACGGCAGAACTTGGCATACAACTCAGGTGCGCCACAGGCGCGTGTATTTCGAGCGTATCAGGAGCGCAGCTGAGGTGCTTGTCATGACTAGTCCCTTGTTCATAAAAACTTAACGTTAACAAACGCTTGCTAAACATACTGTCATTGGTTAGAGACAGCAATAGACTTAAAATGTGTTATAACTAAAATAGGTTTAATAAACGATTATGAATATGAGGGTAAGGATATTAAGTATTTCGAGCTTCAATAAAAATTTAAATCACTGATCAAATAACTAGACTATTCAGATGTTCAGATTTGAGAGTCTGCCTAATATACCTAAAAATCACCATTTATAATGTGCTTATAAACTAAAACATTGGTATAAAAAAAACGGCCAAGTGCGAGTCGGACTCGCCCATGAAGGGTTCCGTAGCAGCAAGTAACATAATATATCTAAAAGTTCTTGTAGTTCGTTGTAACTTTGATTGATGTTTTAACACGTTCACAGTGGTAGTGATTGTTCTAGGCGAAAATTGCGGTTTATGACGTATTAAAAAAAACTACCAACTTTTATTTTTTTAGATTTTTTTTAGATTTATCATTTTCTTAGTTTAGAGGTTAGAGGGGGGGGGGACACACTATTCACTTTAGAAAAATATGATGTTTGGAACCTCAATAGCAGTTTTAAAGACCTATCTATAGATACCCCACACGTATAGGTTTGATGAAAAAAAAATTTTTGAGTTTCAGTTCTAAGTATGGGGACCCCCAAAATTTATCGCTTTTTTTTCTATTTGTATGTAAAATCTTAATGCGGTTCACAGAATACACCTACTTTCCAAGTTTTAATATCATAGGCCTTATAGTTTCAGAGAAAAGTGGCTGTGACATACTGGCGGACAGACAGACAGACAGACATGACGAATCTATAAGGGTTCCGTTTCTGCCATTTGGCTACGGAACCCTAAAAAGGTATTTTCAAGCAAAATATTAAATATTCTTTAATTAACAGCCTATAAATTATATCGAAACAACAATTGTGTTATCACCTGTACCAATTCAAAACCGGTATTAGACTGTAAATTTTAGAATGTTACCTAAATATATTGCGCGGCCGTTTTTTTGTGGCCATCCGAACTTGGTCGGGTTATGTAGGCTTTCGATGCTTAGTCAGTATTTTAATTGTTTCTCTTTAATTACTGAATTTAATGAGATGAAATTTTGCATGTGAGTAGTTGAATTAATAAACTATTTATTGGAATACATTTTACTATGCAATTCTTTTAGAACGTCGTGATATTTGACTGCTTTGTAAACAGTGATCTATTCAAGGTAAATTGTCCTATAACCCTTTAATTACTAACGGAACTTCATTGATACTTGGCAACATGTTGCAGGCACTTACAAGGTTTGTATAAACGTGAAAATCTAGACCCCAAAGTGCATACTTTACGAACTACGATCTAACTAGCGTATTTTACGTTTATATTTTTATCTTTTAAGCCCTAGGTTTTTTTCTAAATCGGTTTTTTAAACAAATATAAACAAATTCAAAACAACGTATGTAAAAATCTACAGCTCTCTATATAAGCGCTTTATATGAAAACTAGCTAATGGCCAAACGTTCGCGTAGCGGAAACTTGAATTTCTCCGAAGTCAATGCATACACTAATTTTATTCATACATACACAATTACACACAAATACACACTAATTGTTGGACCCATTTTTTTTCTTCTAAGTGCATGGATTTAAAAAAAGTGCCGCCAGGACAACGTTCGCCCAGCGGAATCAGTTTTTAGCGAATTTCTCCACAATGGCTGCATACACAAATTTTCTTTTACCATACACAATTACACGACGTCATACACTAAATATCTGCATAATTAAAATCTTTAAATTCAACAACATTCCGCTGCGCGAACGCACACCATTGCGCTTATAAAAGTTGTTCTAAATACGTTTTCTAAACATTTATCAAGGTGTAAAAAGCAATTCGTCTAGAACAGGGCCATACTTATAATGTGCCTACGGTAAGCTTCAGGTACACAATACAGTAGACATGAAATTAAAAGGCACAACATTTAACCTATTAATACCAAAGGCACGTTACACCAAAATATTACACTTTACAATTCTAAATGAAATTTTCGATATGAATAGCGAATGAATTAAGGGTTTTTTTCACACAAAAATAGGTGATAATGTTCATAACTGACAGCAATGTCAGAGTATTTATTAATGGGTAGGAAAATATTGCTTTGATGAAGTAATTTTAGTCAACTTTAAAACAAAAAAGTTGATAAAAGACAATGATTAGACCAAATGAATAAGGTTGATATTTCGGAATAGTACCCTTTTTTTATAAATTACGTCACATGAATATTATAATTTTTTTGTCTTTTGTCTCAGTACTTGTCATATTTGTGACTTTGGGAAACATCCTCATTATGTGACATCGCATATTATTGCAATTTTCACTTTATAATATTTAGATTTATATGTAGTGTTTTCAAATGTGATTAGTCAAACTTAGGGACTCCCATCACTATTTTTTCTTACAATGTGACACTTCATCAACCCCCTCAGTATAACGTGTGACATAATTTATGGATGGTCCCTTCAAAATGGCTAATAGTAACGCCATTAGGAAAAAAAACATATTATTGTTACAAGTTTGAGAAAGAATGAAGCTAAAACATGTGAAATAGGATTCTTTACAAGGCAATGTTAAATTCTATTTTATATTTTGTAGAAATTTCCTAATCAATTCCGTCAAGAAATGTACAAAAATACAATGAGACCCATTGATTTTTAACCGACTTCAAATAAAGTTCCCAATTCGACTGTATGTCTTTTTGGTTGTTTGTTCGCGAATATTTCGATAATAGTTCATTCATACTTCAGAGATGGTCCCAATTTTATAGAAATAGTTTCAGCGCGTTTTGGGATTATTATTAGAAATGGGCCGAGTACTCGGTTGATACTCGGTACTCGGCGTGTTTTTTGATACTCGTACTCGGCCGAATAACTCGGTTTTAATGCCGAGTATACTCGGTTTAAGTAAATCAATATATTTAGGTGGATTAATTAAAACATTGCGCCTGGACAAGGAAATCGCTAGAAGGACCCGTTTGGGCTGGGCAGCCTTCAGCAAGCCAGTTCGCGTTTTCAATTCGCCTATACCCAGTGCCGGATTAGCCATATAGCAAGAGTAGCAAATGCTACGGGCCCCGCGAATTTGGGGGCTCCGCACTTCAACGCCTGTCTGACCGTAATAAAAAAAATACCTAATTTAGATAGGAGCGTAAAATATCTTGCATGACTTAAACGCGAAGCGCTTAGGCTATGCTTCACTTCCACTTGACAATCTAAAACTAGATTTCGTCACGTTAATTCGTAAAAATAAGGAGGTATTTTACGAACTTTTTACATTAATGTTCTAATGTTTAATTATAATCGAAATATTTAGACTAGTATCTTTAACCCGTTTCTACACTTCAAGCGGCCAGATTTTATTTTCTTATATAGGTATACATTTATTTTGCGAGTTTACGTAGCTGAGATTGTATTTTTTTATCGATTTTAATATAATATCGATTTGAAGTATTTCGAGAAAACAGGCGAACTATTTAAATTTTACTAACTCAGTTACGATCCAATTGGTTGATTTATTATAAAATATAGATTTATTTTAAGAATTATTAAAATTATAAACAAAAAGTTATTCAATTAATAATTACACATTTTATGTGATCGTCGACATTTAATTCACTTGAATACCTATCTTTACTATAAAATAAGTGCTCTAAACAAATTTGGATATTTTGGATTTTAAACTTTTTTTCAATAACTGTAGGTAGGTTCAATCAATTACAACAATAATTTGAAATTGTGCCACATTTCTAAAATTGAGCGCTGGCCACACCACAAGCAATGTGTTGTACTATTGCGTCAAATTGGGCTATTAATTCAAACAAGCCTAAATAATTTCTATTGTGAGGTGAACGTTGGTTGGTAATTTTGTCACTACCCCGAAACGCAAGACCTCGTTCTTCTAAAAACTTTATTACTGCAATGATTCGTTTTTAGAGTAGCCTCTAATACTTTTGCTCAGCCTCTATTTGGCTCACAAGTTGAGAATCAACACGCGTAGTCGCGTATTCTTGTTTTTGAGGTTTAACAGTGAAATTATGGCTTGTCTATGCGTAGTGCTTTCTTCATCTAAGTAATTCGTCTTTATAAACCGTCTTTATAAACTATCTGAATTCGTAACTTTGCAAACAAAACTTGAAAGCCGAGCCTGGTTTCCGAATAACACAAACAGTCTCTGACGTAAGTTTTATTCGTTAGTTTATGTTTATAGGTGAAAAATTACATAAGGCAGAATCGTGGCTTATTTTCGTTTTCGTAAATTTTCTTTGAAGCCAAAAAATCACTATTCATTTGTTGCAGTTCGCTGCTTCCCTTTTCAATCCAATAATCAATAATTTAGAGAAGACAATATTAAAAGTGTAATCTAAATTTGCCCATATTAAATCTAGAAAGTTTATTTGTAGGTACCTAACAGTTTTGTTTTATTTAATACCATACATTAAAATTATTTTTGAAAAGCAATTAGTATGCTAACTAATCATAAATTTTAAATATGAAAAAAGAATTGGTTTTCAGCAGGATTGGTTTAACGATGGCGGAGTGGTTAACGCGTCGGCACGGTTCGCCGAAGACGCAGGTTCGAATCCTGCTCGAAACCAATTCCTTTTCCATATTTAAAATTTATAACCCTACACTTGAGAACCTAAAGCAAACCAAGGGCCCCTTGACAAAATCTGCTACAGGCCCCGCGCTGGCTTAATCCGGCACTGCCTATACCGCAGTGTCTGAAGACGAAAGTCTACAATCAGTGCGTAATACTAGAACCAGTTATGACATACGATTCCGAGACGTGGACCCTTACGGTAGGGCTAGTCCATGCCCTCAAAATTGCACAGTGAGCTATGGAACGAGCCATGTTTGGAGTATCTCTGAGGGATAAACTCCGAAATGAAGTTATTCGGCGGAGAACCGGAGTGGTCGACATAGCTTGCAGAATAAGCACATTAAAGTGGCAATGGGCCGACCACATCTATAAACGTAGGGTAGGACGTCCACCCGCCAAATGGACCGACGACCTGGTGAAGGTCGCAGGCCGGGACTGGATGCGAAAGGCACATTACTGTGTACTGTGGCGTGAACCTACGTCCAGCAGTGGGTTGCTAAAAGCTGATTTATTTGATTGGTTGATAATTAATACAACAGGGTTAATCAAAAAGTATTATTACTAATTACATAATATTTGTTTGTAAACTACCAAGCGACTGATAGATAAAAGGCGCAGGCGGGGTGAGGGGTGTATCAACGCGAGTTGGCCGCTCGTGCCGCTTGAACCTGTTTGTACTTGTTTTCATGCCCGAAACGGGAATTTGATTAAACCGAGTTACTCGGCCGAGTACTCGGCTGGAAAAAAATAACCGAAGAAAAAGAACCGAGTAAAACTCGGTACTCGTTACTCGGCAAAAGTGTCACTCGGCGCATCTCTAATTATTATCAACAAAAACGTATCATACCGTTTAGAATATTTAGAATGTTTTTTCGTTTAGTTTGACAAACGATTTTTTACTTTGAAGTCGGCGTTAGGTTTTTACGAGAAACTAATTTATTATTGTTTAATTTCATAATGAGAAAATTGGTAAATTTTTACTTAAATATTTAATATTATTTATACAATACCCATCTACGAAGCTCTGATACATAGACACACATTATTTTTATATTTATTTATTTTACTTATTATTTTTAAGTATCGAATTAGCTATCTACATACACGTAACCTATTGTAGGCACATTTATTTAATTTTAAGTTTATATAAGCCTTTATTTTAAGTGATATTTTTTTATACATTTCCAAAAAAAATTGGGTTCGAAGGCAGTGGTTACATACTGTAAGAGTTTTTTTTTAATTTTATTGTCAAGTCTAAAAATTAAAGCAAGACGTGTGAATTCAATTAAATAATACTGGGTGCGGTGTTGTTATCAAATACAAGCAGACACTCGCGGCTATGCCCGCGCTTAATTAGATTATCGCGTGTTTTTCGGGACTATCTTCCAAGAAAATCTAATCAATAAAGTGATTCTTTACAACGCTCGGAAAAACAAACGAACACACTTTCGCATTTACATTATTACTACAGTACCTACTATCAAATTAAGTGTGTACATCGGAGATAATTGTGTCATACTCGGATTTTGAACTTTATGTCAAAGCACTAAATGTCTTTGTCATTCCTAAAGCCGCGCTTCCATTGTGAAAATAGTCGGCAATATAGTTTTATAACAAACTTAAACTTGCATGCAAGTGTGACGTCATTTTATGCCAGCAAGTACTGGCTTGCACAATGAAAACCCGACTTAGTAACAGAAATAAGCAATATTAGAAAAAAAAATGTCTCGCTCTTATAATCGACTCTATGACAATGTAATTGTCTTTGTCTAAGAACAGCCGATTTATACACTTTATCTGGTAGTATTTTGTGATGATCATGACGTATAAAAAAGGGGTCTTAGAAGGTTTTTCCAGGGTCGGCAGCGCGAGTGTAGCGCCTACGGTGTTGCAAGCGTTCATAGGCAGCGGTGACCACCAGTCCATCTGGTGGGCCGTATGCTTGTCTGCTACCTTAGTGTTATGAAAAAAAAAAAACGTAGGACGTACAAGATCATAGACCAATAAATTTAAGAATACAGTTATTTCATATATGACCGAATCGCAGATACCATAGAAAATCTTAAAGTATTTTAATTACCGTCGCCACCTCTGTATGAGCGAAACGACATTATGAATACGCGTTCATTCTATGTGTTCTGAGATGCGACTAAAACAATATATACACTTACTAAATACAACTAAAATATTCTAAACCACATGGCAATATACTCGACATTTATTTTTGGCATGACCAACAATACAAATACATTAATAGCATAACATTATACAGAGTGTGCACAATATTATTACGCTATAACAATTTTACTATGACACCGAATATTATAATTTAATTATACACAAAAAGCGCAGTCTTAATATAATTTGTGCTTTTTAACTAAAAATTACTGCTAAATTATTAATAGAAACTAAATACATACTAAATTGACTAGTATACAAAATTAAAACTATATGATGCTTAATAATAGTTTGTACATAATAATTGGTTTTGTGAATGTATAAACGACGGTAAATTTCACTAAATTATTTCGGTGACATGTGATTACGATACGAAGAAAACTGAATACAGACAGACATGTATAAATTTTCTTACTATTGCTCAATAAAGAATTTGATGATAGTACCTAATTCATTTGACTCTCGAACATAAATATAATAGAGGACACCCATGCGGTATTTATAAAATATACCTTACGTCACTCTCCATGCATCTATTTATGCATTTTAATAATCAAATACGTGATTTCCGTACAGGAAAAAATATGATTTTAATTATACTGTCCGATATTTAGATTTAAACATTTAATTAGAGCGATTGTTTTGATATGCTAAATTCATTAAATCTGCCAAAATAATTAATTGCAGTTAAAATTTTATTCCTATTGGCGCATTTAATACGAATGCAAGTACAGAAAATGAATGTAACAGGAAAATATATCGAGAATAAAAGATGTTAAGTTGTTTGAAAATAAGTCATTGTATATTCTTGAGGGAACTGAGATTTTTGATCCATGCTGTATCTGTCGTAACTATGTATTGCAACATCAATATTCATTATTTATAGATCAGTAGGCATACTATCTTAAGAAGCGATAAAGTATATAACAGGTCCGTGTGTGCATTTATACTGACAAACACAGATTGCTAATATTTTTCAGATTTCTAAATACGTGTGCGTTGCATACGTGCGCACGTACACATTGTGTGAAGATAAAATAATTTATCGTCTACTGAGATTTGATACTAAATAGTTGCTCAAATAAGAAGAATACAAAAATATTATCTCCTGAATATTAAATTAGGAACTTTAGCCTTGCAATCTGTGAAATTGTGCGTTAATTTATTTAATGTATTTAAGTAGACTTTACAATGTACAAATGATAGAAAAAATAATCACCTACTAAACTGTGATATTCACGTTGCAACATTTTAATTGCTAATAACATTGTTCATGATTTACCTACTTATAATACATAAACAACACATTCGTGTTGTTTAAGTATTTTAACCATAAAAGCTCAACACATATTATATTTAATCTTGACATATAAATTCATTAATCTAGTGCTATCTACATTACAATAGTAGTTTATGACACTGTTGCATAATAAGGGTTCTTATAACACGAGTGTGTTTTAAAAAAACGAGCCGTAGGCGAGTTTTTTTATAGTATCACACGAGTGTTATAAGACCAAGTTATGTACAGTGTCATACACTACTTTATCTACTCTCATACTATAATACCTGATTTCATTTTGTTGTGATATATAGTTGCTCCTTGATTTCGCCGGTAACAGGTTCATGGTCATGTTTGACGCAGTTTCCAGAATGTCTGGTGGTGTACAATTACCACCATCCTCGCTTTAAGACATGTTTTTACACAAAAACTTATTTATTTTACAAACAAAACCAAACTTTGTTTAATTTAAATGTAAAATGTTGGCGCCAAGGCGCAAACATCGATTGCGCATGCGTGTTTCTTTTTTTTTTAGGCTGCGGAGACCATAGATTTAGGATTTTTCGCTACTCTGGAGACACAATTTTTTTTTAAAGTAGAGGTTCAAACTTCTTTTTCAGCTGGAGATTGTTTATGGTGTATCGTAATGATTAAAAAGTTTTATTATGATATAGGTGTCCATACAAGACCTGTATCGTAATAAAACTTTTTTTTTGGCCTGTGCGTAATGTTTGTCATAATAGTATTGATTTCAATTTTATAATCTTTGTATTATAGTATCAGAGTAGATAAATATACATAAAACATACACAATGTAAAATAATTTCTGTAATTTTTTTACTAGTTATGTGACATTACGAAAATAAGAATTAACATGATTTTTTTTATAATTATTTTGGATCGCTATGATAAATAAATGAAGAAACGAATGGTGATCACATGGAATGTATTTGAGACCAAATTGTAATATAATAGCAATCACAAATTAAAGACCTAAAGGCAGATATCAGTTACCGAACAAGAAAGTAAGGTTAAGAAGAAAGCAAATACTAAATGGTTGCTTTTTACAATCTTTTGGAAAAGGCGTGTTACTGTTCACATGTAACAAGTGATTTCTCATTTATCGTTTATAATGTTGTCATATTATGACGGCGTTATTCACGTATTCACTTCTAGCGAGTATACGCAGTATTCATTTTCGGATTTAGTATTTGCTTTCATGACCTCATTTTCTTGTTTGGAAAGCGTCGTTTACGTTTAGTTCTATAATCTGAGAGCAATGGTATAAACCATATATAGGTAATCACATTTTTGAACTAATGCGTATGTGACGTAACTATCGTACAATTCAATAATTTAAACCGTCGATGAATCGCGAACTAGTAATAACACAACCTACATCACAACAAGCTTCAAAAACTAAATGTGCGTTTGGTTTCATAACAAATTATTTAATTTGCTATAGCATCATGGGGCTACAAAATTGTTGGCTGAAAATTAACTTAACCCAGTTGCGGATATTCAGTCTTTTGAGGGTAGAATCAAATGTTCACTAATAAGTTCGAGATCAGTAGATAAAAGATAAAAACATATTTATTAGTCCTAGTAGTATCGCCACAAAATAATAATATACAGAAGGAAACCTACATACAAAGCGCGCTTGGGCTACGCATACTATAGACACCGCTCACGGAGTTCACGGGCATGAAGTCAAAGGACTTTACTTTTTTTTATAATAAAGTGGCGTCATTTAAATAGGTAACATTTGACATCGTGTCAGTTCATACATTTATTAGTGAAAGCCTTAGATCATCTAACCACAGGATGCGCCTTACTTAAGCATTGTTTTCTGCCATTGCACATGACCATTTGGTCTTTTGGCTTTATGAAAAGCCTGTACATCAGTACATCATTTTATATGATTAAACTAGTACATTACATTGTAGTTGACTGTACAATAACAATTAACACACAACAGCCATTACGCGTTTGTCGATTAATACATTTTTAAATGCAATGAAATTTTATATGTCTTTGTGTTTCCCCCTTCACTTGTATGAAAACTGGCAGAATATTTTTGTATGCGGTGGTTCGCAAAGGCTAGTCCCGTGTTATATGGTCTAAGGTGAAAGCAAAACGTAAAATTACTCGTATCTGTCATTTTATTACAATAAATATGTAATCGTAATTGCAAAAAGTTAAAACGAAAAAATATATTATTTTATGCCCGCCGTTACAAGACTGCGTTGTTGAATTTTGATGATTTGTCAAATGTTAGCTATTAAAAGGACTACACTGTTTTCGATACTGATGTGCGCGAGTGGGCGTAGCAGAGGGTAGGTTTGGAAAAAAGTACACACATGAGATTGCCTTCTGTATCTTATTATTTTGTGGTTGCATTCTTTCGACAGCATTTCTACATGACACCGCCCGTCTTATAGTAATCTATGGCGACGGCTACCGAATTGAGGGTCACTATCTCAGTTCACAAGATTTTTGAGAGCGGCCCACAATGCTGTGCCTCTTTACGGTCGAGATTCAATAAAATAGGCCACATTTGATCAATAAGCCCAATGAAATACATGTGGGCGCGGAATTCGAATGACCGTGTGTTGGGACTTTAAAAGTCTAATTTGATTCGACTTTCAATTATAGCGGGCAACTCTATTATACAAACAAAATCAAAATGTGGAGTTATGCTACTAGTAGGGCAATAAATAAAGTATTATCAAAATTTTCTTAATTTTTTTTCTTTACATATCAATTATTATGTTTGTATGTTGTCTAGAATTAATTCCATTGGCAAGAGGCTGCTATATTACATACTGATTGAGTATGCAACTAGTAGAAAAACTTGCATGAAACTACAAGTCTGGACGGGTTAGCCACCCATGCAAGTTACAAATAAATAAATTATACACAATTCCTACATTTAACTACTTTGATACCTAATAAATAATCCAATTTAAATAGAACTCACCTCAACACATTTATACGAATTCATAAAAATAAAATATTCCCTACTTTTGTAGCCTCATGATCACAATATAAATGCAAAAATACATAGAAGCTGCATAACTCTTCACTCGCAAGCCAATTTACTATCAAACGAACTGAGAGCTATCCCGAACGCCTGCAGTGCACACAACGGATACCTAAAGTCCATAGTGAAAACATCCTCTGATATTCTTCCAAACTGCATCACAACATACTCAGGCTCAGAATCATGTACAATTTGAAAGTTTTTCACACTTGCCTGAGTCACTCTACCGTGGAAATTGAGAACGTAGGATTGTGTTTCATCGTTCCAAACAGGGGTCTTGTTATGTAGAACGACAATATCATCTAGCGTTTGGCTTTTCAAACGTTCTAGTAATGTTTCACTATCATCTTGAGGTGCGATGGTCACTCGTTGCCTGTCCGGGGTCATCCCGGGGAGGACAACGGTCATTTTTCTTGGTCCTTTGAAGCCTAGCACGTTTGTATCCTGTAAAACATATTTTAATTGCGATTTAGGATTGGATAAGGATTTTATTGACATCCCACGATTCCATCGAAATAGAGTCGAGAGGTAGGTAAAATACATTTTTGGGTAAAATACAGTGCTTGCAATGTATTGTAACATTTTAAATACAAATCCTGCTAAAATTTTGTGCATGCATGTATTGTCTATTTTCACATTTATTATACTACTCTGCTCCCTGGGCGCGTAGTGTGTTGATTTAATTATAGCCTTCCTCAATAAAATTGGCTATCTAACACTAAAAGATATTTTTCAACTACAATCAATAGTTCATTTAAATAGCGCCAGTTTTATAATATCAGTACCTACTTATAGATTAAAAAATAACTGTTGTTGTTTTGACACGAGCATAAAAAAATCCCTAGATATTTAATATGGGTATTTCTTATTGTACAAAACCCAGTAACTACATAACTGTCTTTTTTTTAACAACCGCAAACCGCAATAACTATGATGTGACTAATATTTTAGTCGTACGTGACATGTCAACAAAGCAGTTAGTAAGAATATAGATGTGTGGAGTAATAATATAATTTACAAGGAATTAATGACGACAACTATTTAGTGGAAACAAAATTGGGGCAAATTGAACCACAGTATACTGAAATCTTACGTTTTATGTAGAGTAAAAATATTGATACTGTATTTACTTGGCCGTGATACCAAATGTAAACAACATTTTATTACTCTTTACATTTTTATTACTTTTCACACTAAACTAAATATAGACAGCATGTCGAAAATGCCTACTTAGTCATTTTACTCTCACATTTTTATCTATATAACACAAAACATTTTTCGCCCCACTCGGCTAAAAAGTTTGACAACTACTGTTTTCTTTGTTTATGTTTTGGATAGAGATTCCACCATATTCTTGAAAAAATTCTACTAAGAAACAACAAAGCGCAGGACCGGTGTTGTGGCGTAAATTTGGAGGGGCCCAAGTCCAGCGTCCAGCAGTGGACTGCTATAGGCTGATTTGATTGATCGATGAAACAACTGGTGAAATTTAGGAGTATGTATGCTACCGCCTATCCTTTTGGGAATATTATAAAATGTACTTATGCATTTATTTTTACTCTACATTGTGAGGTAATAAAAAGGTGCAATGGGGTCATGCCGACATGGGATCCAAGCCAGTCCCAAGCCAGTTTCATCTACAAGTGGTGAATCTACGGACTAAACAAATACATCATGGTAAAGAAAAAGAAAAACTTGAAAACTCCAAACAATAACTTGTACGGCCGGCTGACCAATACGGAACAGTTCCACACCTAATAACTACAGTAACCATATTGGGAGAGGCCAGGTTCATCGCATCACACGTAAACTGCGCTAGGCTGAACTGTAGTACTAAGCTGCAAGCTTAATGATCTAATGTTGACACGGAGTCCGAAATCTGTCGCTTAAAAACAACTATAAGTCCACGGAAAATTAATTTATGAAAGGCAAAAGTCTGTAAAGATAAGATAAGGATGTTATACTACCCAAAATGGTGAAGTAGATTGGTACTTTAAAAATAAATAGCTTTATCTACAAACTTACATATACTACAGCTGCCAACTCATGCCTCGTATGTGCATGATCGTGTTTCCTCCAAGCTTTGCCATTATCATACACAGTGAACGCAGTGCCTAGTAGATTGGAGCGAAGCTTGCCGGCGAAACTATCTGCTGTTCGCGTCAATTCTGTCGGGTCCGTGGATATTAGATAGTTTGATGTTGCTGATTTTTTGCGTTTGCGGGCTGAGAACAAAAACAAATTCAAGTTACGTTTAAACCTTATTGGTTTTTTTTACGTGTGAAAATTCTTCATGGATTCTTACCGACGAAAACCACACGTGCCCTACCACTGCCTACAGCCGGGAGCCCCGGGCTACCCGTCTGAAGGATGTACCACCCCAGTTAATCCTTATGGATATTATAAATTCAAAAGTTTTTTTAAATATTTATCTCGCCAAACTGACTTAACCGTGGCGCATCTAGTGATTGGGGGCCACTTCTGACAATGGTTCTCAAGTTGGCGGCCCTGTGATGTGCCACTTCACGCTCCTCTTGAAGAACCCGGGATTGCTGAGTTTGTGAGTATAGAATGTATAGATGTATGTTTGTTTCTCTTTCACGCTTTAACAGCTAAAGGGATTTGGTACAGAGATATTATATTATAGTCTGGATCGACACACACATTTTTATCCCCGGCATAGGTACGAGTACCCATAGAATGCGGAGAACAAGGCAGGCGGAGCCGCAGCCTATACCTAGTTTAGAATAAATAAAGATTTCGAAGGCTGTGATTAACGGTACTGAAGTCAAATGATGATACTAAATAATGTTATACAAAGTATGTTCATTATATTAAAACACTAGCAGTCCTGCTTCAGTTTATAACTCAAAATAATGGTTCCAAGACAACGATGTCGTTGCGACAAATGACCTTACGTCACGACCGTATCTGCCTTTTGCAAAGTAATATTCCAAACTAGCTAATGACCGCGAGTTGAAGTCATCCTGATATTAAGCACGCAATGAAAATGGGATGTAACCTTGTCTAAATAAATCTACAATGACAGTTTTCGAGTAGCGTTGGTGCGTGTTCAGAATCGCTAGCGTCTCAGGTCTAAAAGATCGCATCCCATTTTCATCGCGCGATGATCATACCTACCCTTTTCCCAGAGGGACTTATACGCGGGATAAAGCGTATGTTTTTTTTTCGAAATTCTATTCTATTCTGTGCAAAATTTCATAAGAATCGGTTCAATGTTTCAGGTCTGGGAGCGTAACAGAGTTATTTTCTATAGTCAGACAGGACTTGAAACCCTGTCCTTGTCTGAACTACGGTGCCTTTTCTCACTTAAAAATAAAATATCTCTGTAATTTAGTTGCTATTTGAGTAAGCTTCAATAAAATTCGGAAATATCAGCCCACTTACCAGCTAAAAGGAACACTTTCTTCCCATAATCCTTCTCGAGGTGTAGAAAATACGTAGGGTAAAGGCCCCGGTCCATGCCCTTTCGATCGCGTGCTATCCGACACTTATACAACGTGCCGTGTTTAGCTGGCGTCACGACGAACATTTCCACGGCTCCTTCCACTGAGCCTTCGATTTCTGTGTTCTGTTCATGAAAACATATTGACAGTGTAAATATGGATTTGACGTTAGGTTGCAAAAATGGTGTTCAAGAACTCTCAGTACTAGTACTCTTACTTGCGAAAGAATGGTTATAAAAGTTTATAACGTGATAATATTTTGGTATTGACTGAAAACTAGCTAAGGGAACACGAAAAAGCAGCGATTGACACAGCGATAACTTTTCTTTTTCAATTTGAGGGAAAATCTATCATGGATGCTATGCTCTCTCTAACCGACTAAAAAACTGCACGTAACCCAAACGCCTAACAGTGTCGCATGTTAGGCTAACACCCTATGGTTGGGAGCCCTGGGTAAGCCCTCGGAAGGATGTCCCAGGACTCCCAACAGACCCACGGCCGCCACTGCGGTCCCGCCAAGGGGGTGGTTCGGGTGCAATCCCGCGTCTTTGGGGGGTTTCGGGTGTGATTCCGCTTCTAATGGTAGGGGGGAGGCGTGCGTGAATTCTTCACGTCACGCTGCCGTCATAGGCCTGCTTGTTGTATACGGGTCCAACAGAAGGATTTCTATCAATCAATATCACTTATCGCTGTCCAAAGTTGGACGTAGGCTTATCCCAATGATTTTGAGAGCGATTGGCCTTACTTTGGCTGGTTAGACGGGCATGATACAGGGTTTTGATTAGAATTTTCCTTCCCTCTTGCTATGGCTGATCTGTATATCTACACATTTAAATAATAAAGGATATTAAATACATAGAATTTGGAGTTCGTTCAACGTGCAGTTCGCTTTACATGGAAATTTAAGTCCATGACAGATTCGCCACTCAAACTCAAACGTTAAAAATGGCATGATACTGCAAACCCAGTCAAATACTGTTGTGGCCATTTAAAACATGTTTATGTGTAAAATAACATTAAAGTAGTGGTCTGAGTGTCTGATCTAGATAAGAAAATGATAAAAAAATATTTTGTTATTCCGAATTAGATTTTAAAAGAAAGATTATGTTTCGTGTTTATTGCTTAAAATAATAACAGCACTTTAAACCATTTTGCCACGACAGGTTATTCCACTAATATAAACGGAAATAAAAAAATACTTTCCTAGTACATAGAAGAAATAATAATAATTCTACACACAGCAGGTGCAGCAAAATTTGAGCCAAATCTGTTGAGCGTTTTGAATTCTACGTTTATACATAGATCATGGTTGCCTTTGCAAACGTTTGAGAAGATCCACGTTGCTTTTCTCCAGCAAACTGACAGCTGCATTGACAAAGTAGTTTATACTCGTCTTGGTTGGCCAAATCGCAAAAGAAGACAGAGGTATCA
This sequence comes from Miltochrista miniata, assembly GCA_933228765.1. Taxonomy (NCBI): domain Eukaryota; kingdom Metazoa; phylum Arthropoda; class Insecta; order Lepidoptera; family Erebidae; genus Miltochrista; species Miltochrista miniata. The sequence continues at coordinate 22,074,781 of OW121760.1, read as the reverse complement.
CGACAAATGTATGAAAAAGCTTCCCCACAAAATTCTTTTTTTAAATATTTTATTCAATTCATCTGAATCATTCAGTTTTTCCTAAGTTCTCGTTAAGTTTTTAATAATATTTATGGCAAAGGGAACGTGTCTTATTTGTTTATTTTGACATTTATCTACCTACCATTTGTGACCTAGCGTTTGGTGTAAACGCTAATAGACAAGTGAGTTGGCTGCTAACTGGCGTCGAAACCTTATGCTAAATGTGGACTCAGCTATACAGGACGAGCGAAAGGTCTTTACACTAATAGTACCACTCACCTCATTCTCCTGTGCAGGTGACACATCCCTCCGAGACTGAGCGTGCAAGGGAGCAACAGCTGCGTCCGCGCAGATATCATCGGTGCTAGCGTCCCGGCCCACGCTGCACACAGGCACGCTTTCTTCATCCTCTTCACCACTGCCGTCCCCTTCACCGACTGTTAGAACTTCGATCTGATTGCCTAATTCTGAAAATGGTTTATACGTTGATTTTCATACCATATATGTATGTAGAGACCCGATAGACGTTTTTATGTACACACGGATAAACATTTTCTATTGGACCAAATTATTAACTCGAATCAACTGGAACTCATATGAAAAATTTCATGAAAATCTGTTATTCCGTTTAGGACGAGTAGTCGAGTACGGTAGAGTTACGGAAAGAATTCTGGGACACAAACCTATAAAATACTGTAAGTACCTAGTTGAAAGTGTTTGAAAAGTCGTTAAGTAAACAAAGCCGAACACTCGTTTGCGTCGGCAAGTTCCATGTAAAACTTGCGAAAAGGTGCACATTGCGTATTTCATAAGAAAAAAAAATTGCCAGGCCCTATATGCCAGGATATATCTCTGGGTAAAAACTCAAAACCTGATCCCACCCTCTCCTTTCCGATACCGAACAACGCGTGCCGGGCAGAGATGCCACTCATACACAGTGGAGAGAATCTTCGACAGAACTGAGCGTTTCAAAAGATCGTTGCTCTGTCGAACTATAAAAACCTGGAACGACCTGCCCGCACATGTGTTTCCCTCATCTTACAATCCCGCGTTTTTTCAGCGGAGCGTGAAGAGGCATATCGCAGGGCTATTAACTTGAGGACCACTGTCAGCAGTCTAACGGACTGTGAAAGTGACCCCCAATCGCTAGATGCACCACGGCTTTCCATCAGGCTGACGACGACAATTTGGCGAGCTTAATATAAAACAAAAAAAGCATTAAGAATGATGGTCATGGCAAATAAATACATAGTATTAAAAAGTTATAGACATTGGCTCAAAGTTTGCATAGCTTGACTATGATTAATTGCGCGCTACCGTTGTTTGATTAATCGCAGTATTGATTCAATACAACCCTACGGCGCGTTTACTGTGTCCCGTCGTAAATGCGAAAGTAACACGTTTTGCATGTAACGCTTTTAAGACTAAATCACGGAAGTGATTCAGACGTTTAATACAGAGATAGAATAAAGCTCAGGAAAGTACCTATAGGCTATTATTTTAAAGGACCTATAGACGGAATTCAATTTCTGTAAGAAACAGGCAGCTATGGAATACTAGGTACTTGGTACTTGCATTACCTAGTATCCTACTAATCCTACTATGTAATATTATAAATGTGAAAGTTTGTGAAGATGTTTGGATGTTTGTTACTCAATCACGCTCTAACGGCTGAATGGATCTGGCTGAAATTTGGTACAGGGATAGAGTATAATCTGGAATAACACATGGGCTACTTTTTATCCCGGGAAAATGTTCCCACGGGAAGCGGGAACGGGAACCAAATTTCACGAGGGCGAAGCCGCGCGCTTCAGCTAGTAACTCTATAAAATACATTTCTATGTTTAATACTGTTAGCCCCTCTCTATAAAATAGCTAGCATATATCTATCTATATGCTTTATTGTACTAACTACAAAATAACAAAGTACAGAAATACATTGCAGAAAAAAAACCGAAATAGATTGCAGAGGGGCTTATGGTGAGACTTGTGTCTGTAGGCTGTGACTCTGTTGCATTAAATTACGTCACTAGGTCACGTGGATCATCAGTTCAAAGTTTGAAATAAAACAAAAATGAGAACGTCAATCGGATTAAACTTTCACTTTCACAATAAACGTTAGGGCCAGTCGGGTGAGACCGTCTCACGGCTTCTTGTATATAGTTAAGTATCAGATCCCTCCCTACCGTTGCTATAGTAACGACAACAGACACTAACGTGTGAATCACGTTAATATTATGACGTCACGACAACCGTATGTGAAAAAATTAAATACATTATCCTCAACCATATCGTACCTAAGGCGCTACGTATAGCAGTTTGAAGTAGGCATAGGCGTCTAGGTCACGTCAATCCTTGACACGTTTCACATTTCCTATCAATTTATTACATGTAATAAACATAACTGGGTTTTTCGCTACTCATTTAAACCTATTGGTACTAAGTACGACATGGCAAATAATAGTTTGAATAAGGGCACAGTTCTTTGCCTAAGTTACTTAAGTTAGTAAGCGAGGTCAGTAGCGATAGCTCAAAATTTAAAGAGACTGTGAAGTGCTTTTGTTCAAAGAGTCACTCAATGATGGGAGGAGCGTTTTCAAAGACAGCGAATGGTTAGGACATGATCACAAGACCACTGACTGCTCATCTCATCGTCCGAGCCCGTATGTAGCTCATCATACTATCGCTGTGACTGCTAGATGGCTACTAAATACAGTTGGGAGATTTGGGGTTTAGATGCAATTGTTGAATTCAATAAGATATAGGTAAGAAATTCAGTAGCGCCACTGTAAGAAGCAATGGAATAATAAGTCATTCATCATGACGCGTTTCAGCAAACGTCTTCGCGTCGTATACAAACATTGTAATATCCCTTTGATTCATACTCTGTAATCTGTAGGTAGGTTTAACAGGACAAACCGCAGGATAAACACAAGTTTCCGAGGAATACAACACAAGATGTGTCACTGTCGGGATGATGATGTATTCGTACCCGCACGTACTACCCGTTCGCTCTAAGTTTGCCGGTCGCCTCCCATGCAACGCCTCTACACCAGCCTCTACGCGAGCGGCAAACTTAGAGCGAACGGGATATACATGACAAGATTGTGGGCATTTGTTGACATTGCTATCTTATCTTCATAGCGGGCTAAAAGAATTCGACACAATACTACCTAGAAGCTCACATATTGCCTTTTGGGTCGAGTCCAGCAACGGAACTCCTGGTCTTGCGGCCCAAGACGTGCACCATAGAATTCCATAGAGCTAATGACATTTTTAAACTTTCTCGGTTAGATATAGGTCATAACTGGTAAAACAGTGCCGAGACGAGGACACTTATGGTGGAATTAGTCAATTCCCACAAAGTTGTGCCATGAGCTATGCTTGGAGTATCTTTGGAGGATAAACTCAGAAATTAGATTATCCGGCAGAGAACCAGAGTGGTTGACATAGCACATTGAAGCGGCAAAGGGCTGGCCACAACTGTCGAAGTATTAATGGCCGCTGAAGCAAAAGCATTTAGGAATGGAGACTGCAACTCAGTAAACGTAGGGTAGGACTTGCACCCTCCAGATGGACTGACCACCTAGCCTACGACCTTCTAGGTCCTAGAAGGTCGCAGGCTGGGACTGGATGCGAAAGGCGTCGGACGGTGTGTTGTGACGCAAATTGGGAGAGACCTAAGTCCGGCTGTGGTCTGCCATTTATGCTGATTTAATTGCATTAGATATTGTCATCTTAGTCAGTCAATATAAACATTAGTGAAGTATTTCTGTGAGACTGGCCCTCAATCGCCTCTAGATGCGCCACGGCTTACCATCAGGCTAGTGGCGTGGTCAATATAAAAAAAATCATAATATTCCTAAATTAATTGCTTTTATTAGAACAATGAACTAGGTTTTAATTATTGCAAAGATGTAAAGAACTCATTGACGTACAACTTCAAATTGCAGTACAAAGACATTGATTGTAAAAAAGCATGGGCCTTCACCTATTGAATAGTATATTGTGGTAAAGTAGATCAAGTTAGGTAGAATTGATGAATGAATAACATGTTTGTGTAAGATCCATGGCTCACCTATTGAATGGTTGAGTCACACCTACTGAATAAAAACCATTCTTATAATAATATTCAGCTGTGTAAATGTTAAACATTTACATTTTACTAGCTGTGTGGCTTTGCCTGTATGGAATTCTGTCCCAATTCCCGTATCTCAAGGAAACATATTTTAGGGATAAAAAGTAGAGTATGTGTTATTCCAGACCATATTGTATCCCTGTACAAAATTTTAGCCATATCTATTCAGACATTTTTCTAAAAATATTAGTAGGATACTTGTTTCTGAATAGTAGTTATTTATTGTATTAAATCCATAATTAAATTCACCATTTAAACTGTATATGTGCAGGGTTTCAAATCCTTTTTAGGAGATATAAAGCTGATTTTCCTTCATAAGTATGAAATGTTAAATATAGCAGAGGCTTATCGTAATGGCAGCAAGTGACACCTACATAAACTACAAAAAAGCAGGCTTTATCTTCTCAATGGCTAAGCTCAATTTGAATAATAGTGATATCAGTATCATCACTTCTATTCTAATTGACAAAAACACTAGTAGGTAACTCCCACGCCCATCATTGTTAGTGAAATCTCTCGAGTTATCTAGTGTGTGATCCAGTGAATTCTAATGACCGAATGAGAGTAGTTTGTCTTCATCTATACTATACTATACTATCTTCACATCAAATCCCTTGCGGGGTAGGCAGAAAGAACCAAAGAATTTTCTATCGAGAACCGTTCGGCAGCTCTCCTGGGGGGAACAATTCAATTTCATCTAATAGGCTTTTTTTTTTAATAGAGAGGACCTCATACAGATCCCTCCTACCTCAATATTCCTTGTACCTATGCTATGGTAAGTCCTGGAATAGCTTCCATTTCAGAATACATAATAAGTCTCGCTTGTTAGTAACCGTTTAAACATAGCAATAGGACAGACAGAATAATTAATCAGCTCTGATATTAAAAATATCAACTGGCTAAAGTATCCCCTTTCCTTCAGGTAGGCAGCATGTTGCCTGTCACCTCAGTAGTTTTAAAGAGAAAAAAAAAATAAGCAGATTTATATGGATATAGAAAATAAGCACAGCAGCTAATACTTACCATCGTAGGTTGATATTCTATTTGTTTGAAGGGGAATTACTTGGTCCGGATTGACTGGCGACATAAGATATTGCATCGGGCCATCGTAGCCTGCCACAAAAATAAAAAAACAATGCGCTTAACTAAAATAAAGGTACACCGATGCATGCAAAAATTAAATAAACATGTACAAAATTGGTTTAAATGAACAGGTATTAATAATCTACTTACCATGGAGCTCCCGAGACCGGCTGCCTGATATTGGACGTTTTGCTGAGCCTACCCTGAGGTCGTTAGCTTGGACCATACCGGAATTTTGGCGTTTCTGTTTCATTTTAAGTTCCATCAACTGGCGCTAAAAATTAACAAAAATAGAGGTTTCATCATTCATGTTCGATTTAAATTTAATTCACTTTAAGTTATAGAGAAATATTAAAATTTAATTTGTTTTCCTTCAACTTACTTGCTGCTCGATTTTTTGATCCCGCATTGATGCCATAGTTGATTGTGATTATTACGTGGAATATGAACTTATCTAAACGCACTACAGTTAAATTGTAAACGATTTAACTTTTAATTATAATTCAATACAATAATTGGCATTTCGTAAGCTCATTTTTGTTTATAAATCATCTTGCCTACCGTTGCCCAGGAAAACAGTGTTGTCAGCACAGAAACACTGGAAACTGGAAACACACAGAAATAAATTCCGCATTGTTGCCGTTGCCACACACTCGACGAGGAGCGATAGCAAGGAAAATGAAAATGGAGTTCTAGGTTAGGTGACACTTGTCATGCTGCTCGCCCGGCCCAATCGCAGTGCGCTGCGCGGCCAGCAACACGATGAATATCGTCAGACAGAGGGGTGTGTGGTTGTTATTCGCGTAAGCGTAGCATGGTGTATATAGTATAGCTGGTTAAATTAGATTCTCTCGACTTGATCATTCCGCCAAAATGAATAAATAATCCGTCTGGAGCTGAACTCGCATCCGTGTGTTTTGGCATTCCAGGCCAGACGCCCGTAGCGTCGTGTCCACTGGACCACCGCCGGTACTTAGTTTAGGTACTCTACTTAATACCTACGTCTTGCGGCGACGGAGGTACTATCTACCGACAACTTTGTAAGTAGAACGGTGCGAATGTATAGAATTGCATCTACAAATAATTTGTTTTGTGATGATACCTGCCCCTGCCCAAACATTAGAGATAATTTAAAAAGCTATTACGTATTACGCTAACAAAATCAAAAAAATATTTTGTTAGCGTATTTGCATGTAGCGTTATTTGCAGACAAGCTTTCAGCCCACTGGACTACACCTTCGTAGTATACTAGAGGACCAGGCTACGCGTTGCTGAAGCTAAGGTTTTTGTAATCCGGTACTCCCGAATGTAGCCACGTAGGCTTTCAACGAAAATAAAAAAATATCGTATCTCTCTTGTGTTGAATGAAACTTCATACGGCGTGCGAATTTGGTGAAAATCGGTTAAGTAGTTTAGGAGTTCGTTGCGGACAAACTATGTGAGACCACAGACGTACAATAAGTAGACGTAATTTTAATGAATATTAAACCACAAATTTTCTTCTTTGGCAATTCTGTTAACCGCAATCGTCAGTCGAGCTACTGTCAGTCAAGACAGTCCAGACAAGACGTCAAGTGTCACATTTATTTTTCAAAATGGCTCCTACCCGGAGTGTTTTAGGATTTTTAAACCCAAAAACTCTTACTAAAGTTTTCACCAGTAATATTGTAAAAACTCCATATCGTTTCGTCCACGGTTGTTACAGTTGTGATAATTTTGTAAACAGCCATGTCTTGTCCACAGCGAACTTAGCACGGAAAAATTGTAAGTTTTACACGCTTTTATTACATCACCGGTGTTAATTTTGCTCTTGAAAGACCACTACTTTGATCGTTTAATTATTTACATTCTGTGCACTCTGTAGTAACTAACGTTCAGGCATTTGTTGACATAATTTGAGTTTGCACTGAAATTTATAACCTTACTTTTTGCGTCGTCCTTTAGGTAATGTCAATACTAGACACCGTTATATCCATACCACTCATAGCTTGAGTAGGGCTGACTACTACAAAGTCCTCGGCGTATCCAAGAATGCATCTGCCAAAGATATCAAGAAAGCCTACTATCAACTTGCAAAACAATACCACCCGGATGCTAATAAATCTGATCCAGAGGCTTCCAAAAAGTTCCAGGAAGTCTCTGAAGCTTACGAGGTATGTTCGAAGTGCACTGCACAATTTAATTATTTTTATTATGCCTATTAATCTGTTTTAGAGTACCCCTTAAACTCAAAGTATACTACTGTGATAATAGTAGGTATCACAAATTATAGCCTACTGTAAATATTTGAATGTAACTTGTGTGTTAACTAGTTTAAAGGAATCAACAAATACAAGTTCGGTGTGTTTTTATGGAAATAATTACCTTACCATAACAGTTAAAGGATTAATGACAGGTAGTGATAGGCTAACCTAGGACCACTGTAAATTTATCCTATTAATTAGAAACAGTGAAATATATCTGTTAAACATTTTTGTTCTACTTTTTAGATTCTCTCCGATGAATCCAAACGTAAACAATATGATACATTTGGAACAACTTCTGACCACATGGGCATGGGTGGTCCGGGAGGATCTGATGGTTTCACTCATCAATGGCAGTACAAGTCTACGATAGATCCTGAGGAATTGTTCAGGAAGATATTTGGTGATGCAGGCTTCAAGAGTGATGTGTTTAGTGATTTTGCAGAGTCTCAGTTTGGTTTTGGGGCAGCTCAAGAGGTAAACTGACTATTCCATAACCTACCATGACATCCATGAAGTACTGGTGTAAATTGTAGTATGATTGATAAATCATACTACAATTTACACCAGTACTTAGTAGCTGATAAGCTAGATGGCTAGTTTACATGCAATAAATAATATAAAGGAAACTTTTAAGATTACTTTTACATACTGAGTTAACATGGTGGCCTCTGCCCACCCCTTTGATAATAAAGACATGATAATTGCGCATTTATTGTTTACTAGCTGACCCACGCAACTTCGTTTGCGCCACATAAGAGAGAGCATTACCTGTTCCTGTTGCATTTACTCCCGTCGCGTTGCGTTTACTCCTGTAGCGTCTCCTCATTAATATTCAATACTATGTGAGAGAGAGAGAAAGGTTTCTCGTCGCGTGTATTCCCGTCGCATTATTTTTAAGAACAATTTCGTTTATGAAAGAGGTATCCCGTGGCATTATTGTAGAAAAAAAAATGATTTATACTAAAATGGTTATTGTGCACCAACCAATTTTTTTAGAACTTTTTTAAGAGAAACAATTTTGTAGTACATATTTGTTACATAAAACTATAAATATTTACGTAGCACACGTAACGAAACTCTCAAAAGGTCTTTTCCCCCGTTTTTTAAACATTTACTATTACTGCTCCGCTCTTATTCGTTGTAGCGTGATGCTATACAGGGTGAATTTTTCAAAAGGGATTGGATGGCCAAATCCTAAACTATAAGGAATAGCGAAAAATGCTCAAAGGAGTCACGAGGCCGATTTTGATGAAACTTAAAACCTCATCATTAGATTTTTGAAAAACCAATAATCCTAGCTGGGAATCGAACCCATTGATATTGAAAAAAAAAACACTCCCTATATTATTACACCATACAATAGTGTTGCTATTAAGGATCTTATTCTGGGAAGTAATGATATACGGCAAACTAAAGGAAAGTGCTCATCTTAAACAAAATGCAATTTATTTTGCTTACGTTAACTGATTAATTGTTCAAAATGTGGTCTATTATTTTCAATACATAGCTGGATTCGAGCCCTCAAGGATCGTACTGCATTCAATATTATTGATTCTGTTAAGAATATTCTCCAAAGAATTATTCTGAGCATGATTTAAAACACGGAATATTTACGATCTATTCTGGGAATTTGAACGAAACAAATTATGATACAAAATTTAGGTACATGAAATATGAATTTATTAAAATTGCAAACTTTCCTTAAATTTCCCGTATATCATTACTTCGCAGAATTTGATCCTTATCAGCGACACTATCGTATGGTGGAATAATAAAGGGTGTGTTTTTTTTTTCACAATCATTGGGTTCGATTCCCAGCTAAGATTATTGGTTTTTCAAAAATCTAATGATGAGGTTTTAAGTTTTATCAAAATCGGGCTCGTGACTCCATTGAGCATTTTTAGCTATTCCTTATAGTTTTGGATTTGGCCATCCAAGCCCTTTTCAAAAATTCACCCTGTATAGCCTATGACACTCCACAATAATGTAGCTTTCTTTGGTGAAAGAATTTTTAAAATCGGTTCAGTAGATCCCGAGATTACCCGTTACAATTTAACAAATATACGAACACACAAACTTTACTTCTTTATAATATTAGTATAGATTAGTATAGATAATTTATTATATTTCATAACATTTTCTTCTTACCAGGTTGTAATGAATTTAAAGTTTACCGAAGCAGCCCGCGGTGTGAACAAGGAGGTTAGCTTAAATGTAGTAGATACATGTCCAAAGTGCTCTGGGTCTCGCTGCGAGCCTGGTACCAAGGCTATCAAATGTACTTATTGTAATGGAACGGGCATGGAAACATTCTCCAGAGGTGAGTTTTACTTTTTCTCATGTTTTACTTTGAATGTTTAAGTTTATGAAACTGATGAGAAGGTAGTTTTCTTTAAGAGTTGCCAAGATTAAAAGAAATGAAAACAATAGCAGTAAAGCATGTTAAGCATGCCTAGGGCTCTTAAGGAAGAGCTACTGCTCGGTATATGATGATGTAAAGTGGGCCATGCCGGTCATAAAAACATAAAACTATTCTGCTATGCAAGCAAGAGAGACAGGCGTCCAACGCATGCACAGGTTGTACTATGCGAATGCCGGAATAGTTTCCTTTAATATTTCATTTATTATATTATATTAGAGTAGTAAATAGTGTCAGGATAAGGACACTAACAGAAAGTAATATTCAGTGACTCTTCTTCATAATAAATGTTGTTTCAGGTCCATTTGTGATGCGATCGACATGCAGACATTGCCATGGAACTAGAATGCTTATCAAGTTTCCTTGTGTTGAATGTGAGGGCAAAGGCTCATCTGTAAGTATTTTTTACTGTGCATTGTTACTTGTTGCTGTTTGTTATAGTGCATAATGCTATTATACTTGCACTACCTCTGTGAAAACCTAAAGTCTAAAGGTCAAAGCCCACTTACACGACTCTGCTGCCACCCGGCAAAAATAATATAATTCAAATATAGGCTTTAAATATTGCTCATTAGATACATTTTACATTGCCATCATCAATTAGCAGACAGCTCGCTTTCAGCGAGCTTACCGCCGTTAGACTGCTCGGGAGGTGACGCCTCGCTGGGCGTGCGTTGTAGACGAGCGGTCGGCGCGGTGCCCGCGCGTTTACTGCTAGCAGTCGCCGCACCGGCACCGATCGCGAACTGTGTCTATTGCGAAAGGCGAGAGCAGTAGGCGGGGGACAGCTGGCGGTCTGCTAGCTGTCGCCGTGTGGACTGCTGGGTGGGTGCTAGCTGTCGCCGCGTAGACTGCGAGCAGTAGTCTTCTTTTAGGGCAGTGTTGGGTGGGAGCGGTGTTGGAGCAGAGTCGTTAAAGTGGGCTATGTCCTTAAATTGTAAATCTGTGGTTCCCAAAGTTGACATCACCTGACCCATTTAACAAAATAATCCAATCTTGAAACCTACATCTCCACGACTTTCGAAAATTCTTTTCTATATGACAGTCCGTCTTAAAGAAACGAATTTTCGAAAGTCGTGGACGGTCGATGTATCGTCTATTTTTCAGGACCCACTACAGTATTTGTTAAACTTACCTGAGAATTGTTGCTTTGAACTGAGGCACAGCAAATTAGATGATATTATTACTATTATTTTCTTGTGGGGGACGCTGGCTAATATCAAGGGGACGATCAGACTACCTGTTCCGCTGCCCGTTTCCCCAGTAAATTGATGCTATGTCAATCGTCAATGAAATCAGCCTATGGCAGTCCACTGCTGAATGTAGGTCTCTCCTAATTTACGCCACAACACATTGTCTTGCGCCTTCCGCAGCCAGTCCCGACCTGCACTCTTTTTTTAAGTCGTCGGCGTCGACCATGAAAACCTTTCTACCCTATGCACCTTCAGTATCCATTCCTGGCCTGCAACCTTTCTTGAAAGAAAGAAAGAAAAATTGGTTTATTTCACTTAGGCATATACAGGTGCACTTGTAAAACGTCCAGAATATAAATAAAAAAATCTACCATCAGTTCACAACGCGACCCACCTGAGAAGAACTGGCAAGAAACTCCTGGTCATCGGTCCATCCGGCGGGTGGACGTCCTACCCTATGTAATAACATGAAATATTAAGCAAAAATTCATCATCTAAATATTCCTATCGACAGGTACAACGCAAGAAAGTGACAGTGCCAGTACCAGCTGGTGTAGAAGACGGCCAGACTGTCCGCATGTCGGTCGGTAACAACGAGGTGTTTATCACATTCAAAGTGGAGAAGTCCAATTACTTCCGCAGAGATGGTCCTGATGTTCATACAGATTGTTCGGTAAGCTGATATTGTGATTTCATTGGATTAAAATGGCATGCTCCTTTTATAAAAAACAGCGTACCTCACGCGGTAGTTCCCGTTCCCGTGCGAATACGGGAATAAAATACAGCCTATGTTCACTACATAGAGTGTAGCTTCCCAACAGTGACAGAGTTTTTCAAATCGGTCCAGTAGTTCCAGAGCCTATTTGATGCAAACAAACAAACAATAAAATCTTGCCTCTTTATAATATTAGTATAGATTAGGTTCTCCAAGCATACTGTTAACATATAAAAGCAATTTGAAAACACTTTTGTCTGCTCAGCAGACAAAAGTGTTTTCAAATTGCTTTTATATACAGACCAGACGAATTTGTCCAGTGGGACACTGGTCCCACTGGACAAATTCGTCTTATGATGCCGTGTAAAATTTTTCGAAAACTACGAAGTCAAGGTGAATTTAAATCGTCATGGGTTTTTTATCGCTATTAGAATTCTTATTGTTTTAGCTTATTCTACTATTCGGGGTGGAGACAAAATTATCACAAAAATCTGCCCGACGGCGCCCGTTCTCCAGTTATAAAAGTATTTTTAGAAACCCAATTGTTTTGAACTTTATGATACTTATTTGTCATATAAAAATCTCCACCTTAATTCCAGATTTCGGTCGCTCAGGCAATGTTGGGTGGCTCTGTCAGGATACAAGGCTTGTATGAAGATCATACATTACAGGTAAGTTTTCTAAGGCTATTTAAAATACTTGTAAGATTTGGTATTATTGGCATTTGCATTTTTTACATTAACTATTTGCATAGCTCTATTTAAGAGTCAGTCTTTTTATATTGCTTGGATAAAAAGAATAAAAGATGCGGAAATTGGTTATACGCGAGATTAAAAATCCCTACTAATATTATAAAAGCGAAAGTAACTCTCTCTGTCTGTCTGACTATTACGCTTTCACGCCTAAACGGCTGAAGAGATTGAGATGAAATTTGGTATAGGGATAGTTCGATACTTTTTAACCGACTGCGCAAAAGGAGGGTTATGATTTTACACGATATCCGACTTCTGCGCAGTCGAAACCACGGGGAACAGCTAGTAAGTTTATATAAATAAATATTGTTGGTCATTCTCACACAAGATTGCCGTCTTATCTAAAAGACATGCTAGTTAAAAAAAATCTTATTCTCCTTTCAGATAACTCCTGGCACTTCTTCACACACAGTTGTCCGTCTGTCCAGGAAGGGTATGAAACGTGTCAGTCATACTGGCTACGGGGACCATTATGTGCATGTAAAAATACAGGTTTGTAAAATTACTATTTATCATTCAACCTTTTTCTGGCATTTGTGGAGGGGTTTCTTATTTTGATCACATCTTATCATACAGTTAATATTGAGACGTTACGTTGTGTGCTTCGGAAGGCACGTTAAGCCGTTGGTCGCGGCTGCCAGTCAAATGGCAGTTGTTAGTTGAAGGCCTTTAGGCGGCTTAAAAAATGTAAACAGTAGGCACTAGTAGGCAGTCACAACCTGCGTCTGTCCATCTCAACACAGCAATATAGCTAAACACCTGTTATGTGGTACCAATTCTAAAAAAGGTGAAATGTGGGCATATAATATGCCTCTTGCCTACCACTTCGGGGATAAAGACGTGACCATATGTATGATATGACTGTATGTTTCGTTGCATAAGGCGTATGTCCTGGCTGCCATTAACGGTTAGCGAAGTTAAAAATCTAAAATTGACAAAACTCTGCCCTAACTCGGACAAAATCCAAAATGTGGTCGTATAGCCTCTATTTTCGGCATAAAATCGACTTGTATGTATGTAAATAAAATTGGACCACCATTACGGCCTTTTCTGAAGAAAGCATAATGGCGGGGCCATAACAAAAAAAAGATTCTAGCAATCAATCAATCAAATTTTTATTTAAACATTTTTATCTTCAGGTACCAAAGACATTATCGGATAAGCAGAAGGCGCTGATTTACGCATATGCGGAGATGGAAGAAGATACGCCTGGACAAATATTCGGTGTCTCCTTCGACAGAGATGGTAAGATACAACTGGTACTAGTTAGAAAGAGAGAGTATGTAGGTGTGATGCATAGAGCAACGCGACCAGTACAAAGGGATTAGACATAGCATCTTTGCTTATACATATCTGTCTGTTATATGCTTAGATCATCTAACCACATCATGCGCCTTACTTAAGCATTGTTTTCTGCCATTGCACATGACCATTTGGTCTTTTGGCTTTATAAAAGCACTGTACATCAGTACATCATTTTATATGATTAAACTAGTACATTTCATTGTAGTTGACTGTACAATAAAAATTAACACACAACAGCCATTACGCGTTTGTCGATTAATACATTTTTAAATGCAATGAAATTTTATATGTCTTTGTGTTTCCCCCTTCACTTGTATGAAAACTGGCAGAATATTTTTGTATGCGGTGGTTCGCAAGGGCTAGTCCCGTGATATATGGTCTAAGCTTATAATTGTTGCGAGGGGAATTGTATTCATACACACCACTACAAAAGCAGTTAGCTGTCACTATGGTACTTATAGCTTGGCAAGAAAGTCTAGAAACGATTGCTGACTGGCTTCATTGTCAAAAAGCTGCCAATAACGTCACATATATGTCTGTCAGTCAATGACGGTATATAATTTGATTGGTGGGTTTTATTGACGGTTGTTAACAACTGGATACTGATTGATGGTACTTTTTAACGGGTTGCCATATGAACAGCACAGTGGCTCCTCCATTATTTTGTTCTCTTTTTTGCCAAGCTGTACACAAAACAATGAATACAATACACTCATAATTTCAAAGCGTACTCCTTTTAGGGACACGCTTTGACAAAGGGGAAAGTCTCAGTATGGCGCTTCGTTTCTCGATAAATGTCTTGGATCGTGTTGCTCTATGGGTCTGATGTAATATGTTAGTAATGTACCTTGCGGCAGTCCATATGAATCATAATGGAGTGCCACAAGGTATTCATAAAATATTATTTCGTACCTAAATATAACATTATTGTTTACTTGTACTACAATGTCAATAATAGGTTAATAATACCCCAACTAGCTGATGAATGTGAAGGCAATTCGAAAATGAAATTGTTTTACATCGATTTATTTTACAACCTTCTGTGCACCTTAGCATCTAGTCCTAAGTCCATTTTGGTGCAAAATTTGCTCAATCAGTTCAATATAAACAGTTCAATCGAAGAATAGAACTAGTAGTTTGAAAAAGGAGCTATAAATAGGATCAAAACTCCTTAGGAACTGGGATTGAGAAGTCACTTACTTAAAATGAATCGGTGTTTTTAAAATCAGAATCAGACCAAACATTTATGTTACAGACAAATCAAAAAATCCCAGTGACAAGGGGACCGGTACTGAGAATATTCACAGGGAAAATCGTGATAACGAGGACATCAGACATAATTCTAAAGTATACAATGCACTAGGAAATTTCAGTGACGCTTTCCATGAAAATAGATCCTATTTCATAATAGGTTTTATAATGGCGGTTATGATATGTACTGTTGCGATGTTACAAGACCCCGCCGATAAGTTTGGGGCGTTTGAGTATGCTAATAAGCTCGATGAAGGTAAAGGGCAGGAGATGGATAAGCCTTTTGGGTATGAAAGGGCTTTGAAACGTGATAAAGAAAAGGTGCCTGATTTGTATCAAGCGTGAACTGCCTAAAAGTGATTTGAAAGAGGGTAGATGCTAATATTGTTTTAGTCCAATAGCGGCGAATAGAAAATATCGGTCAATAACCCGATCGATACCACTAAATAATAAGTACAGATGGTAAGCTACTGCTCGTTCGCTCTAACTTTGCCGCTCGGCTCCATACTAAAGTCGAAATTTTAATTAGACGAAGTAAATTGACAGCAACTAATGTCACTTCTTCATACAATGTTGCGTATTTTCTATGACGAAGTGACATTAGCTACTGTCAATTTACATCGTCTTATTAACAATTCGGGTATACGCCTCTACGCCAGCGGCAAAGTTAGAGCGAACGGGTAGTACATACAAAGTGCGCTCGGGGTTCGCACACATAGACATGTTCACAGACACGAGGTCAAAGGATTTTAAAAGTAATTTCTATACTGGTTTGTGCGCGAGTGTGCGTAGCCGAGGGTAGGTTTGAAAAAAAAAGGGTACCTACATATATATGAAATTGCTTTCTGTACCTTATTATTTTGTACCGATACTGCTATCTCTGTCGTTCCCGTTTAATTCCTTATTTGCCTTTCATTTGCACAGTTGCGGTAGTGATGTCTGTGAGGGTAAAAAGTCAGTATGTAGTCCAATTTGAAGATAGAAATATATACTGGTCGATTTCACGCGGTTTCATCCGAGTAGATCCCGTTCCCGTGGGAATACGGGAATAAAATATAGCCTATGTCACCCGGAGCTAGTGTAACTTCCTAACAGTAAAAGAATTTTTAAATTCGGTTCAGTAGTTGGAGCCCATTCAGTGCAAACAAACAAT
This sequence comes from Miltochrista miniata, assembly GCA_933228765.1. NCBI lineage: Eukaryota > Metazoa > Arthropoda > Insecta > Lepidoptera > Erebidae > Miltochrista > Miltochrista miniata. The sequence goes on along the minus strand of OW121760.1, from coordinate 22,058,505 downwards.
CAAATCTTTCCTCTTTATAATATAGATGAAGACAACAGTCGAAGTTGTAATACAGCTTTGGTTTATTAATTCGTTTTGACTCAGTCATTGTCTTAATATATTTATTTATGATTTTACGTTTTGTTAATTGTGATATAACTTGCGTTTGATGTTCCTGTTTATTACTTTTGTAAGATATTTAATTTTGGCTTCACGTTTTTATATCTGGTGTAAGATAATAAATGTAGGTATGTTTTACCTCTCTTTCTCTCGGTTTCATGGCACAACAGACACAACAGCATAGTGAGTGAGAAATGAATATAGTACTTAGTATCTTTTCATTATTTATGTGGGCAATTTGAATGATTTGAATGGCACAATTGAATTATCCCAAGTACTTCCGTGGCAGAATTCAGAAATATTTATCGAGATTTGATGGGTATAAAAATATTCAAAGAAAGTATAATAGAATTTTATAGAATTAATAAAAGATGTTGTCTGTTTGCTTGCTACATGTAATTTTATGAGTTGTATGTGAGTTAATATGAATGAGTTTGAATGATATCTTGTGAGTATCCTATCAGATTCCATATTTGAGACAATATAGATTAATAGTCACTACCCAAGCGCAGTATTAGTTTTTGTGTATAAAGGTATGAGTCCGAACTCGACCACAAGCGGCGCTGCAATGCCGCTTGCGGTCGAGTTCCCTTAACGCTGTGCTTATTGAAAATGTCTAGTCTATACCTGCCGATGAGTGGTTGAGACAGAAAATAACAATTAAAATTAAACCTTGCGTTCTAAGAAATAAGGTTGGTTTAAGGAAGGTACGATGTCCTTAGTTTACAGCCAGAGTACCTGAAGTTGGCAATGATAACCATACCAAATACTAGATAGTGAGCGCCGGGTGGCGAGTTATACATTTTTCCTTTGGCATGCCTTATTACTATAAGGTTTAAAAAACAATTTTAAAGTATAAAGGGCGTGAATCTCCTCCGCTATTTTGATTTACTTTTCGAAAAAGTATTCTTAAAAACTAGTTTCGTAGAAAGAATTATTCTTCGTACGATACTAGCTATGTTGCAACGGTTTCATAGGCGGCCTAAAGGCCGCTCGATGAAATGAGTGAACCACAGTCGCCTGGAAAGAAACTCATAACTAAGAAAAACAATACTCGACTTTAACTGACCGACATTAAGGTTTAATTTAAATTGTCACCTTCTGTCTGCTTACCGCACATCGCGATGTATTTTGGACATTTATTAGAAAGTGGTGGTTGACAGAAACTTATACGCAAAAACAAATAGGTAGCGTGTTTATAGATTATAGTATGATGGATGTTACATAAATTGTAAATATTATAAATTGTTTCATGAATACATGAAATTCGATACATTGGTTGTTTCATTTCATACCTTTTGGCATCCCTGTACCATACCATCATGCTATAATCTATGTTATGTGGTCTGCCTGCTTATGCGCTGAATTACAGAACGTTTTTTAAAACCCAGGAAAATATTGAGCGTAGTTTATAAAGGCTAAAACTATCTTCAAGCGTTTTTGAGTTTTGAGGACCATTTTGTAATGCAGGCCTAAGATGTAGATACTATTTCAATACAGCCTATGGCAGTCTACTTCTGGACGTAAGCATCTCCCAAATTTTAATTTTGTTAGCGTTTAGAGCGTGTGCAACACCATAGGAGAGTAAAGCCCAAAACAATAGATCCTTTCTCTTGGTTGTAGCAAAGATAATAATAATAGTATTACATACAGATAGCAACTCCCTGCCCCTCACTGAGCAAGCTTCCCCACCCCCGCCAGTCCCGCCACAGCTGTCATTATAGTTGGCGGGTGTGTTGAGGGAACATTTGCTTAGCCTTATTGGTTACACGCACACATTCAAGCTCTGTACGATGACAGAATTGAAAACGAATCATTTGTAAGGAGTTTCCGCCCTGTGGTTGTATTCCAACTGACTGCAACCTGCCTTTCATTTAGACCAGTGTTACATATTTATAGGTGGTTGTGACTATAATGAACTGAACACCTATATCAATATGTAATAATAACACTCCAAGACTTTGATGAGTTTATTGTAGGAACATATATCGCTTTCAAGATCAAGTCTATACAAAAACATGTAACAGGAGAATCTTAATCTAGCCGTCTGACATCTCCCGAATAGGCTCTCTCTACTCTCTGGTCAGACCATAGTCACGCAACTCGTCTGCGTCGTTAAGGCTAGTTGCCTGGGTGGCAAGTACTGGGACTAATGCCGCCACATATTCTTGATAGTGACACGTGATACCTGGTAGTGAAATTAAATACTTATGATTATTTACATCTAAAGGAAGTTCCAAGATATGAGGCCGTATACTGGGACATCCTCGATCTACATGCTTGTAGTCATTACTGCTATTAAACTTGTTGTATAGGAGTTATAACATTGGAAATTTAGGTGTGGATTCTTCTTCTTATCCGGTTCACTCTTGACAGAGCGGTCGTGATCGTTATGCATTAGTATTATTGGCAGGGGCAGATGTAATGCGCTTCACGACGTTTCGCCACCGATGTCTGTTGAGGGTCATCCTGCTGCACTCGTTAACTGAACCTCCAATGGCAGACTTGATCTGGTCAGTCCAACGGGTGGGTGACCTTCCGCGCGGTCTAGTGCCTTCTACCTTTCCCTGGACGACAAGGCGTTCTATAGACTGATTGCCACGCCGGGAAACATGACCGAAGAAAGTAAGGATGCGAGATTGTACTATTGAAAACAGACGCTGCCTGATACCGAGTTCTTGAAGTATCGATACATTCGTGCGAAACTCTGTCCACGAAACCCCAAGCATCCTTCTCCAGCACCACATTTCCAGAGCATCTATTTTCTGCCTTTCCACTTCTCGCAAGGTCCACGTTTCAGCTGCGTATAGAAATATGGGGAATATAAGTGCCCTCACGAGCCTGGTCTTCGTGGCTTTAGTTATGTTTTTATTCCTCCATATTTTCCGCATCTTGTCCATCGCTGTTCTCGTGATGCCCATACGTCGTTTGACCTCGTCGATGCATCCACCGGAGTTTGAAATCAGAGCCCCAAGATAGATATAAGATTGGACTACGTTGCAATTCGCGATTTGAGTCACTTCAGGCGAATTATTCATGGCACGGTTAACAATCATTACCTTGGTCTTGCTGCGATTAATTTTAAGTCCAAACTCATGGCTCACTCGCTCCATCTTTAACAGTAGGTCTTCCAAGTGTTGCGAACTGGTTGCAAATAAGGTGGTGTCATCCGCGTAACGCAAGTTTGCAATCCTGTATCCACCAATTGTTACACCATCCGTCCAGTCTTCCAAAGTGATACGCATTATTAGCTCTGTGTACACATTGAATATGAGCGGTGATATAATGCAACCCTGGCGTACTCCAGCACTAGGATGGAAATTACTTGACAGGACATCATCCGTGCGAACTGAGGCTGTACCATCTTCATATAGACGTCTCAAAAGGTGTACAAGATGTTTTGGTGTGCCCATGCCTAGCAAGGTCCTCCACAGAACCGGCCATTTCACCGAGTCAAACGCTTTGGAGAAATCAACAAAGCAAATGAATACGGGCTTATTGAATTCTCTCGACTTCTCGATGATCTGGCGTACGATGAGAATTTGTTCCCGAGTACCCTTCCCTTTCACAAAACCGGCTTGTTCCGGAGCGATCTCCTTAGAGAGGTAAGTTTTCAATCGCTCGTTGAGAATATGTAACATTATTTTGCTAGCATGTGATATTAGTGCAATGAGGCGGTAGTTGTTACATTTCTTCGTAGAACCTTTCTTGTGCAGAGGTGTGAACACGGTACGTGTCCATTCCGAAGGCCAAACTCCCGTCTGCCAGACTTTGTTGCAGATGAGATGAAACATCTGGTCGCCACGTTCTCCTAAGGCTTTAATTGTCTCTATAGGAATTGCATCTCTACCAGTTGCTTTTTTGCATTTCAGGTGCTTTATGGCAGCTCTTACTTCGGTTAGAAGGATGTCTGGTTCCAAATTCCCTCGCTCCGGGTCTGTACTTGCAAAATGTCGCGACTGTGGGTCCAGGAACAATGACTGACAGTAGCTCTTCCATGTTTCAGAGATTTGTTCTAGTTCTGTTATCACTTCATGTTTGTCGTTCTCAATAGCCCAGGTTTTGGTAGGTAGAGATTTAGTAATAAGACGAATTTTGTGATGAAGATCTCTAGACTCATGCTTCATAGCGTGTTTTTCCACCTCTTCACAAATGCCACGAAGGTGGGAATTTTGGTCGCGCCTGCAGCAGGCTTGGATGTTAGCAGACAACTGATTCAGTTCTCTTATGTCTGTTCCTGCTGCTTTCTTAAGGCGCCTCTCTTCTATTAGAGCAAGAGTACTATCCGTCATCCAATGTTGACGTTTGCGTGTTTCTGATCTTGGATTTGACTCGACCACTGCATTTTGGATGAGATGTTTAGCCTTATTCCATAGCATATCTGGTGAAGCTTCACTGTGGCTCATTTCGGTCCATTCCTTCCAATTCCGCTCAAAAGCTGCATTGAACTTATCGCTATCCGCAACTTGTGTTCGCCTTATTTTCTTTAAGGATCGTGCGGCTTTGAGTTTCAACCGCATCTTCACAATTAGGAGTTGATGGTCGGAACCACAATCGGCCCCAGGAAGCGTGTGGGCATTGAGGATAGAGGTGCGCCAGCGTGATCGAAAGAGCATATAGTCGATCTGGTTTTTGGTACTACCTCCAGGTGACGTCCAGGTGAACAGTCTACGGGGATGGTGCTGGAATAGACTGTTCGCCACCACCATGTTGTTTTCGTCTGCGAACTGCATGAATCTTTCACCTCTATCATTGCGTAGCCCGAGTCCGAAGTCTCCCACACTTTTGCTGTACTGAGCAGAGTTTGCGCCAATTTTCGAATTAAAATCACCCATTATTATTAGTAGCTCTCTGTTGGGGATTTTGCCAATGGTTGCCTGTAATTCCTTGTAAAAACTCTCCAGAACGGGGAGCGGTGCTTCTCTGGTGGGGGCATATGCCTGTATTAGGTGAAGGTTTACAGGTGACGCTTTGAGTTTCATCGACATAATGCGGTCGCTAACTGCTTCATACCCCATCACACTGTTATTCTGATGTTTAGGAATAAGAATTGCTACTCCGTTTTGGCTGTTGTCAACGTTGCCCGAAAAGTAGACTGCATGGGTATCGGTAAAGAAATGCCCGTTGCTTTTCCAATGGGTTTCGGCTAGTCCACAAATGCATAAACCACATCTGGTAACTTCCCTCTCCACGGTGTTAAATTTACCGGGTTTTAGCAAACCACGAACATTCCACGTGCCTATCTTCTGAATCTTTCGCAATTTGACGGAGTTTCCAGTAGCATTTTTTCCACGTGAAGCCTGGTCTCCTACTCCATCATGGCCGGTAGTCCATTTCCCACCGCTCGCCCCGGACGCGGCGCGGCGCCGCTCGCTAGGCGGTTCGCATGGCAAACGTGATTCACTTGTTTCTACTTCCATAACGATTTTCTCGGGAGATTAGTTGCAGTGGTTTCCCGTTGCCTTCTGCACCAGACATTTTAGGGGTTATTTGTACCCCAAGGCCCCTGTAGCCTCTTCTGACCTCTGGTCAGGAGTATGGTTATACCGCCATTGCTCGGTCGCCATTGCCTCGTCTGTTATCTAGCAGGGGGACCGCGGTATAGGAATACCGCCGCGGATGATGTGTTGTCCGCGCGTGCAGGTGAGGTTGACAGTTGGGGCCGGAGAGATGTTAATATCCGTTCTCCCCCATTACCCCCCAGTTGTGGATTAGTCCCAGTAAAAAAAGGATTCAGTCCTACATAATAGGTGGCGATAGCAAGCCCATTTTTTTACGTGAGGGAAAATCCTAATGGATGCTATGACTTCTACCGACCAAAAACCTCACGTATCCTGCCTAACAGCGTACGGTTGGAAGCCTTGGGTAAGCCCTCGGAATGATACCCTAGGACTCCCAACAGACCTACGGCTACCTGCTTCTGTAAGGACGGTGAGCAGCCTCCTCACCGTCCTCAGTCCCCGGTCATCGAGGCCGATAGTCTTCGGTGAAGACACGTCGGCGGCGCCTGCCGCCGACTGCGAAACTCGGGTGGGAGAGTTCTCTCCCGTTCCCTCCCCGCCGTCTATTTCACGAGCATGACCTGCTCGCAGACAGAGGCAGCGCAGTCCCACTTACTCCCGCTGGTAAGTGTCCACATCCAGACCTGCCGCGAGGACCTGGCGCTGTTGCGCCCACGCCGTGCGATATCAAGCCTGGGCGGCGATTCTCGACTTTAAAAAATTACGGGTGAAATATAACTTTTCTAACATTTAGAAACTGCTTAACATGAGACAAAAGAGATTTCACCAGAAAACTTTCGCTTACGCTTTCAAGTCTTTCGATCGAGAATCAATTTTGTGTTATTTCTGTTTCTGTTCTAGGTAAAACAATATAATAAACGGTACAAGATCTTTTAAGTAATCACCTGGGAGCCCAGTGAGCTTAGACTTCTTTACTTTTATTGAGTAGTCGTAGTTTCTCATACTTTAGTCGATAGCTATTTAGAATACTTATTTAAAGATCAAGGGTTAGTCATCAAGTCATCATATTAGGTAGAATACCTTTGAAATAAGAGAAGATAGTTACAATTCTAACTACTGTACAGTAGCGATCACGTATCTTGCGCACAATACTGTAATATTTCCTTATATACTTAGATACGATAGGTCTCTACCGAAATCGTCCTCGTAGTGTACCCGTAACGATGCCGTGATGAAGAGAAGGAAAGCTCGAAATAATACTACCGACGAATCCGTCTAACCACGGTGATACACATAGAAATCTCTTTTTTAGCTGTTTTACTTGTGGTAGACTTGTAGAATATGCCAATAGCATTATACGATACACAGTCATAGAAATTCATGTTGTAAGGTACCATTTCATGCGTTCATTGAGAAAGCCCTATAAACCCTAGTAGACTATTAGACAGGAAACTGTCAGTCTAGTGTAGTCTCAACCGTTCTCAGTTCAGGTGATACACAAATTATTCTGCCTTATTTTGCGAAGAACGAGCCATATTCCTAACTTACTATTAAAAAAAAATGTGGACATTCTCACACAACGTCATCTAGCCTAAATTAAGCTAGACGACTGATAAATATACTTATATATTTCTAAATACATACATATTATAGATAAATTACACCCAGACAACAAATCAATGTGCTTATCACACAAAGAGATTTGTCCTGGGTGGGAATCAAAACCGCGACCTCCGAATCCTTAGTCAGGCACACTAACCGCTGGACCACGAGGCCAGTCAATAATTGAAAGTAGATTATACTTCTAGGACATTTTACATGACATGTCCGTGTCCGTTTCTACACAGTGAAACAGTGATTGGAAGTTAGAGCTGTTCTAAATCTACTTCTATTCCAAACCCTAGGGCTGCGGAAGGTGCCTCTGGGTTTGCCCCCACGTGCAGACTAGCCATATCTGTACGTTGGTTGGCTATTCAATTGAAGGCGGCAACGCCTATGGAAGCATAAGGTCCCCAAGTGGTCTGAATTGAGAAGAATCCGGTAAAAACATATGGACCAACTGTACATACATAATATTAGACAAACGTAACAACAGAAAACTCTATTCCCAGGTAAGAAGGTGTCGATATCTGAGCCTCACAACCTCGTAGATGCTGTCAAAGAAGCACTTAAAGAGAAGAAATCTATTGAAGGGACCACCGAGGAAGAACCGCTTGAAGAATCCAAACGAAGCAAAGGATAACTCGTTCAATATCGTAGGAAATGTATTACGGTGCGACTGAAATAACTTAGTTACTTTGTGTAGTATATTTCTATTCTTTGTATAGATTACATTCGTTCATTGTTTTGAGCTAAATGAGCTGATCATTTGAGCTAAAAATATGTACATCTTTATATATTCTTTGGTCTGATTACATTGGCTGCTATAGGCAACTGCGGCCTGCTAATCTTTTCCACATTGTTGCAAGCGACTGCTGTCTAAACTCCCTCTGAAAGAGTTTCGGTTAGCGAGCGGGTTAGACTGACTCCGCAAATTCTATCATGGGTGAGTTTTTGCACTACCCTCATCATGATATGAAACGAAAGTTAATGCTAGGATGGAGAAGCGAATTTACAATCCCCCTACTAATTATATTAATCAAATCAGCCTATGGTAGTCCAAAACTGGATATAGGTCTCTTCCAATTTACGCCACAACACACGGTCCTGCTGATTTGGGATCCAGTTCTCGCCTGCGACATTTATATTGTGAATCAGTTTTAAAAGGCAAAGTTAATTTGCTCAGATCCTCTATAAAGTGTATCTAGAAATTCCAAATAATTTTCATTTTATTTTAAATGCAAATTAAGATTTTCCGCTCTATGAAGTATTATTCTTTTGTAAATCTGTCATCCCTTACAGAATCTTTTACTAATTCAACTTTGCCATTGCCTGAAATGATGAATAAACTGGAAATGCAAATCTAATCTTGTCAGGTAATAAAGCAAAGTTGTTTTTAAGAAGTTTGTTTTTGTCGTTATAGATGATCTTATTTGCGACCTATTTTAAATATTTCTTCGTCACATTCGGGCAAAGTTTATTTACTGTATTGAAACTCAGGTATAGGTAGTAAAATTCCAAAGTTTAGTTTATGAATGCCGTTTTCTCCATTAGTATTGTTTTTAATAGATTTTAACAAGACAAGGTTTCCCTTTGTATGGATTTATTATATGATTCTGTGATACATGTAGTACTGTGTAATTTTGTCCTCGATTTAAGATAATACTGCTAGTTATCTCGATGTGGAAATTTCATGTTTTATTGGACATTTCGCTATTAGTAATAATCAAAGACGCTGTATATAGCCGTTGACTAGTTTGTAGGAAATGGTAGGTAAATGAAATAACAAATTTATTTAAACAGTGTTTTATTTATACAAACCCTAATAAAATGACTTACATATACTCATTCTGGCAAAGTCAACTTTGCCCATAGCTAGCAATGTTGAATTTGGAACTGTGGCACTATAAAAGCTTCGACTAACACACTGAACTGAATTTTAGCTTGATTAACGATTCATTTTATATAAATCGTTAATCGAGCTATATTTCATAGAATAGACAGCAACGCACTACAGCCTGACTTTGCACTTCCATAATGTCTAAAGGTTAACTCGAGCCCTCAGTAGCGTACAATCTGTACTTCTTGGATGCCCACTTGATGGCTGATATACTGTATCGGCGCAGACTAGCCAGAACACAGGCTATGAGTATTACAGCGCCCTCTATGTAGAATCCGTATAGAACACGTACGTGGCCGGGTATCTGAGAAAGCAAAGTATTAGATTGTGAGAGTTCTGTCTTTTTCACTCCGATCAACAAAACTGACCAGCCTCCACAAGTGGCACAAGCGTAAATCTTAAACGAAAGGATGGAATATATCGACCAATCACCAAGAAACTCGTGACGAAACGCCGGCGATGAGCTTGGGTTACCACTTGTCTAAGGAGGCAGCTGTTGTAGGTACAGAATGGACCTTAATGACGTATTCCTATCGGCCCAACTGGTTGATCTGTCTAGTCCTGTCCTCGTGAGAAAATTCTGTAGGGCTAGAAACTAGAAAGAGTTTGTTTTCATAGTTTAGTAAGTCCAAACTATGGCGCTTTTTGATGTCGGTATTTATATTTGCCACGCATGGTTCGCTGGATCCATCGTATCCAGTAGTTCCATTTCCATTGCCCAGTTCCATGAGGGACCTACTACGAGTAGGACCTTCAGCCCGGTAGTTTCAACGATTTTTTTAGGGAGTAGGTACCTACCTAAACGTATCTTTTCTGTCGTATTTTATAAGCCTAAAGGTCTTATAAGCCAAACGTTTTCAGCTCATGCGAGTTGAAAAGCAGACCAGCCTATTCCAAAATTTCTTAAATTTGAGAAATGTGGGTACCTAGGTAAGTACTCTAACGTCATTATGTGCTACTATTATTTACTTACATGGTCCAGTCTTCCACTAGTAGTGAACTCTAGCGGAAACATTAAAGTCTCCATAGGCTCGAGTTGTTGCAGAGTGCCAAAAATACCCGCTCCCGCCAAGTAGTATAGGATAACAGCTAACGGCACGACAAAAATACACGCGCATATCACGCTCAGGCAACGCTGTAGACAAGATAAAGGATTTTGCCACAGTCTGCGATCTGCGGACACCAATCAATCAAATCAGCCATGTCATTCCCCTGCTGGAGGTAGGCCTCTTTCAGATTACGCCACAATACGCGTGCCGGGCAGAGATGCCAGGGAGAACAGCGTTTCAAAAGACCGTTCCTCTGTCGAACTATAAAAACCTGGAACGACCTGCCCGCACACGTGTTTCCCTCATCATACGATCCCGGGTTCTTCAAGAGGAGCGTGAACCCGTGACATCACAGGGGCGCCAACTTAAGGACCACTGTTAGAAGTCTTACGGACTGTGAGAGAGGCCACCAATCGTTAGATGCGCCACGGCTTTCCATAAAGCTGATGACGTCAATTTGGTAAGCAATATATAAAAAAAAATACTGTAAAGAGCTCGAAACCCCACTTGCCCAGTCTTCTGTAAACCATCACTGCGTTAAGCACCCGTATAACGTTGACACCAGACACAAGACATTGTTTTCTGCGTTCTTGAATGAATGATCGTTTGTGGCATTACCAACAACGAAGAGTTTCTGTGCATCGGAAGTCGTGTTTAGCTATTGTCACCGACTGCCAGTAACATAACTTAGCGCCTAAATTAAACCCTGTCTGTTTCAACACGGCAATAGGCAAAGGAGTCAACACGGCAATAGGCAAAGGAGAAATGTGAGCGTATAGTGCGATTTTTCCTGCCCTATCGGGAAAGGCGTGACTATGCATATATTGTGACTGCGAGGTATTTAAAATGAAACTTCTATGTTTACGTTTACGTTACTTGTGGGATTCAAACTGACTAAAACCATAACGATGGCTTTCGGCTGCGTGGCAATTTTAATCCATACGAAAACCTAGATGAAAAATCTTAAAAAATCGTTTTCTGCTATTTCAAGTAAACTACTTATTACAATTTTATGTAAGAAATCGTACCAAAATTTTCCTGCCGATGCAATAACGGGATGGTGTTTTCAGAACTTCTGAATGCCGACTACAGTTTGGACTTCCTGAAACAAAGGTTTACATTATTAGATCGTATCTACATTATGTACCTATATTCAAAGTCCGGAGCATGATTCAGGTAGTCAGTGAACAATAACTTGATTGACTGACTGAACTATTTGGCCTAAGAATTCCAAAAATTGACCCAAATTTTTTTATGGTTTTGTCTACTACATAAGGACATAATGAGCTTCATTTGAAAAGGTGAGGTGGCTCCTCGATACATGTAGTAGTAGGGCGTCTGTTCATCGTCCCTACTTCATTAAGGTATCTATGTGGTCACAACATAATATCCAATATATAGCTTATTTATGCTATCAGGGGATCAATAAAATGCAACTTACTAACCGGCTCGTAATAGAGTATTATCGGCATTATCGCGTGCTGCTGGCGGCGATAAATCAGATAGTTCACATATTACTTTGTATAAACCGAACAGACAATGCGACTGCTGTTACGGTTATTAAAAGCGTCCGTAAGTGCATTCTGTTATGTAGGTAAGTACGTACTTGAGTTTTTTTTTTGCTTAATAATAGGATAAACCAGACAGTCATTGGCCACCGAATAGTTATTGGACAGCCGCTTTTGAATGTCAAATAATAAGATAAGAACAAGCAAAGAGCGACATCTATAGTTATAAACAAAAACTCTTATTAGTCGATATTGTTGTAGTTCATAGGTTTTACAACAGCTGGCAGTAAGAAAGCGACAAAATATTTTTTTCGCGGCGACTGTCATGGTAACGGACAAACCTCGTGAAAAAATTTTTTTTTATAAGGTTGGGTCAAGTGTTTTGTTATGAAAAAAAAAAATAGACCCATTGTGCTGTTAGATGAGGCGGGTAAATTGCTGGAAAGGGTTCTGGCAGCTCGCCTCGTCCGGCACCTAGCTGAGGTTGGCCCGGATCTGTCAGACAGTCAGTTTGGGTTTAGAAAGGGGCGTTCGACGATCGATGCAATCATGCGCCTGCGGACTGGGACTTAAGAGGCAGTAAACGACGGCGGCGTGATGTTGGCGGTGTCTTTGGACATCGCCAACGCATTTAATAGTCTCCCATTCAGCTGCATCCGGGATGCACTCCGTTATCATGGTGTGCCGTTTTACCTCAGGCGTTTAGTGGCAGACTATTTAGAGGGATGTAGTGTCCTGTATGAGGATCGAGAAAGGGTAATGCGAAATCAACCCATGTCGTGCGGTGTTCCGCAGGGGTCGGTTTTAGGACCGCTCCTGTGGAACATAGGATACGACTGGGTTCTCCGCGGACACCTGCCCTCCGGATTAGGTGTCATCTGTTATGCCGATGACACCTTAGTAACGGCTCGTGGAGGAGGTTTTGATGAAGCAGCGCACTTGGCTACTAGGGGAGTCTCCCAAGTGGTGGATCATATCGAGACGCTAGGATTACGGGTAGCCATAGAAAAGACAGAGGCCCTTTTATTCCACGGGCCTCGCCGTGGGCCACCCCGCGGCGCATCGATTGAGGTTCGCACGATTCTAGTGCCGATTCAGGCTCAGATCAAATATCTGGGTCTAGTATTAGATGGGCGATGGCGCTTTGACGAGCACTTCAAACGTCTAGCCCCAAAGCTTGTCGCGGTTGCGTCTGCCCTGGGATGGCTTTTGCCCAATCTGGGGGGACCCAGCGTCGCTTGTAGACGGCTATACACGGGGATTGTCCGATCAATGGCACTTTATGGAGCGAGTTAAGGAACCCCAAAACCCTAACATCAGCTTCATCAGCTGAATATTCGATAGACGTCAGCACTATTACCCCAGACTTGCGTCTATTGGTAACGTGCTGAATTAGCAATAAGATAGTATATAAGATTGGCATTTTGTTAAATTTAAGCAATTACTGTTACGCTGTTTCTCTGAAATAAAGTATTTTTTTAAATCAACTCGCTGTCGGCAACTTAATTGGCGCTGAGGACAGGATCCTTGTAGTCAGTGTTCACGTATCCAGATCTACAAGAAGCTCTGACGTCCGTCTCTACGGTTAGGCAAGGATCCGAACAAATAAATTTATTGAGGAGCCACCAGTGACAGAGCTAGCCAGCAGTAATTCACGGAGGACATGTGGAAAGCTGCGGAACCGTGAGTAAATCTTTTCACCATTCCTTTCAGCTCTCCCTATTGTTTCCACCTTGTTATAACTTTGTGTGTGTGTATTATTAGGGATTGGACAACGCCATAATAATATTCGCATAGGTTATTAGTGTATTAGGACGTTAATTTACGTTATTTTATTTAGGTACCATAGTATTTGTTTTTCTCTCTTTTAGTTTAAAAATTTTCTTTATTAAAATGGAAGGAATAGTCCGTGTCCCGCAAGAGATGATAAAGAGCATCCCTCTATTCAGTGGCGAGGCGCGAACACTCCCTTTATATATTAAGAAGTGTGAATTCATATTAAAAACCTTTTCCGGTAGTGCAGAACAGAACGAATACCTATTCCATGTTCTCACGAGTAGGTTATCAGGCGAAGCAGCTATTTTAATAGGTGAAAGGGACTCCATAGAAAACTGGCAACAATTAAATCATTTACTCAGCCAGCACTTTGGTGACCCGCGAACAGAAGAGTGTTTAGCATACGAGTTAGAGACATGTAGAATAAATAAGGGTGAAAGCTACTCAGATTTTTGCTCTAGAATACAACATATGAGAAGTGTATTGTTCGCCAAGTTATCAGAATCTAACTCTGACGAAGCCTTACGCCGAGCAAAACGTATTATTTACAACAATAGAGCCTTTCATGTGTTTTTATACAATTTACCACAGCATTTAGTACGTGTAGTTCGACTACGAGACGCTTCTTGCTTAGAAGACGCGTTAAAAATAGTTTTAGAAGAACAAAATTTCCAAACGATGTTTGACTCTAAAATAAATAACCGCCCTAACTTTAATAAAACAAATCGTTCTCATTTTGCTAGCTCCAACCAACGTCACAATTCCCAGAACTTATCAAGTGCACATGCACCGAACAACACTGCGAGTTCGTCATTTACACCGAACAATTCGCATCAGTTTAGGAACTTTAGACAACACGATAGTAATCGTAATTATTTTAATAATTTTAATCGTAGAAATAGCTATAATAACAATTACTCGTCACCGTCCGCAAATAGGTCATCGCTTCCGTTTGCGCAACAGAGCCGACCGGACATGCATACACCGCGTCAACCGCCTTTTGCACCGCTTGCACATTCATCAGGTTCGAACACCGATGTCACGATGCGAACTGCGAGTTCTAGGCGTGTTAATTACACAAATAATGATAGTTATTACGATCAGAATATGCATCATTCGAATCATGATTTCCAGGAATCGGTTCCCGAGGACTATAGTGCTGAAAATTTTCACATAACGGCCTCCTCAATAGGGAACGAATAAAATTAAATTATGATAATCGTTTGAACTTGCCATACATAGTTTTACCTGAGTTAAACGCAGTTTTTATGATTGATACCGGTAGTGAGAGATCGTTTATTAGTCCGCATATTGCGAATAAGTATTTTAGGCATTATTTACAGTATGAGCCGTTCCAAGTCGTTAGTACTCACGCTACGAGTACACATAGTGAAACTATTATTATACCTTTACCGAATACTTTTAAATGTAAGGAATTGCATAAGTTTTATATTTATACCGTAGACGAAAGATATGATGGGTTAATAGGTAGTAATTTGTTGAAACAATTGCAGGCTAAAATTAACTATGAAGGTCTTACTTTACACCTTAGGAATACAAATATTCCGATTATTTACGCACCGTCTAGGAGAGAGATATACCATTTACCTTCTCGTAGCGAATGTAGGGTTAGGCTCCCGGTCAATTTGTTGAACGGAGAGGCTATATTAGGTTTTAAGCAGTTTAAGCAAGGGATAAGAATGCCCGAGGCTTTAGTTAAGTGTGAGAATGGTTATGCCACCACTGTTATTCAAAATTATAACAGTGATTCCAGTGACTTAGTTGTTACAGGACCTTTTAGAGTAGAACTTTACATACAGAACCAGTCTTCCAGAGTAAATTTTACGGGAGATAAGAAAAGAGTGGATGACTTACTTCTACAAAATTTAGATAAATTACGGCTAGATCATATGAACCAAGAGAAACGTAGGACCATTGAAAATCTCTGTAGGGAATATAAGGATATTTTTTATTGTGAGGACATCCCTTTAAGTTTTACGAATCAAGTCAAGCATAGGATTAGGACAGTAAATGAGGACCCTATAAATATTAAAGCATATAGGCTTCCTCCTGTGCAAACACAAGAGATTAAGAGTCAGGTAGAGAAAATGCTCAGGGACAATATTATCCAAGAATCTCATTCTCCTTGGAGTGCTCCTGTGCATTTGGTTCCCAAGAAGATGGACTCATCTGGGAAACAAAAATGGAGAATGGTGGTAGATTATAGACGTCTCAACGAGATTACAATCGATGATAAGTATCCTTTACCCAACATCAACGACCTGTTCGATATGTTAGGGAAAAGTACTTATTTCACGACTCTGGACTTAGCCAGTGGGTACCACCAGATAGAGGTAGCAGAGGAAGATAGGGATAAGACTGCTTTTAGCACCCCATCAGGCCACTACAGCTTCAATCGCCTTCCCTTTGGTTTGAAGACGGCCCCTGCTACTTTTCAAAGGGCTATTGACAACGTCCTGCGAGGTTTACAGGGATTACATTGCCTAGTATACCTCGATGACGTCATTATCTTCTCAAAAAGCCTTCCAGAGCACGTAGAGAAACTTAGGAAAGTCTTTGACCGTTTCCGTCAAACTAACTTGAAGGTACAGTTAGATAAATCCCATTTCCTTCGAAAGGAAGTCCTTTACTTAGGACATACTATTACAAGTGAAGGGTTAAAACCTAATAATGATAAAATTGATGCCGTGTTAAGATATCCTATACCAGAGACCGTAACTCAAATTAAAAGTTTTCTAGGGCTCATAGGGTATTATAGGAAGTTTATTAAAGATTTTGCAAAGATAACGAGACCCATGACCGCCTGTTTAAAGAAGGGTCGTAAAGTTATTATTGATAATGAGTATAAAGAATGCTTCGAAACTTGTAAGCAACTCTTAACCAATGCACCTTTGTTACAATACCCTGATTTCAGTAAGAGTTTTATTTTAACTACTGATGCATCTAACTTTGCGATAGGGGCTGTATTGTCACAAGGAACTGTAGGTTCAGATAAACCAGTAGCATACGCTAGTAGGACTCTAAGCGATACGGAAACTAGATATAGTACGATAGAGAAAGAACTTTTAGCTATTATTTGGGCTGTAAAGCATTTTAGACCATACTTATACGGTAATAAGTTTACCATTTTCACCGACCATAGGCCATTAGCTTGGTTGTACTCTCTCAAGGAACCTAACAGCAAGCTAACACGTTGGCGATTAAGATTAGAAGAGTATGATTTTGAGGTTCGCTACAAAAAGGGACCCCAAAATACAAATGCAGACGCCTTATCGAGAGTCAAACTCAACGCGATAGATGATGATTTGGACTCAATATTTGTAAATGTAGGCGACAGGAAGGAGCGTATCCAGAACATTGTAGAGGAACTAGAACATGACCTCTCGCTCAACGAAACCCCTTTAGAAACCATAGAGCTATCAGATTCCGAAGATGGAGTTACCGCGAACTCTGTTTCCAATAGGGAACACGAAGGGATTCCTATTTTAAATGAGGCAGTAGACTCTAAGGCTAGGCAAATATTAGTTCACTCATGGTTTAAGGATAAAATGGCAGTTAAAGACATCTCGAACAATAAACAAAAAATTCTCGAGGTTCACTTGCCAACAGACAATGATTACGTACGTTAGACGTAGTTAAAGATTTTCTGAAGGAATACATAGACCCTAAGCACAAATATTTCATTTACTTTGAACACCCATCTTTTAGAAAAATATTTACCAACGTAGTTATTAAATTATTTAAGAAGAATACCGTTAAGTTAACAGAATGTACTGAAAGAGTCATTAACCTTACACAGTCAGAAGAAGACCAAAAAGAAGTAATCTTGAAGTACCACGATGGTAAAACCTGTCATAGAGGTATCAAAGAAACATTAGCCAAACTTAGGAGACATTATTGGTGGGCAAATATGAATGAAACAGTAACAGCTGTCATAAATGCCTGCGAAGCTTGTAAGAAAATGAAGTATGATAGAAAACCCGTTAAGCCGCAGATTCAATTAACTCAAACCCAAGACAGTCCATTTCAGGAAGCCTTCATGGACTTGCTATATATTGAAAGTAAATATTATTTAACCATAGTAGATGCATTTAGTAAGTTAGCACAAGCCATAGAAGTACCCAATAGGAGTACACCATCGATAGTTAGAGCACTAATTAAATATTTTAGTATTTATGGATTACCTAGAAAGATTAGTTGCGATTCAGGAACTGAATTTAATAATACATTAATTAAGGAGATGTTAAGTTTATATAAAATTGAACTCGACATAGGAACTCCGAATAACCCGAGTTCCATGGCGATAGTCGAGCGATTCCGCTCAACTACTATCGAAATATATAGGTTAGCCAAGTATGAGAAAACAGATTTAGATGCGTCATCTGTCATGACTTATGCTATTATGGCTTACAATAACAGTATTCATTCAGCCACAGGTTTCACGCCTTTTGAATTAGTATTTGGCCATACTGATATTGGAAATGTATTCGATATTGATAGGGAAAGAAATTTAACTCAAAAATTACTCCTAGATCATAGGAAACGTCTTAAGACATTGTACGAATTTATAGCGGAAAAGTTAGAAACAGATAAGACAAAAGTTAGGGATAAGAGAGGCGGAGAAGAAGTCCCGGTTCTTAAAACAGGTGACAACGTTTTTATGAAAAACACGAGAATTAGGAAAGCGAAAGAAAAACCACGATACGAAAAAGCCAAAGTTACGGGTGAAACCCAGCGTAATATCGTCCCGGTATAACTAAATAAACGCTCCACCAAAGTAGCGATTAAAAATGTAAAACGTCCTCCACAGATCCTCCCTAGTACTTCTGGTACTAGTAGCATCAGCGCTCACGCTGGACCTTCAAGACCTCGGTCAGAATCCGGGCATAGCGTCATTGAAGATGGGCACAGCAGTGAAGAGGATTAGTTATTGGACTATATTTAAGACATTAGATTTAGAATTTTTAGAGTTACAAATAGGTAATAATATTCGGGATTTTAGCAAATTAAAAGTAGCAATTAGAGAAATAGGACTATTTAACGAAACGACAGGAATAGAGAACCAAATAGAATATTTAGTTAAAATAACACAGGAAAGATTATCTCAAATTATACCTTTTAACCTTAGGAGCAAACGAGCCTTGTTTAATCCACTAGGTTCAGTCATAAAAGCCATTACTGGAAATCTAGATGAAAATGATGCTATTAGGTATGATAATGCAATAAATACATTACGAAAGGAAGAACATGTTGTAGAGCGAAAGGTTTCGTCAATGCAGAAAGCTTTTGATAAGTTAGTGAATGATTCGGAAATCATTAATTCTAATATTCAAAACTTGGGTTTACAAACGAATGAAATAGAAAAACTAGCTAGAAATGAGTTCAAATTTAATAACCTATTTCATATATTGAATTCTATGTATCAGATTTTGGGTAGCTTTCGAAATTGTTACGAAGAAATTCAGGAAGTAGAGTCAGCTATTGCTTTTAGTAAACTTAATATTCTTCATCAGTCAATTATAAATAGTTCAGAATTGTTTAATACTTTAGAAATTATTAGTAGACATGCTAGGACCATATTTCCCGTTAGTAAGAATAACTTAATTAAACTAGAACGTAATATCATTGTCAAATCATTTATAAATAATTATAAGTTGGTGTTTGTCCTAGAAGTCCCCTTAATACACGAGGGAACATACAATTATTACAAGGTTATCCCTATCCCCATTTTCCAGCATCCAAACACATTTACTATCATTCCTAAATACCCATACCTAATGGTGAATAGATTGAAATATGTTCCTGTAGCAAACCCATGCACAAAGGTTGAAAATTATTTGTACCTTTGCGATGAAGACAACCTGGTCCAGTACCCGACTGAAACCTGCATCGAACAAATCATGCTGATGAAAAATAACTACAGCTGCTGCACACAAAACCACATTAAGATCGAAGAAACCAAGGTTCAGAAGTTTCCGAGAACTAATGGTTGGTTTACTCCAAAGACGACGTGGTCATCACAGAAAATTGTAATACCGAAATTCACAAGCATAACGTTTTGGGAACGTATTTGTTGACGCCAAACCAACAGTGTGAAACACAAGTCGGAGATTTATTGATAGCCGCTTCATCAAATAGCTCAATATCCAGCTTCCAGCTCCAGTTGGTCCAGATGCCAGTAATACCCCACGAAATGAAGACAAGAACGAAGAAAATAGACTTAAGAAATGTGGACTTTAGTGACATTAAGGAAATTTTACACAGTGCAAAACTCAGTGAAAATTACAGTGATGAAAACGAGTTATTTACTATGGACATAAATGTTTGGACTATCTGTTTGTATTGTATAGTTATGATTGTAATAATTTTAATATTGTGGAAACTTAAATTTTTTTATATTTTTAGCCGAAATTCTTCGAAGTCACCTGAGATGCCTTCGAATAATTTCTCTCTTGGGGGGGGAGGAGTTAAGGAACCCCAAAACCCTAACATCAGCTTCATCAGCTGAATATTCGATAGACGTCAGCACTATTACCCCAGACTTGCGTCTATTGGTAACGTGCTGAATTAGCAATAAGATAGTATATAAGATTGGCATTTTGTTAAATTTAAGCAATTACTGTTACGCTGTTTCTCTGAAATAAAGTATTTTTTTAAATCAACTCGCTGTCGGCAACTTAATTAGCGCCTGTGTGGGCCGCGGCCCTGACCGCCGAGAATAGGGCCAGACTCTGGCGTTCTCAGAGGGTAATGGCGGTTAGGGTTATCCGCGGATACCGCACTATATCCACCGAGGCTGCATGCGCATTGGCCGGAACACCCCCATGGGATCTGGAGGCGGAAGTGCTCGCTGAAGTCTATAGGCGTACCACTGAATCTCGTGCGGTTGATGGTATTCGCCCGCCTCACACGGAGATCCACGGGTGGCGAGAAGCCGCCCGTCTAGAAATACTGCAAGACTGGTCATTCCGGCTGGAGGCCCCGCGTGCTGGCTTTGCCACCGTAGAGGCGCTCCAACCGGTCATTATTGAGTGCGCGGAGAGGCAACATGGGATCCTTACCTTCCGACTGACACAGATGCTTTCCGATCATGGTTGCTTCGGAAAGTATCTGTTCTCGGTTGCTAGGAGGGAGCGGACCCCCTCTTGCCATCACTGCGACTGCAGTGAGGACTCGGCGCAGCATACGCTTGCGGTATGTCCGGCTTGGGACGCGCAGCGCCGGGATCTCACTGCAGTTATCGGAGAGGATCTCTTGCTGCTAGCTGTTATTCAAGCAATGCTGGTCAGCGAGAGCAAATTTACCGCAGTAGCAACTTTCAGCGAGGATATAATCTCGCAGAAAGAAGCTGCGGAGCGGGTAAGAGAGAGAGATCCACTCGCTGACCCAATCCGCTGCCCACGCATGGGACGACGGAGGCGCGAGTATCTCCGACAAATGCCACCCTGAATATGGCTGCGGGTGTAAGGGATGGGGACCCTTCACCCGCGTTTACATAGCCACCCGCGAAGGGGCAGCGTGCAGTGTGCCTGACGTTGCCCAAAGAGAGGTTTAACATTATAATAAGGTAGGGTCGTAAATATGGTAGGGTGCCCGCGACTCATAGCGGGCTCGCGCTGGGGGGTTGCTGATGTAATGGCTTGCCGTGCCCGGCCCCCCACCAAGGCGCGGAGTATGGCACACCGCAGGAAGTTTTTAGTGGGTGAGAGCCCCACACTCGCCCAGGTGTCCCCGCGCCTGGGTAGTGCCGGAGGACATTAGTTACATGCGTCAAAAAAAAAAAAAGTGTTTTGTTATGATATTTATAGCGCAGTGGTGTATGTTGTTGTTTTGACTGTTTGGAACGCGGTAATTATTAAACAATTTACATGATTAAATGACTTTTAACTCATAAAATGTTATATTTTGAGGCTATTTTAATCTGTCCAATGATTGTATGCCACAATTTAAAAAAAACTATTCATGGACAGTGTCCAATCACTATATTTTCCAGGGATAAAAATTTAAACGATTTTTAGCTTTAATTGTATAGCAATTAAATTGGTTATAGGTATTACTTTCAATCTCAGACATCACGGACTACCCTGTCAGTTATTGGACAGCGTCCAATAACTGTGTTATTAGTGTTCAATAATCACCAGACAAACACCCAACAGACCATGTCATTATGGCATCATGTCATAACATACATATCTACATATGGTCACGCCTTTATACCCGGAGGGGTAGGCAGAGGCATATTATATGCCCACATTTCACCTTTTTTATAATTTGTCCCACGTAATAGGTGGTGAGCCGTATTGCCGTGTTTAAGTGGACAGGCGCAGGTTGTGACTGCCTGCTGTTGAAATAAAGTCTTCAACTTGACTTAACGACTGCCATTTTACTGGCAACCGGGACCAACGGCTTAATGTGCCTTCCGAAGCACGGAAACGCTCAAATAAATGTCACAAAGTAATCACATGGATGGTCACCCATCCATGGACCGGCCATAGTGAAAGTTGCTTACTGCAGTGATCGTTTACAGAACACTGAGTCCGCGGAGCCACGAGCGCTTTTTGTTCTTGAGTTTATTTCACCTGAACCTGTGTACACAAGTGGATCCTCATTCCTCATACCACAGACACGTAGGCTATATCCATTATTGCTGCCCACTAAGCAATATGGATTAAAACACCCGTAGCCCCGATATATCAGTGTTCTGTAAACGATCAGTGCTATAAACATTTTAAACCTGACTTGTGATAAAGCACGCGTGGAATGGTATCTGGCTAAACATCCATAAGGGACTTCCACAAGTAAAAAATAGCCCTCTTCCATAGTCTACAGATACATAGGTATAGCCATAACACTTTAATTAAAACACTCAAATCCAATTTCCGTTTAGCTGGAAATGAAATTTTAATCAATAACGTTGCTACATATGCGTCCCTTCATATTGCAAGAGTCTATACACATAGGACATCCAATTAGCTCTCAGCGTGTTCACAGTCTCTAATTTAATTCCAATTCGACGCTTCATTATTTTATCAGCTAGCAACACACGAATCAATTTGTAATTAGAATTAGTAATATGACAGATAATTACGATTTGGTAATTTAAATTTTCATCCCTCATTTGTAATTAGTAATTTGAATGCTTGTCGAATCTGTTCGAATAAATGAATTTTAAACCCTCGCTATATTTATGTGTATGTGTATTATCAAAGCGCTAATGGCTCAGTATTCTGTGAAAGATTGCCTAACGATACAGTTAGTCATAAGATGAGTGACCGTTTGTGGCATTTCCAATTTACTATCTACTGTTTCCCTAGGAACGTTGTCGTAGTTTAAAATGTTTTAAGCACTGCAGCCTTACTTTTGATATCATTGTCTATCTCTATCCGATTCCAATACCGTTCCAATCCTAATTCCAATCGCACCAAAGTTGGTACTCTGGAACGACAAGTGGATTGGAATCGAGATCAAGCGCATGATCGTAGAATCGGAATGATGAATGATTGCCACACTAAATAAATCAAACTCAAATTTTGGGTGTTTTATTTATAGTGTTATGGCTATCCCTATGTATCTGTAGACTATGGAAAAGGGCTATTTTTTACTTGTGGAAGTCCCTCATGGATGCTTAGCCGGATAACATTCCACACGTGCTTTATCACAGGTCAGGTTTAAAATGTTTAAAGCACTGATCGTTTACAGAACACTGACCTATCGGGGCTACGGGGGTGTTTAATCCATATTGCTTAGTCGGCAGTAATAATGGACACAGCCTACATGTCGGTGGTATGAGGATCCACTTGGGTACACAAGATCAGGTGAAATAAACTCAAGAACAAAAAGCGCTCGTGGCTTACAGTCTTAATGTTCTGTAAACGATCACTGCAGTAAGCGACTATGGCTATAACCGATTCTTGTATGGGTGACCACCACGAGACCACTTGGTAACATTATTTGCTAGTGTGTCCGTGTTTCGGAAGGCATGTCGGCAAGGCGTTAAGCCATGTTGAAGCCCTTATGGGAAGCTTGAAAATTTTCAATGGTCGGTCGTCACAATTTGCCCCTGGATAGGCACTGCGTGTATTCTCTGGTGTTGCAAACGTAGGTACATAGGCTACGGTAACCAATCATTAAGTGGGCCGTAAGCTTGTCTGCCTCCTCAGTAGTATAAAAAGAAAAGAAACGTGAATGTGAATCGGCTCCACATTCACGTATCTCGCGTTCTCGCGAGATTCTCTTGCGAATGTGGAGGCTCCATTAGAGGCTAATCGGTTCCTGGGGTCATCCCTCCGAGGGCTTACCCGGGGCTCCCAGCAGTAGGTAGGAAACGTGTGGTTTTTAGTGGGTAGTAGTCCGGCATAGCATGCATGTAGGATTTTTCTCACGTTAAATAAAAAGAGTATCGGTAAGAGTGCATACCATTATCAAGTGCAGAGTTCCTGCCGTTGAACTGCCCTTTGTCTTGTAACCTGCTTTTCAATTGCTTAGCATAACCCCGGACGTGTATCACGATGCACATGCTGGCATTCATCACTGTAACAGAACATGTCGATTTTTCAAGTTAATACTTCTTTAGCCGCGTGGAGCGAGTTTCGGTTAGGATTGCGTCACCGACATGCTAATATCGTTTTGTATATCAGACCGTCACAAAGAAGAAAAGTAATTAGGGTTCCTTACCCAAAGAGTAAAAGCGGGACCCTATAGCTGAGACTCTGTTGTCCGTCTGTCTGTCACAATAACCCATTAACAGTGATAGCTAGAAAGTTGAATTTTTCACAGATGATGTATGTCCGACTCGCACTTGCCGATTATAGTATCAACAATGTTTTTTTGATAACCACAGACACTTTCCAATTTAGGTGATTAGCAGATTAGTTAAGTATTTGAACAATGTAGAACGAACTGAACAATGTGGTAAAAACTGAACAATGTAGACCAAACTGAACCACAAGCTTTGTGCAAAATAATGTACAATTTGCTAACATAGAATTCTGAAATATAATGTAGGACATCGGAAAATGAAATATGGTCGGTCTAATGTGTATGCCGTAATAGAATGTACTGGGGTGGAAATATTTGATAATAAAAGGTGACAAGGTAATTTAGGGATCATACGTTTTCATGTACATAGTTAATAACTAGGTACCCAAATAATAAGAGCAGATATTTTCACTCAAAACCAATCATTAGGTGGTTTGTAATATTGAAATATCAGCTTTTTTTTTAACGTGATGAAAAATCCTCATGCAAGTTATGTCGGACACCTACCGACTAAAAAAACCTCACGTTACGCCCAACAGCCCATGGTTGGGAGCCCCGGGTAAGCCCTCGGAAGGATGTCCCAGGACTCCCAACAGACCTAAGACCGCCGCTGCGGTTGAAATAACGGCTTATAATTTAAATGACAGCTAATAATATTTAAATAGTCTAACAAGCAAACGCTAAAACTGGCCAAGTGCGAGTCCGTTTAGGGTCCGTGCTAGGGTTCCGTACCAAAACACGGAAGAAATCACGTTAATTTTAAAATTTATTGTAATAGCGGCAACTGATATACATCATCTGTGAATATTTCAGCTCTCTAGCTATCACGGCTCCTGAGATACAGTCTCGTGAAGGACAGACATATAGACGGACAGCGAAGTCTCATGAACAGGGTCCAGTTTTTAGTTTTACCCTTTGGGTACGGAACCCTAAAACCCAAAAAAATATTTTCTTGGCTCTCTGTATTTTATTAGACAGAGAGCGATCAGGCGCTTGTGTTCCGGGGAATCAGTCGATCTATCTGCTGAATTGACGGGATTTTCATTGTTAGATAACTGGTGTCACAGTACTAGTAAAATTAGCCTATCACCATGCGCTTCTGGATCTTGGAAATCCAGGGGATATCGTTCCGAGGGCTTACCCGGGGCTTCAAACCGTAGGCAATAGGTAGGGAACGTGTTGGTTTTTCGACACTTAAAAAATACTTTTTCTGTACGCAGGCCTCTCCCAATTTTAAATCGTGATCACTGTGACCGGACGAGTTGGTACAGAGTTTAGTTTCCAGTAGATATTCGTTCGTCCTAGTTGTCCGTTAGTCAGGAGGTGCACCCCTTGAAAATGAGGTAGGCTTGTGAGTTGTGCCTCGATTTTTGGTAAAAATCAATCGCACCTATAGGTACTGCCGCCAAGACAATGATATAAAAGAATCGTCTAGTAGTTTCGTAGTAAACATCATTCGGTAAATACTATTTTCAAATTTCAACTTACTAAAATAAAAATGCACTGGTATCGCCAAAACGGCGTATATCAATACCGCTATTCTACCCTCCAACGTCTGCGGACATGGTGCGCCAAACCCTGGGAACAGTATAAAAATATTAAACTAAGAAAAACCGTTTTCCTAATATTTCTGAGCTCGCTAGTGAAGCCGTCGCTATAAATGGCCTAAGCTGCTAGCAAGTTCCATAGTGGAATTCCAATAAAAAAAAGTGTGTGCGTGTAACCTTTACGCGCGATTGAAGTAAAACTTCTTTGCCATTGACGGCATCAAATGTTATATTAATATCATTCATTCGAATTTTAAATAATTCGAAATTCAAATAGCGTTACATACTTCCGTCAGAAAAAAAATCTGAGTTACTCCCTAGGTCGCGCCCCATTTCCCATTGCGTAATAGGCTAATAGGTATAATATGGTAATTTTGTTAATGTGCTGTAGTAAGTAAATACTGTATAAAATTCATTATGTGTGGGAATGATGTATCTGTTGAACGGCGGACCAAACTACTGCAAAAGATACTCTTTGTTATCTTAGCCTCATGAAATGAAAGAAAAAAGTACCTACCTAGCGCCTTATTTAATACTAATTCACATAACGACTGATGTAACTCTTATATACTACGCTCAACAGCATTAATCACTGATAGCTTCGAGCACTATATTCGGGAATGCCCCAGGGAACAACCTTGGGCCCAGCGTCGTATTACAAGATTGCAAAATATGAATCAAATATACCTAAAGCAGTCATAACATAAACTGTAAAGAGGAATGTTCCAGAAAGATTCCAGTACTGTCCCGGTTCGATACGAGCGCCCTGATGTACTGCCACCGAAACCATCTCTATGACTTCTTGTATCCGTTTGTCGATTGCAGACTTCCATCGGTTTGATAGTGGTGATGTCTGGAAATGGAATATTATTTTAACATATATACATATGGTTACGCCTTTATCCCCGAAGGGGTAGGCAGAGGCATATTATATACCCATATTACTTTGTGAGCCATATTTTATGCTGAGATGAATAGGTGCAGGTTGTGACTGCCTGCTGTTGAAATTATTCGAGCCGCCTAAAAAGCCATTCGAGCCGCCTTCAAATTAGCTTAACGACTGCCATTTCACTGGCAACCAGGACAACAGGCCTAACGTGCCTTCCGAAGCACGGAAACGCTCAAATAAATGTCACAAAGTGGTCACATGGATGGTCACCCATCCAAGGACTGGCCATAGTGAAAGTTGCTTACTACAGTGATCAGTACCGGATTAAGCCAGCGCGGGGCCTGTAGCAAATTCAGTCAAGGGACCCTTGGTTTGCTTTAGGTTCTCAAATGTAGGGTATTATGAATTTTAAATATGGAAAAAGAATTGGTTTCGAGCAGGTTTCGAACCTGCGTCTTCAGCGAACCGTGCCGACGCGTTAACCACCCGCCATCGTTAACGCGTCGGCACTGTTCGCCGAAGACGCCTGTTCGGTACGCACGGTAGGGTATTAAATAAAACAAAACTGTTAGGTACCTACAAATAAACTTTCTACATTTAATATGGGCAAATTAAGAGATTACACTTTTAGTATAGACTACTCTAAATTATTGATCAATGGATTGAAAAAAAAAAAATCAATAAAAAATACAAACGACTTCTAAGAAATCCAGAAAAATAAAATCATTGCAGTAATAGTTTTTAGCAGAACGAGGTCTTGCGTTTCGGGGTAGTGACAAAATTGTTGGTTCACCTCACAATGGAAATTATTTAGGCTTGTTAGAATTAATAGCTGTAACAGACCTAATTTTAACATTATTGTATCATTATGTAAACATAGCATTTAGTGTTAGTAATGTTTCCTAGATGTCACCTCACTATTTTCTAAATCGCGCTATCAAGATTCTCCATAAGGGAATGACCTTACCGTGTATAATTTTAATTGGTGTGGAATCAAGACTGCCACTCGCAGCGCATCTAAGGGCTACATCCTACTTGGAATAGTCGCTAAGGACACTGCTCGGAGTGACCTCTATGGTTCCTTTTTTGGCTGAGAGAACCAATTTTATGAGGGATTGGTTCTGTACTCATTTTATGTACCTAAATTATCTTTGACGAAAATAAAAATAGTCAAGCCTTCTCTCCGTGTTTCTTGTGACATCATCAAGCCTCCAACCTCCTGCTACAATCTGGCGACCAACGGTGGGCACGACAACGTCTGCGGAAGTGCAAGATACGTCACAAGATACGGAAGAAGGACTTCGATTCTGGTCAAGAAAAGATCTCCAACAACCAAGATGTCGGTTACCTTGTCGGACACCCAGTTTCAAACAGTTAGCCAAATATCACCCGGACGACAAGAAACTTTTGCATCGTGCCGTGCTGAATTCAATGGCGCTGCCTAAATCTTCATATGACAGCAGAGTACATTCTGATACCCTTAAGCCTGTCCCCCATATTCAAACAAGCCGATGATACACAATCAGATACTCTGAAACCAGACATAAGTAATTATACTTTTGAAGCAGCTCCCCTGCAGGGGGAGAGAGAAAAGAAAAGCATCCTCGGTACCTGCCTGGTGACATGGTTTTAGTCAAGACTAATCCCATCAGCAGGGGAACTCTGGGTATAACTGCAAAGTTTGCGCCTCGTCGTGATGGTCCCTATGTCATAGTACATAGACATGGACCAGCTTCGTTTAAAGTAGCTCATACAACTGAGCCGCAGATTCCAATTGGAGTCTATCATGCATCTGACTTAACACTCTTCAAGAGCGACAGTTCTACTAAACTTCCTGATCCAGTTCAGTCACTATGGAAAGAGGACGACCCAGGAAAGCTGCTGTAGTTCCAGTGCTGCCTATCAAGGAAAAGCGGCGACGAGGTCGACCACGGAAAATCCACCAGTAGCCAGTCCCTCTCGCCGGGACGTCTTCAGGGCCTGAGGGGACTGTAACAGACCTAATTTTAACATTATTGTATCATTATGTAAACATAGCATTTAGTGTTAGTAATGTTTCCTAGATGTCACCTCACTATTTTCTAAATCGCGCTATCAAGATTCTCCATAAGGGAATGACCTTACCATGTATAATTTTAATTTTTGTGGAATGAAGACTGCCACTCGCAGCGCATCTAAGGGCTACATCCTAATTGGAATAGTCGCTAAGAACACTGCTCGGAGTGACCTCTATGGTTCCTTTTTTGGATGAGAGAACCAATTTTATACGGGATTGGTTCTGTACTCATTTTATGTACCTATATTATCTTTGACGGAAAATAAAATAGTCAAGCCTTCTCTCCGTGTTTCTTGTGACAACATCCAGCCTCCAACCTCCTGCTACATAGCCCAATTTGACGCTATGGTACAACACATTACTTGTGGTGTGTATCAATTTTAGAAATGTGGTACAATTTAAAATTATTGTTGTAGATTTTGATACCAACGTTTCTCGTGGTAGGTATAATACCTACAACCCTCTTTTTTACTATAACATCATTGCCTACACCTACCAAATTAAAATATCCAAATTTGCATAAAGCACTTATTTTATAGTAAAGATAGGTATTCAAGTAAATTAAATGTCGACGATCACATAAAATGTGTAATTCTTAATTGAATAACTTTTTGTTTATAATTTGAATAATTCTTAAAATGAATTTTATATTTTATAAAAAATCAACCAACCACAATAGATTGAATCGTGACTGAGTTAGTAAAATGTAAATAGTTCGCCTGTTTTCTCGAAATACTTTTAATTGATATTATATTAAAATCGATTAAAAAATACAATCTCTCAGCTACGTAAACTCGCAAAATAAATGTTTACCTAAATAAAAAAATAAAAATCTGGCCGATTAAAGTGTAGAAACGGGTTAAACGGGCTAGTCTAAATATGTCGATTATAATTAAACATTAGTACATTAATGTTAAAAAGTTCGTAAAATACCTCCTTATTTTTACGAATTAACGTGACGAAATCGAGTTTTAGATTGTCAAGTGGAAGTGAAGCATAGCCTAAGCGCTTCGCGTTTAGGTAAGTCATGCAAGATATTTTATGCTCCTATCTAAATTAGGTTTTTTTTTATTACGGTCAGACAGGCGTTGGAGTGCGGGGCCCCCAAATTCGCGGGGCCCGTAGCATTTGCTACTCTTGCTATGTGGCTAATCCGGCACTGACAGTGATCGTTTATAGAACACTGAGTCCACGGGGCCACGAGCGCTTTATCATTAATTGCGCGCATAATTAATTTGACGGTTTAGTTTAAATCTACCGCATCTATGTTAGTGATAACATTGTAAGCATGCTATCATCTATCCTATCCTATTAACTCACATCAAATTATGATTCTCAAAGAAGTTTAAGTGTGCTGGTGATATGAATGTAAATAAATGTGTGTTTATCAGTCAGCTCTCATTATCATCTAGCTTAATTTGGGTAAAAATGTCTGTTTTAGCAAAGATAATATAATAGTATTACATACAGATAGGCAACTCCCTGTCGCGCCACAGCTATCAGTAGAGTTGACGTGCGCGTTGACGGACAATTTGCTTACATTTTATTGAGCACACGCACACATTCAAGCTGGAGTTTCCACCCTGTGGAAGGTGTCTAAATGTTTTGATTAATTGGACGTAAATTAATTTATATACTCATTCATTACTTATTTAGCCTACAAAGCGTTCATAGATACTGAAAACAATAATTCTACACAATAACAAGTAGGTAGGTAATATCAAACAAACCATCCAATAAATTACAATTATTTAGAAGCATAGACTTATAACACATAGACTGTGAGTCGCTCAGTTATACGTACGAGCCCGCGAAGCCGAACCAATATTAATGTAGGTGTAAACTACTCGTCTTTATACTCGGCGACACTCACACAAGCTTACACAAAATGTTGCTAGGAAATAAAATTTACCCTATAAATGGGAAAAAAATTAAATTGTTTGTATACATTTAATTTAACATTTAACTCTATTTATCTATATGCTATACTCTTCGCGGGGTAGGCAGATAGTCTCCCATATTTTATTAATATGTAGTTTAAAAAAATGCTCAATTAAACACTAAAACGACTTACTAACCAGTATAATAATATCATGTAGATTGGGCCATGAATAAACACTTTCTTTCTTTCTTTCTTTCTTTATAATAAAACAGTTTAAGTTTTTACTAGTAGACATATACAGGATGAATTTTTCAAAAGGGATTGGATGGCCAAATCCTAAACTATAAGGAATAGCGAAAAATGCTCAAAGGAGCCACGAGCCCGATTTTGATGAAACTTAAAACCTCATCATTAGATTTTTGAAAAACCAATAATCGTAGCTGGGAATCGAACCCATTGATTTTGAAAAATAAACACACCCTATATTATTACACCATACGATAGTGTTGCTATTAAGGATATTATTCTGGGAAGTAATGACGTACAGCAAACTTAAGGAAAGTGCTCATCTTTAACAAAATACAATTTATTTTTCTTACGCAAACTGATTAATTGTTCAAAATGTAGGTCGTACTGCATTCAATATTATTGATTCCGTTTAGAATATTCTTCAAAGAATCATTTTGAGCATGATTTAAAACACGAAACAGTTACGATCTATTCTGGGATTTCGAACGAAACAAATTATGATACAAAATTTAGGTACATGTAATATGAATTCTATTAAAATTCTACACCTTTCTTAAATTTGCCGTATATCATTACTTCGCAGAATTTAATCCTTATCAGCGACACTATCGTATGGTGTAATAATAATGGGTGTGTTTTTTTTTTCAAAACCATTGGGTTCGATTCCCAGCTAGGATTATAGGTTTTTCGAAAATCCAATGATGAGGTTTTAAGTTTTATCAAAATCGGGCTCGTGACTCCTTTGAGCGTTTTTAGCTATTCCTTATAGTTTCGGATTTGGCCATCCAAGCCCTTTTCAAAAATTCATCCTGTATATACTTTAAGAGTTCCGTAGCCAAAGTGTAAATAGGGAACCCTATTTATAAGGTTAAGCCGTCCGTCTCGCTGTCTGTGTGTCTATCTCGAGGTTCTATCTCAGAAACCGTAATAGCCATAGCGCTGAAATTTTCCGAGATGATGTATTTCTGCTGCCACTATACCAACAAATTCTGAAATCAGTAATATTTTGTATTTCAAACTGTGGTAGTAAGTAATATATTATTACTACCGGCCTCCCTGACCGAGGGCCTGAGAAGGACGAGTTGGCTACTCGACGTTTTTCCAGAAGCATTCATGGTGGCGGAATAATAACTAACTCTAACCCCTTCCCCAAGTGGCGGGACAGCACCCGAACCCTCTAGGCGAGGCCAAGGTGGTTGCCTAAGTCTGCCGGGAGCCCTGGGACATCCTTCCGAAGGCTTACCTTACTTATTAAATTAATAAACTTGTTTTAATCACAATATTTTACTAAATTATGTGGTACCCACCCACAAAATTTTGCAAATAAAATTATTTAAGCAGATATGAAGCGCTTGTGGACCCGCGTACTCAGTGATCTGTAAACGATCACTGCAGTAAGCAACTTTCACTATGGCCAGTCCTTGGATGGGTGACCATCCATATGACCACTTTGTGAAATTTATTTGAGCGTTTCTGTCCTTCGGAAGGCTGTTAAGCTGTTGTTTCCGGTTGCCAGTAAAATAGCAGTCATTAAACAAAGTTGAAGGCCTTTTGAGGCGGACTTGAAAAATTTCAACAGCAGGCAGTCACAACCTGCGTCATCTCAACACGGCATTACGGCTCACCCCCTATTACGTGGAACAAATTCTAAAAAGGTGAAATGTGGGCGTATATAATGCCTCTGCCTACCCCTTCAGGAGTAAAGGCGTAAGCATATGTATGTATGTGATAAGAGTTTTTTTATACCAAGAAGAGTTCCTAAAACCGATATTGAAGCAAATAAGAGAAAAAGTGGGATAATTTTATTCTCATTGCTTGCAACACCGTCTATGAAAATGACGTCACTAAAATGTACGATTTTTGTTTCTTTAAATGAGGAGTTTTAAACAAAAATGTTACATATTTTGCAGTACTAACCTATGCAATGTGATCTTTAGGTGTTTGGAACAATTTTCAGATGAATTGTGGCATCCTTTCACTGCACAATACGTCATTTTTAGACGAAAATTACGCGAGCTCTTTGCACTGACGCTAGATGCCCGGTACTAAAGCGCCGATTGATGTAGGCAGCCGGTATCAGCTGCCATGAAATGGCTTCACGTCGCTCGCGCGTATTGGGTTTCTATGCGTTATAATTCTATGTTTAGAAGTTAAAGGACATCTCACGTACGTTCGACCAACCGTAACAGAATAGATAAATATATCATTATTTGAAACGTATCGGTTTGCGCATAAATCTTACATTGTGCCGGGATAATGGCGGGAACTTTGATTAATTACTGCCCCATCTAGCGGCGAGTAGACGAACAAATTTAATCCAAGTAAGTAAGAGCGGTTTTCTGCTTCATTAGCTGACCTCATTGCCTTGTTCGGTAAGTTGGAACGTATTTGTATACAATAGGACGTAAACAACTACGGTTCACTACACGTTTATAAAATACAGGTCTGTATGAAGTAGGTTTATTTCATGTGACGTGGTTTTTGTTGTGAATGGTTTATTCCATGCAGTAATAGAATTTTTTTTTTGTCTTAAAATCTTTTTTTAAGGTCAAATAAATTTTGCATTGAATCGATTTAACTAATAATTGATAAAAAATATAATTTGAAAAAGCGCACGGCGCTGAAAAATGTAATCAAAATTATTATCATTAAAGTACTATTCTTCACTAACCGAGTAGAAAACCGAAATTTATTATAGTTAAAAATGCTCACTCCAAAAATACTTCATTTTGTTTTGATTTTTCAAAATTCTAACAAAGTTAGTAGATTAGCAGCTCTATGTGAGAAGCATCTTCGTTACGAGCCATTACATTTGATATATCAATAGCAGCTGTTTGTTTTTTTCACGATACTCCTGGGACTAACAACAATCAGATAAATGTTGCAATCTACAAAAATAAATGACTCGTTTTGTTCTAACCATAACCAGACCAGCTTTGGCTGGTCCTCAGATGGGTGACCGCCCGTCTGTCCTTTGTTTGCCGTGGTACCATTACTTAGTGACATTGCAGTATTCAAGCGTTTCCGTGCTTCGGAAGACACGTTTAACCGTTGGTTCCAGTTGCCAGTAACATAGTTATATAGCCCTTTCGCTCTAAGCTGATGGGCTGGTTTAGAGGCGAAGTATGGGAGAGGACCGGCAAACTTAGAGCGAATGGGTAGTATATTTATTTTTATTTATTGCACACATGGTTAAGCCAAGTTGAAGGTTAAAAGAAGGCTTGAAAATTTCAGAAGCAGGCAGTTACAACATGTGCCTGGAATCCCCGTCCTTGGAATCGAAGGATAGTCAGGTTTCAATGGATTTTCTTCAGGCCTTAAAAAGGTCTACGTGAGTCTGAAAACGCTGAGAGTTGTAAATAACCACTATTTACGTTCACAGAAGTATCGACTCGTACCGAATAGAATGATATGAAGCAGATTCATGGTTTCCTGATGTACCTAGATTTAACATAACCTTAGTCTGATTATGTTTATTTTGCAATAATAATGGTTCCAAAATTTCCCCATTCCCTTCTTAGATCAAAATCCTCAAAGAGCCTCTTCGTTTTGAACCAGTATATCTCCATGTAAGCCTATCAAACGTCCGAGTATCTTTGTAAAAAAAAAACATTACACCAGCGAAAAAAGAGACAGTAAAAGAGTTTCCTTATATTGACACAATGAGTAAAAATAGTTTTCACGCTGAAAGCTTTTCGTTTGAATCCGATATTAATATGCGTAGACATGATGTCGAATATTTAATTATACAATGGAAATAATTGTTTACATTCTATCGTCTTTTATAGCATTGAACGTGACGTGATTCTTTATTACAGTCTTTATAGATACGTGGAGAAACTAACGATTTGAATTTAGAAACTCGTCGCTTTAGTTTAGAGTTCCAAACTTGAATGTTTTAAAAAAAAAAATTGTAAACCTGATGACACAAATGTGACACAAATGCATAACTATTGCCCGTTCACTCTAAGTTTGCCGCTAGCGTAGAGGTCTGGTGTAGAGGCGTATTATGGGGGCGATTGACAAACTTAGAGCGAACGGGTCGTATGTGTCTTTTAACTTGACTCAATGCCATCACAACTTTATTTTACATAGGATAACATAGTGGAATGAAATAAACGTTGAAATGAGAATAGGTTCTTTATTTTTAAAATATTTTTCTACGCATGGTAACGCGAATGTGAAAATTAGTTTCAAAGTGACACCTTTGCTTTAAGCGATATGTTGAAGCCCCCATGACGGCAGCGTGACGTGAGCAACTCACGCACGCCCCCCCTTAGAAGCGGGGTCACACCCGAAACCCCCCATAGACGCGGGATTGCACCCGAACCACCCCCTGGGCGAGGCCGCAGCGGCGGCCGTAGGTCTGTTGGGAGTCACGGGACATCCTTCCTGAGGGCTTACCCGGGGCTCTCAACCATAGGCTGTTAGGCGTGGCGTGAGGTTTTTTAGTCGGTAAGAGTCCGGCATAACATCCTATGAGGATTTTCCCTCACGTTAAACAAAAAAAAAAAAAAGCGATATGTTGAATCGGTTGACACAGTTGCCTATTCGTTTGAGTTTTTACACGTTGATGTAAATTTATACATACTGCAGTCTACAGAAAAACATACATAAAAAATCCCCAGTGCTGACAGATTTGCATATTTCACTCAAATTTATTTATAACTCCGCCAAAGTATTAACAGGAGTTCTTACACCCTGTTATCGACATTTTTGCCAAGTTATTAAAATACTTTCGGATGACTTTCCGTTCTTATTACGTCATCGCAAAATTCCGATATCCAAAAAGTTTGATTGACTTTGGGCTTTCGGATTTCTTTCGCGAATAAAAAAAGTTTTTACGTTTTAGGATTGGTTCTATATGTTCAGTAAACTTTTCAAATCACTACTTTGTTGGATGTACGTGCTTCGGAAGGCACGTTAAGCCATTGGTCTCTGTTGTTAGTAAGTCGTTGATCTAAGTTGAAATTTTTCGAATCGCTTGTTTGACTTGAAAAATTTCATCACGGCAATACGGCTCACCACCTATTACGTGTCACGAATATTAAAGGTGAAATGTGCACCTACTAACTAACGAAAAATTTTAATAACCGACTAAAACTACACAACATACTCTACCGCTGTCTGCGGCCCGGAGCTCCGGGCAAGCCGTCGGATGTCCCAAGTTTAGCTAACGTACTAAGTACGTGGTTATAATAGGATATTATACCTAATTAGTTGACCCAAAAATTGCAAAGTAGGTAAGATGAGACCATCGACTTTTGTATAGTTAATAAAAGTGTATTTTATACACATTACTAGCTGTTCCCCGCGGTTTCGTACACGTGAAAGTCGTTATAGCGTAAAATCTTTACTGACTCAAACGATCTCTATGCGAAATTTCATCTAAATCGCTTCAGCGGTTTAGGCGTGGAAGCGTTACAGACAGACATATTGAGTTACTTTCGCATTTATAATATTAGTAGGGATTATATCGTGTGAATGAGCAAGACAACAATCTCTCAATCTAGCTCATAGCTCCACGATGACTATACGCACATAAACTTAAACATGATCCCTTATTATTTTGAAATATAATACCAGCATTGCGCAATTATGGAGTATGATATATAACCCTCGTTGCCTCCGAGGAGCTCGTAGCTAATTGGCTACGAATCTGCTACGTCATGCTACGAGGCTACGATATCGTAGACGATTATTTTTAGCCAGTGGACGTAATACGTCTTAGGTTTCTTTATAAATAAATCTCTATAAGTATGAGAAGTAAATCTCTTTGCTTTTATATTTTATACTAGATGGCTCCTGCGGCTTCGCTCGCGTCGGATTTTGTTCCCGTTCCTGCTACATAAATAATATTTGACTGCCTCTGTTGCGTAGTCGGTATTGATACCGCCTGCAGCGCTGGAGGTCCTGAGTTCGATTCCTGGGTCGATCCAAATATTTGTGTGATCCACAAATGTTTGTTTTGTAGTTTGGGTGTTTCCTATGTATATTTTTAGAAATATATAAGTATGTATATCAGTCGTCTAGATCCCATAGCACAAGTTTATATTAGCTTAATTTGGGCTAGAAGATGTTGTGTGAGAATGTCCACAAATATTTATTTAATTTATTTATTATTTGTCTTGAGAGTTTGGGTGTTTCTTTTTGGTTTCAACGAATTATCGCACATTTCCCGATTGACACTATTGCTAAACAGAACCGATGCATCGGTTGTGTTTAGCGATGGCATAAATATCCATAATGAAAGGATTGTTGAACATCCTCCCTCGAAAGAATTACCTGACGTTCGAATTTTGTCTCAAGAAATCATATATTTAAAGTCACAGGGCACAGCTAGTATTACTAGGCCAATTTTCCGCCAAAATCACGTCAATCTGTTTACGCCTACATTCGCCTGTTAGGGTCGATACTGACGTGACAGTCAATGTAGTGTACTTGACAAGGGTTGAAAAATTAAGGGCGTGTGGTGCTCCTCTCTGCATTACCCCCATAAAATTCATTTATCATCGATCAGTCTGCCAAACAATATTTATGTGACCCGTGTGGTTTAGGGACTCGTATTGATCCGATACGATATCCTTTGATAGGAAATTCTGTATATTCTTTTAATCGTCGAAGTCTTTGACAAATTATGTTTTGTACAGTACGCGGCAAATATTTTGAGCATCGCGTGAGGTGATGGGAGAAAGTTTGCGCATGTACACTTACGTGCAAAATATTGTGTCATTGAAAAACACTATTTTTTTTATTGACATTTTATTGAGTTAGCTAATAACTTTTTAATTGTTGGTATAGAGAGAAAAGAGATACCGAAAGACATCCTCGTTGTTCAAGAAGTTTACTGTATCTATATTAATATCATTAAGAGAAAAAAAAATAATAGTTTGTTTCTTTGCATTGAATTTTCTCCGCAACTACGCAACCTCTTTGAAAAATTCTTTTACTTTTGGGAAGCTACACTATCTCCAGGTAACATGGACTATATTTTGTTCCCGTATCCCCATGGGAACAGGAGCTACGCGGGTGAAACTGCGTGAGGTCCGTTAGTATAATATAAAACGGGATTTCGTGATGCTGTATTTTAATGATGAAAAGGTTAGTACGTTTTTTGAATACGAGTACTTACTTGCTTTGTGCATAAATAAAACTCGGTATAAATCTGTAAAGTCAAACATGTAGAAAGTTTGTAGGGCATCATGTGATTATGAATTCGACAAAGCATCCATGAGGATTTATCCACATGTAAATAAAAGGCGAAATGTTTTTTAATTCTGGTATCTTATGCTATATATATATACGTCTTTACTCTTTTTATTTTTAATAAATTCCGCCTAGACTTTCCAAATTAAAAAAATCGGCAATTTTCGAGGTGTAAAAACATGTGCCAGAAAACTAATAGAATCTCTAAATACAGAAAGGGAAAACGTTTGCGCCATTTGGATTTACAAAAATCAACCCATTTTGGAGGTAAAATACGACTCTGCCAATCCCAAGTTGATGAGGCAGATTAGCAGTTTGATGAGCCGACAAGATAAATTAATTAGGCGAGGATTTCCTCACAGATTAGGCTAAATAATGAACAGTATTTTTGTTTATTAGAAATTCTTATTAACTCATTATGAAACACCTCCGACCTTCGTTATTGTGAAAACTGTTTTTGTTGGTATTTTGGCTACGAAACGAAATTACGAACCTACACTCCTTTTTTTTTTTGTTTAACGTGAGGGAAAATCCTCATGGATGTTATGCCGGACTCCTACCGACTAAAAAACCTCACGTCACGCCCAACAGTCTATGGTTGGGAGCCCCGGGTAAACCCTCGGAAGGATGTGCCAGGACTCCCAACAGACCCACGGCCGCTACAGCGGCCTCGCCCAGGGGGTGGTTCGGGTGATATCCCGCGTCTTTGGGGGGTTTCGGGTGTGATCCCGCTTCTAAGGGGGGGGGGGGGGCGTGCGTGAATTGTCTCACTCACGTCACGCTGCCGTCATGGGCCTGCTTCTGTAAG
Source organism: Miltochrista miniata (assembly GCA_933228765.1). Classification (NCBI taxonomy): domain Eukaryota; kingdom Metazoa; phylum Arthropoda; class Insecta; order Lepidoptera; family Erebidae; genus Miltochrista; species Miltochrista miniata. The sequence continues at coordinate 22,019,696 of OW121760.1, read as the reverse complement.
TACGGTGAGCCGCCCTGTCACCGTCCTCAGGCCCCCGGAACCTACACTCCTTTTTACACTTTGATATATTAAAATTTTTAGGGGCGTCAAATTGTCATGGCCTCATGATCATGTCATGATCGAGGATTCCAATATGAAATAAAATCGAGAAGAACTATTCAAGAAACTCAGTCCGGCTTTTTAGGGTTACGTATCGAAACGGTAAGAACGGGATCCTTTTTTTTTTACGTGTGAAAATCCCTCATGGATGCTATGTCGGACTTTTACTGACTAAAACCACCATGTGCTCTACCACTGCCTACGAGTCGGAGCCCCGAGTAAGCCCTCGGAAAGATATCCCAGGAAACGGGACTATTTGGTTTTCCATACATTATTATAAATTCGACCATGTGTAAGTTAAAATGGGTGCTACGGGATTCATAGTATATCACAGACAAAGCCGTAGGGCACAGTATATTTGGGAAATTTGATCAGGCAGATGAAAGTAATGGGAATGAATATTTTTTTAAAACCGTAGCCCGTGATTTGGAAAGAACCTTGCAATAAAAATTTGAAATGAATAACTTTTGCTTAAAAACTTTTTTGATAAGACCGGGGTGGCCACTATGGGGTTTGGAAATTTGAATTCATTCGGACGAGCTAAATATAAAAAAAATCAACTTAAGAAAAATCTCGTAAATTCGATCATAAATCTTAGCGTAATCGGTGTACTTACATAAAAAAATAGACTAAAACGAATTTCTCTTGAAAGAAAAGTCGACAGGTGATAGTAGAATTCAGAATTAAAAATGGCACAGTCTTAATTCTAAATTCTATTTTTGTTTATGTAAGTACACATTTTTTTTTATATTTACCTCGCCAAATTGACGTCGCTGCCAACCTGATGGAAAGCCTAGCGATTGAGGGCCACTTCTGACAGTGGTCCTCAAGTTGGCGGCCCTGTGATGTGCCTTTTCATGCTCCTCTTGAAGAACCCGGGATTGTGAGATGAGGGGCAGGTCGTTCCTTATTTTTATAGTTCGACAGAGGAACGATCTTTTGAAACGCTCAGTTCTGGCCAAGATTCTCTCCACTGTGTATGAGTGGCGTGATAGGAGTGATGCGGAATAGTTGCCATTTGGTAGTTTCAAAATTTGACATAGTTTGGCGCAGTAGTTTTTTTTATGAACATTTTTTTTCTTTAAAATATTCACTAGTCACTGAAGGCTACAAATAACAACAGGTATTCCACAAGTGGTCTAAATAAATCCACAAGAGAAATTATTTAAGCCCTTAAATCTGAATCCAAAAGCCCGCGAGGCTTTTCGCTTGGCAGCCGTTTTCATTCAACGGCGAATTCTTAACATAAAATCAAAGAGCGGTATTCTGAGAGGAATGTTGGGTATTTTGAGACAACGCGTGGCTTTTCAAACAGGGCTGTCCCTACTTTCCCCTTTGTCGTGAAATATGTTCACGGGTTAGACGTTTAGACAGATATTATTACAGTGACATTGAATTTGTTGATGTGAAGTTTTATATTAAATGTTTCTCACAAAATGTGGGTACAAAGGGTTTTAAAAACTTTTCCGATAAAAACTTTTTACATACATGCAAACGCTATTTTTTTCCAGTGAAATTAGGATGATGCAGGGATGGATAAGTTAAGGAAGGTGCTTAAAGTTGATTTTAAAATACTTTGCAATGGTATTGGTATATTTTTTGATATCGTGCTTACGTGTCGTGAGTACGCGTTTCAGGATTGAAAAAAAATGTTTAAGGGTTTCACGGTACCTGAACATATTTATTTAGGATTGAGGGAATAGATAATATATGGAATGAGTTAGAGGTAAAGGTGTTAGTGCAACGGAAGTTCAAAGTGTGTCAATGCCGATGACAGGAGGAACAGCTTGTCTTCTTAAAATTTAAGCAATATAATACTAGATACGTGCTCATTTTCATTATCCTCCATTGTACTCGAAGGTCCTTCAGTCTGCGTGTTCACATTCTCCGAGTTTGAATACCAAATTAAGCAGCTATATGACATTGATTGTGGGACGAGATTACTACACGTGAGCGATAAGTTGAGGTAAGCTTGGGAAGGGTTTCCCAAGGGTGTCTCAACATGTAGCGCACGCATTGTACTTAAATATTGCCGGCTAGCGGCTTTGCGTGTGGGATACTATGAACCCCACAGCGCGTACTTAAGCTATTCATGACTGTATTTACAATAATATAGAACGTTCCCGTTTTTGTGAAATTGTTTACAACTGCTCCGCTCCTATTGATCGTAGCGTGATGTAATTAACCTATGTACTTGCTATTAATGTAGGTTTTTATGAGTAAAAGATTTCTTAAAAATGGTTATAGAGTTTCCGAGCCTATTTATTAGAAACAAAAACAAAGCACCAAATTTATTGAATAATCTTTAGATACTTAGCAAACGACAATGCGAACAATATTAATCCTTGGATAAAATTAATCTTGAATTAAAACTTAAAAATTACAGAGAAACACAATTATTACATTTCTATATATTTACATTATTACTATCTAAACTAAAAAAAACTAAAACTAAAACTTAAAACTTCTTACTTTCTACGCATAATTCATGCATTAAAAATAATTATCCTTGACTGTATTGAATAATCGAGGGTGTGTGCTAAATTCCTCTCCCTCTGCCTTATGATCGATCTATGATAAATTGATAACATTTCGAAAACATTCTCTACGCGAATTGAATGTGATACGACTAGATAGGTGTATGAAGTAAAGGGCCATAACATACAGCGAAATGGATTCGTCGCAAACGCGCCGCGACTGAAAAGCGATGACGTCATGGAAGCATGACAAATATGCGATTTTTTCACTTTTTTGTAGCGAGTTACAAAATGGATTCCGATGAGGAAACACTGCTGTTGTCATTGTTTCCTCGAATTCACAGGAGATGTAAACGAAAGCATCGACGAATTTGGTAAGATCCATTTAGTAATTAACCGATCTTGTTATGAGCGGCTACGTGCATTTTGATAACTATGAAATAAAAATGTATGGGATACTTAATATTTTGAAAATAAATACCTATCACTGTATTCGAGATTAATCGAGCTTACCGCCACTTAACTTATTTTGAACTTATTTACCATTTTGATCGTTTTATCATGAATATTGATACGAAATTACTTTTGAAGAGCTTCATTCCAACTAAAACAAGGTAATCGTTTTACATTATTAAGTATTACAATTATGTTGTCTGTTTAAAATCTGTAAGAAATCATTTCTCATTACTTTGCTCAACTTCTGACATGGGTAGGTACCCGCTCAACTCAGCAGACGGCCTAAATTCGTCTACAAACGTACCTATGTCGCACGTCGCGTCGTGTCCTCATTAAATGGAGAATACGACAGAAGATTTAATATACTTGAGGTCGGGCACGAGGCAGAATACAAATGTAGGCTTTACCTCATATTTATAATTTACTTTTAATGTACTCAGAAGTGGTATTTTCTATTACATGTAACATGAATTTTCAAAGACCTGGAGCAGTTTACTAAGCTCGGATGATTAGACACGTTTTTATAACCGAGAACAGAGCTAAACGAGTTATATTTCTTTAGGAAATATCCGAGTGTATCACATATAATTTTATTCTAGAAAGTACTTATTAATTTGTGTTGAATACGTAGTTGCGAGCAAGCAATTGTACACATCATAATATGTACTTTATCTCTAAGTCTCTAACAACAAAGAAATACATACGACTTTATTATGTTTCTAAATAGAAATCTCTTCGAAACAAATGAAAATGTTATAAGTCGGTAACAGAAAAAAGTCGAATAAACTAAGTATAGAAATTTACTTTAGTTCTGTGAAATCCTGATTTGCAATGGTCAAACAGCGATTGACAGCTCCTGTCTTGTTGTCGGGTCCCTAGAGGACAGGTAGACCCAGGCTTAACACCATAAACTACAAACACCAATAACATCTCACTGCTGGACGTAGACCTCTTCCGATTTCAATTTAGGAAGGCGATTGGCGTTATTTTTTCATTATTTAATCACATTGCCCAGATATATTTTGTTTTGAGATTTGCTTCTCTTCGCCATGACATCTTTTTTTAATAAGTTGTTGCTCCACTTGCAGATGGAGCTGACTTAAACCTAAAGATGTCAGTATGGCCCATCGAACACAGACTTAGAATCATCAATATTGGGTCACTTTGAGGCCACCAACCTGTACAACCCTGTCGACACGCCGAGCGCTCGAAATCTCGTTCCAATCTACACTATGACTTAAAATATCCTGAAAGCCGTTTCAACCATTGCGAATCTCTTTTAAAACAACAATAAAAACGAATTAGCTCAAAAGTTACAAAATTTAATCCAGCAAGCAGTTTACACAAATATGCGTGTCGACAGCGTAACCGCAGCCGCAGTCATTCCGCATATTCTCTGTCGCGTAATATTCAGGGCAGAATCACTGGAGTACTGAGTACTAAACAACGGGAAAGGAATTCTAATAACGTCCGGTGTGAGGTCGAGTGTACCCATAGAGCAACGCGACCAATACTAGGAGTGTGGACATAGCATGTTTGCTCTATAAATGTCTGTGTGTCATTTGTTGCGGGGAGAAATCGTATTCATATTTATACAAAAGCAATCGGCTATCACTATGAAACATAGAGCGATGCGAACAGTACAAGTGGAGTAGACATAGCATGTTTGCTCTATACATATCTGTCTGTCTGTTGCGAGGGGAATTGTATTCATATACACCACTACAAAGCAATTTGCTGTCACTATGGAACTTACACAAAACAATACACTCATAAAATCAAACACACACCTACAAATAGTGTGTGTTTAAGCGTAATCCTTTTGGGGTACACTTTGACTGAGGGAAAAGTCTCTGTGTGGTGACTCCGTGTTGCTCTATGACTATCGTAATTAGGTTTCTAGAATAGTTGGCTGTCCTCCACAGACAGAACTATCCCTTGACTCCAGCGAATTTTCAAGAATTGCGAGAATACTGATCAAGTTTCGATGAGAAGTTTGAAGGAGCTGGATTTCGAAGATGTCAATACCAAGATGCTTTTATTGGAAATGGACGAACTGATTTCTTACTTTTATTGTATACCGAATTAAGTGTTGAAAGTGGATGACGTAGTAGACGTAGTCCCACTATCCTACTACCTACTAATATTATAAATGAGAAAGTTTGTGAAGATGTTTGGATGTATGTTACTCTAATGGCTGAACGGTTTGGGCTGAAATTCGGTACAGAGACTTTTAGGCTTGAATAACACATAGGCTACTTTCATCTTGGGAATATGATTCCACGGGAAGCGGTTTTATTAGGAGGAAGGGCATAACGGTACTCCGTTCGGTGAGCAGCCCGCCTGGGGCAGTACCTCCGCCCTGCAGAAGACCGCGGTAATAGTAGCCTGACTCCGGTTGGGTTATGTTCTCCGTCGGTTAGCAGGGTTCCAGAGCTCATTGGGGTGACTCTGTGCCGGTGACGGTGAGACCAGAGGCTTAATCTGTCTCCATTGGCGGATAGAGGCGCGGAATATTGGTACGGCGGTCAGGGAGACCCGGTGAAACGGTTGACCGCTGACCGCCCGCAGGCTGTACGGAACCCGAACCTGGGGATTACATAATCTCCGCCCCAGGAGGCTGAACCAGCAGCCTGTGTAAAGTCCCTGGTGCTGTGGTCGTGCCGGAGGAGGATACCGGAGTGGACGTGGCCACTGCATCGGGGGGGGACCGGGGGCCCTTCCGTACGCCGTGCCAATCTACCGCACTACCTCTGTCTGCCTTTGGTTAGTTAGAGTCTCACTTAGTCTCTTGCGCCACCGGCACACAGGCATCCCTTCACTTTTCTAACCCCCCTTTCTTAAAAAACATGGCTAGAAGAAGAAAAATAGAACGAGTATACACAGCGGCATCGTCGTCCACACTTTACATGGGCCTTTGCAACATCAGAGGTATGCATAAGAACCTCAATGTAGTTCACCAACATCTCGAAACTACGAAGCCGACTCTTCTTTTCTTGACGGAGACGCAGATCTCATGCCCGGGCGATACATCTTACTTAATGTACCCAGGCTATAAGCTTGAGTACAACTTCAGGCCGAAAGCCGGGGTATGTATGTACGTCCGTGATGATGTCTGTTGTCGCCGTCTTACAAGCCTTGAAGACAGGGACCTGTCTACGTTATGGGCGCGCGTGGATCACGGGGGCCACACCCGGATCTACGCGTGCGTGTACAGGTCTCACAGCGGTAACACGGACACAGTTCGCCTTTTTGACCACCTGCAACAATCGACTGACAAGGTGATTGAGCAGTATCCCACTGCGGAGATAGTGATTCTGGGGGATTTCAACGGTCATCATATTGACTGGTTGGGCTCCCGGATGACCGACTTTGCGGGGAAAGCTGCACACGAATTTGCCCTGACCTATGGGTTCTCCCAACTGGTTAAATCCCATACGAGGATACCAGACAAGGAGAACGAGCATAGTGCATTGCTGGACCTCCTGCTGACAACGCGTCCGGATGGATACAACGTCTCAGTGGATGCTCCGCTCGGATCGTCGGACCACTGTATCATTCGGGCGCATGTGCCACTCGCAAGGCCTGAACCACCTCGGCCCAAGGAGTGGCGACATGTGTGGCACTATAAGTCAGCAGACTGGGATGGACTGCGGGAGTTCTTCGCGTCGTACCCGTGGAGGCGGCTTTGTTTTGCCTCAGACGATCTGGATTCCTGCGCTGCAGCAGTCGCTGAGGGGATCTTGGAGGGCATGGAGTGCTACATTCCTAACCGCTGGATCCCTGTAGGAGCAAAAAAGCGACCGTGGTTCAATCGGCTCTGCAGAGAAGCTTTGATGCTGAAAGAATCTGCCTACAGAGCCTGGACCACGGCTCGTGCAAATTCAGATCCAAACATCTCTGAGGTGAAACGCAAATTAAATGCCGCCTCGAGGGCTAGCAAGAGAGCAATTGTCAGGGCTAAATTCGATTTCGTCGGCAGAATTGGTGAGCGGCTAGCTGGGTACCCTTCAGGGAGTCGTGAATTCTGGTCGCTTGCCAAAGCTGCCGAGGGAAACTTCTGTCAGTCAGGTTTACCACCTTTGCTTAAACCCGACGGTAGTCTGGCCCAGAGTGCCGGGGAGAAGGCCGACCTTTTGGGTTTTCTCTTTGCCGCTAACTCGACCATGAGCGACGGGGGTGCTGTACCGCCGGATGTTCCGTGGTGTGGAACTTCCATGCCGGAAGTTAAATTCACGCAGCGGGACGTCTGACGGGAGCTTCGTTCTCTGGACGTTCATAAGTCGAGTGGGCCGGACGGTATACCCGCGGTGGTACTTAAGCAGTGTGGTCCAGAGTTGTGTCCGGTACTTACACGTCTTTTCACGCTTTCATATTCTATGCGACAAGTCCCGGCGTCGTGGAAGATCGCGTATGTGCATCCTGTGCCCAAGAAGGGTGATAGGACCGACCCGGCCAATTACAGGCCTATAGCCGTCACCTCACTATTGTCTAAGGTGATGGAGCGTGTAATTAATACACAGCTCCTGAGGTACCTTGAGGAAAACGACCTGCTCAGTGACCGGCAGTACGGTTTCCGTCACGGTCGCTCGACGGGCGATCTTCTCGTGTGCCTCACACACCGATGGGCGACGGCTATCGAGAGTAAGGGCGAGGCTCTAGCAGTGAGCCTCGACATTTCTAAAGCCTTTGACCGGGTCTGGCACCGTGGTCTTCTTAATAAATTGCCCTCCTACGGACTGACCGAAAGATTATGCGGATGGGTGTCCAGCTTTTTGGCCGGTAGAAGCATCAGGGCTGTTGTCGACGGCAGCTGTTCTGACTGCATGGCCATTAACGCTGGAGTACCGCAAGGCTCAGTGTTGTCCCCTCCTCTGTTTCTGCTGCATATCAATGACATGTTGTCTATTGACGGCATTCATTGTTATGCAGACGACAGTACGGGGGATACTTGTTACACAGGCCGCCCCGGTATCTCTCGGGACGCAGTGGAAGAAAGTCGTGAACAGCTTGTGTCTGAAATCGAGGCTACTCTTACTAGAGTGTCCGATTGGGGTAGACAAAATCTTGTTCAGTTCAACCCCTCCAAGACACAGGCGTGTTTCTTCACCGCTAAGAAAGCCCCAATTACTGTAGCGCCACAATTCCAGGGCACATCTCTTTCCATCTCTAAATGTATAGGGATCCTTGGTGTTGATATCTCCAGTGACGTTCAGTTCCGCAGTCATTTGGAGGACAAGGCCAAGCTAGCGTCCAAGAAGCTCGGTGTGCTCAACAGGGCGCGGCGGTACTTTACTGCGGCGCAAACACTGCTTCTCTATAAGTCGCAAGTGCGGCCACACATGGAGTACTGCTGTCACCTCTGGGCGGGGGCACCTGAATATCAGCTTCGTCCATTTGACTCGGTGCAGAGGCGAGCTGTGAGAGTTGTCAACGATCCTTTACTGACAGGTGGTGTTGAACCTCTTTGCGACAGGAGAGACTTTGCCTCCTTATGCGTGTTCTACCGCCTGTACAATGGTATCTGCTCTGAGGAATTGTTTGACATGATGCCCACGGCTACGTTCTATCATCGCACCGCTCGCCATAGACTGGGATTTCATCCTCACACCCTACGTCCGGAGCGTTCGAGCACGGTTAGATCCGATAGGGGATTTCTTCCGCGCACGCTTAGGTTGTGGAATGATCTTCCTGCCTCGGTTTTCCCAAACGCCTACAGTATGGGGTTCTTCAAAAGGGGTCTAAGAAGGTTTTTACAGGGTCGGCAGCGCGAGTGTGGCGCCTCTGGTGTTGCAAACGTTCATAGGCTGCGGTGACCACCAGTCCTCCTGGTGGGCCGTATGCTTGTCTGCCACCTTAGTGGTATAAAAAAAAAAAAAAAAGCGGGAACGCGTACCGAATTTTACGCGGGCGAAGGCGCGAGGATCATCTAGTAATAGAATGAACTTGTAAGTATCCATTAATGTATTAATATCGATCTCGAGTGTACCTAAGTAGTCCCAAATTCTAAGAGCTATTAGACTTCGAAAGTCATGCATTGTTCACAACTTACCCATGATTATATCTACACCAGAATAAATTCACCACCTAACAAAATTCAACATGAGAAACATTGACGTATAGTGTGCCTGCGAAAAGGGTGAGACATTATGGATATGTACAACGTATAATGTTGTGACTGCCTACTGTTGAAATTTTTCAAGCCGCCTAAGAAGTCCTTCAACTTGGCTTAACGAGTGCCATTATACTGGCAACCGGAACCTACGGCTTTACGTGCCTTCCGAAGCACGGAAACGCTCAAATAAATGTCACAAAGCGGTCACACGATGTTGCTTACTGCAGTGATCGTTTACAGAACACTGATACCACGGGGCCACAAGCGCTTCCGCACTAGGGGGGCGACAGCATTATGGATATTATCTATACTAATATTATAAAGAGGAAAGATTTGATTGTTTGTTTGTTTGCATCGAATAGGCTCCTAAACTACTAGACCGATTTGAAAAATTCTTTCACTGTTGGGAAGCCATACTCTTCCCGGTGAACATAGGCTATATTTTATTCCCGAATTCCCACGATAACGGGAGCTACGCGGGTGAAACCGCGTGACGTTCTCTTGTATATTATAAGGGGCTTTACACACGGCACGGCAGCTACAATTTTCCGCCAGGAGTACGCACACAATGTACATACATCATTCCATAACAATCGATAGGATATAAAAATCTACGTTATAGCTGCCCTGTGGGATCTCTACGAGTATAATTCTTCGTAGACCTACGTAATTACTGTAGAAAAACTGGGACATACTTCTGAAGCTTACCCGGGGATCCCGATCGTAAGCTGCTGTGGTAAGGAACCGTGTGGGCTTCGTCGGTAAGAGTCCGGCATAGCATCCATGAAGGATTTCCACACGTAAAAATGGAGCTATATTATCTATACAGAACCGATTTGAAAAATTCTTTCACTGTTGGGAAGCTACACTCTTTGCGGTGAACATAGGCTATATTTCATTCCCGTATTCCCACGGGAACGGGAACTACGCGGGTGAAACCGCGGTATGTCCGCTAGTTATTGATAAATATAAAAAATCTTAGAAACATTTGTTAGAACGGAAGCCGCAGTAATTTGGCTCATTATACGATTTATCCTTAGATATTTGTATTCAAAACGGAACAAACTCGACCTCGTCAGAGCACCACATTTTCGAGGAAAACAAAATAAGCTCGCTCATTTAACAACGTCTTTTTATTCAATTTACTTAACATAAAAATATGGTTGGTACATTGTTAACAAGCAGTCACATTTATATTACAGCTCCATAATATTATACATTAGGAGAAGCAATCTTCATTCACACAATATGGAGGCAATTTATGAAATACGATGGCGGAATGTATGTGAGCAAGTGACTACCTTATTTGGTTACATTTTTAGCTAATAAAAATTCGTTTTTATAAAAAGAAAATCATAATTCAATTTTCGTGTGGCAATCCTCGTGATGCCAGACTAGAATCAACTAAAACCATGCTCCGGGTAACTCCTTGGAAGGATGTGCCAAGATACCTGGCAGGCTTTGGGTACCACCGGAGTCTCGCCTAAGGGTTGAAGTGCTAGCAGTCTCGCCTAAGGGCTATTCCTTCCGCGTCTTTGAGAGTTAGTTCGGGTGCAATCCCGCTTCAAGAGGAGTTGCGAAATCGCGAAAAAAAAAATTCAATTCGTTTAGTGGTTTCAGAGTTCACCGATTATAAAAAAACAAAATTATCCTCTTATAATATTGGTATAGATTCATGCAGGTAATTGTCAAGATATCCACTTAGACATTTCATCTCTTACATCTTACATAACAACTTGACCTAATCTACCAATTAGTGTTCAGACACAGCTGTCATCAGCGGAATAATATCATACGTAAGCAAGCTGTTAGTATCTCTGATCTTAATTGTTAATGTTAACAGGTATGTAATAATATGTAGTACGTATGTTTGGAATGTGAATGTGTATTACCAAATGCCGATATCAACAGTACAGAAAATTGCGAAGCCTTAATGAACATCTACTCGACCAGGGGGGCTATTCTTGATCGTATTTCTTATTATAATTACAAAATTTTAATGGTGGTAAAACGGTATTTGTCACATATTTTAAAAAAGGCAAAAAATGTAAAAAAAAAAATATCACAGGTAAATTTCCGTGCACGTTTTCAAGTGATAGGTATATCGAAAATCTAAACCCAGAGGTGTTATGCCCAGGAGGCGGCGGGGCGGGTACGGTAGAGAACTCTCCCACCCGAGTTCCGCAGTCGGCGGCCTGGGCGCCGCCGACGTGTCTTCGCCGAGGACTATCGGCCTCCATGACCGGGGGTATGAGGACGGTGAGAGGGTCACTCACCGTCCTCACAGAAGCAGGTCCATGACGGCAGCGTGACGTAAGGAACTCGCGCCGGCCCCCCCTAGAAGCGGGATCACACCCGAAACCCCCTCAAGGACGCGGGATAGCACCCGAACCACCCCCTGGGCGAGGCCGCACAGGCGGCCGTAGGTCTGTTGGGAGTCCTGGGACATCCTTCCGAGGGCTTACCCGGGGCTCACAACCATAGGCCCTCTGTACATTTATAAAAATTGTAATGTCTTTCTCTTCTGTATGTTTTTAATTGGTGTACAATAAAGTTTATTCTATTCTATTCTATAGGCTGTTGGGCGTTACGTGAGGTTTTTTAGTCGGTAGGAGTCCGGCGTTATGCCATATATATCCATGAGGATTAGCCCCTACGTAATAAAAAAGAAAGAGTTGTTATGCCTACTTCGCGCTACCAACCCTGTAAAAGCCCTATAAGACCCTTCTGTATAGTACGTTTATTGTTAAAAATTACAGATAAACATAATTTTTACATATCTATATTTACATTATTACTATCTAAACTAAACCTAAATAAGGCCCCCGTGGCATTGTGCCCAAAAGACTAGCAGCATTCCCCCTTTGAATAGCAATACCTATTCGTTGAGCGAGAAAACTGCCAGCCCTTGGGTCACCAGTTGACTCCACAAGGCGCTTTTTCAAATTCTTAAAAAAAATTTGCGCATTGGGACCCCATGGACCTAGGGTCTCGACACCGACTGGACAAAAACGATACGATGAGTCGAGACCCTTATATTTATTAATTTTAATATTTTCAGCCGCTTCCGCTGCTGCACTGGCTTTTAATTTTGTTTTAGGAAGATGGGACGGGGCTAGAGTGTCAACACAAGTTGCATCCCACACCAGGACCCGACCCATCTCCCACGGTATCAAAGTTATACCATCCGGTCTCTTGCCATCGTCCCTGAAAACGCCGTTTGGCTCTAAGAGCGCAGGCACATTGGCAGTGGCAAGAGCACGGCGGATGATGTCATTCAGCGCAGCGTGGCGTGAGAAGCGGCCTGCGCTCTTTAAACATGAAATACCATGATGCCCCAAAGCGTCAACGTTAAAACCGCAGGGGCATCGATGTGGAGCGCAAAGCGTGACGCCAAGTCTCAAACCAACTGAAATTTGGACCCTTCTTGATTATACTTTAACTCGTTAATTTGCCCCTGTCCGTTTCAACATCGTAAGAAATTCACCACCTATTACGTGGGATAAACATAGTATGTACTATGTAGGTATGTTTGGTGCCTTAGTAGAAAGTACCTTCCTATGTTCTCATTTGCCATATTAATTTAAAGAGCCAAAACTTTTAGTTATGGTTGTGAAATATTATAACAATAAATTCAATGTGGCGCTTGGGATCAAAAAAAGCCATTTCAGTCGCGTAGCTGCCCAGAATACATTAGATGAGGCTATTATTCGGGCCGTGACGTCATAATGGTTGTGACTTTATGTGGCCATTAAAATTAGGAGTATAGTGGAAACACAATTGTGAACCGCTGAAATACTCTTTTTTAGGTACTGAAAAAAAATACAGTTTAGTGTGAGTCCGACTTACACTAAACTGTTTAATAGCAATATAATTGGAATAGCACTTAAACCCTTAGGCGAGACTTCGGTGGTACCCAAAGCCTGCCAGGTATCTTGGCACTCCTTCCAAGGAGTTACCCGGAGCGTGGTTTTAGTAGATTCGAGTCTGGCATTCGCGGGAATTAACACACGAAAATTGAACGATGATTTTCTTTTTTATCAAAACTAATTTTTATTAACCAAAAATGTAACTAAATAAGGTAGTCACTTGCTCACATACAATCGTTGTGACTTTAAGTGGTCATTCAAATTAGGAGCATAGTGAAAGAAAATTGTGAACCGCTAAAATACTCTTTATTAGGTACCTACTGAAAAAATACCAGTTTAGTGTGAGTCGGATTCAAGCACGTAGGTTTCCGTTTCAGAAAACGACAGTAAATCACGTTTGTTGTATGGAAGCCCCCTTTAAATTATTACCACACCATAAACCACACGTGCCCTACCACTGCTTACGGCCGGCAGCCCCGGAAAGATGTCCCAGGATAGGGGCATACTTAGATATAGTGTATTTCAATAGCTTTGATTATATTCCAGTATCCAGGAGTCATACAGTGTTCTTACAATCATTTCGACAACAAATAACTTCTTTATGATAGTTTATTTTCATCTAAAATACCTACTCAGGATAGTAAAAAATTCAATGATTTGTCAAACTATATTTTTCTACTCATCGATTGTCAAAACATGACATGTTTACTTAATGCCAGATCGGGCAGGATTGGACTATAACAATCAATATCATCATTTTGGTTTTTAATTATGCTGCTCACGCCTAAAACTTCCCCGTTTGAGATTTATTTACCCCTGTTGCATACAGGTAGCCATATTATTGATTGGTATTAGGACATCCTTCCGAGGGCTTACCCGGGGCTCACAACCATAGGCTGTTGCGCGTTACGTGAGGTTTTTTAGTCGGTAGGAGTCCGGCATAACATCCATGAGGATTTTCCGTCACGTAAAAAAGTACCTATTTACGAACGGAGTTTAGCTTATTAAATTTCTGGGACCTTTGTACCACGGTATGTATATACATAGATCAGATATTACGTTTTTACTCGATTCGACATCTGGATAAACTTCATTACAAAGTTTATTACGAAAGTCCGTGTAAGTTTGATTTATAGCTTCGGATTTTTAATAACGCGATCCGTTTTACTTCCCGACTTTCAATTAATTTTACTTTCAACCAAGTTTGTGAATCGGAGCTTATTTCATACAGGATTAGGTATATGTCAAGAGCCGTAGGAACCGACGTGCATGCATGAAAAGAAAAATGAAAGTTGAAGAAGCAAGTGAGGTGTGTATGGACTGTGCCGTGTGGCGCTCGGTTCTTTCTGCCTACCCCGCAAGTGATTTGGCGTGAAGATAGATAGATAGATAGATTAGGTATATTATAATACTCCCGGTTTCATCCGTGATATATTTTGATAAACTATAACCTACTCTTAGGGGCAGAATTGTTAAAAAAAATCTTAGTATGTGTCTTGATTATAAGTGTAGCTTACCCAAAAAATTTAAGGGTCAAAGTACATTCAAGATGGGTCTTATAATAGTGCTTTTGCAGGGTTGGTAGCGCGAAGTAGGAATAACGGTTATATATTAAAATACCAGAAATCAAAATGCCTTTACTTAAAATGCATTAGACCAAAATACCCGAATTCGAAATACCTTAACATTTAAAATACCTTATTTAAGTACACCTTACCGTAAAATATCTAAATTTAAAATACAAATAATTATTATATCAGAATTCAAAATACAAATTTTCAAATATCCTTAATTTAAAATACCGAAAATAGAATACAATGTGTCAGTGTCACTCACACGTTTTGTTATTTGGCTTTAAATTATTTACACCCCCCCCCCCACCTAAGTGAAGCCGCAGTTGTAGCCGTAGGTCTGTTGGTCCTTGGGTATCCTTCTGAGGGCTTACCCGGGGCTCCCAACTGTAGGCTGTTATGTAGGATACGTGTGGTTTTTAGTCGTTAGGGTCCGGCATAGTATCCATGTAGGATTTACCTCATGTTAAAACACTTTAATTTAGAGTTACAAAAGTACTACAGTGGGCTAACGAAAAATCAAAAAAAAAATAACCACAAAGGCTAAGGCGGGAGCGAAGCGAAGCGGAGCTCCCGCCTTAGTCTTCTAACCTAACCTATCCGAGTCGGGATACTCTGAGCCGGGGTGTTAACCATTCACAGATACATAGCATCCAAGTAGGATTTAAATCACGTTAAAAAAAAGGTATTTTGTGTTTGAACATTTTAGGATAAGGTATTTGATAAATTTATTTTTTGGGTTTCGGTTATTCGACTCGATATACCTATGACTTGAATACGTGCACGGAAATTTACCTGTGATATTTATTTTGTTACATTATTTGCCTTTTTAAAAATATGTGACATTATGCCGTTTCACCACCATTAAAAATTTGTAATGGTAATAAGCATGATCAAGATTCGCCGCCCTGGTCATGCAAACATCCATTACAGCTTTGGAATTTCCTGTGCCTACTGTTGATATCGGAATTCGGGAATACACATTCACATTAAAAACCTATGTACTAACTAGTATTACATACCTGTTGAAATTAACAATTATGCCCGTCTTCCACTGCGAGCGAGTCGGACCCATTACGAACTCCGCTATACTCGTAACGACGATTTTCATACATGTCCTTCCACCAAAGCGGACATGACAGGTATCGAAAATCATCGTTACGAGTATAGCGGAGTCCGTAATGGGTCCGACTCGCTCGCAGTGGAAAGCGGACATTAAGATCAGAGATACTACAGCTTGCTTACGTATGACATTATCGCTGTTGATGACAGCTGTTTACCGAACACTGATTGGGAGTCAAGTTGTTATGTAAGGGGTGAAATATCTAAGTAGATATCTTGATAATTATGTTTCTGTATAAATATTATAACAGGATAAACGTATTTTTTTGTAATCGGTAAACTCTGAAACCACTAATCGAATTAAAATTATTTTCGCGACGTCGCGTCTCCTCTTAAAGTGGGATAGTACCTGAACCAACCCTAAAAGACCCGGAATAGCACTTAAGCCCTTAGGCGTGTCGGCGGTTGTAGCCAAAGCCTGCCAGGGATCTTGGCACATCCCGAGAAGTTACCCGGAGCAGGGTTTTAGTCGATTCGAGTCTGACATCCGCGGGGATTTGCACACGAAAATTGAATTATGATTTTCTTTTTTGTAAAAACGAATTTTACTAACTAAAAATGTAACCAAATATATCCCCATCATATTTCAAAAATTGCCTCCATATTGTATGAATGAAGATTGTTTCTCCTAATGTATAATATTATGGAGCTGTAATATAAATGTGACTGCTTGTTAACAATGTACCAACCATATTTCTATGTTAAGTAAATTGAATAAAAAGAAGATGTTAAATGAGCGAGATTTTGTTTGCCTCGAAAATGTGGTGCTCTGACTAGGGTCGAGTTTGTTTCGTTTTGAATACAAATATCTGCGGATAAATCGTGTAATGAGCCAAATTACTGCGGCTTCCGTTCTCACAAAATAATCAGAAATCATGTACATTTTTGAATCCTGATAATTCCCAAGGAAAGATTTGCAAGCTTACTCGCTTCGGAAGCTACGTTAAGCCGTTGGTCTCGGTTGCCAGTAGAATGGCAGTTAGGGCGGCTTGAAAAAAATTCAGGCAGTCACAACCTGCGCCTGTACATTTTCTGACGGTAATAGGCTCAGCTTATTATACGTGACACAAAAACTTATAAGGTGAAATGTAGCCTATGCCTTTTTTTTTTTTTTTAACGCAGGTAACAAATGTCCTCCGGCACTACCCAGGCGCGGGGACACCTGGGCGAGTGTGGGGCTCGCACCCACTAAAAACTTCCTGCGGTGTGCCATACTCCGCGCCTTGGTGGGGGGCCGGGCACGGCAAGCCATTACATCAGCAACCCCCCAGCGCTAGCGACTCACAGTCGCGGGCACCCTACCATATTTACGACCCTACCTTATTATAATGTTAAACCTTTCTTTGGGCAACGTCAGGCACACTGCACGCTGCCCCTTCGCGGGTGGCTATGTAAACGCGGGTGAAGGGTCCCCCCCATCCCTTACACCCGCAGCCATATTCAGGGTGGCATTTATCGGAGATACTCGTGCCTCCGTCGTCCCATGCGTGGGCAGCGGATTGGGTCAGCGAGTGGATCTCTCTCTCTTACCCGCTCCGCAGCTTCTTTCTGCGAGATTATATCCTCGCTGAAAGTTGCTACTGCGGTAAATTTGCTCTCGCTGACCAGCATTGCTTGAATAACAGCTGGCAGCAAGAGATCCACTCCGATAACTGCAGTGAGATCCCGGCGCTGCGCGTCCCAAGCCGGACATACCGCAAGCGTATGCTGCGCCGAGTCCTCACTGCAGTCGCAGTGATGGCAAGAGGGGGTCCGCTCCCTCCTAGCAACCGAGAACAGATACTTTCCGAAGCAACCATGATCGGAAAGCATCTGTGTCAGTCGGAAGGTAAGGATCCCATGTTGCCTCTCCGCGCACTCAATAATGACCGGTTGGAGCGCCTCTACGGTGGCAAAGCCAGCACGCGGGGCCTCCAGCCGGAATGACCAGTCTTGCAGTATTTCTAGACGGGCGGCTTCTCGCCACCCGTGGATCTCCGTGTGAGGCGGGCGAATACCATCAACCGCACGAGATTCAGTGGTACGCCTATAGACTTCAGCGAGCACTTCCGCCTCCAGATCCCATGGGGGTGTTCCGGCCAATGCGCATGCAGCCTCGGTGGATATAGTGCGGTATCCGCGGGTCACCCTAACCGCCATTACCCTCTGAGAACGCCAGAGTCTGGCCCTATTCTCGGCGGTCAGGGCCGCTGCCCACACAGGTACATGTAGCCTATGCCTCTGCCAACCTCTTCGGTGATAATGGTGCGACCATATTTGACTGCTTGGCGGCGCATTCGGTAGTGTAACCGCCTACCCCACTGAGGTCCTGGGTTTGATTGGGTCCGTCCAAATATTTGTGTGATCCACAAATGTTTGTTTCGGAGTTTGGATGTTTTCTATGTATAATATGTATGTATTTAGAAATATATAATGTCTATCAGTCGTCTAGATCCTTAGATCATCTAACCACAGGATGCGCCTTACTTAAGCATTGTTTTCTGCCATTGCACATGACCATTTGGTCTTTTGGCTTTATAAAAAGCACTGTACATCAGTACATCATTTTATATGATTAAACTAGTACATTTCATTGTAGTTGACTGTACAATAAAAATTAACACACAACAGCCATTACGCGTTTGTCGATTAATACATTTTTAAATGCAATGAAATTTTATATGTCTTTGTGTTTCCCCCTTCACTTGTATGAAAACTGGCAGAATATTTTTGTATGCGGTGGTTCGCAAAGGCTAGTCCCGTGATATATGGTCTAAGTCTAGATCCCATAGGACAAGCTTATATTAGTTTAATTTGGGCTAGATGATGTTTTGTGAGAATGTCCTGTCCACAAATATATGTATGTATGCATTACTTATAGAACTAATGATTACTATTTAAGTAGATATTATTAAACGTTTCATTACACCAATTACTATAACAATAAGTGCCAATATTCCTAGAACCGAGACCTCTAATTGTGAATTAATCGACGTCCTAATTACACTCAGGGTAATATTGACTAAGCCAGTTCAACGTTTGGAGTCAATTCATTAGTAATTGTACTCATAAGTTATGATATTTTGATGAACTTTGACTGGAATTTAGAAGCTGCTCAGAAATAATTGTGTCATTAAAATATTGTAGAAATTGTTCAAAACTCTCTCTCAGAAAGGTTTTAACATCTAAGAAAGCCGAAAAATCCATTATTTGGAACATGATTTTATTCTCAAATGTTACAAATGTTATAATCATGTTGAAAGATTATTTTATATATTAAAAGTTAATGACTTGAAAAATTTCAATTTCGGGTCGTCTCGACTTGCGCCTGGCCATTTCATCACGGCAATTACCTCACCACATATTAGTAGTAGGACATAAAACTGTAAGGTGAAATGTGAGCGTATACTATGCTTCTGCCTACCCATTCTCGGATAAAGGCGTGACTATTTGAATGTTAAAAGATTAATCTATTAACACGATGGAAGGCGTTCGCCTATATTTTCCTGTTTTTTTTTAAACTAAGGCACTGTCGGCATAGCGGTTTTTCACAGCGCTAATTGGATTTTCGCTAATTATTTTCCGCGATCGAAAAAAACCAAAGTTTTTTTTCGTGAGAATTTTTTGCCTCCAGTGCAAATAGTAGAATTCTATACAATACTAAGTAAGAATTCTATACAATACTAAGTAAGAATTCTATACAATACTAAGTAAGAATTCTATACAATACTAAGTACTATGGAAAATAATCGTTGTGCTGACGAGCTCTAAATGTACCTAACTAATAATTTTTTTTTTACAGTAAATATGAACTCTTTGATTGTCTTCATATTTTTCTTTTTCAACTTGATCACTATGTAGTGCCTTCAGAAAGTGCCCAAAATCAGTTTAAACAACTGTCAGGTTTAATGAGTGAATTCGGCAATAGACCGACAGACAGATCGGCGGACAGAGGAGTCTCAATTATATAATAGGTTTGAAAAAAAGGGTCCCGTTTTTTACCTTTGGGTACGGAACTAAAAAATAATACATCTTACTAATATTATAAAGGTGAAAGTTTGTGAGTGTGGATGTTTGTTACTCTTTCACGCTCTAACAGCTGAACGGATCTGGCTGAAATTTGGCACAGGGATAGATTATGATCTGGAATAACGCATAGGTTACTTTTTATCCCGGGAATAAGTTCCCACGGGCAGCGGGAACGGGAACAAAGTTTACGCGGGCGAAGCTGCGGGCAACAGCTAGTTTACATATATTTTCTTTTCTGTATTCAGTTTATGAAATATCTTTTTAAGTGGTCCAATATTGGACGACAAAGCGGAAGCCTTGGTTATAAAAGTCATTAATAAATTATGACTCAAAATGTATAATTACCTACATAATTTTTGTTCCTCAATAATTGTTAAGGATACGATGGGGTTGGCGTATCCTTCTTGGATAAAAACCCCGAAATAAAATAAAGATTGAAAAAATAAAATTATGACTTCTTACTTAGGTAAGCTATTCTTTCTGATCTGCCGCTATCCATCGTGCAAACAAGTTCTAGCACTGACAGAGCGACAGAGATAGTTTCTTCAACGACTTCAATTTTAAAAGTTTCTCCGCCCGCATTTGCTCCTAAGTAGTTGTAAAACTTGTTTGTTAACCCTACAAGTAAGTAAAATTAGTACTTTTGCTTATCTGTTTTAACTTTCAAACTTTGGCATTTCATACCATAAGCATAGATTATAGAAATAAAGGCAGATGACGCATGCCGAACAAGAAAATAACGCCAAAAAAGCCAATTCTAATGAAAAAGTGAGTACTGTGTAGATTCTCTAGGAGTGAATACGCGAATAATACCGTCATAATATATGACTGCACTAGATGATGCTCACGGCTTCGCCCGCGTGAAATTTGGTACCCGTTCCCGCTTCCCGTGGGAATATTTTCCAGACTATAAGCTATCTCTGTACGAAAAATTCAGCCCAAAGCGTTCAGCCCTAGCGTGATTGAGTAACAAACATTCAAATATCTAAACATCCAAACATTATAATATTAGTATGAAGTAGGATTAATCAAGTTACGTGTGAATATTGTTTAGCACTACCGCGCTACAGTACTCACTTTTTGATTTACTATTTGCTTTCTTCGCATCACTTGTTCAGCAGGCGTCATCTGCCTAATTCTATAATCTGCGTATATAGTATATTATTTTATTTAAGGCTTTTTTCACACGGTAACTCAGTGTTTTGTAAACAATCACTGGGTTAACCATGCTTTGGAAAACCCGATATGCTGGTAAGTAAAAGTGCTTACCAGTAAGTAAAAGTCTCAATTATATTGCAAATTACATCACAGATATGATCAAAAAATTTCGAAGGCAGTTTTTTAAATTGAAGCAACAAGGTAAATAACAAAATGTCTTTTCCTCGAAGGAAAGAACATGTTTAGTTCAATTTATTATGCGTTGATTGAAACAAAATAATTATTATTATATACATACATATATGGTCACGCCTTTATCCCCGAAGGGGTAGGCAGAGGCACATTTCACCTTTGTATAAATTGTCCCACGTAAGGTGGTGAGCCGTTTTGCCGTGTTTAAATGGACAGGCGCAGGTTGTGACTGCCTGCTGTTGAAATAAAGCCTTCAACTTAGCTTGACGACTGCCATTTTACTGACAACCGGGACCAACGGCTTAACGTGCCTTCCAAAGCAAGGAAACGCTCAAATAAATGTCACAAAGTGATCACATGGATGGTCACCCATCCATGGACCGGCCATAGTGAAAGTTGCTTACTGCAGTGATCGTTTACAGAACACTGAGTCCGCGGGGCCACGAGCGCTTCTATAATTATTAGTATTATAACGAAACATACTCAATTCTCACAAAAGCTTATCCCAATCTAAAATTAATTCCGTAAAGCCTCCCTAGAATATATGCTGACGTGTGACCCGAACAGCTCCCTTTATACATGACGTTTCTGACACCTAATCTATGTCATGTCATGAAGATACATGTCTATGGTAACCACCATGTTATCTCGAGCGAAATCGATAACGTATAAGTCACATCTATCTATTCTATACTCTATATCTATAATATTATAAAGCTGAAGAGTTTGTTTGTTTCAACGCAAGAATTTCATTTACAGTTTGATAGTACATTAATGAGGGAAGGTTATATGCCATATAACATTACGCTACGATGAATAGGAGTGGAGCAGGGATAAAAATATTTCTAAAACAAGGAAAATTTAATTTTTAAGAGCTTCCTTTGCGTGCGCCGCGACTTATCAATTATTCCTATTAAAATGTTCTAAAAAAATGTCCGCAATCTCTATCTTTTAAGATTCGCTCACAATAACCTTTTTATTGAAATATTCGATATTAGCGACAGGAAAGTTTTTCTCCCTTTATTTTTCTCTTATGTGACGCAAACAAAGTTGCGCGTGTCAGCTAGTCTTGTAATATGTAGGGCAACCATCTTCCCTTGGGACGAAAAAGTATAACTCAAGCAAGTACCTGCGCTATTAGGCATATTCAAATTTCATTCGGCGATGTGCAAATTGGCATAAAATTATATTTTGGAACAAGCTTCAGGATTTTGGGTATGTTATTAAAGGATCTGTTTAATGAACGTAAATGTATTCAAATACTAGATTTTTTTTTCTAATGGTTAACTGGAAGTCTGTAGGTAGTAGGGTACCGTGTGGTTTTAAGCGTACAACTAAACATCCATGAGGATTTCAACACGAAAAACAAGATATATAATAGAATCAGCCGTCATGTAGCGAATTCAATTGTAAACTGGTAAAGGGGATCTTTAATGTAACAGGGAAATGATTATTCAAACTCCTCAAGGAAAGGGATATAGGACAGGTTAGTAGGTACCTAACCTTCAGATTTTTAGGAATGTGCAATATTGTTTTTTTTATACCACTAAGGTGGCAGACATGCATACGACCCACTAGAAGGACCGGTGGTCACCGCAGTCATAGATATAAAGTCTAGATGGAAGGTCAAGGCGCAGAAACGGCGCAAAAAAATTCATGCAACTGTTACATGAATTGGTCTCATTATTTACGCACACAGAAAAGCCGACGCACAGTCTAAATACACTGGCCGCTCGAAGGCGCACGCACACATTTGCGAAATCGTAAGCCGTTTTGTTCATGTCGATTGTAGAGCGACCGTCCATCTTGACCTGATATAATCAAAGACCGCAGTCTATGAACGTTTGCAACACCAAAGGAGCCACACTCGCGCTGCCGACCCTGTAAAAACCTTTTAAGCCCCCTTGGAAGAACCCTATAATTTGTGCTTTACAGTCGCGCAGGGTCACGCATTGTTATTTCAATAAACCCGGTGGCTCAGAGGAAGTGTATGCAACTGCCGTGCAAAAATAAACAAAAATATTGTTTTGGAGTTTGGACGTTTTCAGGGTTTCGTAGCCAAATGGCAAAAACGGAAACCTTATAGATTCGTCATGTCTGTCTGTCTTTCTGTCCGTCCGTGTGTCACAGCCACTTTTCTCCGAAACTATAAGGCCTATGCTATTGAAATTTGGTAACTAGATGCATTAAGATTCTTATATAAAACTAGAAAAAAAGCAGTAAATATTTTTTTCATTAAACCCATACCTACGTATCTATAGATAGGTCTTCAAAAATGCTATTGAGGTTTCTAACATCATTGTTTTCTAAAGTGAATAGTTTGCGCAAGAGACACTTCCAAAGTGGAAAAATGTGGATCCCCCCCCTCTAACTTCTGAATTAAGAGAATGATAAATCTAAAAAATATATATGATGTACATTGCCATAAAAACTACCAACGAAAATTAGTTTGAACGAGATAAAGCTGGTAGTTTTTTTTTAATACGTCATAAACCGCAATTTTTGGTTAGAAAAGTCACTACCACTGCGAACGTGTTAAAACATCAATCAAAGTTACAACGAACTACAAGAACTTTTATATTATGTTACTTGCTGCTACGAAACCCTTCATAGGCGAGTCCAACTCGCACTTGGCCGGTTTTTTTATTACAAGTGTATTTAAATATAACCTATGTCTCGATCATAAAACAGATCTAACATTTTATTGAAGCTCGGGTTAGATGGCGCTCCGAATTGTCTTGTAACATTACATTATTTCGTACAAAGACACTGTGATTTGGCTTCATAGAAAGCTAGAGAATTGAATCCCACGTTATTTTTCCCGATTATCTTTTCGAAGCGGAATTGTTTACGGTTGTTTAAACGAACCGGAGCACGGCAACTGAATTGAATCGATTTAATCCGGTTTAGATAGACCTTCGCTACGGGATGCTTTTAGAATTTACTGGAAGTAGCTCATCGTAAGTACCTAAAATATTTTAGTTACGGAAAAGTGTGCAGAAACTCGATAAATATACAAATAATAGGTACGAATACTTTGGCTGAAAAGCTTATATCATGAAAATATTTTAGTTAAATCTCGAAAAAATATTTTAATTTTTCATAGCACAAGCATAATCTTAACTTGTTTTGGATGAGATGATGTTGTGTGAGAATGTCCCACAATATATTTTTTTCCATAGGTAGAAGCGCTCGTGGCCCCGCGGACTCAGTGTTCTGTAAACGATCACTCCAGTAAGCAACTTTTCCTGTGCCGGTCCATGGACGGGTGACCATCCATATGATCACTTTGTGACATTTATTTGAGCGTTTCCGTGCTTCGGAAGGCACGTTAAGCCTTTGGTCCGGTTGCCAGTAAAATGGCAGTCGTTAAGTCAATTTGACGACTTTATTTCAACAGCAGGCAGTCACAACCTGCGCCTGTCCATTTAAACACGGCAATACGGCTCACCACCTATTACGTGGGACAAATTATACAAAAAAGGTGAAATGTGGGCATATAATATGCCTCTGCCTACCCCTTCGGGGATAAAGGCGTGACCATATGTATGTGTGTATGTATGTAGGTAGGTACTGGAAAATCTTAAAAATCAAACTTAGAAATTGGTATAAACTGCAGATCCTTGTCAAAAAAATTGGAAAATAACAGATTCCATTGTAGGTACAGCGTTAGCATACAAGAAAGCCGTGAGATCGTTCTCACCGGATTGCCCCTCTCTAACACGTTAATTGTGAAAGTTCAATCCGATTGACGTTGTTATTTTTGTTCTATTTCAAACTTTAAACAGATGTTTCACGTGACCTAGTGACGTAGTTTAATGCAACAGAGTTACAGACTACAGACACAAGTCTCGCCATAAGTCCCTCTGCAATCTATTTTATAGAGAGGGGCTAAAGAGTTCGAAAACCTGTCACTTTCAATTTTCTTTGACGAGGTTTCACATTCCTCTCGTTGCGCGCGGACGATTTTCATACATGTCCTTCCACCAAAGCGGACATGACATGTATAGAAAATCATCGTTACGAGTATAGCGGAGTCCGTAATGGGTCCGACTCGCTCGCAGTGGAAAGCGGGCATTAAACTGGCCTAATTTTATTGTCCACTAATATAGTTTTAAAGTATTCTGAGCGTCTTGTCGCGGTGACATGTCGCGGCGACAAGCTGCGGGCGCCAAATTACATACATTTTGTTCTAAGCTTCGCACACTGCGCGACATGTCGTCGCGTCTCGGCGACAAGCAAGGGGAGTCGCGGTGACACGGCGACAGTCGCCGAGCGACAACTTTTTGTACGACGCGACGTCTGTCGCCGCGACATGTCGCGCACGTCAGCGACAGTCGCGGCGACAAGACGCCCGATGCAGGTGCACACAATATACAAATGTACTCTGTGGTGCACACTGGGCAACAAGTCGCCGCGATATGTCGTCGCTACTGTCGCCCAGTCAGCGCCCACTGTAATATTATGCGGAATTGCGAAGTGAGAGTGAGAGAGTAATAGTGAGATAGGGATTACAAGTTCGAAATGAATGAAAATGAACGGTTGAGCAATTTGGGAGCGGATTCCATATAATGGCTGTGCGACGTAATCCTACTGTACATGTTGTTGATGCAATTTCAAATAAACGAGAGACCCGTTAGCCGTCGAAATTCGATAGTAATTTGTTAAACGAATTGATTTAGGAGTTTCTTCTCCATTAATCTTTATCTGAGTCAAATTTCAGGTTTATCCGTAAACGCACTTAGTTTAAAAGTTTAAAAGTGAAACTAAGTTTTTCTTAACTTAAAAGAAAGCTTTTGTTGTACTTTATATTTCGGAAGTTTTATTTCATAATTTCTTACAATTTAAGTTGCGATATGAGCCAAAACCTTCTCAGAAAATTGGATGCGAATGTTACTAAGACGTTGAAGTCGTGGCTCAATCGGCCGACCCGTCGGCATTATACAGAGCCTCTAATAACTTCGGAATGACGTTTAAGAAGCCGTCGGAACTCTATAAACATCTAAGAGTTACTAAAATGCACGTCTTGGCAAAATCAAGAGACAAAATCGTTCAAACTCTTCCAAAGGATAAAAATATAGCAGAACTTGAGTCACGCCTCCAATTCCACAAGAAATTCATGGTGGGTTCGCAGACTGGTCGAGCGGGGTTGGGTAGTATCCGGAGACAAACAGATAAAGACATTACAAAATCTTTTCTGGAGCAGGATGAGAGCGATGCCTATAAGGTGCATGCGATGAACCTGGAGATGCAGAATGAATGGCTTACTCTGGGCGAATTTTGTATTCCCATGGCCTTGCAGTGGCGTACCTTATTGTACGACTGGTCGCCGGCTTTGCTTAAGTTCTACCTGAACGCGTTTCAATTGACCCTCCCCGACCAAAGTAATCTGGTCAGGTGGGGGAAAGCCACAGATAAAACATGTAATGCATGTAGAGAAGCGATTGGAACTGCTAGGAACCTGCTGGTAGGTTGTAGGACGTTACTAGACCGGGGTCATTACTCACGCCGACACGATAGGGTATTGGAAATCATACGTGAGGCTGTCAGTTTGGCGGTAGCGAGAGCGAAAAAGGGATTAACCACAAACAAAAGAAATGACATTGCGTTTGTAAAGGAAGGCTGTTCAAAGAAAGTACCTCAAAATCCATACTCAATTTTGATGGCTGCCGCCGATTGGACTATACTCTCAGATACTGCACACTCTCACATATAAAAAACACTACAAAATCCCGGAGCATGTATGTGCCTCGTCATCCAGACCCGATATATTCCTGTTTTCGAGGATACACAGGCGTGCGGTGCTCGTGTAGCTGACGGTGCAGTGGGAGACCAACATACCGAAGGACCACGCCATGAAGACAAATAAATACTTTGACTTGACCAATGAGTTAACCAAAAATGGCTATGTGGTTAAACTCTATGCCGTAGAAGTATGAGCAAGGGGAATTCCAGCTAAATCCCTGTATAATTTAATTTAAGGACCTTGGATTGCCAAGAGCTTCAGTAAGCTCTTTACTAAAACGCGTATCCAAAGCGGCATTGATAGGATCTTACCAAATCTGGTTGGGCAGGGGGGGGAACATTGTTGACGGTGGAAGGTGATCGTTTATGCGCATAGTAAGGTGGCCACCCTAAACCTACTCGAATGGGTCGCAAGTCCCAGACGCCGTCGGGGTGTTCCACCCTGTGCCACGCTATGGACCCGGCGCCCGCACGGAGAATCCATGGAATGCTAAGAATACGGTCTCTTTGTTTTTAGTAATACCCTTATACATTAGCGAGCGGCTTGATAGAAAAATTCACAAGGAATGTTCTGTCTTTTAGAAATATAAACAGTACAGACGCAATATTATAATATTTATTGGTAAGATCCTATCAATGCATGATTGTCTCATCTCAACACTGCAAAAAGTTGGAACTGACCTTTAAAAAGACAGGATGAAAATAACGAAAAATTTACAAAAAGGGTTGCAAAATCAAAATGAAAAAATCTGACAGTCAAAGAGCGAAATTTTCATAATCCTACATAAAAAATACAAAGTGAATGTTTCAATTCATTAAGGTGTACTCTTCACTGAAACTCTTGCATCTACTACGGTCTCAAGTAGATTTTTCCAAGCTTTTTAAAAAGATCAAAGAAAACTTGTACATGAACGCTAACTTTTTTGTATAACGTAGTTGGTTAGTAGAAACTTAGTTATTTCTGCATTCAGTGTAGAAGATGATATTTTCAAGGTCATTTAATAAACTTTATTAACACATTGATATTTTTTATATACCACTAGGGTGGCAGAAAAGCATACGGCCCACCAATTGTACTGGTGGTCACCACAGCCTATGGACGTTTGCAACACCAGAGGCGCGACACTTGAGCTGTCAACCCTTCAAAAACCGATTAATCGTTTTATAAGTAGGTACTCTTTGTAGCAGGGATTCTCAAAGTGATTTCGGGGGTCGTTTAGGGTCTCAAAATCATCCCCTATTAAAAAAAATACTAGTTTAATATGTCAAGTATACGCTTACTTAACCAACTAGGTATAACTAACTACTAGTATATTAGTTAAACAAAGAAGTTAAAGAATATACTTAAAGCACAAATGAAGCATATAAGCTTGTGGTTTGGGATCGAGACAACTGATAAACATACTAAAATTTTGCTAGAGAATGCTGTGTAAAAATTGTCACACTAATATTTAAAAAAATGTGAAGCGACTTGTGAAAGTAGCAACTTTAACTTGTATTACATAAAAACTATACTATTTCCATTTCTTTATTTTCTCGATGACAGATCCATGACAGTTCCTGTGAAAACTTGTACGAGCGTCTTTTTTACATTATGTATGCATTATTTTATAAAAATATGACATTTACGCAGGTACAAGGTTATACCTGACTCTAAGAAACTGATAGGGATTGAGCTATCGATAAACATAATACGATAACAGATTCGATATTTTTTTACAAAATGTAAGAAACTAAACTTCTTACCTACTGCCGGATACTTTTGTACAAATTTACTAACTAGTAGATATTATATTTCAGTACAAGACGTTACACGTGTTCATTTTTGATTGATAATGCCAACTTCTCTAAAATTTTCGAAGCGTTTGTAAAATAAGTAGGTATAGGTAGGTAGGTACTCGACCATGCAACAAAATAAGTATAATGACAGGTAATCTTTATTTATTTATTTTAATCAAAATCTGACGAATCCTCACTGTCACTAGATGAGCTCTCTCCAACATTTATTATAAGTTCCTGTACATCTACATTATCGAATGCCACATGATTATTTCGCAATCCGTAGCTATAATGTTTTGGCTTCTTCTCACGATTATTTCCCAGTTTTCGGCAGTAACATCCCGCACATGCATTTTTTAATAAATCTAACATCTTGTTTGCCGTAAAAGGGGAATAGTTATTGTTTCGAGCGGCGTCCTATGATTTGTGCCCTTTATTAGTTCTATATAAATTGTACTGGGAATGATACGATATTCGATCAATTTACGACATTCGATCGATATCATTACTTATTTGGTCGCAACACTAAAACTATCAAATTAGAACTGTCATCGAGAAAATAAAGAAATGGAAAGACTATAATAGGTGTGTATGCTTCGACCAAGTAATAGTATAGACGGACCCATCCGTACATTTGTTTTGAAGACGTTAATATAAGCCCATGCACTCACTCGGTCGTAGTCGGTGTTATTGTTCCGAAGGTAACACGTGTGGCAAGATTGTTAGAGAAGATATTTTACGCAAGATGCCTTCCTGTGCGTTACTGAAGTGTAAAAGCACTACCCTAAATTAATCATAAAAATGTACGTGTACAGACGAATTTGAGAATGCATGGTCAATCCGAAACGAAATTGCTTTGCACTGAGAATTGACGCCATCTCTCGGACAACATTGGAAGTCAAGTATCTATCGTTGTCGA
Organism: Miltochrista miniata; assembly: GCA_933228765.1. Classification (NCBI taxonomy): domain Eukaryota; kingdom Metazoa; phylum Arthropoda; class Insecta; order Lepidoptera; family Erebidae; genus Miltochrista; species Miltochrista miniata. The sequence goes on along the minus strand of OW121760.1, from coordinate 21,990,186 downwards.
TTTTTTTAATACCTCACACAGGAACGCGATTATTGTCAAAATAGCAACTCATTAATCTTTTGAGTAATGTAAATATGCCATCGAGTACATTTTTTGTGATTCTAAGGTGTCTATGCAATATAATATTCGAGTAAAGTTGCGCCATCTAGTGGAGTTTTTGTGAATTTGGACTTATTTGTGCATGGGATTGGAGGTGACTGTACATGTTGCTGCAATATCTTTGTGTGTGAACTAGTCTCACTTTTTGATTGTTGCTGCAATATTTTTGTGTGTGGACTAGTATCACTTTTTGAGTTCGTAATGTATGACGTGGACCTGTCTATACTGTTACTTGGTCGAAGTATGTATGTGTAACCTTACGAGATGTGTCTATTTAGTGCCCAAAGCTCCCTCTCACCTCAGAATAAAATAATGGCAATTACAGTCCTATTTATGTTACTTACCTGCCTTAGTTCTGTGGCCAAATCGATCACAACCTGGTTCCGTAGCTTTTCAAAGTCACGATATGTTTTTGATTCGTTGGGGCCTGAAAACAGTGTTGAAATTAATCTCTATAATCTGTGAATTTATAAAGTCGCTTTGGAGCTACTTAATGAATAATTAAATAATTTATAATCTAATTAATCAATAATAGCATCTATTAATTCTTTTAATTTTAATTTGGAAATGAGATCTAAAAATATAGATTTGCGTCTTTATAACTCAATCGTTTTAAAGGGGTCTTAGAAGATTTTCAGGGTCGACAGTGCGATTTTAGCAGACCCTCTGGTGTCCCTAACGTCCAAGGGTACGGTAACCACTATACATCAGGTAGGCCGTGTATGCTTGTCTGGCACCTTAGTAGTATAAAAACATAGCTGACATTGAGAAAAGTTGAAGGCAAAATGGGAAACTTGCAATATTCTTAATGTTCTATTAAATAACTATGAGTAGGTTATTTTTTAATATATTTAGCTCGCCAAATTGACATCGCCACCAGCCTGATGGAAAGCCGTGGCGCATCTAGCGATTGGGGGCCACTTCTGACAGTGGTCCCCAAGTTGGCGGCCCTGTGATGTGCCTCTTCACGCTCCTCTTGAAGAACCCGGGATTGTAAGATGAGGGCAACACGTGTGCGGGCAGGTCGTTCCAGGTATGCTTCTGTCTACTGTTTCTAGAAAAAGAACGTTGTTTTATACCTATTTATTATTAGAAATTCTTGGTAGCAGCGATTACTAAAATACGCGGGGATAGAGTCGCAATATCTGGTGGTACCGGTGGCTGTGGAAACGATGGGCTGTTGGGGGGTCGAGGCCAGGGCTCTGATATCGGAGATAGGGCGTAGGCTACGTGTTAAGACTCGGGACACCCACGCCCGGTCATATCTGGTACAAAGAATAGCCATAGCCATACAAAGAGGCAACGCTGCGAGCGTATTGGGCACATTTGGGCCAGGTATGGGCGGGGGTGGATTATTCCGTACAGAATAGGTAGGTTAAGTTGACCAGGTCCAACCATGAAGGAACGGGTGTATTTTTTTTTGTTTAATTGTGTGTGTAAATTGTATTTTAATTTTTACTGTTAAATTTTAAATAATAAATTTTATTATTTTTTTTAAACTATTTATTATTATTAATGTAATAGGTACATACGTCGTATTTATATATTGTTAACGTGACACCAGAGTTTTCCCACCAGACGATAAAAGAAAAGTCAATTCGATTTGAAAGGAAGCTTTCAACGCAATTACACTAGTTTTATTGAAGCAATTGAATTTAAATTGGAATCGTACATTTACGATGTCCTAATTGATTGGTTAGGTGATGTGCAATCAGCAAAGAATGTGACAACTCTACGGTTGAGGTTCGTTTAAACGTACAAACACGCTTTTATTCCCGAAGAGGTAGGCAGAGGTATAGGATCAGATCATATTTTACCCTAAAGGTTTTTGTCTGATGACGTGGTGAGCCTATTGCGGTGTTGAAAATGGACAAGGGCAGGTTGTGACGACCTACTGCCGAAACTTTTAAGCCTGGGTGGCTTAAAAATTTAGGTTTTCAATTTATCACGTAGTATTATAATTTTTTCTATGTAGCTATCAATAAATAATTACCTTCATAATAATGTATGACAAATATCCACACTGCAGTCCACATCACCAAGAAGGTCGCCAGTCCGATCAAACAGAACATGTATCGTAAAACCACGGACCCGAGTGTTTCTTCAGGCATCCGCGGGACTGGGTACATCCTCAACCAAGTACATGGGACCTATGGAAAAATGAAGATCAATTTTAAAAAATCCATTTTGATATCATTTATAATACTGCTCGTTCGCTCTAACTTTGCCGCTCGGCTCCATACTAAAGTCGAATTTTTAATTAGACGAAGTAAATTGACAGCATCTAATGTCACTTCATACAATGTTGCTTATTTTCTATGACGAAGTGACATTAGCTACTGTCATTTTACTTCGTGTAATTAAAAATTCGGGTATACGCCTCTACGCCAACGGCAAAGTTAAGCGAACTGGTAGTACATAACCTTTATTAAGTCTGCCGTATTCGATTAGACCTTGACAAATCTTATGACAATTCGGTATTGCAGCGTACGCTTTTGCCGGATTTTATACGATTCTAATACATTATATTACTTTAATAAAATCTGAGAGGGATTAAGAAAATATCTAGCCGTAAAATATTGTTCTAAAGAACTATTTCTATTTTATGACAAGTGTTTATGAGGATTAAATTAATTTATTAAGATAAAAAAAGTACATTACTTCTTAAAATTTTTGCAATATTTCTCATTTTTCGATAGCGATTTCGATTGAACAAAGTATTCCTAATCGTGTTTAAAACCGTTAAAAAAGCAAGAGTATCTAATAATTTACAGTAATGTAGTTTTATCAGATCAAATCAAAGAAATTTCCTAGTATAAACTTCACCCTAAGATGAGTCTCTTTCGAATATACAAGCCTAGTAGAATAGCATTAAAGTTGACCGCAACGGGCGTTCTCCTGCGATTTGGTCAGTACGCCTTGAGGCAGGAATGACCATGGTTGGTGGAAGGTGAAACCTGTAGGTAAATATAGCCACGTCTCAAGGGATCGAGAGAGTCATTGTTTTGGCCCACATTTTACTTTTGTCTCACGTAATGAGCTAAAAGCTTATTGCAGTGTTGAAATGGACATACGCAGGTTGTCACACAAGGACGCGTACACACAAAGAGAGACATCATATGATTATAATTACAACTAGTTGACCCCGCAACTTCGTTTACGTCACATAAGGTGCATACTCATGAAGCAGTGTGTGAAACTGCCCTGTTTGCTTAATCATTAATCTCTTTATTTCTCTCTCTTCATCATAATCTCTTTTATGATTAAGCCAACAAGCCAATTTAGTTTACCCATTTTTAGATTTATATATAATAGATTTTTAGAGTGATTTAACTTTTTCATTTATAAACCGATTGACAAGAAATAAACACTAAGTGTTAAGTGGAGCAAACCTTAACACAATGAAAACCGCGTTGCACTCGGTTAAGCGGTTACTAAGACTAACGTGCACGAACGTATAGACAAACAGATATACAAACATACAGACAAACAAACAAAAAAATCTAAAAATCATTGTTTTGGGTTCTATTGCGTTCATAAAGCCCCCCTATAAAATTTTTCTTATTTATCTTCCATGTACAGACAGCGACTTGTTACGATTTTATTATGTGTATTGATTGATGTCCTAACATTAATATTATTTACACGATAGAAAAGAATTATTTAGTATTTTTAAAGATTTGACTTACTTTATGTATTTTGTGATCATCAGCCTGAACGAATTTATGTCTTTTATTAACTTCAGGTTGGTAGTTGTTCACTTTATTCACTGCGGGATCGTAATCTAACATTTTACGCCCTCTTAATCCATGATCTTCATTCACTGCACGAATATCTTCAAATGTATTATCTTTGTTATAACTTTCACATTTGTCACATAGAAATATGTCTTTTGTATGCGTATGGTTTATAGTAAACACTTTATTCTTCACATATTCTTTGTGTTTAATTTCATGACCAATGTGTTTGACTCTGGTAACAGATACAAAATGAACTTGTGGCTTTGTTTTGTTCCTATTTTTTATTTTTTTATACAATGGTTTCACTAAAACATGATTTTTGAATTTATCTTTTAAGCTCTTCATGATTTCGTGTGAAGTACTGAAGTGAGCAGGGCAGTGTTGAGTTTGGCAAATGCATTCCGTAGCGTGTTCGAAAGTTTTCAACAGGCAATTAAAAGTTGAATGCACCATAAAACGCCAAATTTTAAACTTATAATGTACTATAGGATGGATTTTGAGTTTCGGCCAAGTGCGAGTCAGACTTGCGCACGGAGTGTTCCGTACCAAAAAACGACAAAATATCACGTTTCTTGTATTAGAGCCTCCTTAAATGTCTATTTTAGATTTAATGAATAAAATTATTTATAACAGCCCCTCTTAAATAATATTTCTTTTTGTTTTTGGTACTTGTTGTTATAGCGGCAACAGCAACACATAATCTGTGAAAATTTCAGCTATCTAGCTATGACCGTTGATGAGATACAGCCTCGTGACGGACAGACAGACAGACAGACAGACGGATAGCGAAGTCTCATGAATGGGGTCCCGTTTTTACCCTTTGGGTACGGAACCCTAAAAAGTACCTACTTTTAATTATATCTTGTAGCAACACCCTACTCCTGTCCGTTCTGAAATGGTAGCTTTTGCCCGCGACTTCATTCGTGAGGCGATTTTAACTAATAACCAAACTACTTTGACCTGTCCAACGTCACGCGCTTCTAGTAAACATAGGTCAACCAGTACTATCAATTTCACTGAACCGAATTTGATGAAACATACAGCAATATTTAGGGGCCCGTCCGTAAAGAATGCACTTAGGATTTTGGAAATATTCAAGTACTCACTTCATTAAATGACACTAATGGAACCCTAAATTCTTAATAGATGAGATAAAATTAACACCATGTGCTTTTTACAAAATAATTGATTACTTACATTAGAAAAAAACACCTCTCAAAATTATTAAAAATCATGGAAATAGCAGGAATAATCAAATTGACAACGGTAAATTCGGTAATTATTTTCTAAATAGCACACGGTGCTAATGTAGTCTTAGCTATTAAGAAATTAAGGTTCCATTTTAGTGTCATTTTTTGGGGGGGTGTGGCTGCTCGCGTCCGTAGGATTTACCATCTTCTCCTAAATAAGACCCACCCTACACGTGCCCCCCGGGTGGTGCTAAACGAGCAGCAACGCCGAGCCACGGGCGGCGGTCGAATAACCCGTTCTTAGGCTACCACTGGCCTTGAGAGACTAAATCACCTCTAAAAGTGTGGTCGTGATGCCTTGGGAAAGCATCACGCTTATGCTCCCAACCCCTTTATTAATGGAAATGTCTGATAACGAAAATGTGATGTCATGCGATCCGGCTAACCCCCGGCGCTCACAGGTATCCGGGCCTGTGAGTGTGAAATCTGTTACCGATGACCGCACAGGGGTGGGCGACCAGGCCTCTGTGTTGGTAAATGTGCCTGGCAGCACCAGCGGCAGCAAACGGTTTGTTCAGCAAGCCTTTCACCCATCTCTTTTTACAAGAACAAGATCTTCTTCACTGGGAACTCTTTCTACCACTGAGGACCAAGCTTCGACCACTGAAACATCTAAGGACTCCAAAGAAATTTGTCCTCCGCCATGGCAGCGGGTCCCTGAGAGTAGAAACCCTAAAAGAAAAAAAACCTCTAATAGCCCCTCCCCTGAACCACTTACAACTACAAACAGGTTTACAGGCTTGACAATCGATCTCACTGAGGCTGATTCCCTAGCCAAAGCTAAACGTTCTCCTAAACCGCCGCCAATAGTACTCTACGGTATAGAAGACGTCAACAAGCTAATTGAGCTGCTCCACACTGTAGTCGATAAAGACCACTTCACCTTTAAAATAGTAAATAGAAGTCAGCTTAGAATAAGTAGCAGAAATATAGATACCTACAAACAAATTATAAGCATAGTTCGGAAAAATGGACTGATAGGTCATACATTTAACCGCAAAGACCAGAGATGCTACAGGGTAGTGATAAGAAACCTTCACCCAACAACGCCAATAACCGCAATAAAAGAAGAAATAGAAGCTACAGGGAACACAGTATCGGGTGAGATCATTAATGCGAGGTTTGGACCCGACAAAAGACCTACTTCAACATTCTTTGTTAACATTGCACCAGGCCCAAACAACAAGTCTGTAAAGGATCTTAAATACATTTACCACCAGTCGGTCATAATTGAGGACCCGAGAAAACGTAGCTCAGTTGTACAATGCCAAAGGTGCCAACAGTATGGGCACTCGAAAAACTATTGTATGCGCCCATATCGCTGCGTCAAATGTGGACAGTCTCATAAAACTTCAGACTGCCGAAAACTAGACCGCTCCACCCCTGCCGAATGTGCACTTTGCAATGGCCCCCACCCAGCAAATTATAAAGGATGCAAAGTTTATAAAGAAATTCTTTCTAGGCGCACCAAACCTGCACACCCAAAAAGCGATCGGCGTATACTTTCTACAGGAGCGCCAATAGATATGCCAGTCCCAAATGCGGCTGTTCCACCGCCAAAATCTGGGACGAGAGAAAAGTACGCTGAGGTCACACGAGGCAAACCAGATCCATATACAGCTGCTCCACACTCACAACCACTTCTGAAATTAGAACAGATGTTAATAAAACAATCGGAGAAATTCGATACCATCTTACAACACATGAGCACTTTGATGATGCTCATAACACAACTCGTTGATAAACTCTCAAAGTGACTGCACTTCGATTGGCTACCTGGAACATCAATGGATTAACTCCAAATAAAGAAGATGCAGAAACACTCATCACGCAGCATAACTTGGATTTGCTTTTGATATCTGAATCCCACAGCACCTCTGCTACAAATATCAAGTTCAGGAACTATGAGTGCTACACCACCTCACACCCAGATGGAACAGGACACGCAGGCACTGCTATTATTGTCCGGAAATCACTGAAGCATCACATAATGCCTGAATATCGAACCTGCCACATCCAAGCTACTACAATAGCAGTGGAGGATAAAAATGGTTACTTCAATGTATCATCGGTGTACTGCCCTCCCAAACATAAAATATCCAATGAGCAGTTCTCAGGATTTTTTGAGACGCTTGGACCTCGATTCTTAGCGGGCGGAGACTGGAATGCCAAAAATACACTTTGGGGATCTAGGCTAACTAGCACGAGGGGCAGACAGCTCAAGATTAGCCTGGATGGAAATCATTTAATAACAGCTTCGACATGCGAACCCACATCTTGGCCCAGAGATATTCGAAGAAAACCAGACCTGGTGGACTTTTTCGTGATTAAGGGCTTTTCTTCACATTATATAAAGTGTGACCCTTGTTACGACGGCTCTTCGGACCATACGCCAGTACTGTTCACTCTAAGCACAAAAATCATAGAGCATGAAAGTCCTGAAAGGCTATATAACGGAAGGACCGACTGGTGTTCGTTCAGAGAGTTTATAGAGGAGAAGATCAATTTAAAAGTAGCACTTAAAACCCCTGGTGAGATTGACGTCGCAAGCAAATATATCACAAACCTCATCCAAGAGGCTTGCTGGAGGAGTACACCTTTATTATCCCATAAGACCAGTATACGTAACTACCCTCTAGATATAAAAAAGGCAATCTTGGAGAGGCGAAGGTTGCGCCGTGTGTGGCAACTGAGCAGACTCGCGTGTGATAAAACCAATTTCAACCGACAAGCGTCGCAACTGAAAGAAATGCTGAAGAACTGGCACAACGAAACTCTCCAGAATCAATTGGAATGCCTTACACCCACTGCAGCTACGGACTATTCACTGTGGAAATTCACAAAATCTTACGACAGACCACAGGTGATAAACTCTCCGCTTCGAATGAACAACGGCTGGGCCCGGACGCCAAAGGAAAAGGCAGATCTATTCGCAGAACATTTGTCTACCGTCTTCACACCAAATCACGGAGGCGGTTCAGATTCTGAGGTGCAAGGCATTCTTGCTCGGCCTTTGCAATTGTCGCTCCCACCGAGACCAGTCACCGTGCGAGAGGTGCGGAGAACAATTAACAGTCTCAAAGACAAAAAAGCACCAGGATATGACCTCATAACCAAGGAGATTCTTAGAGAATTGCCAAGAAGAGCACTGGTTTTCCTGACGATGCTGTACAATGGGATTTTGAGAGTCCAGCGCTTCCCGAATATTTGGAAAGTATCACAAATATTAATGATACACAAGATAGGAAAACCAGCAATCAACACCACCTCATACAGACCTATCAGCCTGCTGCCCATATTGTCAAAAGTCTGCGAAAAAATTATCTTGCACCGCATTTTGCCTATATTAGACAAAAATAACATCATTCCTAACCACCAATTTGGCTTCAGGCAGGAACATTCGACCATTGAACAAGTGCATAGGGTGGTAGATGGAATAAGAAAATCCCTTGAAGAAAAGGAGTACTGTTCATCAGCATTCTTAGATATTCAGCAGGCATTTGACCGAGTCTGGCATGAGGATCTTCTCTGCAAGATAAAAACAAGTCTTCCACATTCCTACTACATTTTACTGGAATCTTACCTCGCAGAGAGAATATTTCAGGTCAGACAATCTGGGGAAAGCTCTGAATTCTATCCAGTAAAGGCAGGGGTACCACAGGGCTCGGTTTTGGGACCAACCTTATACGCCTTGTACACTGCAGATCTGCCCCAGATCGAGGGAGTCCTGACTGCCACATATGCCGATGACACCGCAATAATGGCTTGTAATGAACACGCTGATGTAGCTACGGCACAACTTCAACAGGGACTAGACGCCATTACACAGTGGTTAAAAAAATGGAGGATCAAAGCTAGTACCACTAAATCCGTACACGTCACATTTACGCTTCGGAAAGGAAACTGCCCTCCTGTGCACCTTGAAAACTCCATACTACCTCACCACGACAGTGTAAGATACCTGGGCTTTTTTTTTTTTTTTTTAACGTGAGGGAAAATCCTCCTAGGATGCTATGCCGGACTCTTACCGACTAAAAAACCTCACGTAACGCCCAACAGCCTATGGTTGAGAGCCCCGGGTAAGCCCTCAGGAAGGATGTCCCGTGACTCCCAACAGACCTACGGCCGCCAATGCGGCCTCGCCCAGGGGGTGGTTCGGGTGCAATCCCGCGTCTATGAGGGGTTTCGGGTGTGACCCCGCTTCTAAGGGGGGGGGCGTGCGTGAGTGCTCACGTCACGCTGCCGTCATGGGCCTGCTTCTGTAAGGACGGTGAGCGGCCCTCTCACCGTCCTCAGACCCCCGGTCATGGAGGCCGATAGTCCTCGGCGAAGACACGTCGGCGGCGCCCAGGGCGCCGACTGCGGAACTCGGGTGGGAGAGTTCTCTCCCGCACCCGGCCCGCCGCCTCCTTTGCGAGCATGACCTGCTCGCAGAAAGAGGCGGCGCAGTCCCACTTACTCCCGCTGGAGAGCATGGCTCGCACCATGGCCTCAAGCGAGAGAGTGTCCACGCCCAGACCCACTACGAGGACCTGTCGCTGTTGTGCCCACGCCGTGCACTCCACCAGCGTGTGGAGCGCCGTGTCATCGCTGCGGTCCTCGCAGTGCTGACATTCGGCCGTGGTTTCCCGGTGTTTTCGCCACAGATACCTACCGAAGCTACCGTGCCCGGCAAGCATCTGAAGATACCTGGGCTTACATTTAGACCGTCGTTTGACCTGGAACAAGCACATTATAAGTAAAAGAAGTGAACTAATAATTCGGCAAAGGAACCTCTATTGGATGCTGGGTCGAAATAGCAGATTATCAATAGATAACAAATTACTAATCTATAAGACCATATTAAAACCCACTTGGATGTATGGCATTCAGCTTTGGGGCAGCGCAAGTAATTCCAGCATTATAAAACTACAAAGAGTTCAAAACGCAATATTGAGAACCATAGCGAATGTTCCCTGGTTTATAACCAACACCGAGATCCACTCAAACCTTGATATCAGCACCGTGAGAGAGGAGATTCTGGCCTGCAAACAAAAATATCGGAGAAGACTAGAAAAGCACCCGAATATACTTGCTGCAAATTTAACCAAGCGCAGTTACAAAAAACGCCTAAAAAGAAAAGAGATACTGTAGTGTAATGGCGTAGTCTACCAAATGAATGGCGATCCTCGGTGGAGGATGTATTCGACATGACAGCATGAGCACACAACATATCTGCTTATAGTTATTAACTGATTGCAGATGAACACAAAAAAAAAAAAAAAAAAAAAAAAATTAGTGTCATTTAATGAAGTGACTTCTTGAATATTTCCAAAATCCCAAGTGTCTTTTTATTTCGACTGCCTCTGTGGCACAGTCGGTAGTGATACCGCCTGCGGCTTCGATTCCCACCGGAGACAAATATTTGTGTGACCCATATATGTTTGTCTCAAGAGTCTGGGTGTTTCTATGTATAATATGTATGTATTTAAAAGTATATAAGTATTAATATCCGTGGTCTGATACCCATAACACAAGCAGGTTATTCCTAGCTTACTTTGGGATCAGATAGCGTTGTATGAGATGTCCGTGAATTATTTATTTATTATTTGTGCACTTTACGGACGGGCCCCTTAAGTTAAAAATACCTACTAAATCTTAGCTGTGGCGGGGGCGGGGAATCTTGCTCACTGGGGGGCAGGAAGTTATCTATTATATTATCTTTGGGGATTGCCTGCCCCTTTACAAAAGTAAAGAAACTTTTTACGTGTGGAATTCTTCATGGATGCTATTTCGGATTTTTTGCGCACTCAAACCTCATAGTGCCCTTCCTTCTGCCCACTGCTGGTAGTCCGGAGTTTTAAGTCGGTAGGAGTCCGGCATAACATCCATGAGGATTTTCCCTCACATAATAAAAACGTGACAACTATGATCATAATAACTTTGCCTCGCCTGTCATTATCATAAAACTTTATCAGTACATTTATAGTGTACATTTTCACACACATTAATAACAGTTAAACCCATAGATTTAGAATTTTTCGCTACGTACATTCTAAATCTATGGTTAAACCTGAAAGTCAGTCAGTGAAAACAATGTGAGGAAAAGTCGTTGTCAAATACAGCGGAAATACAGTAATCAATGCAGTTGGACATATATTTCTGTTAATAGGGTTTCAATTCCTATATATCATGCCTTCATAGATAAATATTAGAATAATAAATTGTTGCACTTTATACATGAAGTCTTACATAAAATATTTCTATAATTTTTTTTAAACGAATGAACATGGCGCAAATATTGATTTCCTGACTTCGCGCAATGCTGACAAGATGCGCGCGCAGTAACTGTCAAAATAGAATACACAAGTGAATTCATTTTTAGATACATGATTTTAGTCTAAAATATTACTAATTTGAGAATTAATATGTTGTGAAAGTACACTGTGATTATACCGTGGAATTTCTTTTAACTATGTGCTGGCAAACCAAATTAAATGTGGATTAATTTATAACCAATCAGCAGTCTGTGTTGTGATGTCGTTGTGTACATTGTTTACCAAATTTATAGTTCGTGTTCTATAAAATGTGAGTAAATTATGTCCGAAATTAAACCACGAGTAGGTTTTTGACAACATGGGTCATAATTTTTAAAGAGAATACATAAAAAAAGGATTTTTGTAACAAGGAAACGATGTACGTTAAAGATGTCGAGATGGCTGCGGATATTTGGAGCTTACTCCTTCAGGCTGACAAGGAGACACTCGACCATGCTGTTAATAGTGTCCTTCATAGCAGTTTTAACCTTCGTCCTACACCTGTACGCTCACAGACACCAAGATCATTCACAAATCAATCTAAACCCCGAGTTTGACTACAAACCCGGTGACTTTTTAAAACATATACAACCTGGAAATTCAAGTTATTGTTATTTTAACTATGGCCTACCGAATAAGCTTCTTCAAGGCACATTTCAAATTTATCCTTCCCCTGAGAAAGGCAACCAAAGTTATCAAGTTATTTATGATGCAATTTTGGGTACGGCCTATTTAAATCGTACCAAGAGTCAAGAGGTTACGTACGTTACACAGGCGACTCCAGAATTTCTGTATCATCTTGTGGAAATAACTAGATATTGGGAAGGTCCGATTAGTATTGCTGTGTATGTGCCAGGGTATGACCTAGATTTGACGATGCAAATAATGAACCAACTTTGCCATTGCTACCCAGGTATGGATAAAGTCACAATGCATTTATTCTATCCTAAAAGATTCCCGCCATTACTCAGAACAGAAGAGGAGAAAAAACTATCACAAATAACTACCACGTCTATGGCGCCGTTAAATGACGAAAATTTAGATAAATTGTTGAGTAAAAAATTGGAAATTTATAGAAAATTAGATAATGTCACTAGAGGGAAGTACATTCAATGGGTCAGGAAGAGGAAAATTGAAAGAATGATGAGGGGACTCCAACCAGATGTAACGGTCCCTAATTTGAATTTCACTGATTGCTCGGGATTAGCCTCTTACGATTTTCCGACTATTAGAAAAGTCAAAATGCTGATGTATCCCGTTAATGTCGCAAGAAACGTAGCAAGAAACGCTTCAAAAACCAATTACTTTTTAGTATCGGATATAGAAATGATACCAAGTTATGGTTTGGCGCGAAAATTTTTGAATATGATTAGAAAACTTATGGGCGATGAGAAGAGGGATTCTGGTTGTGTGTTCGCTAAGACTGTTTTTGTGGTACCATTATTTGAAGTGGATAAAGGCGTGGTCATTCCGCACGACAAAGCTCTGTAAGTGACAAATAGTGCTTTTCATGTTGATAGTGTGAGGGTGGCACAAAGGGATGAAAGTGTGTATTTGCGGCTTTTGTTGCGATTGTAGTCTTGTGTGAGAAGAATGTGTAGTATTTTACGCTTTTTATCATAAGTTGCTGTGCTCTTAAGTGTGTATAAGCCCCGCAAGTTGATATGGCGATGGAACCTTGTCATAATGACAACTAAGTTATGTCGTCCCTCGTGACGTAGCGCTAGTTCGGGCTGGCCTCGCGAACCTACCAACGGTATGTTTTTAGAACTGACGGCTCGACTGACATACGTCATCAAGATGGCCGCCAATCGCAATATCAACGTGCGGGGCTGGTACCTACTTAGGCATCCTTCCGAGGGCTTCCCCGGGGCTCCCAACCACAGGCTGTTGGTCGTGACGTGAGGTTTTTTTAGTCGGTAGGAGTCCGGCATAGCATCCATGAGGATTTTCCCTCACGTTAAACAAAAAAAAAAGCTCGAAACGTAACGATTTCTAAAAACCGCACTACCGTAAGCTGCGCTAAGGAACTTCGCTCAAAAAAAAGCGCCTCCTTGATGTATGTAGGTCAGGTATGTACACCCTTCAGATTTTTTTTAAAGAGAATCGTCAGTCCTCCATCAATATTGTTTTACCTAGCTTCATTAATTCAATAATGAACTTATATTCGGGTCACATATAATTTACGGCATACCAGAAGTTACCGCACAATATTCTTCTAATTCATGACCGTAATAATTCTTTTCTTATATTGCTAATACTTACGTGACCAGGCTGATAACACTCTTCGTGGTAGATAATAGATTATTTAAGTATCTAAACGTGATAAATGACAGCGATTACATTATTTTCCGTTTATCTCGACCCCTTTATTATCTTAATGGGAAAGTTTTATTTCATAAGTCGTTTTTAGTGGTACTATATTTGAGTTGTGTGCATGGACTGCAGAAATTGTATTATGAACTAGCTGACCCCACAATTTGTTTACGTCACATAAGAGAAAGAGCGAAAGAAAGTTATATGGAGAAGTATTTCTTCATCAGACTCATAAAAGCGTGTGAAACTGGCGTGTTTGCTTAATCATTAAAGAGCTTAATTAAGGCTATTGTAATATAATTCATTGATCACTTCTACCAAAGTAACCGCCCAAAATATCGGGAGCAAAAGTTTGTATTACAAACCGGTGATTTTCATATTTTCTCCTGTGTAAATGTCTTTATTACGTGGGAAATGGGGATGACAAAATTAATAGCAATTGTCCCAATTCACCTTTATCCATCCCAAATTATTTCTAAATAGAGGTACAAAGTATCACTTCACGTATTAATATGAACATGTTTTGTATTATCTAGAGAACTAGTCAACAAATTCCATATACAACTGGTTGGAACTGTTATTTATAGGAACAACACACATAAACTTAGCAATAAGCATTAAAGGGATTACACAATAATATGTTTGAGGTAGTAACACAGATAGAAAACGGGATGCTTAGATGGTTTGTACATGTGGAGAGAATGGATGAAAATAGACCGACTAAACAGATTTCTAAGGCGAGTATGAATGGGCAAACTGGTAGGGGTGGCACTCGGCGGACGCATGGCGATGAAATTAAAGACCTGTTGGAAAAAGGCCAGGTCAAGAGCACCCTTAACCGGCGAGCATGTATGAAAGGACTTATGAAAGTAGAAGAAACGAAAGTGGTATGCCAGGATCGTAGCAAGTGGAAAGCCATAGTCTCTGCCTACCTCGATGGGCAACAGGCGTGGTGATATGTATGTAAGTATATATATTTGAGGTCTCAGCATTTAATGTCGAGACCTAGGTCATCAGAAACATCCCCATTTTGTCAGCAAGACAGTCTAAAAACCGATTTCTTTTATTGTTTTTATTATTGTCGATACAAGACTATTATTTTTGTTATAATATTATTGTTTTTACATTCGAAGTTAATTTTGTATTGAAACTCAAATTTACTGCTAAAATTTATTGTCATTTCGTTTTATTATACGAAGCCCCTTTTACAAATTATATTGTACTCGTAGAATTTTACAGTCGATTTTACTGCGATCGGGTGACAAACATTACTGGAAAATATAGAGTACTAGATGGCGCCTGCGACTCCGCCTGTGTGGAGTTTAGTTCCAGTTACCGCATGCCATGGCAAAATATTCTAAAGAAAAAAATAAATTCTAAACTGTTTTGCACAGACAGGGTCGTTTTTTCTTACATTTACTTCCGGAGCGTTCTAGCCTGGTGAATTCCGAAAGGGGTTTTCCTCCGCACACACTTAGATCCTTGAATAATCTCTCTTCCTCGGTTTTCCTAAACGTCTACAGTATGGGATTCTTAGGGGTCTTAGAATGTCAGCAGTAGGAGTGTAGCGCATGTGGTGTTGCAAACGTCCACAGGATAACGGTGACCACTTCCAATCAGGTGGACCATATACTTGTCTGCCACCATAGTGGCATGTTATTATAAGCCTATATCCTATCTCTGTACCAAATTTCAACCAGATCCGTTTTCTCTTTGAGCGTGATTGAAAAACAAACATCCAAATATCTCCACAAACTTTCACGTTTATAATATTAAGAGGATCTACTTTATGCTTGTCATTGTGAAATGTTGTAGAGTTTTACAGAGGCGTTTTATCGATAATCGTTTAAAACGTTTGATGTGTACTAAACATTTTTGTTTGAATACGATGAATATTCTTGAAAAGCTTCTCGAATGAAATGACAAAGTACTTCGTTCGTTTCGAAAACCCCATAATTATTTTCTTGTTTTCTCATGACTTATGTCGAAAATAATTTCAAATGTTCGAGATCTCTCTCAGAAATACTTGTCAGCTAAATTGATAATGTAATTATTTAATTAGTTTTGGAAATCCTGTAATTATTTTCCCGTTGTCTCCTTTTTAGGGTTTCGTAGCCAAATGGCAAAAACGGAACCCTTATAGATTCATCATGTCTGTCTGTCTGTCTGTCCGTCCGTGTGTCACAGCCACTTGTCTCCGAAACTATAAGGCCTATGCTATTGAAACTTGATAACTAGACGTATTCTGTGAACCGCATTAAGATTCTTAAATAAAACTAGATAAAAAGCAGTAAATTTTGGGGGTCCCCATTCTCAGAACTGAAACTCAAAATTTTTTTTTCATCAAATCCATACGTGTGGTGTATTTATAGATAGGTCTTCAAAAATGCTATTGAGGTTCCTAAAATCATTTTTTTCTAAAGTGAATAGTTTGCGCAAGAGACACTTCCAAAGTGAAAAAATGTGTGTCCCCCCCCCTCTAACTTCTAAACTAAGAGAATGATAAATCTAAAAAAAATATATGATGTACATTGCCATAAAAACTACCAACGAAAATTGGTTTGAACGAGATAGAGCTCGTAGTTTTTTTTAATACGTCATAAACCGCAATTTTCGGTTGGAAAAATCACTACCACTGCGAACGTGTTAAAAAATCAATCAAAGTTACAACGAACTATAAGAACTTTTATATTATGTTACTTGCTGCTACGAAACCCTTCATGGGCGAGTCCAACTCGCACTTGGCCGGTTTTTTTATTATCAAAAAAGTCATAACGGGAAGTCCAACCATAGCCTATATATAATTGTCTTGAAGACTACAACCATAGATTTAGGATTTTTCGCTACTCTCAACTACAACAGACTTTAGGTAGCGTAAGAGGTACCATCCAAAATATCAAAGTCCCAAATCAACTTCATCATCAGTAGGGATTTTTTAGTGGTCTAGAGCACTTATACCACATTATAGCTGCTTCTAACAGCCACATAATATGGTGCATACTGTAAACTAAGCTGAAGGTCTAATGGCCTTCGATAGTGCCCATTCTTTGGTTGTAGCCATGATTTGACGATTTGACGAACGAAACATAAAAAAAGAAAACTAAGCACGATTGAAAATTAATATCACCAAGATTAGATATGAAATACACATTCTACGATTGAATTACTTTATTTAGTGCGGCTGGGTAGACATCAAAGTGTGCGAGAATGTTTTACAAAACTGGATTCATTTCAACTTTGCTCATTTATACCGTGATTGCTTTTTTGGTATGCTTTGCTCAATTCATATTAACCGCAGTTTCCGTATGCCCACTACTATTATAAGTTTCTTACCGATATGATATTCGTTGAAAGGTCAAAGACTGTGAAAAGGTTTGTGATGAAATCCGCTGGGATAAATAACTTTGGGATAGTTTGCTTGAGAATTGTTTTTGTACGAAGAGTTAATGACACCTGTATTCCAATATGTTCTACGAGATGTCCAACGAATAGAACATATTGGAATTTTTTCTCACATATTCCACTTAAGAAAATAGTAGAACAAAATGTAATTTAAATTCCTTATTGATATAATATTGGATTTAAATTCCTTATCGATTGAGTGAAAAGTTGTTTGTGCATATTTCTCCAAAAGGGGTCAACTGAAATTAATACTAAAAATAATTTGGTATGGTAATAGGTAGTTCTTCTTATAATCCCCTTTTTATAATCTTCACGCAGAATAATCTATTAATTGTTTAAGAAACGAAAGGATAAATTTTTCGTAATACACATGGTTGACGAAGGCAATATTATAGTGTAAGAAATGTTATTAACGTTAAAGACGATGTACAATAGGATGTCTAACGTCGATATTTTTGGATAATAAATCTAACCCCATTATGCGAAACTGTACCAATTTAGTTTGTAACTTAATCACGCAAAAACGACGGGATTTATTTGGCTCCAAAATTTGTATACGGAAGGGCACTATGGCCAGTTTTGGTATTGGGAAATTCATCCAGTTAATAGTTTGGCAACCGAGATTGGGTATCCATACGGACAAATTGCTAGGTAGGTTGGGAACTATTTTATCACTATTTTAGACAAAATAAGCCTTTCATTCTATGTGGCTCTAATAGTTTTAATAACAAACCCAATAAACTGTTCATCCTATTGTTTTTTTTATTATAAACCTTGCAAATTCTCGATAAAGTAGAAACATCTTTGAATCGGGTTGTTCCTCGTGTCAAAGTTAAATCTCAATCGGCGCATAACTATTTGGGGTTTTGAAGCATACGCAAATGAACGAATTGATTGAAGCCATCTTTTATGTATTTAAGCAAGATTCTTTTAATAATACGGGAAGTTCTTCAACAGATTGGTGCATATGGTGCAGCGGAACTTAGCAAGATATTTCCACATGAAGCAGTGCTCGCATTGTCAGCGCTTCCCAGGGTTGCAGACCTGGCTTACAAGACCGGCGCGAGATGTTTTAGAGGTAAGTGATTCTTTTTTGTACAAGCAATAACATCTCAACATTTGGACCATAGACTGTCAGAGACTTTTGATCGCTGAGACGAAGATTGATGTTATTTTCTAAGAAATCAGTTCAGTAGAACGTGCAGTACTGTGTATTGTTCGTCAGCCCCGCAAGGGGGTTACATTATGGTACAAAACTAGCCCCAATGGGGGAGAATCGAGCTGGAGATGAAAATTATTTGTAGGGAGTCAAGAAAGCGCTCGCGGAGAATAGTATTAATCAGGCCGCAACGGCCGCTCTCCCACGATTCGGTCAGCACACCGTGAGGCAGGAATGACCGTGGGAGGTGAAGGGTTATATTTGTGACCTCGCTAGTGTAATGTTCTGTAAACTGTCTGTAAAATGGACGATAATTATAAATTCAAACGCTTCCGCCCTTTGAACGTTTCCGCCCTTTGGACGTTTCCGCCCTTCGGAAGGTTAACATGTCTTCTGAAGCACAAAGCCGCTGGTCTTGATTGCCAGTTCATGTGTACTGCTATGTAGTATGTCATTAAGCTGAGTTGCAGGCATTATAATATATTAAGGTCGCCTTAGAAAACTTTTACAGATACAACTTATCTCTTTTTGCTACTGTGATCATATTCGATCGAACGGTTGTTTGTCTATTAAATTATTTTAGTAAAATGAAAACAAAATAATACTTACCCATGAGATTCTTCTTGCTTTTGAGAATTTTCATTTTAACAGGACTAGTTCAAAGTGCTTTTCAGCTTCATTTCATATTGTCTAAGTATCTTTCTATTTATATAAATACACAATATACACATTATTATAATATCAATATCTTAATAAATTTTATTGTATCGAAAACAGATACTTAAGTAGATCGGAGGCTAAGATCATAGATAAATACCTAGATAGGGTTTGTTATTGTTAGTTAGATATTGCCTATTAAATCTCCAACATCATGAAGCAAATGGATGGGCACAGTGTGGTTTTGTTGATAGCATCCATGAGGATTTCCACGTGTTAAGAAAGCGCCATTTTCAATAAATTGTGTTTAAAAAATTACTTTGGCCATTCGCTGCTTTTATTATTGTGCTAAAGTCATCCCTATTTAGGTGCCTCAGACCATTCAAATCTATTAAGATTTGTACTCTACAAAGGGACTATTTGTTTAATAAGTATTTTGACCCTTAGAACCTTTAAATAGCAACACCGAGTTTATCAGGAACTCTGTTGAGTGAGAATTGATTATACAAAGCAGGATTACATTTGTCAATACACTTCCGACGAATGATGTTAACAAATATTGAATTGGGGAAATTACGTCGGGATTGAGAGTGATTGTGTTTGTAAATATCAAGGGAATAGCTTCAAGCGTCGTCGTTTTAATTGACCTGGGCTGCGATATGAATTCGTAGATGGAAATTTATTTGTGAAACGATGTTTGTCTTATATTTAGAAACGGCACAAATAGAATCAAAAGACGCTACAGCAGTAAATTTTAAAATCAAGCCTCTGGCGCAGTAAAGGACTATTTTATAGCATCTTCGGCTGCATTCTACCGAATCAAAAATTTTAAATAACATGTCAAACCGAATCCTACCCTCTCCTTTTCGATCCCGAACAGCGCTGCTGGGCAGAGCGGACCACTCCTACACAGTAGAGAGAAATTTGTATGTAATAATTTCACCAGAAATGAGCGATTTAAAAGATCGCTCCTTTGTCAAACTTTACAAACTTGGAACGATTGTCAATTTGCACTACGCTTTCAAATAGCACGATCCGGAATACACGGTCTCGAAGTGCTTTATGAATGAGTAGACGAAGTATTTGTTTCACTTCGCAGGTCCTCAAATAATTAATGAATCCGCATTCCCATCTCTTAGTTGCAGAACCTAATGCACGTAAAAGCCTCCATTTGATTATAAAGTTTGTCGTTGGTCAAAGGATGTTCTATTCCGTGTGTACTAGAGAAATTTGGAGTTTATTCTTGTAAGCATAGAGTTGTCTTTTCATCAGCAAGACTCGAGGTTAGATCACCTTGGATGGTATTAGTTGGCAAAGCGTTCGAGACATAGCTGATGCCGAACTTTGTTATTGCGAGTTTGTAGAGAGCGAGTCATGTTCAACTATCAAGAACCTTGCGTATTGTGCACATCAATACGTGCAGCTGGAAATTTTATGATAAAATACCGATTTAGACTTTTTAATTTCTTTTTCTGAACAACCATTTTACTTACTTCTTGAAAACTATTGCAGCTATCGCTTTTGAACAAAAATCAAAATGGTGAATGACGCAACGAACCGATAACCCCGAAAAACTAAGTTAAGACTGCCAGTAATCCTCGCAAACGAATCCAGAAGGAAAATTGCTTTTAGATATAATAATTTCCGGGGTTACACCATTTTTGGTCTAATTTAACCGTCGTCGTTCCTTGACGTTAAGGGGACTGGTTTAGAAAATGACGAAAAGGAGGTGCCAATAAAACCTTTTTTTGTCTGCATAAGTAGACGGAAAATTATAGTCAAAAATAGATTGTTTATCTACAAGATGTGTGTCAAAATATGGTTTTGTTGTAAATTGTATATTAATTATACATAATGTGTAAAACGATCATAGAGTCACCCCTAAATTTTTAGATGAATACTTCAAAGAGAATGACTTCAATTCTAATCGACGCGAAAGAAAAACAAATGCCAACATATGAAGATAATAAACACCTATAAATTGGTTTTCTTCAATTTTGAATAAGCATAAGTATAAGTATTAGCTTGTTACAACTAAAATAAGCTATAAAATGCTACATTTCCTAGCCTGAAGGACGCGTGTTTTGTATGGTCAAGGTCGTTAGGCCTACCCACGGCCTTAAGTCATTTACATGAAGTGTCACGTCACTTTGACATTTCATTCTGCATGTATAAAACACAACGAAATGAAGTGCTTGCCAAATTATGACAACACAAATTCCACGTTACACTAGAATGTTTGTCAGGTCAGCGGTCAGTAGATACGTAAATATGAGCTAACACAAAGTAACATAGCTGCCTACTGACCAATATTTATAGTCTGTGCCACACCCTCGTAGTGCTGCTAAATTCCCGTTCTGTTTTGGCATTCGTGTTACGGTGTAGGCGTTGACGACTATATGAAATTGGCAAATATTGGCATATGTCGCCAACGACAGCCGTGGCCTATTTTAGTAATGCGAACAGTGTTAGCCGCGTTTTGAAACGGTATTGTATCATGTTGTATAAACGAGTATACGTATTGATATTTTTCTTCATGTCAACTGTGTGAGAAGCGCTCGTGGCTTAGTGGACTCAATGTTCTGTAAACGATCACTGTAGTAAGCAACTTTCACTGTTGCCGGTCCTTGGATGGGTGACGACCATCTATGTGACCACTTTGTGACATTTATTTGAGCGTTTTCGTATTTCGGAAGGCACGTTAAGCCGTTGGTTTCTGTTGCCAGTAAAATGGCAGGCGTTAAGCCAAGTTAAAGCCTTTATAGGCGGCTTGAAAAATTTCAACAGCGGGCAGACACAATACGCCTGTCCGTTTCAACATGGCAATACGGCTCACCACCTATCACGTGGGACAAATTCTAAAAAATGATAGGTGTGATTGACTCGTAGATTGGTGTGATTGGCTCGTAGCTCCGCATGCTCAGTGTTCTATAAATGATCACTGCGGTCGAAAGAGAAGGTCTCGACTTCTACTAACATGGCGTTAAGCCAAATTGAAGGTTTTATAGGTGGTCTGAAAGTTTCAACAGCAGGGTACCACAACCTACCTGTTACCTGTTTCATTGATTGTTGTTGAAATTTGATAGAAAAAGCACAGTGCACTTTTTGTTTAGGAATGTAATAATTTACTATCTTATCTATCATGTTGTTATTAGTTGTTACTGTTTGTCTGCCATAGTGGCGACGCGACGGTCATAGATAATAAATAGATTAACAGACGGGATCGATATCATTGGCTATGGTCGTTTCAGATGGGACGCACACTTGCCATAGGTAAAAAAAAAAATATTTTTATTGTTTGTAGTTTAGTGGAAATTGTAAGTTCACACTTCATGCACTTACTTAATTTGTTTTATTTTAGAATTCGTTTTTGTGTTTTTATTTTGTGTTTTATAAGTTTTGTAAACTTGTTTATTACCAAATTGTCTCGAATTCGCTGTCCTACGGGAGCCCGTTGAAAACCAGCGCCTGGTATTCGTACTCGGTATTATGCTGAACGGGCTCCTATTTTGGTGCAACGGCGGGATAATTATAATCTAGCTAATAATTTTTTTTTTAACTTTGTCAGTGTTGTTGCATTTAAAATAAAGAGATTTTTCTTTCTTTCTTTCTTTTCTTTCTACCCATCTGTTGCAACTTTCAACACGGCAATAGGCTCAAAACTTATTTATTACGTGGTATAAAATACGTCTGTTGTCGTATGGTATGCATATTTTCCACGGAGAAATACATAGAATAGTGATCTATTTAGAAAATACGATCAAAATCACGATATGAGCGAGAATCGCCCACTTTTTCTTTTTACAAATAGAATAGAAATAACTCCCAACTTTCTCCTAAAATTAACTTTTCGCATGAGATTTGAATGACTAATTTATCTACAAATTCTAAGAATCGCCATTACGTTTGAATTCTACTGATAAAGACTTTCAGAAGTTAGAAGAGTTATGTATTTTGATGTCTCTTTGAATATACCGATAAGTTAACATCATACTTGGAAAATTTCTGTGACATTATTATTGAGATTTTGTTTTCGGTTTTATTTACCTTTTCCGGTAATTATTTTAGTTGTACGGCTATATTTTGAGCAGTAGATAGACAAATTATGCACCTGCCACTCTACCTACCCATTTCAGGCAAATCGGTCAATTATTAGATGCGACCCGGTACCGTGGCCCACGTGAAATCAGATTATTACACAAACTTTTCACATTCAACAATGTATTCAATCTATAGTGCACAGCCTGGATAGAGGTGAGAAGTGTCTTGGGCTATTCCTGTATCTCAGAAAGGTGTTTGATACCGTCTCTATCCCGATTCTTGTCTCCAAACTGGAAAAAGTAGGCGTGAGGGGTATGGCTCTGGAGATTTTCCGGGATTACTTGACCAATAGAACCCAGGCAGTTAGACTGGGAGGTTTCACCAGAGACTATCAGAAAATTGAGTTTGGGACACCAAACTCAATTTTCTGATAGTCGCTGGTGAAACCATCAAGGGAGTATTTTGGGTCCTTCCTTATTCCTAGTTTATATCAACGACCTCTGTGAACTGAAATCCCCCAATTGCCAGGTCATCTCATATGCCGACGACACCGCCTTATTTATTCATGGTCCAACCTGGGAGGACGTCAGAAAGAGCGCAGAAGTTGCCCTGGTAGGGGCAATGGATTGGCTGTCTCAAAACCTCTTAACCCTCAACACCAACAAAACCCACTATGTAACCTTCGGACTCCAGGACCGTGTCCTTCCTCCTGACGATTCTTTCCTTGTCAAATGTCACACCTGCATTCGCCCTTCTTTCAACTGTGACTGCCCAACGTTGTCTCGCGTTAACACAGTTAAATACCTCGGCATAAACATTGACTATTCCTTGAAATGGGATTGCCACATCAACATACTAACCGCTCGGGTAAGGAAGCTGATCTACGTCTTTAAGTTGCTACGCAACACTGCCGATCTGGATACCCTTAGGATGACTTACTATGCGCTATGTCAATCAATTATCGGATACTGCATTTCTTCTTAGGGTGGGGCATCGAAGACCACAATCCTACCCCTTGAAAGAGCTCAGAGAGCAGTGCTTAAGGTGATGACAAAAAAGAATTTCCGTTACCCTACAACCAGTCTTTATAGTGATGCTGCAGTGTTGACAGTGAGACAATTATTTATCCATAAAATAATCACCAGAAAATACATCAGTTTGACCTTTGATCCCAAGAAATTCTCCGGAAAACGTCGCGGTCGTATGTATAGGGTCTGCCCTCCACTCAGGCACAGAACAACGATGTCTAGAAGGCATTACACGGTTATCAGCGGCCTATTATACAACGACATCAACAGAATTTTAAACATTTATCCACTGACAAAACGGAAGCTTGAGAAAACTTTGAAAACTTGGCTATTTCAACAAAATTATACAGCCACCGAAGATCTTGTCAACCGAGTCAATTTGTGAAAATGCGGACCGGTTAGGCCAATCTCAAATAAACGCACACAACAAACAAAATAATACACCATTAACCTATAGTCCTATACTTAACTTTTTCCTATCCCAATACGGTGTTCCATTTGGTTGGTCACCGTTAGCTTATATTCTTTAAAAAATAAATATGTTAATAACGTTAGTGAAATTCATGCAATAGACACACTTACCTACATCATCACCATCACACACATCCACATTACATCACACATACAAACTACACTGTAAATCACATCCACACATTCAAAAAACCCTGTAAATGCACCACACTAATTATTTAACCCTTATTAAACAGATACCTGCACTAATAAGGTTTGAATTCATAGGTTTAGTCTTAAGTTTAGGTTTAGTTTTGATTCCCTGTAAACAGGCATGCCTATACCGGGAATCATGAGATTTTTTTTTACTTGTACTCGTACTGTGACACTGCATAATATGAGACCGTGCCCGGACGCGTATCATTGAGGTGCCCGGTGCCGAAACACAAGTTAAATCTTAGCACGGTTCTGGGTCCTCCTGAGGCCCGCGTCGGGGCACACATAACTATTAATTCTGGTGTTATGCGTGGTTACGAGGTACAAGTGAATTTGTGCACATTTATTTTACGTTAAATAAAGAATATTATTATATTATTATACATTTTACGTATTCAAGGCAATTGCTTCAGAGTCACCCAAAACAAGTCAAAATTGTATGTTAGTTTAGTAACTAACCGCACTTGTGTATGCAAGTAGCTGGCGCAAGTAGTTAGTGGACTACATCCGTGAGAACTTTGCATTAGCTTAATATTATGTACAAGTTACTTGTTCGTGGTTATATTAAATACACAAGTATATTTTTGTAAGTATATAGATCGCCTCGGTAACTGTGATAGTGTATGCGACTGCCATTGCTGAAGTCTCAGGTACACATACGGATCCAAAACAGCTGACATGAGCATGTGCTGACATGATAGGTTGTTTCGTATTGTTTTGATAATTTCCATTTATTTTCGTCCCTTTTTGGTCTTAGGCTCTAACAGTTTCTTCCAAACTACACCTGATTTTTTAAAATTCGCTAGCTATGATTTGAATCTAAATTCTGTTTTTCTTTGCAAGTAACTGCCGCCTGACCTTCTGGTACATACTACATTAATAATCATCGTTGATGCCCAAAGCTATGTAAAGATCTCCTGCAAAGATAGCCACAAACGTTCATTCAAGTTAATATACCTAACTTTTACAGGGCATGAACGTGTGCGATTTACTTGTGTCGTGTGGACCCGCCGTAATCCATCTTGATACCAATCATGGCGGTCCAATCTTGTTGAGGCAGATGTAATTGTAAATCAGTTAACCCTTCCCATTTCGGTGACACAGTCTCGGCGCCAACTAATTGCTTACTAATTATATGAAGCTTCTCGTCGGTATAACTTGGCTATTATCCTTGTAGCAACTCCATTTTATAACCATTATTATTATAGGTGGTAGGATAAATAGTTTGAAATTTTTGTTATAAGAGATAAATTACATTATTTTGTACAGTAAGTTGAAAGTTTCTGTCTTTGTCAGAACTGGAACTCTGTTTAACAAGGACACAGCTCCAATATAGGCGCATATTGAATCGGCCAATACTATTTTTTTTTCTGAGTAAATGGCGACCACATTTATAGAATATCGATCTATTTGATGATTTTTTGGCACCTTTCTAACATATAAAATACAAGCAACAATCACCACATTTCTAAATAAACTGCTACTGTGTGAATATTGCAACAAATTACAAAGCAGGAGTTACGTAGGTGACGCGAATTTCTAAGTAAGAGAGTTCCTACTATGGAACGTGCTTCAGGATCTGCTAGCGACAGATGTTAGTAGTTTAGGGTTAAACTTTGATTTAACTCTGTACTGAACACTTTATGAGGCCTCTGTAATCTATAAATGAATGCAACACTAGAACGGACACTCGCTCGGTCGACCCTACTGACGATTTGGGCTGGCAGGTATATGCAGTGTCCATTTAAAGTTGTAAATTTCTAGTCGTACATTTGGCATTAAACATTGAATTTTATAGGTGCCTGAGCATGTCGGGGTCCGGGGTTACTGTTCGCTGACCTTCAGTGGTAATTTACGAAAAGCTCATGATTTTAGGAGCAGGCAGTTTTGAGAATGGGACGTTACCAGACGTTTCGTTTTAAAAAGCAGACCCAAGACGACAGCGAGACGCGAAAGTTTCAGGCACGCCTGAGACCTTGGGACAGAAGCGGGATAACACCTGAACCAATTTCTAAAGACGCAGGCTTATACACGAATCCGTAGGTGAGGCCGCGATGGTTGTCAGAGAGACATTCGTTTGAGAATTTATCCGGGACTCCAGGCTATAGGCAGTTGTGGTCAGTTTAGTGACCTTCCATACGTGTAAATCATCCAAAAATCGAACCTTTAATTATCAAATAATGTTGCCCCGTGTAGTGACGGGGCGCCGTGTGACAACGGAAAAGATACCAAAATGTCACCACCCCAATTCATCACGACGGTATCAAGAGGCGACTAACACTTTCGCAGAACGATTCATTAAAATGAAACCCGGTTGTCAGTAAAATGACAATCGTTTAGCCAAGTTGCATGCGTTATGTGCGGCTTGAAAATTTTCAACTGCGGGTCGTCACGTAATGCGCCTGTTCATTTCAACACGGCAATAGGCTCAAACCCAATTACGTGGGACATAAAACCATAAAGAAAAATGTGGACGTATACTATGTCTCTGCCTACCCCTTTTTTGAGATAAAACCTTCTTTGTTTTGCAATAATAATTTTCTTTTTATTTAAATATTTTTTTTGTTTTAAAAATATGTTTTTTTTCTCAGTTAATGTCAAAATGGTTATAATTATACAGTTCTAATTTTCATAAGCATTTTTAATAATAAATACTACCAAGATAAACTATCCATTACATGTTCCTTCGAGCCGGATAGGAAAGGACGGTGAGAGGGCCGCTCACCGTCCTTACAGAAGCAGGCCCATGACGGCAGCGTGACGTGAGCAACTCACGCACGCCCCCCCTTAGAAGCGGGGCCACACCCGAAACCCCCCATAGACGCGGGATTGCACCCGAACCACCCCCTGGGCGAGGCCGCATTGGCGGCCGTAGGTCTGTTGGGAGTCACGGGACATCCTTCCTGAGGGCTTACCCGGGGCTCTCAAACATAGGCTGTTGGGCGTTACGTGAGGTTTTTTAGTCGGTAAGAGTCCGGCATAGCATCCTACGAGGATTTTCCCTCACGTTAAAAAAAAAAAAAAAAAAAATCCGGATAGGAATGGAAGGCGGTCCGATTTGTTGCTTTCCATACCTGTCGAATTCATTAAAGAAGCATAGAGTGCAACGTGATTCTAAGTATGTGCCGTGTAAAGCTCACAGCTAGCAAACGAATATAACTTCCAAGTTGAGAACATACTTGGCTTCGATAGAAGGCGGTCCGATTTGTTGCTTTCCATACCTGTCTAATTCATTTAAGAAGCATAGAGTGCAACGTTATTCTAAGTATGTCCCGTGCAAAGCTCACAGCTACCATGCGAATATAACTTTGTAAAAGCAACAAACTTGTCTCTCCAAGTTGAGAACATACTTGGCTTCGATTAGAGAAAGTTTTGACGGCATCCTTCAGTTGATATCGCTAAGCTTCATGAATTTCACTCCGGACTTTCGTCGGTACTACACAGTAAAAGTAATTCGTCTTTAATAAGATTTTAAGGAGTTTTGCCTTTATTTTGTTAAACAGTTTACGTACACATTGTAAAGAGATGTAGTTAGGAGAAAAGAGTAAAATTAATGGAGCTGATTATGTTTATAAGAAATTTCGTTCAGCAAACCGGTGAGAAGAGAGCATGATTATGAAAAGAAAAATCATATCTATACATCTATCTATATCTATGTCTATGATATCTATGATAGAAAAGTCAAAACTGTACATTGGAAATATTAAAAAAAAACTCGTTGGGTGTTCAGCATAAGATACCGAAGCCGAAAATATAGTTGGAATTTTTTTGTCTGGTTATCTGTTTGTCTGTTTGATTTGCTTTGTCCGGAAGGATCTCGAAAAGTACTCAATAGATTTGATTCAAATTTTGACCAAATATTAACTAGAGGTAGGGTCTTCAAATAGGCTATATAATATTATCACGCTACATATCATAGGGACTACGCAGAGAGCAAACAAATTGGCATTATAATATAATTTTTACGCGTACGAAGTCGTGGGCAACAGCTAGTTTATAATAAAGAAAGGTTTTTGCATCCATCCCAATAAACAGACATTAAGACAAAAGACAAGAATTCCAATATTTTTTCCGAACTTACTTTTTACTATGCAAATCATACAATGTCCTCTTGGCAAGAAATATAACTCTAAATAATAATACCATTTTTCAATTCTTGAATACCTTGTGTAGATAGGAGATGTTTCAGTAAATGCCTACAAAAGCAACAATTTTATTTCAGTTCAATTCCTGCGTAATCAGCTTTTCCTTTTCTTGGCATATCTTCTGTATGACATAGGTTAATAGGACACGTGCCAAATTTACAAATTGAGAATCGTTGAACATGAGAATTTGTCGAATATACTCTGAATATTACTGAGTCGATTTAGATAAGAAATGTGTATTATTATGGTCCGTAGATGGTTGAAATTGATAAAATTATCAAAACAACTGGAAAATAGATGGATAATTTTCTTTATTGTTTTCTTTTTTTTTATATTAAGCTCGCCAAATTGACTTTGCCGGCCTGATGGAAAGCCGTGGCGCATCTAGCGATTGGGGGCCACTCTCACAGTTCGTAAGACTTGTGACAGTAGTCCTCAACTTGGCGGCCCTGTGAAATGCCTTTTTCTTATCGCTCCGCTAGAAGAATCCGGGATTGTTAGATGAGAGATACACGTGTGCGGGCAGGTCGTTCCAGGGTTTTATAGTTCGACAGAGGAACGATCTTATGAAACGCTCAGTTCTGGTAAAGATTTTCTCCACTGTGTATGAGTGATCGGAAAGGAGAATTCTTTATTGAATGCTATTACGCCTTTATAGAGAGCACAATTGTTGGTCTTGTCGCTAAGAGCTACCTTTTCAGACAACTATGATATTACTACTGCTGCTCTCGGTTGTAGAATTATTCAAGGGAGCGCAGCAGTAGTAATATCAAAGTTGTATAGGATATGTATTCTCATTTTTTTAATGGCTGTCTAATGAAAAAAGCATTTTTAAGATCGGGTCAGTAGTTTCAGAGTTAATTAACTAGGCCAAACAATCGGATCAGTCAAACAAATCTTATCCATTTCATGAACATAGAACAAATATTGATACGACAGTTTATATTAAGTAAAATAAACAGTTTATATTTGTTACAGCCGATGCTGATTTCGAAGCGAGAATACCCGTACCACAGATGGGAGCCCCTCTACTTTGGCACAAATAAGGAGCCCTGGTACAGCGAACTGCTCACGTGGGAGGGACGCCAGGATAAAATGACCCAGGTAAATTATGTCTGAGACTTATGACCTTTTTTCAACTTTTACGAGTGGTCGCCTATGTAGGACAATATATTATTATGTAGTGAGGGAGATCACCAATAAAATATGTTACTGAGAATGTTGATTATTCACTGTATTTATTAATAATTTTGTTTCAACAATGTATTCACAAGCTTAGGTCTCTACAGTATGGAGGGCGTACAACGTGTGTTCGGTAACACCAAGTGAATGTTTGCTTATACTAAGATCTAACAAAGAGCGCTTTCATAATGTGGAATAAACAATCATAAAATATCATACTTTATGTCCCTACAAACTCTTGAATGCAATGTCACGTTACATGAACATTATTGTCATGAGTCACCCCATTATAATCACCTCGATGAGCTGTTAATATTTCCCCATCTATTTCTTATCTATGTATTTTAGCTTGTGAGATCAGTTTAAATCTGTCAATGACTTAAGCAGCTATTATTATCCGGGCACTTATTTAAGTTCTTATACTCGTAGATTTGATCCTTCAGGTTCATTAGGACAACTGTGCCAAAACGTCAACTTCCCGAATGGTGAACTTCTATAATTAAATCATTAATCGCCATGGTGGGTCAAAATGACCGGCAGCTCATCTATTTAAATATTATAAAATTTTAGTCGGCGATGAACGTTTAACTTTCCAAAACGAAAACATTCTAAAACGACAATTAATATTACAATTTATATCTTTTACAAACAATCCGTCTATTACACCTGACCCAGTCAAGACATTGTACTGAACGAAAATCATAGACAATATCGTCCCTTCAACAACACACTAGATGAATATATCTAGAAAATCAGTTTATTTACCAATGACAGGTAACATAATACCCAGTGGATCGCGTCTAATGGAACATTGAAAGGGTGTACAGTACACAGTATTTCTAAGAAGCTTTTAGCGCTAAACAGGTGTGTTGTCTCCCATGGTGATACTATGTGTCGCTACTGCATACAAGTATATTATGTACTAGGGACATATTTTATAAGAAAAAAAATCTGATAGTCGGGACTCGCGCAAGCAGGATCCGTACCAAAAATTTAATATTAGGATACCCTCTTAATATATTTTCTGATTTTAGTATTTCATTTTGCTATTATAGCGGCAACAGAAAAACATCGTCTGTAAAAATTTCAGCTTACTAGCTATCACGGTTGCTGAGATAGGTCCTCGTGATGTACAGATAGACGAACGGCGAAGTCTCATCAATAGGGTTCTGTTTATGCCTTTCGGGTACGGAACCCTAAAAAGAAAAGGAAATGTCCTGCTGTAGAAAATGTGTAGCCTTACTGGTGTTAATTTGAAAATTAAAAATCCCCTGACTCAGAGACTATTCTGATAAACCTAAACATTGTGCCTATATATCCTGTAATTTTCTGAGGACTTGGTTATCCCACAGACTACTTGAAGCATCAGCCAGTTTTAGGTTACCATGTCGTGAAAATACCACAAAGTACTAAATGCAAACGATCGATTCATCGTAAAATTGGTATGCTGTTTCTGATAGAGAAATTTACGATGAATCGCACCTGTGAATTTCAGTTTTTTTTTTTCATCGCTCAGAAAGTGACCTGATGATCTTCAACTTATAGCTAGTAGTACCTAATATAAGACTATTTTTGCCTATACACTCTGGAATCAATGAAATTAATGTTACCATGGATTTTCGCCATATTTTGTACGCATAACAATGATGCAATACAGCATAGAGCGTCTGTAGAGCCAGCAATTTTTCACCAAGCATTCTCGTCACAGCGAACGCTTACAGTGACGCTTAGTTTAAACGAACCAGCAAACTCATTTGCGGTCTGACATGTACCAGGCCATTACATCACTGTCTGTGACGTCACGACCCTCCGCAAGCGCACAGCCAAAGTTTCAGCCCGACAGTATTATAAATTTATATGCATGGTAACATCTGCGATGTAGATTCATAATCGGCTAAGATTTATAACAACCGACTTGCCCGAATTCGCAGGGATGTAATGCGGTACGTAGACGATCAAGCGGCATGACGCAGCTCTCTCGTAATGCATTACGTGTGTTATATACACACCTCAACAAAGTCTAAAGATTTAAATATCTAAAAATCTAAGAAGAATTTTCATAGATAGTAAATGGAAGAAAAGTAGCTTCTTTAGGGACTTTAACAGAAAAAAAAGAAAACGATTCGTGATTCTTTTGTTTTAATTAAAAAGTTAACTTTTTTAATTCTTGTTGAAAAGTGGTACGAAAACAAATGTCATAGAATTTTTGTAACATTATTAA
The DNA here is from genome assembly GCA_933228765.1 of Miltochrista miniata. NCBI lineage: Eukaryota > Metazoa > Arthropoda > Insecta > Lepidoptera > Erebidae > Miltochrista > Miltochrista miniata. The sequence continues at coordinate 21,957,984 of OW121760.1, read as the reverse complement.
TATTAATTAAATAATAAAAAATGTTATAAAATCTAATTATTAATAATCAGTGTTGCCACCTCTTACATTAATAACACATCGACATCGATTGTTCATACTTAAAATTAAATTGTCAATGTCTTGCTGCGGTATGAGGTCCCAAGTTCTTTGCAAGTGTCCGTAAAGGTTCTTGTTCCGTCGTCAAATTTGGCGGGAAATCTCGCAACGCCTTTCGTTGTAACATATCCCAGGCATGCTCGATGGGATCTAAGTTGGGCGACTGTGCTGGCCAATCCAAAACTTGAATTTCATGATCTTGAAAAGCTGTCGATACCAGTCGCGCCGTACTCGTATGAGAAGGAGCATTATCGTGCATGAATAGAAACTCCAGGCCCATTTGGATTCTGTGTGGGATAATTACAGGCTCTACTACCTCTTCGAGGTATTTTCGTGCAGTCATGCTGCCTTGAATCCAAACGAGCTGAGTTCGCCCGACAAGACGAATTCCTGCCCACACCATGATTGTCCCGCCGCGGTAAGCGTGGACCTGATCAGGGTGCCGCAGACGGCTAACTCTGCCTAGAGTTCTCCAAACACGAGTTCTTATTGAATCTTAGACTTACGATACAGTTACGACCTTTGTTTTATTTTGAATGCATTGTCACTTTAAATGAACGAATAAGTTCATATTGCTCAACTTCGTATTATGGGACATCCTGCACGTAATAAATTTCATATGGTTCTTATGTCGTAATGCATTAACATGCGGTCATGCATGCATGATCGTTTAGTTGTGTTGATTGAAGTGTTTGATTTGCAAAGTACGTGCTGTCATACATGCATGATGAGATAATGTGCAAACGAGCTCCCATGACGCATGATCGTCTATGGACCGCATTAATATGAAAAGCCAAAATTCAGTTTGATTTTTAGAGTTGATTTTTTATCTTGAACCTTTCGGCTCCACGGGTTGGGTGACCACTTACGGATTATATTTATGAGCGTTTCCGTACTTTGGAAGTTTTGCCATTGGTCTCGTTGCCGCTATCATGGCAGTCGTAAACTAAGTTGAAGTTTTTAAGGAAGAATTGAAAAGTTCAACCGTAACAGCAGGCTGCCACAAACTGCACCTGTCCGCCAATTTTTATTAAATTTTATTAAATTCTGATTGATTTATTGCACATTTCTTAATGCCCCGGACTAGGCAGACGATACCGCTCACTGGATTAACCTGCCTGTGGCATGATAACTAGACCGTTTATAATCCTGTTATTTGTTCTAAAGCCGATGTGGTCGAGGTGTTTCTAGCTATAAATTTTGTAGATTATCAGCTTAATTATTTACTAGGCAAGGAAGGGATCTCACTAAAATTTACAGGTGCGACGCGACTAACTGCTAAATTTGGTTACTTTAACGGTATTTCCACGATATGTTAATCTAGAACTTTCTGCAGCATTAAGTAGTCTGTGGCATATCAAAATAAAAATATAGGACACTAACGGACGTCACACGGATTCCCATATTCCCACGTAGCTCCTGTTCCCGTAGGAATATGGGAATAAAATACATAAGAACTATTGAAATCAGCGCAGTAGATTTTGAGTTTATTCATTACTAGCGGAAGTCACGCGGTTTCACCCGCGTAGTTCCCGTTCCCGTGGGAATACGTGTATAAAATATAGCCTATGTTCACGGCAAAGAGTGTAGCTTCCCAACAGTGAAAGATTTTTTCAAATCAGTCCAGTAGTTCCGTAGCCTATTCGTAACAAACAAACAAACGAAAAAACAAAAAATCAATAAAACAAGAAAACTAATCTTTTCTCTTTATAATATTAGTATAGACAAACAACACGCACACAAAAAACGTTTTTTCCTTTTTATATTAGTATAGATATACCAATATCTACACTAATATAAAAAGGAAAAAAATATTTGAACAGTCTCAATGTAGAGGTTTTATTATGTTAAGATAATATTCCTATGTCCTAGATGCTGGAGATGTGCCTACAAGAATACCGCATGGTCGTCCTCGACGGCGGATTCCTCTGTCACGCAGCCGATTCAAAACACAAGCAAGTTTTCAGAAGATCTATGTCTATGAATAAGCAGAATTATAAGTTAATTGTTCAGTCTTTGAAAAAGAAATACAAGGAAATTGACGAGTGTAGGCTTATGTTTGGCTGCGGAAAGAAAAAAAGGTAGAACATAAAATCTTTCTTTATTTCTTTCTGTGGAGAAAGAAAATGTGAGTGTTTTGAGTTCATTGATACATTGAAGTTGCTTTGTAGTATGCGATGAACTTTTTTTTAACGTGAGGAAAATCCTACACGGATGCTATGCCGGACTTCTACAGTCTAAAAACCAAACGTATCCTACTTAACAGCCTACGGATGAGAGCCCTGGGTAAGCCCTCGGAAATATGTGATAGACTTGAATCGATTATTCAGTGTTATGTAAACGGCCAGTGTTAAGTATGTAACGCTTCGGTCGTTTTTGTAATGGGTGACCTCTGTTTTACCAGAGTTTTTGTGTAGTGATTGCCAGTTACAAGGTCGTCTATGTGAAGGCTTTAAATTACAAAGCAGGTAGCCACGCCCTGTAGTAGCAGTAAGCAGTAACCACAGTATATGGACGTGTATTAATCGCTGTCAACCATGACTGCGTCTTTAAAGACGCAATTTGAGGAGCATAATCGATTGAGGGTGTAATCCAGATATTATGGCCTAAAATATTAAAATATGAATTGTTTTGTTTTGATTATCATTAAAAGTTTAAGCCAAGTTTGAAGCCTCATTCCGAAAAAGTTTAACAGAAGTTAGACAACCTACCCTTTTTTTAGTCAGGAAAATCCTATATGGATTATATGCCGGATTTCTTTGAGAATGCTAGCGAAACCGGTCAGGTTATGTAAAACAATTACGATTAAATAGTGGAAAGTAGTAGTGTGAGTTTGAATACCGACTAAAAACCACACGTATCCCATCTAACAGCCCACGGTTAGGAGCTCCGGGTAAGCCCTCTGAAGGATACTCCAGGACTTCCAACAGATAACTCACCTTTCTCCGTTTCAACACGACATTATGCTATGCTCTTCACCTTGAACAGCCTAACAAAAGTAAAATTATTTTATTCACCATACGTGAACCAACAACGGGTGGAATGTGGACGTATAAATACCTCTACGTAGGGGTAACCCTTCCAGGAAAAAAAACGTGACATATTTTGCTTTGAGACTTCATTTTTTTAAATAATTCTTTTTTTTTTAAATTTATGAACATTTTACGAATTTCATTAAAATTATGACCTACTACTACTACTACTATCTTCACGCCAAAGCAAGTGAGGCGTGTATGGACCGTGCCGTGTGGCGCTTGGTTCTTTCTGCCTACCCCGCAAGGGATTTGGCGTAAAATTATGACCTATGTACTTATTTCTGCTTTTAGCATACCACCTTTTAATTTTCGATACGTGTTATATATTAATTTATCCTGTACTCCTGATATATTTATCTCTAAAATGCGAGTGGATTTCAGTACACAGAAATATGACAGTCACGAAGTAAATGCTTTTCCCATAGTTTAATTGTAATTATTTTGAACCTAAGTTCTTGAACATAATGAAAATATTTTTAATTTAGTAAGTGAACAGTTGAGAACATACAGTAATATTGCTGATGACACCGATATTTTTATGATTGCTGTTATGAAGTACCTATAAGCTAATAAGGCCTCATTCCCACTATGTCGTTACGGTAAACTTATCGTCTCTAGCTGTTTCTATTATAACGACTGTTTGTCATTAGACAATACAAGACACGATAGACAGTCGTGACAAAGACATAATATGATTTGACGTCACAATATCGTGCTAGCCGTTCCCGCTCTCACGACAATCTATCATGACGATATTGTAGCGATTTATCTCTGTTTAAATACACAAATTACGACTGTACAACACGGCGGAAATATCTGCGAACCTGGCTTCCCCTCGCGCTTCCCCGCACCTGACCCCGTTCTCGCCTATTTAGTATAACCGCACGCGATTGTATGGTATGGTATTTGACAAGATTCCGCACGTTCTCGTTGCGCATGGATTATCCCGTACAGTTTACATGACGTCACGAGCCAGGTTCGCAGATATTTCCGCAGTGTTGTAACTGTAATGTTACGACGCTTTAAGCACGACACGATAGTTTAGCGTTTTGACCTAATGAGAACGCGCTCTTAGTAAAAATTAAAATCACCTGTAAAATAAAGCTTTATCCTACTTTGCCTGTAAAGTTGTTATCGATGAATATATTTATGTAAAATAGTCACCTCACGACATTATAGATTACCCAGAGTTTTATGTAAAAACGGCTTACTGCAAAGAATTTCTAATGAACTTGTGATAAATTTTGTTCTGGGGATTTTTTTTTATACGGCGTTTTATAGAGTTATATTTTATTCATGTTTTTAAAGTAGATTATGATAATTTATACAGATTGTATTGGAAAATTGTATATTTCAGAAGGCGTTATAGCATCATGTTACATACTGTTCATCTATAAATACCCATATACGTATATGAAATGCAATGTATAATCTTAATTAAATACGATGACGCAAATATTCTTTTATTTTACCATTATTGCAATTATAGAAAACTCGACGCTCTCCGTGACTTCACCCGCCAAAAAATCTGCTTTTTGACGTGAAAACGTCTTATAAATTGACTAGCAGACGTCACGCGGTTTCACTCGCGTAGTTCACGTTCCCGTGGGAATACGGGAATAAAATATAGCCTATGTCCACCGCAAAGAGTGTAGCTTACCAACAGTGAAAGAATTTTTCAAATCGGTCCAGTAGTTTTGGAGACTATTCGATGCCAACAAACAAAAAACAAACATACAAACAAACAAACAGTCAAATCTTTCCTCTTTATAATATTAGTATAGATGAACCAGGTGCACTCACGAGAAAGTGTCACGTTACTCCTAAGTGAGCGTGCAAGCAGGAGCTCTAAGAAGCTAATAGAGAAGGACCATTAACCTAAGCTTACAGCTTGTGACGGATTAATCTCTCGGCCGATTATATGAGTGATTTCTTATGATGTTATCAAGTAATATTATCGTCCGTAAATCAACTTTACAGACAACCCCATTTTAATATCTTTATGGTGGCAGACAAGTTTTCGACGCACCTGTTGGAAAGTGGTCACCGTAGCCTATAGAGGTTTACAATACATACGTGTTGCCAACCCATTCTCAGGTTGTTTCTATGAAAGTCCTAAATATCAAGGTTTATGGTTTTATCTCCGACAATGACGCATATAATTGAAGACCTTTTGCGCTATGAAAAGCTTGAAGAGTTGATGTGTATACCGTACAGTCGTCAATTTAGTGGTAACAGATTGTATGCTGAAAAGCTTGAAGAGTTGATATACAACATGAAATTTTGTATAGTGCAAACCTGAAAACACTTTGCTCAGAATCAGTAACATTATCCAATGAACCCGGTTTCAACCTATGTTATATTTTTTCAAAACTTCACGAAAAAATTTAACGCATTGAACACTCTATTATCGTAAAATGTATAACATAGAAATTGAAAATAACATCAAAAGCGATCCGTTAATCCTCATTTACCCCGTCAGAACTCTTTCCGACACCGCATGTCCATTAATGTGTGTGCAGGCATTATGAATAGTCACGTAATCGTATTGACTTACCACTCGTAAATGCCACTATGTACATACTTGCAGTTCTATCGTTCCGTACTCAATAGGTAACAGCTAGAGAGAAAGATTTTTTTATTCAGTCCTTGAACACATACCTACTTAACATCATAGGCTTTACAGCTAGACCCTTTTACTAAGACTCTGATGCTAGTGAACCTTGGCATCGGAGAGGGTAAAAACCGGCCAAGTGCGTGTAGGACTCGCCCATGAAGGGTTTCGTAGCAGCAAGTAACATAATATAAAGTTTTTATAGTTCGTTGTAACTTTGATTGATCTTTTAACCAAAGACTTCTATATAAACTGAGGTAGACGCGCCCTACTCTAACAAACGAGATTTCAAAAGCAATCCTCAAATACACACATTATTAAGACTGCACTCACTTATAAATATTTTTTACGTAATTGTCACCACACACTATAGCAATATACGAATAGAGAAAGAGTAAAAGAGAAGGCGTATGGACTCCGATTGCAAGTCGAGCACCTACTCTCGAAATTTTGACTCACAACAGTGCGAGCAACGCTGCTAATTAGCTCAGTTTATAGGTTTCAAAAATCGGTGCGTAGGGCATGTCTACCTTAGTTTATATAGAAGTCTTTGCTTTTAACACGTTCGCAGTGGTAGTGATTTTTCTAACAGAAAATTGCGGTTTATGACGTATTAAAAAAAAACTACCAGCTCTATCTCGTTCAAACCAATTTTCGTTGGTAGTTTTTATCGCAATGTACATCATATATTCTTTTTAGATTTATCATTATCTTAGTTTAGAAGTTAGAGGGGGGGGGGGCACTCATTTTTCCACTTTGGAAGTGTCTCTTGCGCAAACTATTCACTTTAGAAAAAAATGATGTAAGAAACCTCAATAACGTTTTTGAAGACCTATCTATACACGTATGGGCTAGATGAAAAAAAAAATTGAGTTTCAGTTCTGAGTATGGGGGACCCCCAAAATTTACTGCTTTTTTTATAGTTTTATATAAGAATCTTTATGCGGTTTACAAAATACATCTAGTTACCAAGTTTCAATAGCATAGGCCTTAAGTGGCTGTGACACACGTACGGACAGACAGACAGACAGACAGACATGACGAATCTATAAGGGTTCCGTTTTTGCCATTTGGCTACGAAACCCTAAAAATGGGACCTTATTACTAAGACTCCACTGTCCCTCTCTCAACAAGCTGTATCTTACTAACCACTATTGTAGCTAGACAGTTCAAAATTTCACAGACAGTGTATTTCTGTGTCTGTATTATTATAGCAATAATAAATACCGGCCAAGTGCAAAGCAGACTAACGCACAGACGGTTCCGTACTAAAAAAGCAGTAAAAATCGCGTTTGTTGTATGGGAATCCCCTTTAATCGCCCCCTTTTATTTGATTTTAGTATCTGTAACAATTCAGCTCTAACTATCACGGTTCCGATAGAGTCTCGTGATAGACAGACAGACGGACAACGAAGTCTCGAAATTGCATTAGAATTAGTTCAGGCGTAATAGCGTAACAAACATTACTTATACATTAATAATATTAGTAGAGATGAAAGAAACTTATCATTCCTTTTATATCGATGAAGGTGAACATTTTCTCTCTTTGACAACGTCCGTCGTCCGTTCGTTGACCTTATGTATTTTGTACGTATTTTATTTATTTATTTATTTATTATATACTTTATTGTACGCCAAGATAGTATTTTACTATTTTCTTGGGATCGTATTTACACAGTACGTCCAATATCGTCCTTTGTTTGCTATTGTTTCTTTCGCCTTTGGGATATTTATTTGAGACGGTAGCTAATGAAATGCTTTATATTATGTTTTTAGGGTTCCTTAGGAATAAGAACTCTTACAGTATCGCTGTCTATCCGCCCGTCAGTGTGTCTGTCTTTCTCAGAGATCTTTAGTTCTAGAAAACTATAATAATTTGGCAAGGCAAATAACACGATACCGAACAAGTGGTACCGACAGTAACATTATGATTATTTTTAACATTATGATTATTTTTAACATTAAATATAAATATTATAAATGTTACAAATAGACGTTATAAATGTTACCCAAAAACCTAGTATAAGAATATTTGCGTACTTACACAAATACAAGTAATTTGTTGGGTATCGTTGAAAAGGTATTTAATCAATAGGCATTATAGTGTAATTTTTAGTAGAGTCTAGTATTAACAGTACCTACGACAGTCAATCTATTAAAAGCGAAAAGATAGATTGTGTGAACTTAGCAATTACAGAACCCGACTTAGCGTGCCTCTACACCTTAGACCATATAACACGGGACTAGCCTTTGCGAACCACCGCATACAAAAATATTCTGCCAGTTTTCATACAAGTGAAGGGGGAAACACAAAGACAGATAAAATTTCATTGCATTTAAAAATGTATTAATCGACAAACGCGTAATGGCTGTTGTGTGTTAATTGTTATTGTACAGTCAACTACAATGTAATGTACTAGTTTAATCATATAAAATGATGTACTGATGTACAGGCTTTTCATAAAGCCAAAAGACCAAATGGTCATGTGCAATGGCAGAAAACAATGCTTAAGTAAGGCGCATCCTGTGGTTAGATGATCTAAGCTCTACACACACTTGCCAACTTTTTTATTATGATCTGTACCTACTGTTTGTTGTCTATTTAGGATTCCGTACATCAAACGGAAAAATGGAGCCCATATGGATCACTTTGTCTCTGATATGCTACAATATTTATTTCTACATCTCTCTTTATCTCAGCATGCAGATATTGATAAATTCTCTTCGTCTTTTTTTTCATCAGGTTGGCGACGCAAAATTGACGTCGCAAGCCTGATGGAAAGCCGAGGCACATCTAGTGATTGAGGGACAGTCTCACAGTCCGTAAGACTTCTGACAGTGGTCCTTAAGTTGGCGGCCCTGTGATATGCCTCTTCACGCTCCTCTTGAAGAACTCGGGATTAGCATGTGTGGGTTTAAATGGTTGCTACGGGGTTCGCAGTATGTTACATGCAAAGTCGTGGGGCACAGCTAGTATAATTTAATAATTTATATAAATCTAAATACTAGTAAGCAACGTTACACAGTATTTAGTTATGAGAGATAATTAATCATAGATATAAGTCGTCGTTGTCGCTAAGCGGACAATTGACAATTGAATATATGTATGTCGCAAGCATAGATTTAGGATTTTTCGCTACTCTCGCAAGTATGCTTTGACATTTGCATATGCCACAGACGAAAGGTTAATAAATTTAGTTTCAATTCATTTGTAAGAGTAGGCTGTAATGGCAATATCATAGTACTCGTAGTATCACGAGGCCATGGGTCCCATTGCTACCGGAGACAAAACATTTATGTGATCCATAAATGTTTATCTCGAGAGTGGTTGTTTCTATGTACTCTGCAAGGGTAAGTGTGGGCGTATACTATGCCTCTGCCTACCCCTTCGTGGATAAAAGCGTGACTATAATGTATGTAGGTATATTTGATTATAAAGAAAAAACCGGCCAAGTGCGAGTCGTACTCGCGCATAGAGGGTTGCGTATGCATTATAAGTAAAAGTATGTATCAATACATATAATAAAATCGTAACAGGTCGCTGTCTGTACATGGAAGATAAATAAGAAAAAATATTATAGGGGGGCTTTATGAACGCAATAGAACCCAAAACAATGATTTTTAGATTTTTTGTCTGTTTGTCTGTATGTCTGTATATCTGTTTGTCCGTACGGTTGTGCACGCTAATCTCAGTAACCGCTCAACCGATTGCAATGCGGTTTTTTTATTGTGTTGAAGTTTGCTCCAGTTAACATTTAGCGTTTGTTTTATGTAAATCGGTTTAGAAATAAAAGAGTTATAACACTTTTAAGAATCAGATATTTTGAAAATTTTAATTGTAGGGGTTTCTTTGAATGTGAGTGAACCTAAACTGGCGTGTTGGCTTAATCATAAAAGAGCTTAATGATTAAGACTATTTTTAAACAATTGTTTTAAAATAGACTTAATCATTAAGCTCTTTTATGATTAAGCAAACAGGGCAGTTTCAGACGCTGCTTGATGACTCTGATGAAGAAATACCTTTCCTTTCATACACCTTATGTGACGTAAACGAAGTTGCGGGCTCAGCTAGTTTATAATAAAAATATACAAGTATTATTATCCGTGGCCAGATGCCCATAACACAAGCAGGTTAATCCAAACTTACTTTAGGATCAGATAGATGCATAGATGCCATCTGTTAGAATTGACTATTTTATTTGATAGTATTATCTATACATATAATAAAATGAAAGAAAAGCCAAAACTGTAGGTACATTGGAAATATTAACAAAAAAATACTCGCCGGATGTTCTACATAAGATACCGAAGCTGAAAATATAGTTAGATTTTTTTTGTCTGTTTATCTGTTTGCTTTACTTTGTCCGGAAGGATCTCAAAAAGTACTGAACAGATTTGGTTCAAATTTTGCACAAATATTACTTAGGGGTGTGGTCTTAAAATAGGCTATATATTATCACGCCACATATTCTAGGGGCTAAGCAGAGAGCAATGAAATGTTTAAACCGTTGGATTGATTTAACTAAAACGTAGCAGGAATATTAGTAGGAGATAGGTTTTACACTCAGACAACATATTATTACGCTAAATTTTTTAGGAGCTCGGCAGAGAACAATGAAAATCTGTTCGTATATTTTTGCAAAATACAGAAATTACTGAATAATTTTAATTAATCTTTTATTTGAATAGTAATCTAGAGGTAGGATCTTTAAATAGGCTATATATTATCACGCTACATATCCTAGGGACTAGGCAGAGGGTAATGAAATATGTAAGTATGTGGATTGATTAAACTAAAACGTTGCAGGAATATTAGTAAGAGATCAGTTTTACACACCGGTTACATATTATCACGCTAAATATCTTGGAGGCCCGATAAAGAAAAATTAAATTCTGTGTTTGCTACAATATCCAGACGACTGATATACATACTTATATATTTCTAAATACATACATATTATACATAGAAAACACCCAAACTACGAAACAAACATTTGTGGATCACACAACTAATTGGAAAAACCCAGAAATCGAACCAAGCCCTCCGGCGCGACAGGCGGTATCACTACACCGACTACGCCACAGAGGCAGTCAATGAAATTATATTTCATATTCTTTCATATAATTATTCTAACGGCTTGACAGACACAAAATATATTTGTTTATGTATTTACGGGCAACAATCAAAAGTACCTAACTGTAAAGATTAGTATAACCCGTTCGCTCTAACTTTGCCACTGGCGTAGAGGCGTATACCCGAATTGTTAATTAGACGAAGTAAATTGACAGTAGCTAATGTCACTTCGTCATATTAAATACGCAACATTGTATGAAGAAGTGACATTAGTTGCTGTCAATTTACTTCGTCTAATTAAAAAATCGACTTTAGTATGGAGCCGAGCGGCAAACTTAGAGCGAACGAGCAGTAGTAGTAATTTATAGGCTTGATAAAGAACAATAATCAAATTCATTAGAGTACGTGTTTGTTTTTAAATATGCATTTAGTATATAACATAATAAGTAAGTTTATCAGTTTTCTAGATCTCATAGCTCACACTAATATAAATCAAATTTCAGGCTACGCTATACTATTGTACAAGCCATGTAATATGTAGTATACTTTATTATAACGTGAAGGAAAATCCATCGTGGATGCTATGCCGGACTCCTACCAATTAAAAAAACCTTACGTAACGCCTAACAGCCTATGGTTGGGAGCCCCGGGTAAGCCCACAGAAGGATGTCCCAGGACTCCCAGCAGACCCACGGCCGCCACTGCGTCCTCGCCTAGGAGGTGGTTCGGGTGCTATGCCGCGTCTTTGGGGGTTTCGGGTGCGATCCCGCTTTTAAGGGGGGGGGCGTGAGTGAACGCCTTCGGCGCGGACTGAATTATTTTACAATAGCCTTAATCATTAAGCTTTTTTATCATTAAGCCAACACGCCAGTTTAGATTTACCCTCACGTTCAAAGGGATCCTTGAATTCTAGGTTTTGCGAAAGTTGGGATGTCTCTAATTCCTGAACTAGAAAACCTTTAACATGGAAACTTGTGTGAAAGATTCCTTACAGTATTCCCTTTATAACACTAAAAAAAAAATTTTGGAATCCGAAAACGCATTGAGAAGTAACAACTAAAATACCGTTTTGTCTTTCATCCCTTCTCCCAAAGGAACCGCGCCAAATATCGAGATCAAAAGTATCCTAGAACCTTCCTCGGATTATAAGCTCTGATTGTACTAAGTTTCATTCAAATCTATTCAGTAACTTCGGCGTGATACTTATTCGGAATACAGACAGACAGACACACATGAAAAATGTAATTTCATTTTCGGCTTCAGTAGACTCTCGACCCTCAACAGTTTTACTATATGTATAGACTAGCTAACCCTCGCAACTTCGTTTACGTCACATAAGATCTATGAAAGGAGAGGTATTTCTTCATCAGACTCATCAAGCAGCGTGTGAAACTGCCCTGTTTGCTTAATCAAAAAAGAGCTTAAAGATTAAGTCTATTCTAAAGCAATTCAGTCCACGCCTTCGGCGCGGACTGAATTATTTTACTATAGCCATAACCATTAAGCAGCTCTTTTATGATTAAGCCAACACGCCACACAAACGTTGTTTATAATGAACATTCTTAAAACAACTTTAAACTGAAAAATGTTGAGCTTTGGCTACAGTGACATGGGTACATAAATTAAATCACCTTAAACATAATAAGTACATGCATACGGTCACGCCTTTATCCCCAAAGGGGTATCGAGGCATATTATATGTTTACCATTTTTAATTTGTCCCACGTAACGTAATAGGTGGTGAGCCGCATTGCCGTGTTGAAATGGACAGGCGTTAGTACTGCCTACTTTTGAAAATTATTAAATCTATAAGGTCTTCAACTTGGTTTAACAACTGCCATTTACTGGCTGCCGTTAGCGTTAGTGTTATAGTCTCAACTCTTCCGATTATGCGTATAGTTTTCAGTCTGTGGCCCTAATCTAACAAACGTTTCGTATTCGCGCTTCACCATACTACTTACTCTTATAATTAATCATTAAAGGGGCTAATTAATAAACACGTACGTCATACCGGCCTTGGACCCACTAAAACCATGAGGTCTCTTCCTATCCATCTAGCGCAGTCCTAGGGTATCCTTTAGAGGGCCTACCCGGGGCTCCCAATCGTAGGCTGTTAGGTAGGATACGTGTGGTTTTTAGTCAGTGGGAGTCATAGTATATTCATGTGGGATTTTCCTCACGTTAAAAAAATCCATCTAGCGCATAACTCCCCGGGTAAGTTGGAGGATGTCCTAAATTTGTTCCCACATTTTGGTTACGACTTATCCTAGAGGCTCAAATAGAATACGGTTCAAACTTTGCTTATAACATAATTTCCACGCGGACGAAGTCGCGGGTAACAGCTAGTACTATAATACAAACCTAGCACACAATTTCGAGGGTTACTCCACATCGTACACAATTGCTTTCAGGAACATGTCGTGTGCTAAGACAACAGCGTTTGACAGGAGAGAATAGCTTTATTAACTTGCACTGAGATTAAGAAAGGACTCGGTAGCTTTGAGGGCAAATATTTGGTTTGAAAAGTTTATTTAACTATGTGGCTAAAAGAGATTGAATCTATGTTAAAGTATTTTAAGGTTTTTTTTTAAGTGTGGAAATCGTCCTGAATGTTATGCCGGACTCCTACTGACTAAAACTATACGGTGATCTTCCATCTACCGACGGCCAGGAGCCCTGGGCTCGCTCTTGGAAGGCTAACCCTTTTTTTTTCTATCTTACTCCGTCTTGGCTGTATGTTGCCAGGGTACCTGGTGCACCCTCGAAAGGAAATCCCAGGGACCCTGACCAGCCCTGGTCGCCATTCACCGGCGACCCCTCCTCTGGAAGGCTAACCCTTGTATAAGGTTCTTAACATTAGCTCGTCAAAATATCACCGTTTGTATCCTGTAAATTAAAAAAAAAAACTGTTTTTTGAACTGGTAATCCTAGTGGTCAGTGCTGCGACGACATCAAACGTGTAAAATACCTCAAACTCATCATAATAATAAGAAAAAAAAAAAAAAAAATCCTCGACCACGTCTATTTCGGCTCCGTAAATAAAATTCAATATTATTATATTTCTCTACGTTTTGTGACTTTTGGTTGGTATTACAAAAGCGATAAGTGGCCGTCGCAAGTTTTAGCAACTATTTAGTCGCCTTGTCGCCTTGCTGAAAATCTTACGTGTTTGTTTTCTAATATTTTATAATATCAATTCAGTTTTGACAATGTCGGACGCTATTCAGTTACCAAGGAAACTGTCAAGGACTGCGTTTCACGTCTGAGACTTCAAGTTTATACCATCGTGCAGATTTGCTATCCTTTTTTCACTTTGCCAGTGTACATATATTTCCTATTTTCCATTTCATTCAACAACTTTATTCTCAATTGCTCTACAAGAAGATTGAACGAAGCCACTGACGTTTAAAAAACATTTATTTTGTGCAAATTGTATTATTATTTTGTAAGTTTACGTTTTAGTGTATTTTTGGTTTCAGTGTACATACTCTTAAAATTAATTGTAAATTGTAAGTAATTCTTTTGATTTATTTATCTATAATTCAGCGTAGTAACAGCGATGTGGATAGGAGCAATAGTCAACCTGAGGATAGCTTAGCAAAATGTCCTCTATGTCCCCAGGCGCGTCATTTTAAAGGTGCCCGGGGTTTGAAAGTGCATTTTGGTAAAGTCCATAAAAATCAAAATGTGCCTTCAAACCCCAGCTCCTTGCTTTTCAATGCTAACACAACTATTATAGAAGTTCCGCTCTGGGAAAAACTCTGTGCCCATTTTGAAGCGGATACCCAGGAGCGCGAGACCTTCAGTGGCCCTCAAGTTAGCACATTGTGTTCGCCTCGCCTCCCAAGAAAATTCTGTGACCGCCTGGGAGCAATTGCTTACCTTTCCGTACCGGATTCTACACGTTAATAAGAACGCCAGTACAAAACAATCGCTAACAAAACAGATAAAAGAAAACTGTAATAACCCGGTTGCTCACCCTGAATTTCAAATAATAAAACCATTGCACAATAAAGAACTTCACCAACGTGTAGAATCCAAGATAAGTGATGGAGATATAAGAGGTGCAGCTAGGCTATTATTTAGCAGCGACGTGGTGGCACCTTTTTGTCCGGAGACTCTTTCAGCTTTGCAAAACAAGCATCCCGCCGCTGCTAATGATCTCTCCTTTCCTGACCATCATGTTTCATTTGACAACCTTTCAGTTACAGCTCAGCAAGTGTCCGCAGCAGTGAACTCTTTCCGCTGTGGTTCGGCCGGTGGGCTTGATGGCCTATCTCCACAGCATCTTAAAGATCTCACAGGTGCCACCGCCGGTGAATCAGGTGAGTCACTGCTGCGGGAATTATCAGCTCTGACCAATAAAATGCTCTCCGGTGATGTGAACGAAGCTGTCATCGACGTCTTATACGGGGCTAATTTGTGTGCCTTGCGTAAGAAGGATGGCGGCATTCGTCCCATCGCCGTAGGCTGCACGTATAGGCGTATGGTAGCTAAAATCTGTTGCAGGCATATTAGCGACGATTTAACAAACACATTTCAGCCCTTTCAATTAGGCTTCGGTTCAAGAGGGGGCTGTGAAGCTGCCATACATGCCTTACGTACATTTCTAAATTACGGGGATGGAGAGGTCATCCTTAAGGTTGACATTAAGAACGCTTTTAACTCTGTTAACAGGGACATCCTTCTGGCAGAAGTTAAAAAAGAAGTTCCTCAAATATTTAATTTTATTTGGCAATGTTATAGACAACCTTCAAAATTACTTTATAATGACAACGTTCTGGAATCCGCTGTTGGCTGCCAGCAGGGTGACCCGCTTGGGCCGGTTATTTTTAGCTTAGCCATCCATCCAATTATTAGGCGTCTAAATTCAAAATTTAATACCTGGTATCTCGACGATGGTACTCTTGGAGGTGATATTGAAACAGTTTTGGAAGACCTGCATTTTTTAATACAAGAATTTGCCAAAATTGGTTTAGAATTAAATTTTTCAAAATGTGAATTGTTTATCACGGACAAAGCAGACCGGCAGGCTATATTTAAAAAGTTTAACGATTTGATCCCCGATTTCAAAATTATGAACAAAAGTACACTTCACCTCTTGGGGTCACCAATTTTTGAGGATTCGTTTTCATCATTTTTAGATGAAAAAATTCAAAATTTTCGGGATATCAAACAGCGGTTATTCCAAATAAATTTACATTCCGCATTCACTATACTTCGCTATTGTTCTTTTGCCCCAAAATTAACATACTATCTTAGATCTTGTCCGCTTTGGAAACACCACAAACTTTTAGACAATGTTGATGAAATTATCCGGGATACACTTATAGACATTTTAAACGTGAATTTGGACGAGCGAGCTTGGACACAAGCGACATTACCTATCCGACTAGGTGGTCTCGGCGTCCGCAAAATTACCAGTATTAGTTTACCGGCATTCTTGTCATCGGTGTATGGTACAGATAAGTTAACTAGGAAAATTTTACCTTCGTCACTAGTTAACTTTGAAGTACCGTATTTATCCGATGCCCTGAATGCCTGGAAAATGACCTGCCCAAGCACAGAGTTTCCCGTTAACTACTCTTCCCAGAGACAGTGGGATGTGCCGCTTTGCAAGTTAGTACAGCAAAACCTTATTGAGACTTCGTCCACTGCAGCAGAGCGAGCGCGCCTACTGGCTGTGGGAGAGTGGGAATCGGGTCTCTGGCTTCATGCGCTGCCCTCAGCTCATATTGGAACTTTGCTGGATAATGGCACTTTCCGCATCGCTGTTTGCTTACGCCTCGGCACTTCTTGCATCGTTCCACATCGTTGTCACTGCGGAGTGACTGTCGACCACCTGGGTCACCACGGTCTATCCTGCTATAAAAGTGCAGGACGCTTTCCGCGACATGCTTTTTTTTTTTTTTTTTTTTAACGTGAGGGAAAATCCTCGTAGGATGCTATGCCGGACTCTTACCGACTAAAAAACCTCACGTAACGCCCAACAGCCTATGGTTGAGAGCCCCGGGTAAGCCCTCAGGAAGGATGTCCCGTGACTCCCAACAGACCTACGGCCGCCAATGCGGCCTCGCCCAGGGGGTGGTTCGGGTGCAATCCCGCGTCTATGGGGGGTTTCGGGTGTGACCCCGCTTCTAAGGGGGGGCGTGCGTGAGTGCTCACGTCACGCTGCCGTCATGGGCCTGCTTCTGTAAGGACGGTGAGCGGCCCTCTCACCGTCCTCAGACCCCCGGTCATGGAGGCCGATAGTCCTCGGCGAAGACACGTCGGCGGCGCCCGGGGCGCCGACTGCGGAACTCGGGTGGGAGAGTTCTCTCCCGCACCCGGCCCGCCGCCTCCTTCGCGAGCATGACCTGCTCGCAGAAAGAGGCGGCGCAGTCCCACTTACTCCCGCTGGAGAGCATGGCTCGCACCATGGCCTCAAGCGAGAGAGTGTCCACGCCCAGACCCACTACGAGGACCTGTCGCTGTTGTGCCCACGCCGTGCACTCCACCAGCGTGTGGAGCGCCGTGTCATCGCTGCGGTCCTCGCAGTGCTGACACTCGGCCGTGGTTTCCCGGTGTTTTCGCCACAGATACCTACCGAAGCTACCGTGCCCGGCAAGCATCTGTGTCAACCGGTAGGAGAGAGCACCGTGTCTTCTCTCCAGCCACTCGTCCATGACCGGTCTGACGGCCGCGATTGTGGCGAATCCCCCCTTTGGTTGCTCAAGTCGCACCTTCCATGTCTCCACGGTTTCCTGGTGGAGCAGGGTCCGCTGGGCCTCGATTTCTCGAGACGCAGGCCTTTGGCCCCGCTCCAGCGCCTCCTTGCGCCATCTGAACAGTGACGCAAGGGCTCTCGCTTCCAGGTCCCATGGAGGGGTCCCGGCTAGGAGACATGCCGCCTCACCGGAGATCGTGCGGTATCCTCTTATCACCCTGACGGCCATCACTCTCTGCGGGCTCAGCAGTCTAGCCTCATTGCTGGCCGTCAGGGTCTCCGCCCATACGGGAGCCCCGTACAGGGCCATGCTTCGCACGATCCCCAGGTACAGCCTCCTGTAGGGAGCGTTGGGTCCCCTGATGTTGGGCATCAGCCGCGCGAGTGCGGCCGATGCTCCCCTCAGTTTTGGTTCCGCGACATGCTAGTATAAATGACATCGTCCGTCGCGCTCTATCCGCCGCCGGCGTGCCAGCAGTGCTTGAACCCAAGGGCTTGGCTCGAGACGACGGTAAGAGGCCCGACGGGATGTCATTGGTGCCATAGAAGATGGGAAGACCGCTTGTGTGGGATGCCACATGCGTGGACACCCTTGCGCCTTCTCATGTTCCTGGCACTAGCTAGCTGCGCGGGAGCTGCTGCCGCATCTGCTGAGGCCCTCAAACGGCGCAAATACATAAATCTTGCTGGGTCTTATTTATTTGAGCCGTTTGGGGTTGAAACTCTTGGACCGTGGGGTCCTAGTGCAAAGCTTGTATATAGAAATATATGCAAGCTTTTGGTCGACAGTTCCCGTGACCAGAAGGCCGGCGTGTACTTGGGCCAGCGGCTCAGTATTGCCATTCAACGTGGCAATGCCGTCAGCGTTTTGGGCACGGTTGTGGTCGACAGCGATGTGGAAGAATTTTTCGATGCCTAGATCGGTTTCTTCTTTCATATTTTTTTTTTTTTTGTTTGAAATTTTACGTATTCATAGTTTTCTTTTCTTATGTAAAAAGTGTATAGTAAATATAAGTTGTATATAATATTTATTAGGAATATGTATGTCAATAATTAATTAAAATATAAGGTCAGTTTCTTTATATTATCGAAACACAATGTCAGACACTTAGATCGGTAATAAATCTTGCAAGACACCATCTAATACCTACTTTCTTCATACTCAAACAAATAGTTGATAAAAGATGTTGCTTAAGGGTTTAAAAATACACGATATGAATTGATTCCAATATTATTGGTTACTAGCTGACCCGCGCAACTTCGTTTACGTGATAAATGAAGAACCACTGGACCGATTCTTTGCAAACTTCACATAAACCATCTACTAAATAGTCCGAACATAGCCTAAACATTTGGTTTGGATAGGTGAGCCCGTTCTTGAGTTATAAAATTACAACGAAAAGTGGCATTGATTTTTATATATATAGATTATTGGTTTTGTATTCTACCCGGCTCATCAAAATATCCCAAGATACCAGCCGTATCCTGAAAGATTTAATCCCGTCCCTCAGGGTACTCTCGGCACGGTTGAAACCCCGGATTAAGCCGAAAATCTTGAGGTAGCTTTCGAACTGAAATAGTCACTATCAGCTACAGAAAAGAGAAATAATTTGTACGTGAGGTACCTTTCGGACTGTTGGTTCCACGTAGAGGAACTATGAAAATAGATTAGTAAGAAAAAATTCAATCGCTACCTCAGTAACATTCATTTCTCGTATAAAATGTAATACATTATATTGGTTCTTATTGCCAGCTGCAAAGATTTCCCTGGCGGCCAAATGAAATGTTTCGTAAAACGATTGTTGCATCGTTGAGCGGTAAGAATTGTTGCTACCACCCACCAAATCTCATGAGAATTAGAATTACATAGATGAAAATTTCATAACCGTTGGATAGGTCTTTACCTTATCTTCTACTAGCTGTTCCCCGCGACTTCGTCCACGTAAAAGTCGTTATCGTATAAAATCATTACCCTCTTTGTGCAGTCGATTAAAAAGTAGCCTATGCCCTTCCTAGGGACTCAAACTTTCTCTTTACGAAATTTTACTCCAACTGTTTAGGCGTGAAAGTTTAACAGATAGACAGACAGAGTTACTTTCGCATTTATAATATTAGCAGGGATATTAGGGATGTATAAATAAAAAGGATTGCAGAAACGTATGTACATTGTACACACATAACTGTCGAATTAACACCAAATTGTATAATACTTTTTTTCGTGTCAGGTTTGTATAAAGAAAATTTCAAAATGTTTAAAGTAGGTGCTCAGTCAGGCATATAATATAGTCCTTACATTTGAATTTGACTGAAATTTGGCACATACCTACCTATAATATTTTAGCTCTTTAGACTTTCTTTTTCTCCAGTACTTCAGTTCCTTTGTGATCTTCACATGTAGCAATGACAAAATTCGGAATTAAATATTGTAAACATATAACAAGACCTTAAACTTGAATTTCGAGTCTCCATATTCGAGCATATCTGCATATGCCCTTATAAAATACGTATAAGAGGTCCCATACACGGACAATAACATTGATCAATATTTTTATCAATCAATACATATAATAAAACCGTAACAGGTCGCTGTCTGTACATGGAAGATAAATAAGAAAAAATAATATAGGGGGGCTTTATGAACGCAATAGAACCCAAAACAATGATTTTTAGAATTTTTGTTTGTTTGTCTGTATGTCTGTATGTCTGTATATCTGTTTGTCTGTACGGTTGTGCACGCTAATCTCAGTAACCGCTCAACCGATTGCAATGCGGTTTTTTTATTGTGTTGAGGTTTGCTCCAGTTAACATTTAGCGTTTGTTTTATGTAAATTAGAATTAAAAGAGTTATAACACTTTTAAGAATCAGATATTTTGAAAATTTTAATTGTAGGGGTTTCTTTGAATGTGAGTGAACCTAAACTGGCGTGTTGGCTTAATCATAAAAGAGCTTAATGATTAAGACTATTTTTAAACAATTCTATTAATTATTTAATTACTTAATTATTTTAAACAATATCAAAACACTGTGATTAATCATATTGAACAACTAGCTGAGCCCGCAACTTCGTTTACGTCACATAAGGTGTATGAAAGGAAAGGTATTTCTTCATCAGAGTCATCAAGCAGCGTCTGAAACTGCCCTGTTTGCTTAATCATAAAAGAGCTTAATGATTAAGTCTATTTTAAAACAATTCAGTCCACGTCTTCGGCGCGGACTGAATTGTTTGAAAATAGTCTTAATCATTAAGCTCTTTTATGATTAAGCCAACACGCCAGTTTAGGTTCACTCACATTCAAAGAAACCCCTACAATTAAAATTTTCAAAATATCTGATTCTTAAAAGTGTTATAACTCTTTTATTTCTAAACCGCTTTTCATAAAACAAACGCTAAATGTTAACTGGAGCAAACCTCAACACAATAAAAAAAACCGCATTGCAATCGGTTGAGCGGTTACTGAGATTAGCGTGCACAACCGTACAGACAAACAGATATACAGACATACAGACATACAGACAAACAGACAAAAATTCTAAAAATCATTGTTTTGGGTTCTATTGCGTTCATAAAGCCCCCCTATATTATTTTTTCTTATTTATCTTCCATGTACAGACAGCGACCTGTTACGATTTTATTATATGTATATTGATTGAAATTGATGATGTAAAAGTTTGTGAAGATGTTTGAATGTTTGGATGTTTGTTACTCAATCACGCTCTTACGGCTGAATAGATCTGTCTGACATTTGGTACAGGGATAGAGTATAGTCTGGAATAACACATAGGCTACTTTTTATCCCGGGAAAATGTTCCCACGGGAAGCGGGAACGGGAACCAAATTTAACGCGGGCAAAGCCGCGCGCATCAGCTAGTTGATCAATAAAATTTAAGCTCCGTCAAACTTTTGTTTAGTGATTGTTCAAACCTCAAAATTACCCCTACACGTTCAATTTATTGCACAATCATTTATATTGATCAATATTATTGTCCGTGTATGGGGCCTTACGAACTCTCCCAGAGCTACACAGATAGTGACTTCAGATACCTAATTTTCTAGTCTCTCCGCTTTAAGTAGATGTCAAGCTTATTTGTAACCCCAGCGAGTGAGGAAAGTTTATCAGATACGATACGAGACAAGGTGGCACTGAAGCAGGAAATAACATGCTAATGTGTTTCCCGTATATTCCCGCTTTTACATGTACAAAAATGTTGGAAGACGATGGCTGATGTAACGATGTTAATATTACTTTGCATAGAAAATGGTAACTGTGTTTTTATGTAGATAATGCAGCTTGGGTGTTTTGATGGTACAGTATAGGCGATTGGCGTTGTGGATGGAGTCTTGAGATTGAATCTTGGATCTGAACAAATGTTTTGTTATGCAATTATAAAAAATTAGCGGCTTCGACCGCGTAGAAGTCGTTATCGCGTAAAATCATAACCTTCTTTTTGCGCAGACGGTTAAAAAGTTGCGTTTGTCATTCCCAGTGCCTCGAACTATCCCTATACCAAATTTCATCTCAATTGCTTCAGTCGTTTAGGCGTGAAAGCGTAACAGACAGACAGAGTTACTTTCGCATTTAGTAGGGAGTCGTTTCGGAATGGAGTATTTTTATTGCTATTTGCATACATCATTATGAATGACGAGTAAAACTATATAAGCATTATGTTTTTAGAAGCGCTTTCGCAGTTCCACTGACTTAGTTTTCTGTAAAAGATCACTGCAATAAACGACTTTCGCTATGACTGGTTCTTGGATGGGTGGCTTCTACGTGACCACTATGTGAAATTTCATTTGCGAGTATTTTTGTGCTTCGGAAGACACGTTAAGCTGTTGATTTTTGCCAGTTCTTCTCAAGTGGGCCGCGTTTTGAACTGGTGGTACTGCTTTGCTACCTTTGTTTTGTGCTCATGAAGTTTCGTAAGTGGTTATGTATTAGGATTATGCGAAATAAACGTATATTTGAGTTTGAGTTCTACCCCTTCAGGAGTAAAGTGATGCTAATCAAATTCCAACAATATCTGCAGTCTTAACGTACAAAGCATTATTCTGGGAATTTACATTATTAAGTTTAGTCTGCCACTCACACACACACATACACACACAGTAACCGACTGGTGCTCTGAGGTCCCGGCTTCGAATCCCAGGTAGCAATTAATATAATAATATGTTTGATCCATAAATTATTTTTTCAGAGTTTGGATGTTTTCTAAAAATATGGTATGAATATAGAAATATATAAGAATATAGAACTGTTAACGGGATATTTACCATGTAAGGAAACTCGATAAAACAGTACATGGTAAATATCCCGTTAACAGTTCCATAGCGTTTTGTTTGTTTGTTTAGTGATTGTTCAAATCTCAAAATTACTTTTTAATTAATTTTTTGAACAATCATTTATATTGATCAATATTATTGTTAGTGTATGGGGCCTCTTACGAACTCTCCCAGAGCTACACAGATACTTTCTTCAAATACCTAATTTTCTAGTCTCTCCGCTTTAAGTAGTTGTCAAGCTTATTTGTAACCCCAGCGAGTGAGGAAACTTTATAAGATACGATACGAGACAAGGTGGCACTGAAGCAGGAAATAACATGCTAATGTGTATCCCGTATATTCTTCTTGGATCTGAACAAATGTTTTGTTATGCAATTATAGAAAATTAGCAGTTCCCCGCGGCTTCGACCGCGTAGAAGTCGTCATCGCGTAAAATTATAACCTTCTTTTTGCGCAGTCGGTTAAAAAGTAGCCTATGTCCTTCCCAAGGCCTCGAACTATCCCTATACCAAATTTCATCTCAATCGTTACAGTCGTTTAGGCGTGAAAGTGTAACAGACAGACAGACAGTTACTTTCGCATTTAGTAGGGGTGTTTGTTTCGAAATTTGAGTATTTTTATTGCTATTTGCATACATAATTATGAATGACGAGTAAAACTATATGAGCATTATGTTATTAGAAGCGCTTTCGCAGTTTCATTGACTTAGTTTTCTGTAAAAGATCACTGCAGTTAACGACTTTCGCTATGACTGGTTCTTGGATGGGTGGCTTCTACGTAACCACTATGTGAAATCTTATTTGCGAGTATTTCTGTGCTTCGGAAGACACGGTAAGCTGTTGCTTCTTGCCAGTTCTTCTCAGTGGGCCGCGTTTTGAACTGGTGGTACTGCTTTGCTACCTTTGTTTTGTGCTCATGATGTTTCGTATGTGGTATTTGAGTTTGAGTTCTACCCCTTCAGGAGTAAAGTGATTCTAATCAAATTCCAACAATATCTGCAGTCTTAACATACATAGCATTGCTAACATTGTGTATCGCATTATTCTGGGAATTTACATTATTAAGTTTAGTCTGCCACTCACACTCACACACAGTAACCGACTGGTGCTCTGAGGTCCCGGCTTCGAATCCCAGGTAGCAATTAATCAATACATATAATAAAATCGTAACGGGTCGCTGTCTGTACATGGAAGATAAATAAGAAAAAATATTATAGGGGGGCTTTATGAACGCAATAGAACCCAAAACAATGATTTTTAGAATTTTTGTCTGTTTGTCTGTATGTCTGTATGTCTGTATGTCTGTATATCTGTTTGTCTGTACGGTTGTGCACGCTAATCTCAGTAACCGCTCAACCGATTGCAATGCGGTTTTTTTTATTGTGTTGAGGTTTGCTCCAGTTAACATTTAGCGTTTGTTTTATGTAAATCGGTTTAGAAACAAAAGAGTTATAACACTTTTAAGAATCAGATATTTTGAAAATTTTAATTGTAGGGGTTTCTTTGAATGTGAGTGAACCTAAACTGGCGTGTTGGCTTAATCATAAAAGAGCTTAATGATTAAGACTATTTTTAAACAATTCAGTCCGCGCCGAAGGCGTGGACTGGATTGTTTTAAAATAGACTTAATCATTAAGCTCTTTTATGATTAAGCAAACAGGGCAGTTTCAGACGCTGCTTGATGACTCTGATGAAGAAATACCTTTACTTTTATACACCTTATGTGACGTAAACGAAGTTGCGGGCTCAGCTAGTATAATAATATGTTTGATCCATAAATTATTTTTTCAGAGTTTGGATGTTTTCTAGAAGTATGGTATGAATTTAGAAATATTTAAGAATGTCAGTATGTTCTCTAAAAATATGTGGATGTTTTTAGAAATATATAATTTAACTTACTAATAACCTAAATAAAGTACCCATTAATTAATAACGAGTATAAAGTGCTCATCAGAAATAGTTCTTTTCAACTAGTTTCGAAATGTTTTAATGTGAATAAATATTTGTATTTTATGTATTTACCTACGTGTTCAATGTGAACTCACAGGTTCAAGTACCTACATACATCACTTTCACCCAGGGCGGTTACACATAAAAATACTCGTAAAAAGTTGTTTACGAACGAAACGATACGAAATAGTTGACTTGGGTCTTAAATGTCGCTCTATATTTTTTGATTTTTTCAAGGAAAACATGAGCCTTATTTTCTAATCCCTTGTTATCCTTCCCTATTGGCTGATGACTACAGAAGTAAGAGGACTACGCAATAAATTTTGAATAGGTACGTACATACTGTAGAAAGAATTTGATAGCTGACGTTGATATAAACGAAAGACATTAAGGCTTGTATATTCAAAAGAGACTCATCTTGGAGTGAACTTTATACCAGAAAATATTCTTTGATTTGATCTGATAAAACTATATAATTGTAATTTATTAGATACTCTTGCTTTTTTAACGGTTCAAAACACGATTAGGAAAACTTTGTTCTATCGAAATCGCTCTCGAATAATGAGAAATATTGCAAAAATAATAAGTAATGTACTTTTTTTATCTAAATAAATTAATTTAATCCTCATAAAAACTTGTCATAAAATAGATATATTTTGATATGATTTTTTCTTAAAACCCCTCAGAGTTTATAACAGTAATATAAGGTATTAGAGTCGAATGAAATCCGGCAAAAGTGTACGCTGCAATACTTCGAATTGCCTTAGGATTTGTCAAGGCCGAATACGGAAGTCTTAAAACTATATTCAACAATTTTCCAACCATTTGCAGCAATGCGCTGACAGTGAATAGATTTATGATGGTAGTGATGATTATAAATTGATCGTAACATACAACCATTCCCATATACACGAGAGGGTAGGCAGATGCCACAATCTCCCAGTACTTTTGTTGATTCCACGTTAAATAACAATCTTCACCTGGCACTAAATACGGGAAACAATTATACATATAAACATTTCTAATCTAAACCTAAATTCCTAAAGCCATGGCATGTTATTAATACAACGCAATCTCTGCATTCCGATCATAACTAGTATATTAATGATAAATTATAATGCAATAGTATGTGGTTCTATTATTTAACATTCTACATTTCAATAAATTTAACGACACGTGACACACGACAGTGGATGAACATAGGAGTCAAGGAAGGCCACGACACACCTACCACGACCAAATTAATCGTGTGTTAGCAGAAGGTGGTGTCAAGAGCCGAAGGAACCGACGTGCATGCATGAAAAGAAAAATGAAAGTTGAAGAAGCAAGTGAGGTGTGTATGGACCGTGCCGTGTGGCGCTCGGTTCTTTCTGCCTACCCCGCAAGGGATTTGGCGTGAAGATAGTTAGTTAGTTAAAAAATTTAGCTTCATGCACTACTTCTCACTCGCCGAATAACTGCTTTTAAGTGGCAATTGACATGTGGACAGATGTTTATAGAAAACCGATGGTCGATGACGTAAACTACTCGTGGCTCTGGAGTGGTGACCGCGACTTGGAAAATGTGAGGTAGTACGTTCATCCGCTACATGAACCAATGACCGAGTAAAGGTCGCAGGCTGGGACTGGATGCGGAAGGCGCAGAACCGTGTTACGTAAATTGGGAGAGGCCTGCGTCCAGCAGAAAAATATTCAGACTGCCATAAGCATAGGCTGATTTGATTGATCGACTTCTTTTCAAGTGTACATTGTAATTGCCTTAAATTTCACGTTTTTAGTCTTATTAATTAGTCTCTTCACGCTCGCCCCTTAGAAGCGGGATCACACCCGAAACCCCCCAAAGACGCGGGATAGCACCCGAACCACCCCCTAGGCGAGGCCGCGGTGGCGGCCGTGGGTCTGTTGGGAGTACAGGGACATCCTTCCGAGGGCTTACCCGGGACTTCCAACCATAGGCTGTTGGGCGTAACGTGAGGTTTTTTAGTCGGTAGGAGTCCGGCATAGCTTCCATGAGGATTTTCCCTCACGTTAGAAAAAAAATAGGGGTTATAAATTTTCGGTTCACTAAATAAGTAGAACAATGCTTAAAGTACCATTAAATTTTCCTATTTACAAAACTTCATAGAGAGTACTCGTATGGGTTTCCAGAACATTGTTTAACGTAAACCATTTTCTGAAAAGGGTAACCTATTATTATATTTGCAAACGTTGATCCTTAACTATTTGTCCTCAATAGATGAATATTAAAAGGGGATCTCGAACAGATTGTATGCTTCCAATCAAATAAGGGTTATTTAATCTTTGAAGGGAAAGCTCATGTACGAGCGTGGGTAAAAAGATTATTACCGAATTTCCATCACATTTTCGGAAGCCGTTTGTGTAAATAGGGGTGGTAGGAGGAAAGACGAAAATAGGGTAAGGTTTTTATGTTTGTATGTATATGACCTTTTATCTGTGCATGACCTTAAACCATCTTAAGTCCTCAGGGGCACATACTTTCGTATTTTGTTCTTGCTAGTACCTTCGTGTCTTTGTGGCATAATTTTTATGCTCTGGACTTAATAATGAATGTATGTTTCTCATACTCACGGAAGTCTCAGTTGCATTTTCAGTTTTTAGTTAGTATTACAGGGATCCGTCCACAAATGATAAAATCCTGTTAGTGAGACTCCGATGTCCGTCTGTCTGTGTGTCATTACATTGTATCTCATAACCGGTGATAGTTAGCCAGTTGAATTGTTTTTGTTGCCGCTATTATAACAATTAAGTATGTACCTATTACTAAAAACAGAAAAATTTAATAGGGCAATAAGCGTCCGTTTCTCGTATTTTGGTAAAAAATTCTCTGTGCAAGAGTCCGACAAGAGTAATTTCTTATTTGGTATTGTCAGCTTGAAGAAGACGAGTTAGTTGCTTTTTCTTAACTTAATGAAATCCCTCATGAGTGCTTTGCCATACTCCTACCGACTTAAAACACACGTGCCCTACCACTTCGCCTACGGTCGAAAGCCCCGGTTAACCCTCGGAAGGATGTCCCAGTGTTCGATTAGGTCGCTAACGGAACAAGTATTCAGTTTTGCCTATTTTCATAACACGAACACTGTGACACAACTTTGTTACCTTAAAATTGTATCAGGAAACATAGAAACCTTCATAGTATAGTATATACTATTCGTTGCTAGGGGGATCCCCTGAAATCGTAAAACACACCAACAATGACAGTAACAGCGGATGAAACGGTTTGTTTTGGTCGCATTTGTAAACAACATTGAAGAAAAGTAGAAAATATTTTGTCCCCATTTTCCCTCACTTTTAGAATTTCTTAGAAAACCTTGTTATCTTAGAAAAAGATAGTAGGATAATAAGTCAAAATACTTCATGGTTTTCTTCTAGTGTTATCAAACTCTATGAGTATGTATTTTTGCACAAGTGGTAGTGGAATACCATGAACTCACCTATTTTCACAAATTGTATTTTGTAATGTCGCGTTGACACAGACAGTGGCAGATAGTGAGTATCTGTTGTTGGAATTTTCATGTCGTTTCAACGCAGCTCTCGGATATATAGGTACCTACAACTCGTCGGAAATATCTGCGAACCTGGCTTCCCCTCGCGCTTCCCCGCACCTGACCCCATTTTCGCCTATCTTACTTCTTACTAATATTATAAATGCGAATGTTTGTTACTCTTTCACGCTCAAACGGCTGAACGGATCGGGCTGAAATTTGGTACAGAGATACATTATAGTCTGGAATAACACATAGGCTACTTTTTATCCCGGGAGCACGTTCCCATGGGAAGTGGGAAATAAAATTACACGCTGACGTAGCCGCGAGCGCCATCTTTCCCATACCTATGTACTTTAAACGTGTCATAAAAGTCACAACAATACCATAAATGCACATTTCAAAGAATGTCTATTATTACCATAAAATTCGTAAAAATAGTTTTTAAGTAGGTAAGAAGAAACCTATTGTTTTATCTTTTAACTAGCTGACCCTCGCAACTTTGTTTACGTCACATAAGGTCTATGAAATTAGAGGTATTTATTAATCATACTCATCAAGTAGCATGTGAATCTGCCCTGTTTGCTTAATCAAAATAGAGCTTAACGATTAAAGCTATTCCTCAGTATAGAATTTTCCTCAGTATTAACAATTTACATACAAACACCGGCGTGTTAGAATTTTATAACATGTATCAATCTAGTAGACGTAACGTGTATAAAATGACATCAATCAAATGTCATGGCCGCACTTGCGTTTTTCCGCGGCGGTTTCTAACCTCAAAGTGTCATCAAACTGTCAAAATCAGTGAAATTAAGTCAAGGTTTGACATTTTGAGGTTAGAAACCGCCGCGGAAAAACGCAGATGCGGCCTCGCACATAGAGTTCACAAACTCTTTTGAAAATACTTACTGTACCTACCTTAGAGAATCGTTATGAAGATAACAGGATAGTTAACAACCATCCATAGAAAATAGATGGTATAATGCTGAATACCGCAAAGAACAAGCGGCGCGGCATAGAATGGGGACTATCCTGATATCCTGGAGGATTTAAATGACGCCGATGACCTGTGCCTGCTGAGGCACACACACGCCGTCATGCATGTCTGCAGGACAACGTGCAGGATGAGGCAGCGAATGGCTGGACTGAAAATAAAATCGACAGACGCAGGAGATGTGGTGGAGGCACTAATTCATGTACCTCGGGAGTCTAGTGTCAGAAACTGATGGGATAGAAGAATACCCTACATCATTTCGAAATTCGCCAAGGCTAGAACAACCTTCACACAGCTGCGCCCCGTAGGCAGTCGCGAAAATGGACTCGAAGAGTGAAACTCAAAACAAAGTAAACGTTAAAACGGTACTGCTAATTGCTATACGGATGCGAGACATGGAAGGTCACTAAAGACATTTCGCACCAGCTACAAGCTACAGGGTGTAGTGGGGCCCTACCAACACCTCTGGGCCCAAGTCAACCTCACGTGCAAGCTCGTGCACCTGCTGAACAACGGACGAGGCTCTGACGTCGGCGGTCCATTTCAACACGGCGACGGGCTCACCACCTGTTACGTGGGACCGAATTGTACACGGTGAAATGTGGGCCGGTATAGGCCTCTGCCTACCCCTTCGGGGATAAAGGCGTGAGTATATGTATGTATGTATGTATGTACAAGCTACAAGTCTGCGTCAACCGCTGCCTCCAACGGATCCTCGGTATATACGGGCCCGAGAAAATCACCAACGTAAGCCTATTGGAACGCTGCAGTGAGACCCCTATTCACCAACAGATCAAACGTCGGAAGTAAAGCTGGATTGGACACACGCTGCAAAAGGACCATGATCACATCATACCAAGGCAAGCCTTACTGAAACTACTGGTAGGGTTTCAAAACACTCTTTAACTGTTCGATAGTAAGTAGGTACATTTATTGAGAATGGTTTAAGGCTACATAACATAATGCTAAGATTAATAGGAGCGGTGCAGCAATGAGAAATGTTTCGAAAACGGAAAACATTTAATCGTTAGAGTATCCGTTGCGCCTCTGCGTAAATGGTTGAAGTTACATAAAAATAATTTATTACAAAATTGTTCCTCTTAAAAAGTTCTAAACCACAATACCTATTTATTTATTTATCTCTTAAGGTTCGCTCACAGTTACATTTTTTTAAAGTTGTAACATTTATTTTCTATGAGTAGCAATGTCTGGTCTCTGGCTGGACAATATTAATTTGAGCGTGTCAGTGCGCCATGATCGATTCATTGTTTTTTTTTGCTGTGGCAACAGCTGTCTCAAGGAAACGGAGGTTAGTCTATGGGTTTTTTGTGATGGACGGAGGAATTGCGTAGCAAACTGGTTTAGAGAGAAGGTATTTTCGAGAGCATTCGATAGTGAGGGTATAAATAGCTCTGCTATGAAGTTCCAAGGCTCTTTTACTATCCTCTAAGCAGCAGTGATTTTGAAACAACTCTTGAGTGGCACACCTCAATTTCGCTTTGGAGGTTATAAGTTCTAACCTGAGGACTTAAGGAGAATTTCCTGCGTTTTACCTATCCTCCTCGGAAGGAATTGGACTGTGATAACCGATACCCAGATTCTGGTAAGTTTCAATTAACTGTTTGCAAAGCGGGTCGATTGTCATCTTTTGCGCGGTCAGTGTCTTAATTTGTCGTTTCTTTCATGACAGGGTTTTTTACTACGGGGAAAAGCGGCCCGTCCACGGTTAGCACAACCACACCCAAAGACACGTGGACTACACGAGCGAGGTGTTTTGAGAGGAACCAGCCGCCTCCACGTGGCATTCTCGTGCTGTGCCGCTCTCAGCTTGACTCAAGGCCAGTAATTGTCACCCAATTATAAGTGTAGTTAGCTGCTTACCCGTTTTACCTGCTCACGCGGCAGTGGTCTATTGAGTAGTATTAGTACCTAAGCCCTGACTATATTTCTGTGTACCTGTGATATTTGTGTCTATCAGTGAATAAGCTCTCTGTGTGTCTCTGTGTATCTCTGTGTACTTAATAAATATATGTGTGTACACCCTATTGTCTGTTTTCGTTAGAGCCCTAGCCTACCCTTGCACACACACTGGAAACTCTGAAATAAGGCGCCCTGGGATAGAGTTCTCTGCTTAAGCTCCCTCGAGTAAGTTGGTGAGTAACATACTGAACAATAAAGTCGTTACAAAGTGAGGAAATTCCTACATATATGCTATGCCGGACTCCTATAGACTAAAAACCACACGTATCCTGCTTAACAGCCTACGGTTGGGAGCCCCGGGTAAGCCCTCGGTAGTCATCTCAGAACTTCCAACAGACCTTCGGCTACCACAATGGCCTCACCTAAGTGGGTTTGGGTGCTATCTCGCGTTTTTGGGAGGTTTTCGATCACAGTAACGTTAATTATTTCTAAAATAATGAATAGTATCGATGCGACGGGAGTAAACGCAACGGAGGTAAATGATGGGAAACATGTATTAAAATAATAGCGCTCTTTCTCTTTGTCTCCCTCTCTCTTATGAGACGCAAACGAAGATGCGCGGGTCAGCTAGTTTAGTATAACCCGCAGGCGACTGAATGGTATGGTATTTGACAAGATTCCGCACATTCTCGTTGCGAAATGTTTAAAATCCGATTTTTACAATAATTACAATAGAGTCCTTACATCGACGTGAGTAAAGCCGTGAGACACAATTAAAACAAATGAGTCTAAAAATGTTACAAATTTATTACTATTATCATACAAATACATTTTTATAAAAAATACATTAAAAACGTTAACCTTAAACATCCTTAGTTTGTGTGGGTCGCTCTGATTTCTGCTGGCAAGCTGAAAAAGAAAGATTATATTTAAATGGGGGTACCTACTATACAATATAAGACAGAGATACTACGCGTGCGCAATAAGTTGGGGCAAAATGGCGAACAAACTCTTCTTAAGCGTGCCTCAACTTATCGCGCACGTACAAGTACACAGATTATGTAAGATCACGTTAAGCCTTCAGAACCCATTGTAGAGTCACTGACCTCAATTAATTCGACTTAATCCCTAGGGATAAGGGTGCCCTTTGTATATTTCATGTTAATCCTACTACATAACTTATTCGTTTTAATTCTTATTATTTATATTATATTAAAATAATGGCATATTTTATTATTCTTATTATTTTTATTATTTATTTATATTATTATAATACTTAATATATATAGACATTATGCATTGTTCATATGTGTATACTAGCTGACCCTCGCAACTTCGTTTACGCTACATAAGATGTACGAAAGAAGAGGTATTTTTTCATCAGACTCATGGAAGCGTATGAAACTGCCCTGTTTGTTTAATCATAAAAGAGCTTAAAGATTAAGTCCATGCTAAAACAATTCAGTCCACGCCTTCGGCGCACACTGAATTATTTTACAATAGCCTTAATCATTAAGCTCTTTTATGATTAAGCCAATACGCCTGTTTAGATTTAAACGCTTGAATTTAGGTCTGGCGCAAGTTGAGATGTCTTTAATTTCTGAACTACGAAACCCTCAACATTGAAACGTGTGTGAAACAATCCTTCTTCTTTGTCCTCGCTCCATCCCGTTACACGGGGTCGGCTTTCCTTATCATGCGGCGCCACTTATTCCGCTGGTATGCGTCGTCATCGGTGAGGCCCAACCTCTGCATGTCTTTCTTGACACTTGTCATCCAAGAAGTTTTGGGGTGTGAAACAATCCTTAAATTATAAAATATCGGGAATAAAAGTATCCTAGAACCTTCCCCGGATCAAAAGCTCGGATTGTATCAAGTTTCATTTAAATCGATTCAGTAGTTTCGACGTGATACTTATTCGGGATACAGACAGACAGACAGACAGACAGACATGAAAAATTTAAATTACTTTTTCGACTTCAGTATCGATTAGAGGACGCATTACAATTAAAATTTTCAAAATATCTTCCATGTACAGACTCTCGACCCTCAACAGATTTATTATGTATGTATAGATTATGTGGAACTAAAATAATAAAAGCGATGAAAAGTAGGCCTATCTGGCTACCCCTTCTTCCTTATCGATGAACGATAATAAATAACAATAACTCAACTAGATAAAAGATGTTAAACTAACCGTCAATCAATCTTATTCTACTTGATACGTTTGAGTTTTTAAAAACTTTTATAAGACTTTATTATGGAGTGGAGGACTATAGATTGTTTAAATTTACTTTTGGTCGTTATAGAGAACTGATGTTAGGAGACACCACACTTTTTTTTGTTTAACGTGAGGGAAAATCCTTCATGGATGCTATGCCGGACTCCTACCAACTAAAAAACCTCACGTAACGCCCAACAGCCTACGGTCGGGAGTCCCGGGTAAGCCCTCGGAAGGATGTCCTAGGATTCCAAACAAACACACTGAGAGAAATTTGTTCAAAAGTCAATTGTTGTCAAAGTTGGTTTTATAAAAGGCAATTGTTTGTCGTGACAAATCGTTCACAATTTATAAATATTAACGCTCAGTTTCAGTTGTTGTCGAAATTGGTTCAAATTCGAGAGGTATTCGTTGTTCGGTATCAAAAAGGAGAGGATGGAATCAGGTTGAAGAGCTCTTCAGAACCCTCGCGGTGATAGATTTGTTAGAAGGCAGTCAAGGACGCTATGGTTCTTCGCTGGGCCAACAGCTCGAGGCCTCGACAATCAATAACTCGTATAACTCGTCTCTGGAGTCATTCTAAAGGTGGGAACAGTATTATTCGACGCAGGAACGAATCTGCGTCTCGTACCTACAGCAAACACAAAAGGTGTAAGCTATTTTTTAATTTAATAAATAAAATTATTAACAAGTATTACGTACAGCGAAATATTTGAAAAGCTATCTGCATATAAATTAACAGATTCAGAAAGTCGTTAATCAAATTCGCTCAAAGCTTGAACTTCTGCCGAGATGTATAATCAAATTTTTGTGTTCCGACAATCAATGACGAATACTTGTCAAGTTTCTAAAGACCAAGTATAAATATGGTTATTTTGTCGGTGTCAGTATAAATCTATTATACTTCAAGTCATTGAATAATATTGAAGAAAAATCTAGACGTGATTTTTTCGGGAAAATGATATCTGCACAGAAGCTATTACCGGAAAATTACTATAAATCGTATGCAGTAAGTTGTGAGCGGTACG
This sequence comes from Miltochrista miniata, assembly GCA_933228765.1. Classification (NCBI taxonomy): domain Eukaryota; kingdom Metazoa; phylum Arthropoda; class Insecta; order Lepidoptera; family Erebidae; genus Miltochrista; species Miltochrista miniata. The sequence goes on along the minus strand of OW121760.1, from coordinate 21,923,560 downwards.
GATAAATACAGAAGAAAATTGTATCAATTTTGATAAAACATTCTTGCTACTGAAAAGTTTGAGTATTCATGAGAAAAACATTTCTACCGCTGAAAAGTGACAATATAAAGCCGATGGATATTTTCTGTGATGCGGCGAACGAGTTACATTTCCTGCTTGAAACGCAACAGAATATGTGGAGCTCTGAGGAAGGAACTAGAAAACTCATGCGACTACATACTAGGTACCAGGTTGGTAAATTTTACATTGTAAGCGGAGATTCAACGTTGTCGCTTACAGTCTAGAGATTTTGCGGTTTCTGACTGTTGGAAAGAACATTATTTACCAACATATTTTTGTGTATTATTGTTGTTGTGTTTTAGTTTTATTGTATGATATTCCTTGTGTCATATCAATTACATTGAATGCTATTTTAAATGGCTAAATGGACCAGTTCTTATTGTGAGAATACCTACCATAGTATAGAATATCGTTAAATGTACTCCATTTATGCAATAAAGAATTTGTATTGTATTGAAAAAACAATTTGGTAATTTTTTCTTTCGGAACAACGTCATTCCTCTATTTTTGCTTTATGTGACTTGTATACTTACAGATTCCGGTGTGTTTTAGATTTTACAAGTAGGTAATGATGTTCCTAACTAACCGGTAACAATAGCCACGCCAAAAATAAAGTAAATATGTTAGGGAAAGTTCTACAAATTACGAGTAAAATGCAGAAAAATATTGATAATGACAGCTAAAAATATTGATGATTTAACCAATTAATGTGTAACTTCTAATTTTGCTCAATGGAAAGTAGTAGTTACAATAATTAATAATTAATTATTATATTAAAAAGAGAATACGGAAAGAGATGTAAGTAATTGTCTTAAAATCTGTTCTGATATCAGGCTTATATTGACATTTGTTCTGCTTACCTCTAAAGAAGACAGCGCGATGATATTTACTTAGAACAGGATCTTTCCCACTTAGGTAAGCATGCTGAAAATCAACATGACAATGTTCATGTTTCATTTTCTATTAATCAGTGAGCTAAGTTTATGCTTTCTTGTAAGGTAAACAGATTTAAGATAAATTTGAGATTTTATTAAAATATTTGTAGCCAAAGTCTTGATAGTTAAAAATGATGATAGTTTAAAAAGTAAGTGCTAATGTTATTTTAAAACTATCGCGGTGTTTAACACTTTGTTGTAATAACAACGGAGGGTAGTTCGACTAGAAATAACTTCGTGGTTTTTGTCGATCCTCGCCTCAGTCCAACCGCGACCACGGGCGCTGCAATGTGCTCGAAACGTCGGTAAATGTAAGTAACAAAGTATTTCGCGTGAAGTCCCGAATTCTATAAGTAAAAGTGAGTGCTGTCAATAATTTCAGTTTCGATCCTTATTTTTTCTTATTTTTGACAAAAAATTCCAAATTGCAACATCCAAGGTGTTACACTTGTGACATCAAAGGTGTTACACTCGTGCTGCCTACCCTATTGCCATTTTGATTCCTTCTATCACGAATAAATTAAACATTCAATTATTTATTTGTTTTTTTCAATTAGAATCTTTAGAAATTCTTAGAATTTCCTCAAAGCTTTTAAAAAATAATCTGCTAAATCTTTTTGATCGTTTGATTGACGAATTTCGCTAGCTATAATTTTTCCTTAAAGTAAAAAAGATAAGAAAGTAAGCTAGGAAAGGATGCCTATGGATGGATTAAATCTTGACAAATTTGAGACGATAGATAATTTATTTATAGATACGAAACCAAGAAATGTATAAAAAGACTGTGACGTTGATAGAAATATAACAGTAAAAGAAAACTTACTTTGGCTGTATTAGATGAAAAGGCATTTTCCTCACTGCCTCCTCAGCTATGTCCAGAGGGAAGGCAAATTCAATCATATTCTCATTGAGGCAATCGTTGTAGGTCGAGGCAAGCTGACATCTATCTGACATGCCTTCAATACTGTCGAGGCATAGTCGAGACACAGTGTTCAGTTTGCGGACTACCCGTGAATTCTTTCCGTTTACTAGACTGGCGAGGTGAATTAAGAGTTCTCTGTTAACCTGTAGAAATAAAATTCTGGTTAGTAAATATTTATGTAAAAAAGTATTTTCTTGCTTAACCTGTCAACATGACTATCGGCCTCCATGACCGGGGGTCTGAGGACGGTGAGAGGGTCGCTCACCGTCCTTACAGAAGCAGGCCCATGACGGCAGCGTGACGTGAGGAACTCACGCACGCCCCCCCCCCCCCTTAGAAGCGGGATCACACCCGAAACCCCCCCAAAGACGCGGGTTGGCACCCGAACCACCCCCTGGGCGAGGCCTGGGACATCCTTCCGAGGGCTTACCCGGGGCTCACAACCATAGGCCGTTGGGCGTTACGTGAGGTTTTTTAGTCGGTAGGAGTCCGGCATAACATAAACGAGGATGTTCCCTCACGTACAAAAAAAAAAGAAAACCTGTCAACATAAAAATTAATTCTTAGTAAAACTACTAAACTGTGTCTCGTTTATAGTAGGTTTTCTAGGAGGATACCACCCCAACCAACCCGCAAGACGCAGGATAGTACCTGAATCCCTATAAAAGAGGCCACAGTGGTAGCCAAAGTCTATTGGCAATCCTGGAATTTTAATACGATGGCTTACCCGGGATTCCCGGCCGTAGGTATTGATAAGGCACCGTATGATTTTAGTTGGTAAGACTCCGGCATAGCATCCATGAAGAATTTCCACACGTGAAATAAAGAAGATTGTAGTCCAGAACAGCGCCCACATCTCATGGACACTTATACCGGGAAAGAGAGGTAATCTATCCCTGTACCAAATTTCAGACAGTTTCTTTCAGCCGTTCTAACGTAAGAGAGTAAAAAGGAACATGGATGCATATGCCACTAAATAAAATTTCTCGTTTATAATATTAGTAACTAGCTGTAGCCCGCGACTTCGTACGCTGCATTATCTTTAGATTGATATAACTTTTTCATTTATGAACCGATTGACATGAAACAAACACTAAATGTTAAGTGGAGCAAACCGCAACGCAATAAAGAAATTGCATTGCAATTGGTTGAGCGGTTGCTGAGATTAGCGTGCACAAACGTACAGACAAACGACAAAAATTCTAAAAACCATTGTTTTATGTTCTATTGCGTCCAAAAAGCCCCCTTTAAACTTTTTTCTTATGTATCTTCAATGTACAGATAGCGACCTGTTACGATTTTATTATATGTACTAGCTAACCCGCGCAACTTCGTTTGCGTCACATGAGAGTGAGAAGGAGAGAGGCGTGGTATTAATATGTAAAGTGACATGATGTTTCCCGTCGCATCTACTTCCGCCCGTCCTTTTATGGTACGGATCCGACTCGCACTTGACCGGTTTTTATCGTTCACTTGACTGGCTACCACTGCAGACCACGATTACTGCCGTCGTCGCGTCGCTCATATTTTAAAACTTACTAAGAGGGTTATTGTAAGCCAACCGTAAAAGAAAGGCATATGCGGTTTAGGACTTTTTTTAAAAACTTTTTAAGAGGAACAATTTTATAGTACACTATTTTTACGTAACTTTAACCATTTCCACAGTGTACGCAATGAAAGCTCTGAAAAGAAAGAAATTTTCCCCGTTCTCAAAACATTATTCATGGCTGCTCCGCCCCTATTCGTCTTAGCGTGATGTTATACTGTCATTAACCATCCTCGATAAATTGACTATGAAACTGTAAAATAATTTTTGAAATGCAACCAGTAGTTTCTGAGATCGTAGCACAAACAAACTCTTCGGTTTTAAAATATTGTGAGCGGACCTTAAGAGATAGACAAATTAGGTTATTGTGGGCGAACCTTAAATGATAGACATATGCTGTTGCGGACTTTTTTTTAGAACTTTTTAAGCGAAACAGTTTTGTAATACACAATTTTTACGTAACTTTAACCATTTACGCAGCGTACGCTTCGGAAGCTCTCAGACGGTAAAAAATATTCCCCGTTTTCGACACATTCTTGATTGCTGCTCCGCTCCTATTTGCCTTAGCGTGATGTTATATAGCCTATAGCCATCCTCAATAGATGGACTATCAAACTGTAAAAGAATTTCCGAAATCCAACCAGCAGTTCCTGAGATCCTAGCGTTCAAACAAACAAACAAACAAACAAACAAACTCTTCAGCTTTATAATATTAGTATGATATGACTTGATTGATTGATGATTTTGAACTATAACGGCCTTGTTGAATGCAGAGCTTGATAAAGAATATTTTTGCAGTTGTAGAGTCGTATTTACAATGGAAACACTGTGTGTGCTTCAAATCAATACTGTATTCTTTATTGGCAGTTCAATATACACGTGGAATGTGTATGAAAGGGTTTGAACTATGCTTTGACTATTTCGGAATAATGAATACTAGAGACCCCTTGGCGTCAAAATTCGATACCGTCTCGTCTTCTTAAAATGCCTTATGGAATGTTTCCCCATATAACTGTATTGAATTTCACGGCCATCCACTTTCGTATTTTCTAAGTAGAAGTGATTACGTAAGTTTCTGCTTCAGGTATTAATTTAAATAATAGATTTTATGCTCCTTACGCTAAATAATTTTCTCTCTGCTCGTCTGTAATTCTTCTCTCCCCACTCGGGGAATGCATGATGGAATGCTATATTATAATAACTAACCAGCGGGCGTCACGAGGTTTCACCCGCGTAGCTCCCGTTCCCGTGGGAATACGGGAATAAAATATAGCCTATGTCACCCGGGGATAGTGTAGCTTCCCAACAGTAAATAGTTTCGGAGCCTATTCTATGCAAACAAGCAAACAATCAAATCTTTCCTCTTTGTAATATTAGTATAGATAATATCTCACCTTGCCATGATTAATGACATCGCTTTGCTCCAGCATACAAGCAGCAAAGCATTGACCAGACCTGGACACCGGTGAGGAGTTGGTGAAGTATGCTCTCACGTCTTTGGGCGTCGCTCGGACCTTGATGACGCAGGACTGCGCCATGCGGACTAGAGCATCTAGATGGCCTTGGACCTGTGACAGAAAAGTTGTTGTTTTATGATTGAACTAGCTGTACTGTTGCCCTTCCCGTGGAAATCAGATTATTCCAGAGATAAATGGGTTTGTATGATAAGGGAACCACTAGAACCGATTTAAAATATTTTTTAGCGTATGAAAGGGGGTACTTTAAGGACGTTTTCTTGCACGCACCTCAATTACACAGAAGAGGCAATGTGTGGTCTCTCTCCACGAGGAGGTGTCGCCGGAAAATGGCGACCAGGGCTGTTCAGGGTCCCTGGGATTTAATTTCGAGGGTGCACCAGGTACCCTGGCAACATACAGCCAAGACGGAGTAAGGGGGAAAAAAGGGGGTACTTTAAGGATTGTTCCACACAAGTTTTAATATTGAGCTTTTGTAGTTCAGAAATTAGAGACATCTCAACTTTCGTTAAACGTAGAATTCTAGGGTTCCTCTGAATATAAGGGTCATTTTAAACTGGCGTGTTTGCTTAATCATAAAAGAGCTTAACTAATAAAAAAGAAATTGGCGAGTGTCTGGTGTTGCAAACGTCCATAGGCTACGGTGAACACGAGTGCACCTGATGGGCCGTATGTTTGTCTGACTCCTTAGTAGTACAAAAAAAATAACGGTGTAATAGTTCCATTTGTGTATCATACTGAAACACCCGTTGTCCCGTTGACTGGGGTATCCTTCCGAGGGCTTACCCGGGGCTCCCAACCGTAGGCTGGTAAGCAGGTATATGTGGTTTTTAGTCGGTAGGAGTTTGGCATAGCATCCATGTAGGAATATCCTCACGTTAAAAAAAGTGTTGTGTTCTGTAAACGATCATTGCCGTAAGCAACGTTCACAATGGCTTGTCCTTGGATCCACTTTGTAACATTTGTTTAACATTAGTTTGCGAGCGTTTCCGTTCGTTAAGCCGTTGACAGCAACATGGCAGTTGTTAAGTCAAGTTGGTCAAGTGACAGTCGTCATTACCTGCACGTATGTCCATTTAAATACAGTAAAACACACAACATTCACTCCTAACCCATTACGTGAAACAAGAAAAAAAAAGGGTGTACGTGTAACCTTTACGCGCGATTGAAGTAAAACGTCTTTGCCATTGTCGGCATCTAATCTAATATCATTCATTCGAATTTTGAAAAGCTTCCGCTATTCAAAATTCGAATACTTACTTAGCGTTACTTCCGTCAGAATCTGAGTTACTCCCTACTCGCGCCTTAAGAAGTTTTACTTCAATAAAAGTGGGCAATAAACATACTATACCTTTGCTGACCCCTTCGGGGACAAGTGACCATTATGTATGTTTAGTATAGAGATTTGGCCTTACCTTAGGGTCTGCAAAGTCCACTAATGTGCCGGAAGATCTCTGCATCCGAGAGCCCGACACAATGGGCACCAACCATAGTGCGATATGTAGTAACATCATGACTGGAACAAGGCAAAAGGATATTACCTTGTCATGTATGTTCTTGAAATAGTAAAAATTTGTGAGCAGTTTGTCACGATTAAAACAGTTTTAAAATATAAATTACACCCGCGTAGCTCTCGTTCCCGCGGGAATGCAGGAATGCCTATGCTCACCGGGGATAACGTAGCTTCCCAACAGTAAAATAATTTTTAAAATCGGTTCAGTAGTTTTGAAGCCTATTAAGCTAATAAACAAACAAACAATCAATATTTCCTCTTTTTAATCTTATATATAAAATTCTCGTGTCACAGTTTTCGTTGCCATACTCCTCCGAAACGGCTTGATCGATTCTCATGAAATTTTGTGAGCATATTGAGTAGGTCTGAGAATCGGCCAACATCTATTTTTCATTGACCGGGAACGGGAATAACATTCCACGCGGGCGGAGCCGCGGGCATCAGCTAGTATTAGCATAGAAGTAAGATAATTCCATAAATCGGTATTTGTTGCACTTCTCCAAAACTGTTTTTTTGGTATGTTTAATAGGTAGGTACAAGTATAAGTCGTAAATTATTTTTGCTCACAGCTCAGTTTAGCTGCGATTTTAGTGTCTCTATATGAACAAAAGTATAACCCGATCGGATGTAGAGTTTTTTTACGTGAGTGAAAATCCTCATGGATGCTATGCCGGACTCCTACCGACTAAAAAACCTCACGTAACGCTCAACAGTCTATGGTTGGGAGCCCCGGGTAAGCCCTCGGAAGGATGCCCCAGGACTTGGATGTAGGTTTAAAGACTTTTTGTCATTGTCTTCATTTTATCAGAAGACCCTTCCCACCACTCTCATCTATGAAGTTCCGGAATTGAAAACCTTTTCAAACACCCGTTATTGATTTTAATTTCTAACTTTAGACACCTCCATCTATTTCGAAGTAATCTATCAACGTCATATGACTCCCACCTCCGTGGTCTATTTTGAATATCAAAACCCACTCAGAGGCTATTAATTCACATAGAATGACAAATTCTATTTTAGTTGACGGGAAATTTATAATATATTTTTTATTTTGATTGAGTTGATTTTAATGTAAGTATATTTGTGTGTTAGTGTGTGTAGGTATTAATGTAAAATATTACCTACTAGCTGATGCGCGCGGCTTTGCCCGCGTGAAATTTGGTTCCCGTTCCCGCTTCCCGTGGGAACATTTTCCCGGGAAAAAAAGTATATATATCTATATAGCCTATGTGTCATTCCAGACTATACTCTATCCCTGTACCAAATTTCAGCCAGATACAATCAGCCGTTAGAGCGTGATTGAGTAACAAACATCCAAACATCTTAACAAACTTTCACATTTATAATATTAGTAGGAAGTAGGTTCCAATGCTAAGAGAATCAAAATTCGCAGGGTATTTCGGTCAATGTATCCCAATGACTGAAAACCATGAAAAATTTGAAAGCTAGCTAGACATTTATTATTAAACAATGGAAAGTAGTTTTTATTGGGATATTTTTAAATGCACAATATTTTCTACACCACAAGGTAACTCCAGTAATTAACAGAATGCAAACCAGTGAATGCTGTACAAAAAAAAGAATGGATTAACTAAACATGTACCACTTAAAAAACTACAATTTTACCCAAAACCAGATGACCTTTTTTATCGAATTCACGCCAAAAATGTGGTTCGTATACCGGATATCCGGATATATGATTTACTAAACAAAAATACGAATTGATTATCAAAAATGCTAACTTGCACTCTATATTCAAGAATGTACAATCTTATAACGGAATAGGTTGGGTTAGGTAAGTTTTTCATGTTTTTGATTACAAAAATTTAATTTTGTAAAGATGACTGATTAAATTAAGCTTTTACGTAACTTGTACCTCACAACCCTCGGTGGTTGGGTCCGATTATTTTTTATGCAATTGCGAATACTACTTACGATCATTATCAATACATATAATAAAATCGTAACAGGTCGCTGTCAGTACATGGATGATAAATAAGAAAAAATATTATAGGGGGCATTTTATGAACGCAATAGAACCAAAAACAATGATTTTTAGAATTTTTGTATGTTTGTCCGTATGTCTGTATGTCTGTATATCTGTTTGTATGTACGTCTGTGCACGCTAATCTCAGTAACCGCTTAACCGATTGCAATGCGGTTTTTATTGTATTGAGGTTTGCTCTACTTAACATTTAGTGTTTATTTTATGTCAATCGGTTATAAATAAAAAAGTTGTATCACTCTTAAGAATCTCATATTTTGAAAATTATAATTGTAGGGGTTTCTTTGATTGTGAGGGTAAATCTAAACTGGCGTGTTGGCTTAATCATAAAAGAGCTTAATGATTAAGGCTATTTTAAAATAATTCAGTCCGCGTCGAAGGTGTGAACTGAATTGTTTTAGAATAGACTTAATCTTTAAGCTCTTTTATGATTGAGCAAACAGGGCAGTTTCACACGCAGCTTGATAAGTCTGATGAAGAAATACCTCTTCTTTCATTCACCTTATGTGACGTAAACGAAGTTGCGGGTGTCAGCTAGTCTGTCATACAAATAACATGACAGTAGTTTCGAGACTATTCACTGAAGTGAATATAGGTATTACACTTGTACTTTACTCTACAATTTTAATTATTACTAAATATAACCTGATCGATTTCGCTTTACAACATTTTTCAGCAGAAAGTACAAGTGTTTCATCAAAAAGTGCATAATGTATTACAACAAGTTCCACCAAGTGCCAACAATCAAGAGTATAAATGATTTCTTCTAAAAATTAATAACATGCCATAAGTATAGCAAAAAGACCTCGTACGGCTCATTATCTATTTTAAACTTTCATGTAAAATTGTCTATCTATCGGCCGGTTTGCAGCTTTTTCTGACAGTTTATAATGTGTTCGCGTATCGGCTGTCTGACTGTGTTATTCATATTGCTCTTCGGTCGACAGGGTAGATTTTTCAATAATATAACAGTGAAATTCTGTGCAAGGAAAGGAATTTTATGCAGTTTTCCAGTGAATAACGTGGGAGTTATTTCAAAGTTGAACATTTTCCACTGGCGTTATATAAAATAATTGGATGCGCTATCCGTGTCAATGTTACTGGCAGTATTGTTAGGTAACGAAAGCAAGTGAGGTACGTCGCACTGTATCTCCTCGCGTCTCTTTACTGGTAAAGACTATAATATCCTCTGGGCGAGGCCGCAGCGGCGGCCTAAGGTCTGTTGGGAGTCCTGGGACATCCTTCCGAGGGCTTCCCCGGGGCTACCAACCATAGGCTGTTGGGCGTTACGTGAGGTTTTTTAGTCGGTAGGAGTCTGGCATAACATCCATGAGGATTTTCCCTCATGGAGGAAAAAAAAGACTATAATATCCTGAAATGAGTAAGTGAGTGGCGTGCGTAATCCCTCACGTCACGCTGTCTGTCGTCTGGGACCTGCTTCTGTAAGGTCCTAGACGGTCATAGAGGCCAATAGCCTTGGGCTAGCAGTCCCCTCAGTCTGCAGCGCCCCCCCCCCCTCCCGCAGACTGCGGAACTCGGGTGGGAGACTTCTCTCACCTCATCCCCCGCCGTCTCTTTCACGAGCATAACGTGCTCACAGAAAGAGGCAGTGGAGTCCCACTTATTCCCGCTGGAGATCATGGCAATGTCCACTTCCAGACCTGTCATTGTTGCGCCCTCGCTGTGCACTTCACCAATGTGTGGAGCGCCGTGTCTTGTCCCCGTGTGAAAACCTCTTTATATCTTTGTGCTTATCTTCACACTGCAGCTTAGTCAGTACGAGACCTCGCTGATAGCTCACTGCGATGTGAAGTCTACCAGGAATTGTCAAGTTAGAAATGAAATCTGATTTTCTTCATGTTTATCTCGCCAAAGTTACTCCGCCCCCCTGATGGAAGGCTATCACAACATCTAGTAAATTGGGGGTCGCACTCACAGTCAACAGGAATATTGACTTTCGCCCTGTGGCAACGAAATGTCTTTTAGCCTATCAGTCATCGCTCACCGTCCTTACAGAAGCAGGCCCATGACGGCAGCGTGACGTGAGGAACTCACGCACGCCCCCCTTAGAAGCGGGATCACACCCGAACCCCCCCCCCCCCCCCCCAAAGACGCGGGTTAGCACCCGAACCACCCCCTGGGCGAGGCCGCAGAGGCGGCCGTAGGTCTGTTGGGAGTCCTGGGACATCCTTCCGAGGGCTTACCCGGGGCTGACAACCATAGGCTGTTGGGCGTTACGTGAGGTTTTTTAGTCGGTAAGAGTACGGCATAATATCCATGAGGATTTTCCCTCACGTAAAAAAAAAACAAAAAAAAAGCCTGTCAGTCATTTATTCGGAGGCCGCAGTAGTAGCGGTAGATCTGATGGGAGTCCTGGGGTATACTTCCGGGAGATTGCCCGGGGCTCCCAACCGCAGGCTGTTAGGTAGGATACGTGTGGTTTTTAGTCAGTAGGAGTCCGTCATAGCTTCAATATAGGATTTTCCTCACGTTAAAAAAACACGTGTGCTGGCAAAGGGTTCATGTTTATAATGGGTCAAAAGAGAAGCGACCTTTTAAATCACTCAATTCCGGCGGAGATTCTCTGCAGTATTATGAGTATCCTACTTCTGCCTGGCACGCTTTATTGAGAATCCAAAAGGAGGAAGTGGGAGTAAGTTAAACAGTCTCTTTAGCGGTTATTTACTATTAAAATTTTAAACAAACAGACTAATGTATTGAATGCCAGCTCAGCTGTAACTTTTAGAGCACAAGTTGCATACCCAAGCTTTGGTACAATCTACACTATACAATATATTTGGCAATATTCCACATGAAACTAAAAGATAAAAGAGGCTATCTTTTAGAATTATAGAACTAATACAACGTGAGGTTGTCTTTTTACAGTTATTTTATTACAATGAAATATAAAATGTAGTACCTATTCACTTGCAAATTGGATTGTTTTCAAAATCGTATTTATGTAACGAACTGTCGGGAATTCTGAGACATCCTTTCGAGGACTCCCTGCCGTTGGCACTAGTAGGCAGTGGTAGGGCACCGTGTAGTTTTTGTCGGTAAGAGTCTTGCATAGCATCTATGAGTGATTTCTAGCCGTAATAAAATATGTAAAAGAAGTTATTGATATAAAATTGTTAATTTGCATAAAATTCAGAACAAATTCGGGTAGTCGTGTCATACCGTTATATACCATTTACTATATTTTGTGCTAATTAATATACCTAAGGTTGAGTCATTTCAATAGAATTGAATTTCACGATCATTTGACAATCAAATTATGTACTTGTAATTAGGATAGAAAAAATAATATTGGGCAGGGATTCACCTGATGATTTTTAAAATTCACATAAGTTTCAAGTCCGTATCAATTCAATAACTTTCTCATTCATCATTCTCATTATGAAGATACAACTGACAGACGTTAAATGTTACCTATTAAAATTACGCCACTTTAGGAACACTATCCAAATTATTTAATCGTGCGTCGTAATTCGCATGAAATGTCGCTTCTCTTTAAAATTTCTTTCAGCATTTGTTATGTATTACATTAAAAATTTCACAAAATGTTTCAATTGCGTATGACAGTACAACGTTTTCCGGACCGGCATAGTCGAATAAAAATTATTTGAAATACGAACATAAAACAATATTTTTCCTTTTTTTTGTAGAACAAAATATTTCTGCACTCACCTAGCACAGAATTCGCTGTGGAACTTCAATGCGTATTCGACAAAGCGTTGCTTATAAAACATAGAAGAAACTTCTTGTTTTGCAAAAATAGAACAATCCTCATTGTTGCGAAACTAGGTATATGTTTTGTTTTTATTGTCAGCCAGATGGTACCTAATGTAATAGTTCGTTGTTTGATATTCGTATACAACGGTACATTATTGATGCTATGTTGGGAACGATGGGAGGGCTGTTCGCCGTCCTTACAGAAGCAGGTCCAAGACGGGCGTGATGTGAGAGTTTCACGCACGTCTCATGCCGCAAGAAGCGTGATAACACCCGAACCAACCCTCGTAGACGCGGGATAGTACCCAAATTAATTAACCCCTAGGTGAAGCCGCGGTGATAGCCAAGAATATATAGAATCCCGAGACATCCTTCCGAGAGCTTGTACCGGTAGGGCACCGTGTCGTTTTAGTCGGTAAGATTTAACTCATACGTATAAGTAGAGCAGGATTTTCAATAAAAATGCCGTGTTGGGTGTAATTTCTTTTCCAATTAAGCTCTCCAAATTGATGTCGCCAGCCTGATGGAAAGCCGTGGCGCATCTAGCGTGGCCATTCTCACAGTCCGTAAAACTTCTGACAGTGGTCCTCAAGTTGGTGGCCTTGTAATGTGCCTTTTCACGCTCCGCTTGAAGAACTCAGGATTGTAAGATAAGGGAAACACGTGTGCGGGCAGGTCGTTCCAGGTATTTATAGTTCGACAGAGGAACGATCTTTTGAAATGTTCAGTTCTAGCGAAGAGTCTCACCACTGTGTATGAGTGGGATCTCTGCCCGGCACGCGTTGTTTGAAAAATAATTTACATTTTTTCCAATTATAATACTAATGGCTATAGTATAGGTCTTGGAGTAGAGTATACTGATATTTTATGCCCGGAGCACCCGAAACTGAACAGATAAGTAGGTGCCGTGTGATTTTAAATGGTTTGTTTCCGGCATGCTGATGGGATTATACAGGACCTACGTCTATCTCTGCAGATAAAATGTGTAGCAAGTGTGTAGACACGTGCGAAAAATATTCAAAATACAGTCATTCCATTGTCACTTTAAAAACACTTGCTTTGTGAATAAAAGTAAACGGCATTTTTACTCGAAATACTTTGAATAAAAAATATATTTAGTACTAGCTGTTCCCCGTGGCTTGGAACGCGTAGAAGTCGGTTATCGCGTAAAATCATAACCCTCCTTTTGCTCAGTCGGTTAAAAAGTAGCCTATGTCCTTCCCAGGGCCGCGAAATATTACTAAACCAAAGTTCATCTCAATCGCTCTAGTCGTTTAGGCGTGAAAGCGTAACAGGCAGACAGACAGACAGACAGTTACTTTCGAATTTATAATATTAGTAAGAATAAGTAGGGATTATATCGGTATTTCTTTTCTACCAAAGTTTTAAGTAATTTTAAAAGTTAATTTCAGTTATTTTTTTTTAATACTGACCATGAAACTTAGAATAATTTCCTTATTTTTGGTTTTTGTTGTGTCCTACCCTAATATGATTGATGGTTGATAATGACCAAAAAGTTTCGTGACCAAATTGTTGTCATTTTTTCATAATGTTGATGTCGTAAATCAGGTTTGTTATGTTGAAACTGTGGTTATTTATAGATTTACTTACAAACATCCAATCCAAAATGGATGATTGATTATGAATTATGAATAATGGAACCTATGACTATCACTGCCTCGTCGGTCTAGAGGTCAAAATGTGCTACTGCGGATCTCGAGGTGGTCGGTTCGATTCCCAGCGCGATCGAGTTGGTATCGAGAGTCTGGGTGTTTCTATGTTTGATAAGTATGTATTTAAAGTATAGGTATAATGTATAAATATCCATAGTCTGATACCCATAACACAAGCAGGTTATTCCTAGCTTACTTTGGTATCAGATAGTATGGTTTGAAAATGTCCGGGTCAAAAACCTTTTTTATTTACGTGTGGAAATCCTACATGAATGCTATGCCGGACTCCTACCGACTAAAACCACACAATGCCTTACAACTGTCTATGGCCAAAAGTCCCAGGTAAGCCCTAACCGTGAAAACACCAAGACACTATTAATAATAATATATAATATACTAGCTGACCCGCGCAACTTCGTTTGCGTGATAAATGAAGAACCGCTCGACCGATTTTGTGCAAACTTCACATAAACCATCTACTAAATAGTCCGAACAAAGCCTAAACATTTGGTTTGGATAGGTGAACCCGTTCTTGAGTTATAAAATTACAACGAAAAGTGGCATTGATTTTTATATATATAGATGTGGTTCTTATCTTATACAACTATTACAATATATGTGTTAATCTGGAGGCCTCCTTTTAAGTATAAAGATACCTGGGTTAGGAGGCCCCGTTCTTTCTGATTTTACAATAGGCATAAGTTGACGAATTGTATCGCCTCATTCGACCTAATTTTTTTTTCGTATTCCACAAAGAAATTTTGAGTTCTCTCTGAATCTCTTTGTTTAATACATTTTTCGAGTAATGAAATGAAATGAAATGAAATAAAATGAAATGAAATGAAATGAAATGAAATAAAATGAAATGAAATGAAAAATCTTTATTCATATACTTAGGTCACAATGTAACGCTTATGAACGTCCAAATGATTGCTTCTACATTTACATTTACTGCGAGATTCGCAAAGCAATAGGTAGAGCTGGAGAAAAAAAAAGAACCTGGCACTAAAACTCCGGCCACTCTTTTAACATCCAGTAGGTAATTACAAATCATTCAACAACTACAGAGGTGTAGTTGTTGAATGATTTGTGTGATGAGATTTGTACATGCGAGTTTTCATTATAGTATATTCATTCTAGATTTCAATGTATAGGGAAAACGGCAAAATTTATGATTTTTTTAAACAGCTGCTATTGTATACCTATATGTGAGTACATTATAATTCAAGACTCTCCCGTCCCCCCCGCAACCTGCGTCTCTCCTCCCCCCCTTGAAAAGTGTCCCATTTTTCAGATTTTCTAAATTTTCAAGAAAACTATACAAGATAGGACCAAATGGTTTAAGACTAAATTGTTTATTAATAAATTACCTACAAATAAGTTCCAACATTCATTTTGACGAGTTACAGTTTTCAAGCTATGGTGCATCAAAGATTACGCAAAATGTGCCCTCAACAAAAATTTAACATTCAACACAGGAAAAAATAATATTTATTTTTTACAAACGTACATACATCACATAATGATCACGTCTGTATCCCTTGTTGTTGTAGACATAGCCCAAAGGCCACATTTAGCATGTAGGTAGGCGTAAAGGTTGTAAAAGAAATCAAAATAGTGATGGTTTGCTTGCCGAATCGCCTAGTGAGTGATATGATTAAAGAAATGTTTCCATTAAAAAATAAAAATAGTTTTTACAACAAATGCGTTTATGTTTACTTATTATCTAAAACAAATCAGTATGTTCATCGTCTTCTAGAGTTTTATTCAAGCTACTAAGACCCTAACAATGTTTACATATGGTAGAGCAACGCAATCCAGCTCTGACACATCCACATCTTTTATTGCAGCCTTTTTTGCAGGTACATGATACTATTGTTAGTATTGACTGTGGGGCAGGTGACTCAGTGGTATACATGGGTGATAAAAAGTTTTTATTTTTATTCCAGCCCCAATTTTCTGGGCCCATTGCGTTTCCTCGCCATAATTCCACTTGATGAAAAGTACGCTAAGTGGTTAGCATCGCATCGCTAATGAAGTAAATGAGCACAGTCATATAACGGAAACGAAAGCAAATTTCTCAAGCAATATTGTGAATAAAGAAAGATTCATTTCGCAGCTTTGCAAGCGACTGAACGCCGAAATGATAAGGACATGAACAGCTAATGACGACACAGTTATGCTCATTGTTCAGACTGCAATAGAAGAAGCTGAAAGAAACGAGAATGTCGTAATGGTTGGGCAAGATATAGATCTATTAATCCTTTTGCTGGGTCTCACACTACTACACAAAAATATATTCTTACTGAAAGAGTATTACAGTATACAATATTGCTTTAGAAATTTGCTTTTGTTTCCCGTATATGACAGTCATATACCGGCTCATTAAATTCTATTTGCGATGCGATGCGAGCCATTTAACGTGCAGGCGCTTCTTCAGGTGCAGCTCATCAGCATTCAAGGCGTCCTTTTCATCAAGTGCAATTATGGCGGGGAAACGCATTGAGCCCAGAAAATTGGGGCTGAAATAAAAATAATAACTTTTTATCACGCATGTATACCACTGAGTCACCAGCCCCACAGTTAATACTAAAAATAGTATCATGTACCAGCAAAAAAGGCTGCAAAAGATGTGGATGTGTCAGAGCTGGATTGTGTTGCTTCACCATGTGTACACATTGTCAGGGCCTTAGTAGCTTGAATAAAACTCTGGAAGACGATGAACATACTGATTTGTTTTAGATAATAAGTAAACATAAACGCATTTGTTGTAAAAACTATTTTTATTTTTTAATAGAAACATATTTTTTAATCATATCACTAGGCGATTCGGCAAGCAAACCATCACTATTATGATTTCTTTTACCATCTTAACGCCTACCTACATGCTAAATGTGGCCTTTGGGCTCTGTCTACCCCACAAGGGTTACAGACGTGATCATATTTGATATATGTACGTTTGTAAAAAATAAATATTATTTTTCCTTTGTTAAATGTTATTTTTCGTAATCTTTGATGCACCATAGCTTGAAAACTGTAACTCGAATCAAAATGAATGTTGAAGCTTATTTGTAGGTAATTTATTAATAAACAATTTAGTCTTTGACCATTTGGTCCTATCTTGTATAGTTTTCTTGAAAATTTAGAAAATCTGTAAAATGGGACACTTTTCAAGGGGGGGAGGGGTGACGCAGGTTGCAGGGGGGGGGCGGGAGTCTTGAATTATAATGTACTCACATATAGGTATACAGTAGCAGCTGTTTAGAAAAATTATAAATTTTGCCGTCAAAAAATCTAGAATGAATATACTATTATGCAATATCCTTTTTTAAACAAAATTCGTCTAGGTACATAATTTTTTTTGTGTGTTGACTTGGAGCGCCTTACACCCAAGCATTTTTATCATCTATATAGTCTGAAATTGTTTAATATGCCTTGCTACATAATTTGGCTTTAATGGTAGCTTTGAATTTGTTTATTGACAATAATCTAGTTTCTTTGGGAAGTTTATTATAAAACTTTATACATTGTCCAACAAAAGAACTGCTTATACTGTGTAGACGAGTAGCATGTAAAACAAGATTATCTTTATGCCTGGTATTTACATTGTGTATATCACATTTTTTTAGAAATTGGTCCTTATTTTTATGCACATAAATTAAATGTTCATATATGTATTGTGATATAGCAGTTAGAATATTAATTTCTTTGAACTTTTCTCTTAGAGAAACTCTAGGACCTAGCTGGTATATTGCTCTCACAGCTAGTCTCACAGCTAGTAGTGCGGATTATCCCTAATGTATTTATTCATTGTATTACATTCAGTTCAGTAACATTACTTTGATTCGAAATACTATTTTTTATTGTGTACTCTGGTTGATAACGCAAAGGCATTTGGTATCGGACTTGGTACAGGGCAATACTTAAGAAGGCCTACATATGCCCAGGGTGGTATTGAACTGAAAGATGATGATAGCTTCGAATATGCTGTACAATATACAAGCATACGGCACATCAGATGGACTGGTGGTCATCGCAGCCTATGTCACAACACCAGAGGGGCTACACTCGCGCTGCCGACCCTGTAAAAACCTTCTAAAATGCTTTTTGAAGAACCCCATATTGTAGGCGTTTGGGAATTTTTATAAAGCTTATCAATAAAATCTCCGCCTACATCTAAACCTGCGTCATCAGTCCAACTAAATCGTTTCAAAGTATGCTAGTCCATTTCGGTCACTGACGTCAGCAGATCCTTGATATCGTCTTAGTGACGTCAAACGTCAAAGGTCGTTCGTTTAACATGTGCGACGCGTAAACCCCGTAGGTAAATGATTTCGTTGACGTAAATTTAATCAAAATTTTACGGGTTTATAATTTCTTCGCTAGCTAATGCTCGCAGTTTAATTAGCGAGGTATTTTTCTGTAGTCGTTTAGCTTAGGTAGTTTTAAACGGGATGAAATGGGTTATAAATAGTGCAGATACATATAGTCACGCTTTTATCCCCGAAGGGGTAGGCAGAGGCATAGTATACATAAACTGACCATACGTCCCGTTTTGAACGGGACTGTCCCTTTTTTGGGTCCCTTGTCCCGTTGTCCCCAAACAAAGCGCCGGGACGCTAAATTGTCCCGTTTTCCGAAATCTTGCGAATTTTTATAAATTTCGTAGCTCGTGGAACATGCGCGGTCGAGAAATTTAGAAACAGTCTGTGTTTTCATTAGGTACACTATTGTTTAGTTTTTTTATAGGTAATGCCGAAACGCAAGTGTTCATTTAATGTGAACATATAAAGCAAAGTAACCATTTATTGAGCGAACTACCAATTATTACCTACGGTGCTGAGACGTGGAAACTTACAGTGGGGCTAGTCCATACCCGTAAAGAAAGTTATGCAGTGAGCAATGGATCGAGCTATGCTTGGAGTCTCTCCGAGTGATAAAATCCGAAACAATGTTATCCATCAGAGAACCAGAATGGTCGACATAGTTTGCAGAGTATGCGTTTTGAAGTGGTAGTGGGCTAGCCACATTATGTAGAACAACCGATGGCCGATCGAGCTAACAAGTTCTTGAGTAGAGATCGCGGCTTGGTAAACGTGGGGTAGGACGACCCCTCCGCCAGATGGACGGACGATCTAGAAAAGGTCGCAGGCTTTTTTTTTTTTTTTTTTTTTTTAACGTGAGGGAAAATCCTCCTAGGATGCTATGCCGGACTCTTACCGACTAAAAAACCTCACGTAACGCCCAACAGCCTATGGTTGAGAGCCCCGGGTAAGCCCTCAGGAAGGATGTCCCGTGACTCCCAACAGACCTACGGCCGCCAATGCGGCCTCGCCCAGGGGGTGGTTCGGGTGCAATCCCGCGTCTTTGGGGGGTTTCGGGTGTGACCCCGCTTCTAAGGGGGGGGGCGTGCGTGAGTGCTCACGTCACGCTGCCGTCATGGGCCTGCTTCTGTAAGGACGGTGAGCGGCCCTCTCACCGTCCTCAGACCCCCGGTCATGGAGGCCGATAGTCCTCGGCGAAGACACGTCGGCGGCGCCCAGGGCGCCGACTGCGGAACTCGGGTGGGAGAGTTCTCTCCCGCACCCGGCCCGCCGCCTCCTTTGCGAGCATGACCTGCTCGCAGAAAGAGGCGGCGCAGTCCCACTTACTCCCGCTGGAGAGCATAGCTCGCACCATGGCCTCAAGCGAGAGAGTGTCCACGCCCAGACCCACTACGAGGACCTGTCGCTGTTGTGCCCACGCCGTGCACTCCACCAGCGTGTGGAGCGCCGTGTCATCGCTGCGGTCCTCGCAGTGCTGACATTCGGCCGTGGTTTCCCGGTGTTTTCGCCACAGATACCTACCGAAGCTACCGTGCCCGGCAAGCATCTGTGTCAACCGGTAGGAGAGAGCACCGTGTCTTCTCTCCAGCCACTCGTCCATGACCGGTCTGACGGCCGCGATTGTGGCGAATCCCCCCTTTGGTTGCTCAAGTCGCATCTTCCATGTCTCCAGGGTTTCCTGGTGGAGCAGGGTCCGCTGGGCCTCGATTTCTCGAGACGCAGGCCTTTGGCCCCGCTCCAGCGCCTCCTTGCGCCATCTGAACAGTGACGCAAGGGCTCTCGCTTCCAGGTCCCATGGAGGGGTCCCGGCTAGGAGACATGCCGCCTCACCGGAGATCGTGCGGTATCCTCTTATCACCCTGACGGCCATCACTCTCTGCGGGCTCATCAGTCTAGCCTCATTGCTGGCCGTCAGGGTCTCCGCCCATACGGGAGCCCCGTACAGGGCCATGCTTCGCACGATCCCAAGGTACAGCCTCCTGTAGGGAGCGTTGGGTCCCCTGATGTTGGGCATCAGCCGCGCGAGTCCGGCCGATGCTCCCCTCAGTTTTGGGACCAAACTTCGGAAATGATGTCCGAAGTTCCACCGGCCATCGAGTACGAGCCCCAGATACTTCATCGAGGGCTCGATGCCGATGCTGACGCCCCCCACCTGTAGGCTGGATCCCGCAGGTGGCCCCATCCGAGGTCCGTGGAAGCACAGAGCCTCGGATTTGTGAAGGGCGACCTCAAGACCCAGCCGCCGAATCCGACCCACGACCTGAGCAACCCCTGCCGTGGCCTTAAGTGCTGCGGCACGGTGCGTTGCTCCCCGCGCCGTAACGAGGGTGTCGTCGGCGTAACATGTTACGCCGACCCCTCTGAGCAACGGACCACGCAGCACCCAGTCGTAACCGATGTTCCACAGGAGCGGCCCTAAAACCGATCCCTGTGGAACACCGCACGACACATCTCGCCGACCCGGCCCTAGCCAGCTCGGGTAAGTTATGGCTCTCTCGGAAAGATAAGCCCCGACAATTCGACGGAGGTAGGGAGGCACTCCATGATAGATAAGCGCCTCCCTGACGCAGTTCCAGGGCAAGGTGTTGAATGCGTTGGCGATGTCGAGAGACACCGCCACCACCACCTCACCCTGTGAGACTGCTTCCTCCGTCAGGCCTCTAATGCGCATGATCGCGTCCACGGTGGAGCGTCCCTGACGGAAGCCAAACTGGCTATCCGCCAGATCAGGCCCCACGCGTGTGAGGTGCCCGACGAGGCGTTGTGCAATAATGCGCTCAAAGAGCTTGCACACCTCGTCGAGCAACACGATCGGCCGGTACCCTGATGGGGAATTTGCCGGCCGCCCCGCCTTTCGAATCAAGACCAGTTTCCCTGTCTTCCAGACCTTGGGAAACTGGCCTTTTTCGAGGCATGCGCTATAAAGACCCATAAGTCGAGGCCCAAGCTCCTCGAGAGCCAGGACCCACGCACGGCCTGGAATGCCGTCGGGTCCAGGGGCGGTGTTTCTGCGGGATTTAAGCCGCAGGACAGCCGCCCCTAACTCACCCTCGGTGACTACGGGCACGTCGTTCTCGCTGCCTTCCGCGTTGGGCGCCTGAGACGGAGCCATGCGCGGAGGAACGTGTTCCTCCGCTCTCGACGGGAACAAGGAGTCCAGGACCCCCTCCAGCCGCTCCGGCTGGAGACTCTGGGTTAGTGGGGGCGCCTTAGGGCGTAATTTGCCTCTTACCATGAGGTACGGGCGCCCCCACGGGTTCCGCTCCAGAGTCTCCATCAGCTCTTCGCGGCCCAATTTTTTGGACCGCTTGATGGCGGTCTGGAGGGCCCTCTTGGCCTCCTTGTACCCATCGTAGAGCTCCGTCTCTCGGGCTGCCGCATCGTCTGGGCGGCGACGCCTTCGGCGAAACCTGGTGTACCGGCGGCGCGCGGTAACGCAATCCACGCACAACTGCGCGATTTCCGGCGTCCACCAGTACACCTGTTTCCTCGCCGGTCTGGGCCTAGCCCTGGGCATCGCCGCATCGCAGATGTGCGACATGGCTCTCCCGAACCACTCCACCTCGGTATCAACATCGGCAGGCCTGTCCGCTGTCGGAATCCAGGACTGCACGATGGCCGCCTCCAGGAGAGCCTCCCGATCCAGGCGATGGAGTGCCCAACGCGGTTCCGGGGGATTCGCGATTGTTGGCGGCAGGTTAGGTGGAGGGGAGACGTCGAACCGAATATATCGGTGATCTGACGACGTCTCCTCCTCCTCCACCACGCGCCATCCCTGGACACGGCGGGCGAGCTCAGGGGTCGCAAACGAAACGTCTATGACCGAGCTGAGCCCCCGCCGCGTCCAGGTTGCGACATTCCCCCGGTTCAGGATGACTAGGCCACGTGTAGTGACCCAGTCCTCCAGTATCCTCCCCCTGCCTCTGGTTTCCCGGGAGCCCCAAGCCTGCGACCAGGCATTGAAGTCTCCCAGGACCAGGACAGGGCGAGGCCGGCATGCAGCGAGAACGACGTCCAGCTCAGGGAGCCATAGCTCAAACTGATGCTGGTCGAGGCTCGGCGAGACGTAAACGGCCACGACAGCCACACCCTCATATTCCGCCGCGACGCAACCCGGGCCCCTAGCAATAAGCGCTAGGCGCGAGTCGTCCGCGCCGGTCCCCCCAAAGATGGTCGCCATGCCGTCCAGATCCACCGGGCTTCCCGGGTGAACCCAGTACGGCTCAGTGACGACGACAATATTAATGGACCACTGCCTGATGCTCTGGTACAGAAGGTCCTGAGCACCAGTGCAGTGGTTCAGATTCACCTGCAGGATGCGGATATGGGTGTCCATTAATGGACGTCCATATCCGCACCCTGCCGCGAACGTGCACCCACACCCTCACCCCTCCGTGCGGACGGACGGGGCTTCGGCCTTGAGGCAGCGACGGTCTTACTGCCCGCCCGGTGGTTTGCCTCCTTGCCCTCCGCCACGCATTTAAAACAGCGTGGCGGAGCGTCACAGGCAAGGGCCGTGTGACCGGGCTGACTACAGCGGAAGCACCGATCGCCCACGGTGACTTCCGCCGTACACTGCACTCCTACATGCCCCACGACCAGGCACCTATAGCACCTGTCTTCGCGGGGCTGCAGGAGATGCACCTGCGCCCTCAGGAAGCCTCCAATAAGGAGGCTCCGTCCGTCCGCCACTTTCTGGGCCGCCGCGACGGGACAGCTCACGACCGCCGACCCGTGACCAGTGGGGCCAAAGCGGATTTCGCCTGACCTCACCTGATCACGGGGGCAGCCACTCGCCTCCACGACGGCGGAGATTATCTCCTCCGTCGTGGCCGCGTCATCCAGACCCGAAATGCGCAGACTCGCGCATTTGTTGGGTCTGGTGACGCGGACGTCACCCTTGTCCAGCGACTCCCGCAGCTTTGCCGCTAAGGCATCTGCTTTGGGGCCGCTGGTGGCGCCGGAGACCTCGAGGAGGCGCGCTCCGGTGCGCGTCACCTTGCACCGGAGCCCCCCCTCAATCTCGAGGGCCTTGAGGTCTACTGAGGCTTTCGCCTGCCTCAGTACCTCGGCGTACCCCACGCCCTTCGCCTTGCCTTCTGTCGTCACCGTAATGACGACGGCAGTGGAGCGAGGAGCGCGGAGCCTCTTCGGCGCCTTCGCCGCGGCGGCCTTTGCCGCTTTTGCGGCGACCTTTGCCGCCTTCTTGGCGGCCTTCGCCGCCTTTTTGGCGGCCTTAGCCGCCTTCTTCTTTGCTCCTGCCACCTCCCAGATCCCCTCTCTAGAGGGAGTCTGGGGTGCGGCGGGAGCGCTGACTGTGCTGGTGGAGGCGGGGTTGCCACCTCCACCAGGTGCCGTCTTCTTGGGGGCGGAGGCCTTCCGCTGGAGACCGGGAGCCCCACTGGGTGCAGCCGTCGTCGCGTACGACGTGACGGCGGGTGCCGCCAGCGGCGGGCGGTATGCCCGGTCCTCGAGAACGCCGAGGCGGCGTTCGATGGTCTCCAGCAGTTGGATCTCCAGCAGTTGGAAAAGGTCGCAGGCTGGGACAGATTAGATTGACAGACAAAAGGGGGATAAAGGAAAATTCTTCGTGGAAGATCGCGTACGTGCATTCTGTGCCCCAGAAGGGTGACAGGATCGACCCGGTCAATTACATGCCCATAGCCGTCACTTCGTCCCTTTTATCAAAGGTGATAGAACGTGTCAACAATACTTGTATCTTGAGGAACACGACCTGCTCAGTGACCGGCAGTACGGTTTCTGACACGGTCGCTCGACTGGCGATCTCCTTGTGCTTCCGAAATTGCCCTCCTCCTCCTATGGACTGCCCGAGAGTTTATGCGGTGGGATGTCCAGCTTTTTGGCTGGTAGAAGTATCAAGGCCGTCGTTGACGGCAGTTGTTTTGACTGCATGTCTATAAACAAGGCTTAGTGTTGTCCGGTACTCTGTTTCTGCTGCATATCACAGCTGACATGTTGTCTATTAACGGCATTCATTGTTATACGGACGACAATACGGGCGTCCCGGTATCTCTCGAGCTGCAGTGGAAGAAAGCCATGAAAAACTTGTGTCTGAAATCGAGAGTACTCTCACCAGAGTGTCCGATTGGGGTCAACAAAATCTTGTTCAATTTAACCCTACCAAGACACAAGTTTGTATATTAACCTCGAAAATAAAAGCCGATTTACTGTTGCGCTACAATTACAAGCACATCTCTCCCCATCTCTGACAGTATAGAGGTATCCTTGGTGTTGACATCTCCAGTGACGTTCAGTTCTGAAGTCATTTGGAGAACAAGGCCAGACTGGCGTCCAGGAAGCTCGGTGTGCTCAACAGCTCAATTTTACTGCCGCGCAAACACTGCTACTCTCTAAGTCGCAAGTGCGGCCGCACATGGAGTACTGCTGTCACCTTTGGGTGGGGGCACCTGAATATCAGCTTCAACTGGTCGACGCGGTGCAACAAGCCATGAGAGTTGTCAACGATCCTATGCTTGCAGGTGGTGTGGAACCTCTTTGCGATAGGAGAGACTGACTATGTGCGTGTTCTACCGCCTGTACAATGGTTTGTGCTCTGAAGAATTGTTTGATATGATGCCCCCGACTACTTTCTACCATCGCACCGCTCGCCATAGACAGGATGTTCACCCTCAAACTTTGCGTCCGTAGCGTTCGAGCACGGTTAGATCCAATAGGGGCTTTCGCCCGCGCACGCTTAGGTTGTGGAATGATCTCCCGGCCTCGGTTTTTACAAATTCCTACAATATGGGATTCTTGAAAAGAGGTCTTAGGTTTTTACAGGGTTGCCAGCGCTAGTGTAGCGCCTCCGGTTCATAGGCTGCGGTGACCACCAGTTTATGCAGGCACGCTACCGTGGGATGTTGAAGCACTTGTGCTTGCGCAGGTGTATCGGCATCGGGTCGACACCAGAACTCGGGGTGAGCGGCCTGATCTCGATGAGATCGAAGAGGTTCGCTCGCAGGCGCGGAGAGAAGCTTTGCGCCGGTGGAGCGTGGCACTGTCTCACCCGGTTGCCGGTCACAGGACGATCGAGGCCATCCACCCGGTGTTGGAGGAGTGGGTGAACCGAAAGTGGGGTAGCCTCACATACCACCTGGTGCAAGTACTGACCGGACATGGGTGTTTCGGTCATTACCTGTACCGGGTCGCCCGACGGGAGGAGACGCCAATGTGTCACCACTGCGCCGCTCCCGACGACACGACCGAGCACACAGTGGCTGTGTGCCCGGCCTGGAGTAGCGAGCGTAGCGAGCTCAGCGCTGCGCTCGCCAGGCGGGGTCTCGCGCTGCCGGTCATAGTATCTGCTATGGTCGGGAGCGCGGACGCCTGGGAGGCGGTTGCCAACTTCGCCGACACAGTCATGTCGGCGAAGGAGGCTGCGGAGAGGGTGCGGGAAGAGGATGCTCTTGCCGCTCCCATCCGGCGTAGGCGGAGGGGTGGGAGAAGGCACGCAGCTTTGGCCGCGAACCGTCTGTAACCCCGGGGTTGGCCTGCACACGTCGAGTGGCACTCACGTGTGCATTGCACAGGCCACCACGTCTGAGGATTACTTGGCACCTACCGGGGTAATCCTCCATCGGCGCAGTAGCTCAGCTACCCTGAGCCGCCCGACGGTGTTCTGGTGATTTAGTCAGATCCCAGAACACCCCCACAGGGGCAGATCGGTGTCAAGGAGTTTTAGTGGGTATTCCCAGTGCTATCGTGATCAGGTGCTGGGCGACCCTCACACGAGCCCATGCCTCGCCAGCATGGGTAGTCCGTAAGAGGAGCTCTCCTTGTAAAAAAAAAAAAAAAAAAAATATCGGGCCGTATACTTGTCTGCCATCTTAGTGGTATAAAGGGGGAGGGGGGGGGGCTCCCATAGAACAGTTCTGCTTTTTTGCCGTTTTTTGCTACGGAATCCTTGTGCGCAAATCCGACTCGACGTTATGTTTATTTTAGTGTTAACCTGCTAACTGGGGTATAAAAATTGTGTCCCGTTTTGAGATCAAAAATAAATGGTCAGCTTAAGTATACACCCACATTTTACCTTATAGTTTTATGTCCCACGTAACAGGTGGTGAGCCAATGGCCGTGTTAAAATGGACAGGCGCGTGTTGAATATTTTCAAGCTGCCCATAAGGCCTTCAACTTGGCTTAACGATTGTCACTATACTGACAACCGGGTTTTATTTCGAGTATACCTTCTTTACGCAATGGATCTTTTTGCGAAAATGTTCCCTTAGTCGCCTCTTACGACACCCTCGGGATATATTGGGGTGGCGACATTTTGTACTCGACCCCGTCGCCACACGGTGAAGATAATCTTCAAAAATCTTTTGTAGAATCGGCATTGCTCAAGTGTAGCACTTCAAGTGTTGCAAACGTCTTTGGCTATGTGGTTTCCACTTTTGATCATGTTAACCAACTGCTTGTTTAGAACCTTAGTGATAAAAATTTGTATTCTCTGTTATGAGGTATAAATAATCCAGGATTATGCCAAATTTCAGCCAAATTGGTTCAAGTTTCAGAGCGTGATTGACGCTTATAATAGTAGAAGGATTTGTACGAAGTATATTTTCTACGATTTCTATACATGGAAAGAAGTGCTGTCATGATTCAGAATATGGTAGACCGGTTGGCTGACAGTAACATGTAATTGAAGGCTAAGAAACAATTTTGCCCATATTTTTTTAGCCTATAGAATTAACAATTGACTATAATCTGCTCCAGGCAAAGACTTCTATATAAACTGAGGTAGACGCGCTATACTCTAACGAACGAAATTTTTTAAAGCAATTCTTATATAATACACACACATTGCTAAGACTACACTCACTAATAAATATTTACGTAATTGTCACCACAATATGCGAAGAGAACAAGAGTAGGCGTATGGACTCCGATTGCAAGCCGAGTACTCTCGAAGTTTTGACTCGCTACAGTGCGTGCAACGGTACCAATTGGCACCGATTATAGGTTTCAAAAATCGGTGCGTAAGGCATGTCTACCTCAGTTGATATAGAAGTTTTTAACTCCAGGCCGTTTTACCACAGCAATAAAACTCACCACTTATTACATATGACTGGTCAATTTTGAGAGTGTAGACTAAACAGCCTAACTGAAGTGTATGTACTACATAATATGTACAGAGTACGCATGATAATACCCTTTTTAGGGTTTCGTAGCCAAATGGCAAAAACGGAACCCTTATAAATTCGTCATGTCTGTCTGTCTGTCTGCCCGTCTGTCTGTCCGTCCGTGTGTCACAGCCATTTTTCTCCGAAACTATAAGGTCTATGCTATTGAAACTTGGTAGCTAGATGTATTCTGTAAACCGCATTAACGTTTTTATATAAAACTAGAAAAAAAGCAGTAAATTTTGGGGGTCCTCATACTCAGAACTGAAATACAAATTTTTTTTTTCATCAAACTCTTACGTGTGGGGTATCTATACATAGGTCTTCAAAAATTCTGTGGAGGTTTCTAACATCATTTTTTTCTAAAGTGCATAGTTTGCGCAAGAGACACTTCCAAAGTGGAAAAATGTGTGTCCCCCCCCTCTAACTTCTAAACTAAGAGAATGATAAATCTAAAAAATATATATGATGTACATTGCCATAAAAACTACCAACGAAAATTAGTTTGAACGAGATAGAGCTGGTAGTTTTTTTTTAATACGTCATAAACCACAATTTCCGGTTAGTGAAATCACTACCACTGCGAACGTGTTAAAACATTAGTCAAAGTTACAACGAACTATAAGAACTTTTATATTATGTTACTTGCTGCTACGAAACCCTTCATGGGCGAGTCCAACTCGCACTTGGCCGGTTTATTATCAATATTCTGATAAAACTAATAAATCCCAATTGTCTACTACTCCTTTGTGATCAGTTTCAAAGAGTTCGGTTTCGTACTCGGGCAAAGAAATCAATTGCTATTCATGATTTTTATGATACCTATTCACAAAATTCATACATTTTTATCATCGAGTACCTGGGTAAAGAAGCGAATACCTAGTTTTTATTCAGACAGTACGAGTACGTGAGACTTTTAATAAATAGTGTACCTACCTACGACAGAATATAGAGTTTTACAAGCTTTTAAATTTCTATAAAATATAAAACTTGTGAAGTAGTGTGACTATACATTTTCCTAGACAATCTACTTACATACATTGGGCTCGATTTTTGTGTCAGTCCAAATATTGTGTGATCCACAAATGTTTGTTTCGGAGTTTTGGGTGTTTTCTATGTACAATATGTATATATTTACAAATATATAAGTATATCTACCAGTCGTCTAGATGCCATAGCACAAACTTATATTAGACTAGCGGACGTCACGCGGTTTCACCCGCGTAGTTCCCGTTCCCGTGGGAATACGGGTATAAAATTTAGCCTATGTTCACCGCAAGGAGTGTAGCTTCCCAACAGTGAAAGAATTTTTCAAATTGGTCTAGCAGTTAAGGAGCTTATTCGTTACAAACAAACAAACAAAAAAACAAATCTTTCCTTTTTATAATATTAGTATAGACAAATTTGGGCTAGATGATGTTGTCTGAGATTTTCCACAAATATTTATTTATTCATTATTATACATTCACACTAATATAGGCACGTCTTATTCCCTATGCTGAGGCTGATTATAATACGGCCACATTTTATCAGTTGACGCACGAAGTAGGCAGTAAGCCTATTTGAGCCTAATTGCTAAATGAAGCAAATAGAGTATGGCCGGGGGAGGTCATAAGCTTGTCTGTCAGCTTTTTAGTATAAAATTAGATATCCTATTTAATAGCTGTTGTTTTACGTCACTAAATTTGAAGGAAATTTATTTATTTATTTAAGCTACATACACAAAGTACACACAAACAAATTACAATTTGTTTATCTTTGTATCACTTAAGGTTGACTAGTTAAATGCCTGTAACATTCATTTGCAAGTATAAATAACTAGCTGATGCCCGCAGCTTTGCCCGCGTAAAATTTGTTACCGTTCCCCTTCCCATAGGAACTTATCCCCGGGATAAAAAGTAGCCTATGTGTTATTCCCGACTATTATGTATCTTTGTACGAAATTTTAGCCAGATCCGTTCAGCCGTTCAAGCGTGCATGAGTAACAAACATCCACACTCACAAATTTTCGCATTTATAATATTAGTAAGATTTGTGTCAATGTCAAAACATAGCAAGAAAAATCACCCTGAACTCAATGTACAGTAATTGATAACGAAATCAATTATTTCCATCATCCACTGACTACCAACACTATTAAACATATCTACGTAATGTTTTTAACCATTATTACCATCAGTGTCTCTATTTTTTTTAATAAAAATAACGATTTGCATTATTTGAGAGCACAAACCATAACAGATCTGTATCACATTAATGACAAAACTCATTATGAAACAACAAACTATCAAATTTCATTCATTATACACCGAGAACTCATTGCAACGCACAGAATAAATCACAAAAATGATGTCAAAAAATATACAAAAATTATTGATATTGATGTATTTAGCCTTTTTGATAGGCTTTGCAGTGTGTCAAGAAGAGACTACAGTACCAGCGACCACGAAAGGTGAAGAAGAGGAAGAAGAAGAAGAACCTCAGAAGAAAAGTTGCTCTATTTGGTGCTGGATTCAAAAGATCGCCATGTTTATCATCTCTCAGCTGCTGAGCGGTAATACTTTTTCTAAACTAATATTATAAAGGGGAAAGATTTGATTGTTTGCATTAAATCGGCTCCGAAACTACTGAATCGCTTTTGCCTGGTAGCATCCTATCCTACTAATCCTACTTCTTACTAATATTATAAATGTGAAAGTTTGTGAAGATTTTTTTGTTTTTTTGAATTGTTTGCTACTCAATCACGCTCTAACGGCTAAATAGATCTGGCTGAAATTTGGTACAGGAATAGAGTATAGTCTGGAATAACACATAGGCTACTTTTTATCCCGGGAAAATGTTCAATGTCACTTCCCGTGGGAACCAAATTTCATGCGGTCGAAGCCGCGCGCAATAGCTAGTAGGCTATATTTTATTCTCATATTCACGCTAAAACGGGGAAAACGCGTGTGAAACCGTGAAGCATGACAACTTCCTTGATTCACTTACTATTTTTTAGCCGACTTCAAAACAGGAGGAGGTTATTCAATTCGACAATATATAATGTTTTCTTCATCTTGACCAGTTGCAACCAAAAAGTTAACAGAAAAAGGAGACCACATAAATTGAGCTGTCAGATTTTAGTTTCTTTTGATGACGCGGGAAATGCAGTTACGCTCCGTCATCCCAGCCGTGGGGGCAGCTGGGACGGTTTGTGGGACTCCCGGCCCACAACCATTGGGGTCCTTCAGATGTTAGTGGGACCCCGCGTCCTCACAGATTTTAGTTAGCTGTACACTTTTATATCCAGCAGATATGCCCTAGGAAGAGTAGATTGATCGGTTTAAATATTCCGTTAACTAAAGCTTGTACTACCTTGTACCGCCTGTGTACAAAAAATATCTATGGTGTTATTCCGGACTAATCTATTCGTGAACAAATTGTAGTCAACATCGCTCCTGATTTTCGCAAAATACGTTTTCTACACTCCCATCCAGTTTTGAGCAATATCTTTCGTCTGACTAAAAGTAGTTTGACAAACTCAGTCCAATTCAATTAGGTTATTTAAAGCACTGGTTACCTACAGCTATAGAACTTTTTTCTAACATGTTCTTTTTTTATGTTTTCTTTTGTTGTTCTTTTTTTATGTTTTCTTTTACGCCTTTTCTTTTCTTTTCAGGTTGAGCCTTCAAGTCCAATGAACTATAATATCGCACGTATCTTGTAAATTATATACAATTTCACTAACGCATCGTTGTGAGAATTAAAATTATTTTACGAATATCTTTAGTTTATTTTTAAAATTATATCCACATTACTAAGTACTGGAGGTTGCGCATTAGAGGCCAGACGGAGGAAGCAGTCTCACAGGGAGAGGTGGTGATGGCGGTGTCTCTTGACATCGCCAACGCCTTCAATACCTTGCCCTGGAGCTGCATTAGGGAGGCGCTTATTTACCATGGAGTGCCTCCCTACCTCCGTAGAATTGTCGGGGCCTATCTCTCCGAGAGGGCCATTACTTACCCGAGCTGGCTAGGGCCGGGTCGGCGTGATGTGTCGTGCGGTGTTCCACAGGGATCGGTATTAGGACCGCTCCTGTGGAACATCGGTTACGACTGGGTGCTGCGGGGTCCGTTGCTCAGAGGGGTCAGCGTAACGTGTTACGCCGACGACACCCTCGTTACGGCGCGGGGAGCAGCGCACCGGGACGCAGCACTAAAGGCCACGGCAGGGGTCGCTCAGGTTGTGGGTCGGATTCGGCGGCTGGGTCTCGAGGTCGCACTTCATAAATCTGAGGCTCTGTGCTTCCACAGACCTCGGATGGGGCCACCTGCGGGATCCAGCCTACAGGTAGGGGGCGTCAGCATCGGCATCGAGCCCTCGATGAAGTATCTGGGGCTCGTACTCGATGGCCGGTGGAACTTCGGACATCACTTCCGAAGTTTGGTCCCAAAACTGAGGGGAGCATCAGCCGCACTCGCGCGGCTGATGCCCAACATCAGGGGACCCAACGCTCCCTACAGAAGACTGTACCTGGGGATCGTGCGAAGCATGGCCCTATACGGGGCACCCGTATGGGCGGAGACCCTGACGGTCAGCAATGTGGCTAGATTGCTGAGCCCGCAGAGAGCGATGGCCGTCAGGGTGATAAGAGGATACCGCACGATCTCTGGTGAGGCGGCATGTCTCCTAGCCGGAACCCCTCCATGGGACCTGGAAGCGAGAGCCCTTGCGTCACTGTTCAGATGGCGTAAGGAGGCGCTGGAGCGGGGCCAAAGGCCTGCGTCTCGAGAAATCGAGGCCCAGCGGTCCTTGCTCCACCAGGAAATCGTGGAGACATGGAAGGTGCGACTTGAGCAACCAAAGGGGGGATTCGCCACAATCGCGGCCGTCAGACCGGTCATGAACGAGTGGCTGGAGAGAAGACACGGTGCTCTCTCCTACCGGTTGTCGCAGATGCTTACCGGGCACGGTAGCTTCGGTAGGTATCTGTGGCGAAGACACCGGGAAACCACGGCTGAATGTCAGCACTGCGAGGACCGCAGCGATGACACAGCGCTCCATACGCTAGTGGAGTGCACGGCGTGGGCGCAACAGCGCCAGGTCCTCGTAGTGGGTCTGGACGTGGACACTCTCTCGCTCGAGACCATGGTGCGAGCCATGGTCTCCAGCGGGAGTAAGTGGGACTGCGCCGCCTCTTTCTGCGAGCAGATCATGCTCGTGAAGGAGGCGGCGGGGCGGGTACGGGAGAGAACTCTCCCACCCGAGTTCCGCAGTCGGCGGCCTGGGCGCCGCCGACGTGCCTTCGCCGAGGACTATCGGCCTCCATGACCGGGGGTCTGAGGACGGTGAGAGGGCCGCTCACCGTCCTTACAGAAGCAGGCCCATGACGGCAGCGTGACGTGAGAAACTCACGCACGCCCCCCCTTAGAAGCGGGATCACACCCGAAACCCCCCCCAAAGACGCGGCTAGCACCCGAACCTCCCCCTGGGCGAGGCCGCAGTGGCGGCCGTAGGTCTGTTGGGAGTCCTGGGACATCCTTCCGAGGGCTTACCCGGGGCTCACAACCATAGGCTGTTGGGCGTTGCGTGGGGTTTTTTAGTCGGTAGGAGTCCGGCATAACATCCATGAGGATTTTCCCTCACGTAAAAAAAAAAAAAAAAAAAAAAGTACTGGAGGTTAGAACTTTCTGTATTTGGTCTGACGATGGTCAATCCGAATATATTCTAGAAAATCATAACGTATCTTTGTTCAATGATTAATAGTATTATTGGTCATAAAGTATGTGAGTGCACCATTAGACACGCACGAGTGATTAGACTGTTGTTCGGTACCTATAGAGTGATCGATGATTGATCTATATTTGGAAGAGAATTAAACCCCAAACCGTCGTTGCGTTGAAAGGTGTAGTATACCGACGATATTCAGGGGAAGAATAAACTACACCATGCAGCGCAGCACAACAGCGCGCAGCGCCACCTATTAATATAATTAATTAATTAATTAATTAATACTTATGTATAAGTATATATCATATAGTACTAGTAGTATTAGTTTATTAAGCTTTTTTATTTGTGTTATGTTATTTTATGGGCCATGTTGCATGAAATAAATCATTATTATTATTATAATAAACCTATAGATTCGATGACATGCTTAAGGGTTCTTGTAGGACCTGTCAATATAATACATACCTTTCGACTTGTGAATCACCTTTTTGAATCCAATGAAGTGTTAAATGAAAAATACAGAAAAGTCTTATACAGTGGAGAAAATCCTCGCCAGAACAGAGCGATTCAAAGAACATTTCCCTGTGTTCCCTCCTTTTAAAACCCCGGTTTCTTTAATGAAGCGGAGCATAAAGAAGCAGATCATTGGCCCGCAAACTTAAGTAGTCTTTAGGCCAGTCTTATAAGTCTGGCCCTGAATTCGCTAGACCTTTTTTCCATTTAGGCGGGTGGTTTTATTTTGAAAAATTAAAAGAAAACAGTCAAGTGCAAGTCGAACTCGTACACGGAAGACTACGTACCAAAAAATTGCAAAAAATCACGTTCGTTGTATGGGAGAATCACTCTTAAATATTTTTTTCTTCCGATTTTAGTATTTGTTGTTACAGCAGAATTAGAAATACCTACCTCATTTGTGAAAATTTCAGCTCTCTAGGTATAACGGTTCCTGAGATACATCCGCGTGACAAACAGACAGTGAGACTGACGAACAGCGAAGTTTTAGTAATAGCGTTCCGTTTTTACCCTTTAGTTACAGAACCCAAAAATATATTTAAATATTGCACAACGCATTTGGAGGATATGTTTGATCTGATAGAATTAGTCAATGCAGTGTACTGTGTCTGAAATTTACTCAGTCAATCTTAAACTTTGATCGTTAAAGCTTTTGGCGTCCTAACACCGGCTTAACTGCACAGAGTATCATTGGAGGCAAAGACGGCTTTAATTT
This sequence comes from Miltochrista miniata, assembly GCA_933228765.1. Taxonomy (NCBI): domain Eukaryota; kingdom Metazoa; phylum Arthropoda; class Insecta; order Lepidoptera; family Erebidae; genus Miltochrista; species Miltochrista miniata. The sequence goes on along the minus strand of OW121760.1, from coordinate 21,889,294 downwards.
AAACATCACATCTAGATGGTATTTAAAGTCTTTGCAATTTGAATTTCAAATGTTCTGATCTTTGTTATCGAAATGGTTGTGCATATATTATATTCGAAATATTTCATTTATATTTTACTTACTTATGCTCAGAAGCTTTAGCCGTGTGCCTACATCCTACTAATATAAAAATAATTGACTTGAAAAGATGTATAGATATTTGGATGTTTATTCCTCATGTGTCACGGGCAAACGCGGGATAGAATCTGTAGTAGTAATAAAAGAATCAGTTCTATAAAAATGCTAATATTTCATCCCTCGTTTTTCATTATTTTTCTAAGAACCTAAAGCCTACAAGTTCATAAAACAATTATAAAAAAAACGAAGGCGGAAACCGTGATAAGAAAATGAGTTCAGAAACTAAGGTACAAGAAATCTTGTAAATGTGAAGAATAATATTAACTTCTCCGGTCCTTTTGACCCTGTAGGTACATCAATTTCATTAGTGTATGTCATTTACTTTATGGAGTTCTCCTTAGAGCCTACTTGGTCCACCTATGTCCTTTATTCTGACCAACAATTTCATGTCTCTTATTCTTGAAATAACTTCTTTCTACTGAGTTAATTAAAAGCTTGCAGAAATAATTAATGGTGTCCTGTGTAACTTTGAAGGTGATCGATAGGTCGCTTTGTAACCTACAAGTCTGCGAAACGTCAATAGCTTTTTGTGTAATCTTCAATAATATTTTAAGGGGTTAATTAGTTTTCGGTAGGCTTTATTAGTATTTCAAAAAGGACAAATTTAAATAAATGGCAGTTGTCAACAAAAACTAGATATAATTTAATGTGGAATCAATATTAAAATCAGAATTCGAGATTCGGAGCTGATGAAATATTCCATTTTAAGAGTCTTAGGGCGACGTTCGCAGCTCCACATCCCGCTTGTGGTAGATTTTTTTCCACCATAAATTATGGTATGTGTAGTGTGTAGTCTACAGTATATTAAAAAAAGTTTGATTTCATTGACAAGCATCTAAACAGGCGTGAATACCTAAGCGTATTAAGGGTAAGGTTGGGTAACAATAATAAGTTATAGTACGTCACTTGCTCGACGGGTTGATATGGGGTGAACCGACAATTTCCGTTACAGTATTCCTTAATGTTTCACCAACGTGGTTGGAAAACCAAATATGCCTTGGATTTGATGTCGAGTGTTATATATAATAACCCCTATAATAAATGTTTTAAGATGATAAGTAGAAGTTGTTAAGATAGTATTTTTTTATACTACTTAGGTGACAGACAAGTTTACGGCCCACCGTAAGGTAACCGTAGCCTATGGAAGTTTGCAACACCAGAGGCGTTACACACAAGCTGCCGACCCGGTCGCAGGTTGTGGCTACCCACAGTTGAAATTTTTCTGGCCGCCCATATGGCCTTCAACTTGACTTAACGACTGTCATTTTACCGACAACCAGGACCAACTGCTTAAAGTGCCTTCCGAAGCACGGAAATATACTAATATACAATTTAAAAAAAGTTAAAGTTGTAAAGTCAGTATTATTTTCTTATCAAACAGCCTTCTTGCCTTCTTATTCTAAACATTTAATTAACCTTACATTTTGAGAATGGCGGTGTTGGCTGAAGAGCCAGCTCGGGTAAGAAAGACCACCACAATATCTCTAAACGTTCCTGTTAAAACAATCTTTATACAAGTGAACCACTCGATCTCAATTTAGAGTCCTCTTAAATTAGTCAGCAACCATGCTTACCGGAATTCCCATTGTCTGTCAAGTACGTGTCTAAGATACTTTATGGAGGGCTCAATATCAGTGCAAACAACTACTCAATAAGACTACTTCCCTCAAGTGCCTTTTCCGATCCTCATTCAATAAATTAGCTTTCAGAACCCCGTCGTAAATCCTTATTCCCTTCAAATCAAGAGCAGTGTTAGGTAGTTTATTATTTAGGTAGGTATATCAGCTAAAATCTAATTTGAAACCAGAATTTGACTGGTACCTAGTTATGTTGACTATACTAATATTATGAAGAGGAAAGATTTGATTGTGTATAGGTTCCAAGACTACTGAACCGATTTGAAAAATTATTTCACTTTTGGGAAGCTACACTATTCGTGACATAGGCTATACTTTATTCCCGTATTTCCACAGGAACTACTGTGATGAAAACCGTGTGACCTTCGCTATTTTAGAAGAACCAATTCTTCGAAACTTATAGTATACGGTGCTTATATTAATATAAGCACCGAATTTTATAGCTCTTTTTGAGTTTTATAGCTGGTTGAGCAGTTATAAGTAGGGGACAATCTTAAGAGTTCTTGTATAATGTGCTCTTTTTAAAGATAAAATCTTGTCAGTTTGCATCGCCGACAAGTTGTTTTCGTTACTGAATGACTGCCCTTTTTCAAAAGTATATCGAGTAGCAAAAAAATTCTAAACCTATGGGTATATCCATCATTTGACATTGGTTAAAATATTTCGCTTCAATATTGTGGGTTTTCTTTTGTCACGCCGAAGTCAAACGCTTGGAGCAAAGTTTTCAATTCCGGTTGTGGCATCTGATTGAAAAAGTTATGTATTTACGTTTGTTGTTTGTTTCTTGTCAGTGTACGATGAACGTATAAATTAATAGCCACTTGTATTGTAAGGTTGTTGAAAAAAAATACAGCTTAACTTTTCAATAACTTTTATTATAAAAATCTTAGAATTTAGTTACAAGTGAAACCTAAATTCTGTTTTTTTCTTTGAAGTTCTTTCATTGAAGACATAACAATTTTTGTGACAGTAATAAATACTCGTATACTTATAAACAACCTGGTATAGCTCGCAGGCTGGGCTGGATGCGGAAGGCGCAGGACCGTGTATTGTGACGTGAACTGGGAGAGGCCTACGTCACTCTTTGATACTTATATCATTTTAGCTATGGCTTCAAAGAAAATACTTCAAGTAAATTAACGGACATAAAACCGCTACCAGATATTATAGTAAATGAGTCGTAGTCTGAGGAAATCATAGAGCAACGCGACCATTACAAGGGAAATAGACATAGCATGTTTGCTCGATACATATCTGTCTGTCATTCGGTGTGGGGGGAAATTGTATTCGTATTATACAATTTCAGAAACAATCGGCGGTCACTATGGAAGTTACTCAAAACAATACACTCATAATTTCAGACAGCATAATTATATTTGGCGCTTTGGAGTAGTGTATTGACAGAAAGGAAAGTCACGTCTCTCGGCCCGATCTAAGCTGAGGCCGCATTTGCGGTTACTGCGGGCGGTTTCTAACATCAAAATTATAAATTCGGTTCCATTGGTTTTTAAATTTTGAGGTTAGAAACGGTACGATGTAACCGCAAATGCGGCCTCAGCCTAAACCTGAGGCCGCATTTTCGGTTTACCGCGGCGGTTTCTAACCTCAAAATATCAAATTCTAGCTTCAAATTGTCAAAACCAATGAATTCAATGGTTTGACACATAGAGCAACGCTAACTGTCTAAGGGGAGACGGCATAGAACGATTGCTCGGTACAAATTTGTCTGTCATATTTTGCGGGTGACGGGGGGAAATCTTCACTAGAGTAGTAGTAGTAGTAGAATCGCACTACAATAGCAATCGACTGTCAATACGAAGCCTATATATACACTTCAAACAATACACTCATAAATTTTACACACACATGATACATTTTGTGTCATATCACCCCAAGTCGCTCAACCAATCCATGTATTGATGTGACGTCCGGTAAAGTTGCTAAACAAATCTATATATTTTCTATACGTTTAAATAGGTGTAAATAATAATAACTTGTTATAAAATTACTTACTTACACAAGATAATGCCATTTTTCTTCAGATTTCTTTAATCACATTTCTTTTTGTATTAATATCTAATTATATCACCATTTTTATAAAGTGACAATTCAACCTCTCACGCTGTCAACTAGACTTAGTCTAGTGAAAGAAACTTCAAAAAACAGTTTTTATGTAACTGGACACTTTTAGTCGTCAAAATGTCAAATTATTGCCAGAGGGGGTTTGCCAGCTTTGGCCTCTCCCTCTGTAAAGGCGCGCGATGCTCTGTGGTTTGACATTTTGAGGTTAGAAACTGCCGGCGGTAACAGCAAATGAGGCCTCAGCCTAATTCATAGGTCGTGTTGCTCTATGGCGGAAAGGATAAATTAGGAACATAAAAGAAGTATTTATCTCAAGAGGATTTTATACAAATGAGTGCAGTCGTTGAATACTTTGGCTTTTTTGCAGACATCTTGTTTGTGTTGTGTGGCTTCTGCACTCTCCATACAAGTGCCTCCGTAGTCGTTCAATAGTGTTCTTTGATCTAACTGGTGAGCTAGTTGGACTCGTTTCCTGAAATCACATGTTTTAGTTAGGGAACGCAGAAAGTTTCCTAAAATCTAAAAAATATTCCAGTTGTTTACATGCAGAGAATATTCGACTACGGCTAACTATGATCATTAATTTTTAGGGTTCTGATCGCCTTCAGTCTGTTTGTCAGTCTGTAGGTGGATTTGGACTCATTTCCTGAAATCAATCATGTCTTTTAGTTGTGTGGTGTGTTGTTTAGTTGTGTTGTGTGGTGACGTGGAAAATATTCGACCACTGCTAAGCGTGGTCAATCAGACTCCTGGAGGGGGTTCACAACCATATTTTGACTATTAATTTTATAAATATTACGTGGGCTACTTTGTAAAAGACATAAAAATTTATTTAGATGAGTACCACAGGGTAAAACATTTGTCAATTAAACATTCAGGGAGACTTTGGTACAACTATAATTAATTTTATGAGACTTAGTCCGTGTGAATTAACCCTTTTGCACCCGTTCCCTCTTCCCATGGGAAGTTATTTAGCTGAAATATAATTTCTATCATTCGAGACGATAATCAATCCTACACCAAATTTCAGGCGTTTAGCCGTTAGAGCGTGATTGAGTAACAAACATCTTTATAAACTTTCACATTTAGTAGTTACTAGCGTGGCTTCGACCACGTAGAAGTCGTTATCGCGTATAATTATAACCCTCGTTCTGCGCAGTTGGTTTAAAAGTAGCCTATGTCCTTCCCATGGCCTCGAACTATCTCTATACCAAATTTCATCTCGATCGCTCCAGCCGTTTAGGCGTGAAAGCGTAACAGACAGACAGACAGGCAGGCAGACAGACATAGTTACTTTCGCATTTATAATATTACTAGGGATTTTGACCTTTACAAATCATGTTAACATTTAATTCAGAATTCAGTAATTTACATTAACATTCAAAATTGAATCAAGGTAAACAAACTATCAAACTCGGTTAGACTTACATAAATACTACAATTACAATTTCACGGTAGGTATTTGGGTTTGTGAACTGAACATTCAAAATGATGTTGATTTTATCGCATTTGAAATAATGAAGTCAATCAAATGTAGGTACGTAAGTACCTACAGTCGGTAAAATTTAGTTTATTTCGAATGAAATTTGTGTTAACGTACACCAAAATAGTTAAATTTTAACGGTTTAAAAATGTTGTGTTTGAAATGCAGATAGAAAAGAGAAGTACACCCAGACAGTGAAAAAAACAATGTGCTTATCTCACAAAGAGATTTGGCCTGAGTGGGAATCAAACCCCCTCAAATCCGTAGTCAGGCACACCTAACCACTGGACCATGAGGCCAGTCAAATAAAACGTACGCTCTTGCGATCACGGTAGCGAAATGAATCTTTATAACGTATCACATAAATTTCTAATGAAAAGTCATCACAGTAAGTACCTACATTAATAAAAGTCGGCTTTACAACTTAACGACCAGCAACAACAGACCAATTGAGATAATGTACTTTACGTATTAAAAATTCATACAAATTGTCGCTACGAAACGCTACACTGAGAATAATAAGTAAACGCTCGCACTTAAGCCGGTAATGGACGGTATTAAGAACTCAACTTACTTGTAAATTTCTAAATTAATAACACCTGTAGGACTCATGATACCGAACTTCTTTAATACACAGAAAATGATACACGGTTCATCCGATTCTTGAATTTCTATTCTTTTGAATCGAGGGTACATCTCGCTTAAGCATTGTTCTGCAACCATGTCACTTAGTTTCTCGTGAGCATACATCACTGAAATACGTGCATATGCAGAGCAGGCGAACAGTAGTGTGAGAAAAAGTATATCTGAAAGAGAAAGAATAATCCACATTATAAAATGAATTGATGTGCGTTAGTCTCCCCTCAAACTTAAAGCGACTTGATGGATTTCATTAGTTTAGGTTTTGAAATATTTGTAGATGTTCGGGGAAAGTTTAAAAGCTAAGAAAATTTGAAAAATTATCTGTCCCATGCAACACAGGGAATGCTGGCAGAAAGGGCCGATCGTGAGGCGGCTTTGATTTTTGGAAACCTATCACTCCTTCACTAACTACATGTACCTAGTTAACTGATTTAAGTACCTAAATAGTAAGAGTCAGCAACAAGAAAATCTGGTAAAAATTTTGTGGAATACACCTACAAACTTTTTACATATCCTTTCATACTAAGAACAAGTTCCTATGGACATCTTTATCCCCTGGGTCTTGGCACTGGAAAAGTTATAAAGTACCTACTAGATGACTCCATGCAGCTTCGCATCGGTACCCGTTCCAGCTTCCCGTGGAAATATATTCCCGGAATGAAAAGTAGCCTTTGTGTCGTTCCAGACTGTAATCTATCACCCGTAGGTACCAGATTTCAGCTTAATCTGTTTATCCGTTATAGTGTGATTGAGTTACAAGTCCAAACATACAAACATCTTCACAAACTTTCACATTTATAATATTAGTAGAATGCTGGGTTTTATGCGGGTTCTTATACCTAGTAATATCTTTTAAATTTATCTATTACTGTTTTTAAGTACCCTCGTACGAAATAAAGAATACGACCTTACAAACTTCCGTAGGTACGTATATTATAATGACGTATGTTTTCTCTGAAATCGGTGAAAGAAAATAATATTACAACCCAATGATATCAGTTAAAATACTGTTTAAAAGAATTTACGTTGTATTTGCTAACGTTTTTTGTACTTACACATTATTAAAATTCATTCAACCCAGATGGATGAAATTTTCTTGTCAGACGTTTTCTCGATTAAAAACACAATTTTCTTTTCAAATAGGATGCCAAAGAAATCCTATTTTGTCAATATCAAAGAAACTCTTTACAATCTTCCAATGGCGTCTGTGCGATTATAATGAGCAGATTGGGATAACAAGAAAAAAAGTCAATACGAGTAGAATATTAAACATTAAAGTAAATACCATTTATGAAACTGAATGTAGGTGGAGACATACTTACTAGTATACATACAGTATACTAGTAAGTATGTCTCCACCGACGTAGTAGTAGTAGACATAAAGTAGTAAGAATATTATGCTAGTCCCATTAAGGCCGGGTTTTTCACTAACGCAGTTTAAAAATGAACATGAGAAACGAGGCAACTTTTTATTTTTCATCATCTTAACCAATATTATGAAGAGGAAAGATTCCGAAACAAGCAGACCGATTTGAAAAATTCTTTCACAGTTGGGAAGCTACACTCTTACCGGAGAACATAGGATTTATTTTATTCCCGTATTTCTACGGGAACGGGAGCCACGTGAGTGAAACCGTGTGACGACCACTAGATTTTGATAAAGTGAGTAAAGTTCCTTAATTCCGGCCTCTTATTGGGAACAGGTAAGAACGAACTTCATAATGAGCCTGTAATAACCCATTAAAGACCCTGTAATACCTGCATTAGCCTAGAGTAAAATCGTAATCACCCTGTACCGAGAAGGTTTGTAAAATATGCTAGATAATAACCGTCATTATTTGCATTTTCCAACCTGTCCACGAGTACATAATATCTATTCTGTATACTTATATGTCTCACTAGCTGAGCCCGCAACTTCGTTTACGTCACATAAGGTGTATGAAAGGAAAGGTATTTCTTCATCAGAGTCATCAAGCAGCGTCTGAAACTGCCCTGTTTGCTTAATCATAAAAGAGCTTAATGATTAAGTCTATTTTAAAACAATTCAGTCCACGCCTTCGGCGCGGACTGAATTGTTTAAAAATAGTCTGAATCATTAAGCTCTTTTATGATTAAGCCAACACGCCAGTTTAGGTTCACTCACATTCAAAGAAACTCCTATAATTAAAATTTTTAAAATATCTTATTCTTAAAAGTGTTATAACTCTTTTATTTCTAAACCGATTGACATAAAACAAACGCTAAATGTTAACTGGAGCAAACCTCAACACAATAAAAAAAACCGCATTGCAATCGGTTGAGCGGTTACTGAGATTAGCGTGCACAACCGTACAGACAAACAGACATACAGACATACAGACAAACAGACAAAAATTCTAAAAATCGTTGTTTTGGGTTCTATTGCGTTAATAAAGCCCCCCTATAATATTTTTTCTTATTTATCTTCCATGTAAGTACAGACAGCGACCTGTTACGATTTTATTATATGTATTGATATTGATTGATTGACTAGGCTATTATTCAAGAAGCATAAAAGTTGACTGAGCTTGACCGCACAAAGACTTTTCATTTGCAGTAGCCTGTATAAAAGTAATACTCATACAGCTATAGATATTATGTTTTACAACTTATCTTTCAGCATCAATCACCGAGCCTTTTCCCGATCCAGTTGGGGTCGACTTTCCAGTCAACGTACGTACTACGTCCCCAATATTATCAGTAAAGCTAATGCCATTTGACCTCCACAACGAATTGGCGAAGCCGCAGTTCTGTAGTTAGAATACGGCTCGTCTTCATCCAAACTGCGGACTGCTTCTGTGGCGTAGTCGGTAGTGGTAACGCCTGCGGCGCTAGAGGTTCTGGGTTCGATTCCTGGGTCGGTCCAAATATTTGTGTTATCCTCAAATGTTTGTTTCGGAGTTTGGGTGTTTTCTACGTATAATGCGTATGTATTTAGAAATATATACGTATGTATGAATATCAGTCGTCTAGATCATATAGCACAAGCTCATATTATCTTAATTTGGGCTAGACGATGTTGTGTGTGAATGTCCACAAATTTTTATTTATTATTTATTTCTTTATTTAAAAGGGTATCTTCTTTCTATTTATTATATTTTATTGTGAATTAATTGCATGCCTACCTACCTAGCATACATAAAGTATTAAATTATGTAAATACAGGGAAAATACCCATGTTAAGTGTCGGTATGCTACAAAAAGCTTTTTTATAGCATGGTGTGGTAAAAGTGTGAAACGTTTGTTTGATTTATGATCACGTATTTATGCGAGAGCACATTTCTCTGCGGTTAAATGTTGTTGTACTATTGCCTGCTGTGATGCTTGCATATGTTTGTAGCAGTGTCATGAAAGCATTTTTAGGGTTCCCTACCTCAAAAGGAAAAAATGGAACCCCTTTGTTGTCCGTTCCTTCCATACTTCCTTCTTTCATACTTTTCTTCCTTCCATATCCGTCTGTTCCATACTTCTGTCTGTCCAGACCCTTTATCTCGTGAACGCGTGAAGGTATCGAATTGAAATTAACACCATACATATTATTAGATCTATGTTCGAAAATATGGAACTCTCGGTTGGCGACTTCAACTTGCACTTTGAATTAATTGTGTCGCTGGTACCTTTTATGCTATTTTATACTTGACTCCGCGTATTGGTGGACGTACTCAGAGAAGGCGCGGTGACTCCAGGCACTCACAGCAGGTCTTAACATTTACAAGTTTTCCCTGGAGACTATGGGACGAGCCATAATCTCCAGCAGGAAAAAGGGATCGCCATCTTTCTCTGAGCGCGTTATGCCAGCAAAAGAGGCGGCTTCCCCTAGAAACGGGTTCAGCATCCGAACCCATAGGCCAGACTGGGTGATAGTCAAAGTCTGTGTTGGAGAATGTTGGAGATGCCGAAGCTGGCAATAGACAGGCAAGTTTGTAGTCGGTTTTATGCGGTTCGAGTCTGGTTAACACCCGTGGGGCTTTTCACAGATAAAAAAGCAAAATATTGTAATATGTCTGCTTGTGTTGTTTAAGTCTTTTAACAAGTCAACCTCACGTGCAAGCTCGTGCACCTGCTGAACAACGGAGGAGGCTCTGACGGCGGCGGTCCATTTCAACACGGCGATGGGCTCACCACCTGTTACGTGGGACCGAATTGTACACGGTGAAATGTGGGCCGGTATAGGCCTCTGCCTACCCCTTCGGGGATAGAGGCGTGAGTATATGTATGTATGTATGTGTTGTTTTATACGTGTTATTCTCCTTCTCCATCTCTTACCTCCTACTTCTATATTTTTGTTTATGCTCTTTTCAGGTTGAGAAATGAAAAAAAAAGGCTGGGTACCTTTTAACAATTTTTAAAAATCTACTATACTATGGTTCAATCCAGAGAATTAGAACCTTCAGAGCCAAATGGGGTAGTGCCATTAGGTAAGAGGGGCCTCTTATCTCATACCCTTTTTTTATCGTGTGGAAATCCATCCATGCAGGACCACATAATGCCTTACAACAGTCTATGGCCGGGAGGCCCGGGTAAGCCCTTGGAAGGATGTCCCAGGGTTCCCGGCGGACTTTAGCCAAACAGGCACAAGGGATTTAAAGATACTTGTTGATATCCTTTACTATTACTACTAGCGAAGTAAGAGTAACATAATAGAGTTCAAGTCACATTAGTTAGAATTTATACTTAGCTATAAATTCTAACTAAGGCATATATTATGCACACTGCCTCGCCTTTATCCCTGAAAGGGTAGGCAGAGGTATAGCATACGCCTGAATAAAATTTCCAACCTAAGTAAAAGTTCAGATAATAATTAATTCACCCAACATAATAAAAAGGGCAGGGGAATATAAACCTACTCAAAAAGTCAGTAAAAACTCTACCAGTATAGAAAAGTTTAATTAAAATTCACCAAGGCTTTGATATGCAAAGAGGTCACATTTATGTCAAAATGAATGGACCCAGACAAAACGTGAGGAAAATAGAAGATTTCATTTACATAGGCACCGTAATAAATGCCTATGTTGGGAACAAAAGATTTTTAGGGAATTCCCCGGACAATAAAAAATTATCAACTCTTTCTTATTTTATTATTAAGGATATAAAAATAAATAACTATGTACATTTATTTCAGCTACTTCTGAAACTCTTGTGGTTCTCGATAGGAAACAGCATACAGTTGAGTGCAGTCGTTGAATACTTTAGCTTTCTTACATACATCGTGATCCAGATTCATTCCATTAATATTTTGTGCACAAGTTTCTCCAACATCCGAAATGAGAATCCTCGGATCATATCTATGAATCGCCTGTACTCTTCGGTAGTAATTTTTAATGTTAATGAATCCATCGTTAGTCATGATACCAAACTTTTTGAGTACACAATGAATAATGCAAGGAATGTCGTTCCTATCAATATTCAATGGATACTTGTATAAGTTGCGTGGGTACATTTCAGTTAGACAATTGTTGGTAACTTTGTCACTGTTCTTATCACGTGCGTAGAGAATCGAGATGGGTGGTTCTGAGTCCAAGCTTTGTGAGAAGTACTTTGTTTTGTAGCTGTTCGCTACTGTTGATATTGATATAAAAGTTGTGAAGATGAGTATTTCTGAAAGGATTTCAATATACGATATTATCACACTTTAGCCTCTTTGTCGTTTGAATGTAAGTTTTGCTGAAATATTCGGTACATTCGAGCAGAAGTATATCACTTAGTGTTGTTTGTATGTATGTATGACCACACATTTTTGTCTACGCACGGGCTGGCCAGATCTTAGGGCCCTTCAGGGTGATTCTTACGGCAGGCTTTCTGGGGTCGGCCCAAAGATAGCTTTGAGCGACCCGGTTTCAAAATTAAAAGCGGAAGTGGATTCGTTAATGCGCGTAATTCAGAAGTGGAATTGCCTTTAAGCCTTACTCTGATCCTAATTTATAATATTTTAAAATTATTTCACAAAAAAATACATACCTGCAAGAACCTTTGAGTCTAAATGTTGATGGACAGACGGATGGACTAGCATTCTAAAAGTTTCTTGTTTCTTTTAAATTCTTTGGAACAGGTAGGTACCTATATGATTTTAAATCTTTATCGAAATTTTTATCCATATTTTCCTTTATCATAAAATAGAGACTTGAATCCTTGACTTGAACCTTTTGTTTTTAGTGAAACCAACATTCTTCTATTTATTTATGCACAAAGACAGATTTTAACACCGCCAACAGAGAATTTGTGAATACGGATGATACAAAATATGAACTTACTTTCCATCGCTGAGCTAAATATTTGAAGAGTAGAACCAATGAACACAGTTAAAGGACGTCACGCGCTTTGCTTGTTAAACATCATTACTCAAGTTCAACAAAATTACTGAAAGCTGAAACAGAAGAAATTCGATATTTTCCTTTCGATATGCCAGGGAACGTATTGTTTCGTAAATTTGCAACCTAATGTTTTATATACTCTTAGAAATAGGCAAAACAATCAGCCATTGTTCGACAAACTTCGATAAGAGTGAAATGAGGTAACGTAAAAAAGAACGTCGCGTCGCTTTACCAGGTGTTGTATCGAAGAAAGATCGTAACAAAGGTTCCGTAGAAAATAAAAAGATTTCCTGTTTATTTTCACTCTTTATACAGTCTTTATACTTTATACAGTCATACTCTTGCATACTAAGGCCACTGCGGGTAGGGTTCATTATTAATTTTGAGATATGTTCACACATACGTGTTTTTAATTTTTCATACTCGAACCGAGAAATTTTCAGGTCACAGTGTTATAAGTGCTATACAAACTTTCATTTCATTTCAGCCATTTGACACTGACTGCTATCTGCTACCCACTTCCTCTATTTTTTTCTCAGTCTACCTTACAAATGGCCTACTAAACTGCGTTCTACTGTACATGGTTGCTACCCATGAGACTTTCAACTGCTTTTGCTGCCATGCAGTCTTGAAGATGCCAAAAGCCGTGTCGACTTATTAGTCACTCGGGTAGTGCTCATTATCAACCATCTGGAGGGTGTAGGTAATTTTCCTATTCAAGATCCAAAATTCCTTGCCTGCTCATTATCAACCATCTGGAGGGTGTAGGTAATTTTCCTATCCAAGATCCAAAATTCCTTGCCTGAGGAGTTCGGTTCGACATTCCTCCCTTACAATTAGTTGTGGTTATCATTAACTGTTGTACGTTAGGATTGACGAAACGAGGGTGTGAGGGGGGTTCCTCTCCCTCCCCTCTTTTTACTTTCAACTGCATCAGCTGTCAGTTTCCCAAGCTATATTAATAAATTTAGTAAGTGTAAATATAACTAATGCTTCTGTGCTCCTCCTGGGCGAGGCCGCAGTAGCGGCCGTAGGTCTGTTGGGAATCCCGGGACATTCTTCTTAGGGCTTACCCGGGGCTCACAACCATGAGGTTTTTTAGTCGGTTGGAGTACGGCATAACATCCATGAGGATTTTCCCTCACGTTAAACAAAAAAAAATGCTTCTGTGCTCATTGCGTACACTCTTTGCTCAAATGCTATTCTGGTCATTGTTGAGTGTAGCTGTCCATCAGGTAGGCTTGAAGACGAATACCTATCCTCTAGACGAATATTTATACGAATGTCTGTTATCGTTCAATACCTCTAAGTTGATTTTGAAACAGATATTAAAAAAACAATGGGGACGAAAATGAATTTTCAATTTTCCGTCATAACAACTTTACAATTATAGCAGAGAAGAATGTCTATTGTAATTTTTTTGTTAAATGAGGTAGAAAATTCGCTTAAAAAGTTTGGACGCTTATTACTTTTCACAGCTTTAAATAATAATTAATATTTGATGGAGCGCTCTTTTTAGCTCCATCATGATTTGATAATGTTCGGACATCTTGAAGATAAAATTAATATTTTATGATCATTTTCAAGATTTCGTGAACCTCCTTTCAATATTTCAAGTAGGTAGGTAATTTTTTCTTTCAAAATAGGGGTATGCAAGACGTTAAACGTAATACTTTATACCTTTTTTGAAGGTTTTAACTCAATCTATCATGATGGCATTACGACTTTAAAAGAAATTATTGTGTACTACCTCAAATCCGTGAGTCATTCTTCCGAGGGCTTACCCGAGGGTCTCAATCATAGGCATTACGTAGGGAATGTAAGATTTTCAGTCGGTAGGAGTCAGGCATAGCATTCATGTGGGATTTTCCTCATGTTAACAAAAAGCGTATTACCTCAAGGAAAGAGATTTATATTATAGGTAGGTATATTACCTATAATACACATCACTTTCCTTGAGGGTATAGAGTGATATGCTCAAGCACCAATTTTTAAAATTTTACTAATGTATGCCCGCAGTTTCGCCTGCGTCAAATTCTGCTATTGCACATAAACTTCTTAACAACATAAGCCAACTATTCTCTATTAAAACTACGTTTCTACGTAAGCAAGCTCATCAAACTCCTTTGTTTCAGTATCTAATCATAATTCATTGATATTTACAGAAAGATTTAGCTTGTGGCTTATCCTACAGCTCTCAGTAGAGGCACAGGGCGGAAGCTCCATACAAATGAGTTGATTTCAATTTTGTCACCTACACTAAAAACATGTTATGTTTGTTCAGAGCTTGAATGTGTTTGTGACCACAAAGGTTAAGCAAGCGTTCCCTCAAAATTCCCTCCAACTATATGACAGCTATGGCGGGTGGGAAAGCTTGCTCAGTGGGGGGTAGGGAGTTGCCCATCTATATGTTATACTATTATATTATCTTTGGTAGCGGCCCAAGACAGAGACGTGACGTCAGAGTTACAAGCACGTCTAATGTTCCAAAAAACCTAATACCACACGAAGCAAACCCCACCGACGCGGGATGGAACCCAAATCAAAAGCTGAGGCCACGGTGGTAGTCCAAATTGATCGGGAATCCTGGTACATTTTTCCGAAGGCTTAGCTTCGAGACCCGGATTACATTGGTGATAATTTAAAAGAAATGGATTCCACCATTAATAAAGAATATACAATAAAATAAATCTTCTAAGAAAAGTTTAATAGGTATTAGATAACAAATTTAAACAAAATAACGGAAGAGAATAGCGAAAGTTAGATAGTAAATCAGTAATGTATGAAACACGAATACAATTTATTACAATGGCAAACTAAACAGTTACCCCAAACTCTCGTGAACTGTTCGAGAAATAGTTTCTAAGAAACGAAAATACTTTGTTATTCTATTATGTTTAAGATAGTAGACTGGACTGGATAACCTAACTATACTGGTGAGTCATTGCTCCGTGTGGCGACGAGAAAGAGTACAAAATGTCGTTACCCCAGAGCAACATACATCAAGATTATTATTATACACGCTATAATTTTCGCAGTTGTATTCATAATATTAGTAAGATTAGTTAACTAGCTTATACCATAATTAAATATTATTACGTATGATGAGAAATTATACTTCAATGGTTACCCTTTACACGTTTATTCTCTTGCTCCTCGTACAATAGATATTATTTCTATATTTCCACTTACTAGTGTAATGAAATAACAATCCAATTGTTGTAATTTACACTTTTATTCTCACAATGTTACTATTATACTTTTACTTACTAAGCAACTATTAATACTTCTACTGTAACTTCTACTTTAATTAGTTAGCGCGTTACTTTAGCTGGCTCAGGAAACAGACTGTCCTATTTTTCCAGAATATTCACTTGTAATTCAATTCGACCAAATCCCACCACCACATCATACCGAACATTTATGTCAAATCAAATACCCACTAGTTACGAATAATCAATAAATATAAACACCTTAATCATTCTACAATGTGGCGGTGTTGACGGTTAAAAAAACTTTTTTTAATTTACGGGCGATCTGAGGTCGGGATGTGAACAAAAATGGGGGTTTTAAGGGGGGAAAAGGGGTTTTACCGATTTCCGACAAAACTACAAGTCCTATGGAAAAATGTTTAATGGCAACGTTGTAGAAAATAAAAAATCTACAACTTTTGGATTTACTTTTTTGTGACATAACGTCAAAAAGTATATCAAAAACTAAAAAACCCAGATTTTGAGTTTTTGATTTTTTCTTTTACAAAAATGTTCGTTTTGTCATGAAATTTGGCAAGAACCTTTCTTTTTATGTTCCTAATGCACAGTAATTTTTTTGATTCATAATGTTTATTTTTTCTCCTTTTATTGACTTAATATCGCAAAAGCATTGCAATTTTCAATCGAAAAATCACCTGTCAAAATATCAGATATTTTTTATAAATATATAAAAATTGGTGAGCTTTTTGTTACTTAAAATCTCTTCTTTCTGGTGATGTAAAAATATATATACATCACAATGGTGAATTTTATCATCATATGCAAAAGAACTCCAATCATATTTTTCTATTTTAATTATTCATGTACAATTTTGAGCTATTTGTTAATATTTACACAAAAAATTGTCGATTTTTTAAAATTTAATTATCAAACTACCATAAAATTTTATGTTTTTCGAATTATTTAAAAGTAAGTATTAATAAATAGCTCAAAATTGTACACGAATGATTAAAATAGAAAAATATGATTAGAGTTCTTTTGCATTTTCTGAGAAAATTTACCACTGTGACGTATACATATTTTTACATCATCAGAAAGAAGAGATTTTAAGTAAGAAAAAGCCCACCAATTTTTAAAAAAAGAACTGATATTTTGACGGGTGATTTTTCGATTTAAAATTTAAATGCTTTTGCGATATTAAGTTAATAAAAAGAGAAAAAAATAAACATTTTAGATCAAAAATATTACAGTGCATTAGGAACATAAAAAGAAAAGTTCTTGCCAAATTTCATGACAAAACGAACATTTTTGTAAAAGAAAAAAAATTAAAAACTCAAAACCTGGGTTTTTTGAGTTTTTGACATACTTTTTGAGGTTATGTCACAAAAGTGTAAATCCAAAAGTTGTAGATTTTTTTATTTTCTACAACTTTGCCATTAAACATTTTTCCATAGGACTTGTAGTTTTATCGGAAATCGAGAAAACCCCTTTTCCCCCCTTAAAACCCCAATTTTTTTCACATCCCGACCTCAGATCGCCCGTAAATTATTTTCCAGTTATTTTTGTCACATTCCCTTCCTTTTGCAGTAGGTTTCATTCTACTACTAATTTTTTACATTTTTCATCATTTTCAGAGCTATCTGCACTGGTCTAATAATGTATTCGGCTTTTGCAAGGCACGCTAAGCAATTGATCAAAAATAATCATTATAGTTTTATACTGCTAAATTTGCAGTCGACATTGCTCGAACAATATACAAAGAAGATTAAAATAGGTAGGTATAAAGTACCTGTAATCTCAATATTGTATGAAAATATTAGAAAAATCTAGCAAGCCTTCATTTTCACACGTCAATATTAGAATTAATAATATGATCATTTAGAGAACACTGATATTACAATTCATAATTTGAGTCACTAAGATCACTTTAGAACAAGTTTCGTATATTCTAAATTTCTTACTAACTATTATCAGCTAAAAGTTGCTGCACAATAAACAACCCGACTCTTCTTATCCAACAAAATATATTACAAGGTGTTCTTCCTGTAGTCATAGCAGTTGTAGAACTTTCAGAAGGCACTACATATACCGGGTTTACTTGCACTGTATAATTCACTGTGCCATTATAAGGAATGAGTTCTTCATAATTGTATGCGGGATAGAAGTAGTACTGAGGATATACTGGGAACTGATTTGGGAAGTATTCATAACAGACTGTACTGTGTATTAGAATCCATTGAAGGAACATCATATAGAACATTTGTGCTAACATTTTATTTAGAAGATAGTTTAGATTGTACAGATCTGAACTTTTAAATTGGTTTTCTTAATTAGAGATCTTCTTTGACATAGATCTGTTTAGATTATTATATATCACCTTAGATTCATTCCAAATTCGACGAGTACTGAACCAGACAATACAGCAAGGTGATGTAAAATTATGTTCTCACAGATTCTTATATTACATGACGCTACAAATTCGTCGTTATCGTAAAAGTGTATGTTCTTCATCAATAATACTATTGCATCGACTATGTTTTCTGAAACAATTTATAGAATTAAAGAATTTTGCTGCAGAAAGACACGGTAGAGGTCCCTACTACTCGTTACCACAAAACAAGAAGGCGATGGCATCCTTCTCTCGCTCAAAGCATACCTCGCTAAGAAACTTTGCCATATAAAGTAAGAATCTGTAACTAATAGGCGGTCAGCTTTATGGGAATCGGATAAATATTAAACAGAGGAAAGATTTGATTGTTTTTTGCATTGTAAAGGCTCTGAAACTAATGAACTGATTTAAAAAATGTCTTCACTGTGGGAAAGCTACACTATTCCCGGATGACAAAGGCTTTACTTCAAACCCGTATTGCCACGGGAACGGGAACTACGCGGGTAAAACTTAAAAAACTTGTAATAAATCTGGTTACTAACCTTAATTTGAAATTATTTTCAAATCTATACTCCTTCAACATTTATCACACTCTATATTCACAATAAAATGAAACTATATACAAAAACCAACTTGCATCGTTCGTTTCTATCATTGCATTCTATCATACATAATACCCAACTACTACTAATAACAAATACAATTACATAATGCATGATCATCTCTATTTATTCATTAACATGGATATTCAAATAATGTCAAAATTATTTTAAAATTAGATATCTAAGTCAATGTCAATTGAAAAATTGGTGCATCTATTATAGAATACGCAACAATACAATGAAAACTGGAGCATTACACAACTACGAACAATATGCTGTTTAAAACCATTACACAAAGTACCCACAAAGCAATTTAAAATATTTCCTCCCGGCGACGCAAAAATTTTGGACAAAGTTGGTCCAACCCTTTTTTAAACAACCCAAGCTTTGTGCATGTGACACAAACTCCTTTTAGTTGAAATTCTTTATGGGGCAACAGTTTTTAGTGGTTCCATTGTGAAGAGGGATTTTTGCAGTTTCACCGTATCCGCCCGCGTTGTTCTTAGTTCATGCATTTAGTACTAAAAAGCTACAATTTGACATAGATATACCTACATTTTAATGACGCCTATAACAAAGATAAAATCTTGAAATTCCACCGCAGTTGTCTGACTGACTAGTCAGAGGAGGGAAACACAGTCTCTGGCAAATCATTCTAAGTTTCTATAGTTCTATTCTTAGGTGGGTTAGTATCCTGTAATGGCAGCTCTGACTGTCGACATTGTGATCTAGACGTGGTTTGAAAGAATTTCCAAACTGAACCATGGATAAGTTTCAGTTTAGAAATTCTGTACCACTACTTGATATCCTATATTTCGGGATTCGATTATTTTATAATATTAACTTTTATTATGAGTATATCTACAGGCCTACATTCAAACATATTTTACATCGCATCTGTATTTGTTTGGCACAAGCTTAAAGACAAACAGAATTTCTTGCGGTTTTCACCAAAAGACAGCAATTTATCAGAAGTATGATTTAGATATATTATAAGATGTGATGATTGCCGCGGGTGAAAACTGCCTTGCTTTGACTCTCATTGTTTATTATATATATCAAGAAATGTCTGGTAATGATTTCATTCTTATCTACTTTATGTACTTCACGTCGACTTTTTAAATAAATAAATAAATAAATCTTTATTTGCTTTAAATGGGGTAATACATAAATGATGTCACTTAAGTTATAGGTACTTAATTATGTTTACAGATCATGCCCACTTAGCCATAATTCAATAGCATGCAAATTATAAATCATAAGAACAATTTTCATCGAACTTAGTACGTAGTATCACATTTTTTTCACACTTTATAATTTTATCAATAAATCATTCACTCATTCAGGAAGTCATTAATAGAGTAATATACCCTTTCCACTAACCAATCCGCCAAGGCCGAAATAAATTTGTTTAGTGGCAGTGTTTTTAAATGTTCGGGAGTTTTATTACAAATTTTTACACACATTGAGTAACTGTTTTTTTGCATTCGTGCCGTTCTTGGTATAAAATCCAATACCAACCTATCAGGATTTCTAATGTTACTGCGTTTTGAGACATCTTTTGCCCGTTTAAATAATTCAGGATGTTGTTTAACAAATTTATTGACTTCCAATATATATAGGCAAGGTAACGTTAGAAGTTTTAACTTTTTGAAATATGGTCTACAGGACACATCTGGAGCAATGTTACACAGAGCTCTTATGCACCGCTTTTGTGCAATAAATGCCTTATCTATGTCAGTCCCATTTCCCCATATAAGCAGTCCATATCTCAGCACGGATTCCACATATGCAGAGTATGCTATGCAGGCAGTACTTAGGCTAGATTTAAAATTGATACTTCTGTCCAACGCATAGCAAAAATTTTGAAAATCCTACTTTATTGATTTTTGAAATTATTTTGCGTTATGCGTTAAAGTATGCTTACTGTGGTAAAATATTGCGTCAGTTTTGAACATGGCTTAGCTATCAAAGCATTTCCCCTATAAGACAAAAGCCACGATTTCGAATCCTACTCTTAGTTAAGTCTTAGATAAATGTGAGTCACGTGATCTCTTTGCTCATTCTGTTGGCATATCCCGTTCGCTCTAAGTTGAGTGAGTCGCTGGTAAGAGGCCGGTGTATAAGCATAGTATGGGAGGTGAGCGGCATACTTTGGGCGAACGGGTAATACTATAGCTTATCCGGCGTCCCCGTCAGGCGGAAACTGACACCGCCCTAAGCAACTACCGTTACGAAGATAAATAACCGGTCTGAAGAAACAATTACAAACTTGTTTCATTTAGATAATTAAGCTCGTCGAAGGTTCTACGGAGTTTTCATACAAATTAGCATTGTCAGTGGCGTTGAGAACTTGACTTATGGTTTTAAGTTCGGTAAATAATAATGTATGTTTTCAACAGCTAATTAAAAGTAGCCAAGAGGTTTTCAGGATTAATGACTTTGTTGATGTACCGTTATTGCTTATAATTATTTTATATTCATGCTAATAGTTAATTTTATTGATGTTGTCAGGTAAGTATCAGAATAAGAACTGTAACTTTGTACATAATCTTACAAAATCTAGTAGTAAAGTGAATTACTCATAAAATAATAAGTAGTGACTATTCATTTTCTTTGTGTACATATAATATAAACAACAAGCTTGAGAAAAAATATAGAAATAAAACGAAAATAGCCGTAATAACCCAACATTACATTTCCTATGTATAAAGTCGTATCATTTTAGGGTTTTTTAAGTACCGCAAAATTGGGGTTTATTATGCCATTAGGGTTTGTTTCAGTTTGTTAAATTTATTAACTTTACTATTATCGGCGGAGGTCTCCTGCGCAAAAGTAATAAAAAGTAATCCTCTGTGATTCGTCCTTTATCGTTTTATGGCCCGTTGTGCTGAACTTGGGTCAACCTTCAGTGAAATAAGGATTTATGGGAATTTTCTTTTCTTGCAATATTCTTTAAAAGCTGTATTTTTTTGTGTTTTGGTTCAACACGCAAAATCCAATCATACTAATGTTATAAACGTGATAGTTTTATGAAGATGTTTGGATGTTCGTTACTCAATTACACTCTAAGGGCTGAAAGGATTGGGTTGAAATTTAGTACGGAGATAGCTTATAGTCTAGAATAACACATAGGCTGCTTTTCATTCTGAGAATATGGTCCCACGGGAAGCGGGTGCGGGTACCGAATGTCACGCGGGAGAAACCGCAAGCATCATCAAGTAAAAAAAAAAAAAATTAAGCTTTCTAAGTCCAATATGAAACGATTAAAACCACATAATTCCCTTTTTTTGTGTTTACGTGACGGATAATTCTCAAGGATGCCATGCCGGACTCCTAACGACTAAAAACCTCACGTAACGCCCAACAGCCTATGGTTGTGAGCCCCGGGTAAGCCCTCGGAAGGATGTCCCAGGACTCCCAACAGACCTACGGCCGCCACCGCGGCCTCGCCCAGGGGGTGGTTCGGGTGCTGTCCCGCGTCTTTGTGGGGTTTCGGGTGTGATCCCGCTCTCTAAGCCCCCCCCCCCCGGGGGGGGGCGTGTGTGAATTTTTCACGTCACGCAGCCGTCATAGGCCTGCTTCTGGAAGGACGGTGAGCGACCCTCTCACCGTCCTCAGACCCCCGATCACCATTAATACCCTTGCGAAAAATCTTCAGGTCTCTAAGCTTCCCTGCTCTACAAACCGGATGACCACTATCCATCGTTTGAAAAAAAGGATCCAAAATTTGATCAGAAGGACAAAAAGTGGATGTTAACCCTATTTTCGAAATTGACTGGGGGCTTCCCACATCCAATGGCATCACATTCGATAGTCGTATTTGCAAAACTGTGTGTAAGTGAAAGAGTATTGTCGAATACAACAGCATTTTTATTCCCTGATTATGTCCTTCGATTCCCTTCGACTTCGAGACTTCGAGTTCTCGATTATGTACCTACTTCAAATGAGAATTATGAAGGTATCCGTATTAAGAAACCAGCCAAGTGCGAGTCGGAGGGTTCTGTATCAAAAAACGACAAAAAATCACGTTCATGGTAAGGGAGCCCCCTTAAATTTTATTATTTTTTTTGTTTTTAGTGTTTGTTGTTATAGCGGCAACAGAAACACATAACCTGTGAAATTTCAGCTCTCTATCTAACACCGTTCATGAGAAACAGCTTCGTGACGAACAGACAGACAGATAGACAGACGGACGGTGAAGTCTTATGAATAGGGTCCCGTTTTTTATCCTATGGGTATGGAACCCTAATAATAAAGGATTTTTATATATTTCAGTTCTAAAAAAGGAATAGCTTTTTCTAAAATGACTAAAGACATTTCAGAATTATGGTCTTCAGAAGTTAAGTGAATTCGTCGTCACATTTCTTGCCTGCATTGTATTTTCACTTAAAGTTATATTAAAGCGGGAATGCGCATTTTAAATCACCCGTGTTATTCGGATGAGAATATAAAATCTAAAATACTATTCAGCCTCAAATGTCTCAAGCGTTTCTTCTTTATTTATAAAACTAGCTGATGCCCGCAGCTTCGCCCGCGTTATATTTGTTCTTATCCCCTTGGGGTAGAATTTATCAAAATCCTTTCTTAGCGGATGCCTACGTCATAACATCTACCTGCATGCCAAATTTCAGCCCGATCCGTCCAGTGGTTTGGGCTGTGCGTTGATAGATCACTATGTCAGTCAGTCAGTCACCTTTGAGTTATATATATTTAGACAGATACTAAATGATGCTCATGCATGTCATTACCCGTTCCCGCTTTCCATGGGAACATGTTGCCTAGATAAAAAGTCACCTGTATGTTAGTCCAGACTAAGTATAATCTATTACTTTACAAAATTTTAGTCCAATTCGTTCAGCGTAATTGAGTAGCAAACGGCCAAAAATCTTTATATACCTTCACAGTTTTCTTCATTTTTTCTCATTAGTTGGATCAATCAATCAATTATACTGACTCGTACAAAAAAAAGAAAGATATTGGAAGGGACGTCAAATTTAGAGTGATAAAGGAATCGAAGCGAATGATATTATCTAATTTCAACCTACGAATTCTGGGAAAAAACTGAACTGAAGGTCGTATAGCAACACGATCAATAATAAATCACGTTTATAATCATAATCATCATTTATACTATAGTATAAATATTTATCGGGAGGGGAGGCGCCATACTGAGACTTTCCCCTCTGTCAAAGCGGGCTCCAAAAGGTTTAAGAAATATATATGTGTGTGTATTGTTTTGTGTAAGTTCCATAGTGACAGCCGACTGCTTTTATATATGTTGTGGGGAGAAATCGTATTTGTATACACCAGTATGTGAATAAGATTTCCCCCCGCAACATAATGACAGACAGACATGCATAGGGCAAACATGCTATATCTACTCCCCTTGTACTGGTCGCGTTGCTTTTGTGGTACAGGTACAATGTGCGCTCACTTATCTGTATGTGCTTTCTATATGATGCTCGCGAATCCGGTTCCCGTTTCCCCTTTCCATGGGAACATAATATTTCGGGAATAAAAGTGGCCTTTATGTTACACTGGTCCCCTGTACCAAGTTTCAGCCAAATCAGTTGACCCGTGCCGTAAGTGCCTGATTGAGAAAGTTCGACATTCAAACGATTCTGAATCGCGATAATGTACAATGCTTCAGCTGATGACTATATGTACAACGGTTCAACGTCAACGGTCCGCCAAGCTGATCACCTTGCCTGGTCGGCAAATTCTCTCTCTGTTGGAGGAATATCTCTATCACCCGTTCCTCCACAAATCTTCACAAACTTTCATATTTTATAATATTACGCTACACTGGGTAGTTGTGTACTGCCGGGAATCTTCGAAAATCCTTTCGAAGAGTTACCCTGCGAAGGGATAGACGGGACGGGTATGTTTGTATGTATTTTAGTCAGTTCGTGCCCCCAGATAAGTTTATCAGCTGTCTAAATCTCATAGCACAAGCATCAACTAGCTTAAATTAAACTATTAAAAGCATAATTTATACTAGATGACACTGTGTAACAAGTTCTGAAAGCTTTGAACAATAATACAACCTATTTGAGGAAAACATTCAAACCTCTTCGACCCCGTTATACCTAAATCCCTTTATACGAAAGTTTAGCCTCATTGGTAATTTAAACAAACCATTGTCTGTTTATTTGTATTGTTATATCACCACTCGCACTATACTTTTCCTCGTAAAATAAATGGGTTTGATCCTTAGTTTTTATTTTACCCAGAGGCTTAAGCCTGGGTAAAATAAAAACTAAACTTGGCTTCATCCCTTAAAAAGATTAAAAGAAAGGGAGAGAACAACAGAAAGCCAAGTATATTATATTTATTTATTCATATACATAGTTTACTGTACGCCAGTTGAATAAAATTGTATTATAATAGTAGTAGTAATACATTGAGCGGCCTTATCGCTATTCTCATCGCTCATAAGTCTATCGTACAGCATATTTTATACGCCTAGACTGGAGCAGATGCAATATAACTTTTTAGGGTTCCAGACCCATAGGGTAAAAACAGGACCCTACTTATGAGACTTCACTGTTCGTCTGTCTGTCTATCTGTCTGTCCGTTCCGAGGCTATATCTCAGGAACCGTGATAGCTATAGATCTGAAATTTTCACAGATTATGTATTTCTGTTGCCGCTTGTTTTTTCCTCCGCCTTTAGTAAAGCGGGGCGGTGGTATCTTACTATTGCTTACTGTGTGGAATTTGTTGATGAACCTAAAAAGTCGCGTTTCACTGCGCTTTATCACTTTCCAATACTCGTGCACGTTGTTAAACCTTAATGTTTAGGAATCCACCACAAATTACAAATAAACACTCAAAAATACACTAGTTTTGAAAAATTATATAACAGAGTGGCAACCGCTTGTCTGTAAGATTCCCGCCAAATCAATACTCATTTCCGTGTGCAATCCGCAATGGTATAATTATTATTTGCCAATTCAAGCGAAAGCTGTAAACAAATAAATTAAAATTAACCTACAGAAGTTCACTTCAAAACAAATTAAACCTTCACTTTTCTTTATTGAAAAGGAGGGGAAAAGGAAAATCAATAATAAGAAAATTAGTTTATTAGATTACTTTGCTGTCAGTTCCGGCGCTGACTGAAATATTTCAACGTCCGCCATAACTTTTTTTATTTCAGAAAAAGAAATCTATTTTCTCATCGCTGTTAATATTGCTTTATGTACTTCGTATTTTATATAAATAAATTTTACTATGGGCAGAGGTGCTACTCTCATAGTGGAGAGATCGGCAGGCTGATTACGTATAAAACAGCGATCAGCGATAATCGCGCAATCATTGCGCAATCATCGCGCGATTTATCGCTGGTCGCGGAAAAAATGGTATTACGTTAAATTCTATAGCGAATCGTTCGCTAATCGCTACGTCGCACTTATCACTACGAAACTAGCGCCATAAACAATTACGTGGCGATGACTGAAAACTGGGAACTGTCACATCTGTTGGGCATTTCATTAGTGTATGTGTGTGCTGAGAGACCACTTTTATTTTTTCGGATTTTTGCAGTTTAACTAACAATAGTGCATAGTAAAAGTTGCGAAAATATTTGTAAAGCTTAGTGATCAGTTAGAAAGCGCGTCCGAAAACGTACTCGCAGCACTATTGTTAGTTCAACTGCAAAAGTCCGCAAAAAATGAAAGTGGTCTCTCAGTACACACATACACTAATAAAATATCGAAATCGCTGCCTGGAGGTTGTCAAAAACGATACGTAATACGAAATTATCGCCAGATCGCTGCCACAGTATAGCGCAAATGCACTTTTTAATTTACTGATTGTCCTACAGAGGCAGCACCGTCGCTAGTTGGCTATGGCAAAACGATCGTTGATACGTAATACGAAACAGTCAACAAACTGCAATTATCGCGCGATTTTCGCGAGATTATCGCTATCGCTTGCCTATTGTAACAAGCCTGCCGAGCGATTAAAAAAAATAGTTTTTCTGTCAAACTATAGTTACTGCCTCTACGGCGCGGCGCAGTCGGTAGTGTAACCGCCTGCCGCGCTGGAGGTTCTGGGTTCGATTCCTGTGTCGGTCCAAATATGTATTTGTGCAACCCACAAACGTTTGTTTCGGAGTTTGGGTGTTTTCTATGTATAGTATTAGTGTGACAGAATGTATAGTCGTCTAGATCCCATAGCACAAGTTTATATTAGCTTACATACATACATACATAACATCACGCCTGTCTCCCAACGGGGTAGGCAGAGACTATGACTTTCCATTTGCTACGATTCTGGCAAATAACTTTCGCTTCTTCAACTTTCATAAGTGTCTTCATACATGCTCTTCGGTTAAGGGTACTCTTGACCTGGCCTTTTTTCAGAAGATAATCGATTTGATCGATATGAGTATGCCGAGGTCGACCCCTACCAGTTTGCTCATTCACTCTCGCTTCATAAATCTGTTTTGTCAGCCTATTTCCATCCATTCTCTCCACATGTCCAAACCATCTGAGCATCCCTTTCTCTATCTTAGTCACTACATCTTCTGTCATACCGCAATGTTCCCTTATCACACTATTCTTTACTTTATCCTTCAATGTCACTCCAGCTATACTTCGCAAACTTCTCATTTCCACTGCATTAATTTTACTTTCATGCTTCTCCTGCCACACCCAACTTTCACTACCATGCATAAGTGTAGGGACAAGCACTCCTCTATGTACAGCCATCCTTGCCTTTTTAGACACGTTCTGACTGCTCATAGAGGTGTGAATGGCTCCATTCACTTGATTTCCTGCCAAAACTCTTCTTTCAATATCATTGTCACACTTTCCATCTCTTGCAAATTTTGAACCCAAATATACAAACTCTTTCACCTGTTCCACGCTCTTTCCTTCGATCGATATCGAGCAGTCAGTCATACATTTCTCTCTTTCAAAAACCATTACTTTTGTCTTGCTTACATTAACATTCATTCCTCTACTTTTAAGCGCATCGTTCATTATATTAACCATCAACTGCAACTCCTCCGCCGATGATGCCAGTATTACCTGATCATCAGCATAAAGGAGGCATTTGACGGTTAGCTCATTCATTTTTAATCCATACGCACACTCTTGTAGTTCTTTCAAGCAACTGTCCATGTATAGGTTGAACAGCCATGGTGACGCTACACAGCCTTGTCTCACACCTTTTTCGATGGGAAAAAAGTCTGTGCAAGCTCCATTGATCCTGACACAAGCACTGGAGCCCTCGTATAGAGATTTCAAGGCTCGTATCAAGTTGCTGTTCACTCCATACATAGACAGTGTTGACCACAGTTCATTCCTCACCACTCTGTCATAGGCCTTTTCCAAGTCCACGAAGATGCAATAGACTTTTTGACGTTTTGCCAAAAACTTTTCAACTAGGCATCTTAATGAAAAGACCTGATCCGTGCATCCCCTTCCTTTCATAAATCCTGCTTGTACATCCCACATTTTTCCTTCAGTTTCATTCATCACTCTTTTAATCAAAACTTTCGCATACAATTTGCCTACGACACTGAGCAAGCTTATGCCGCGGTAGTTTTTGCACTCTTGCTGTGACCCTTTACCTTTGTACAGCGGCACTATGACAGATTTGCACCATTCTTCTGGTACTCTGCCATTTCGCCAGCAAAGATTAAAGAGGCGGTACAGCTGGCAAGCTACCACGCCACGACCCGCTTTCAGCATCTCGACAGAAATTCTATCAATCCCAGCAGCCTTTCCTAATTTCATACTATTCAACGCTTCCACAATTTCTTCCATACTTAAGTTGCTTTCATTCTCAAGTTCATTCATTTCCGAAACATGAGTCTCCATTTGCATATCCTCTTTTTCAAATAAACTTTCAAAATATTCCTTCCACGTTTTTAACACACATTCCTCTCCTATCACAAGACTGCCATTACGGTTTCTGATTTGCTTAAATTGTGAGGTTGTCTTTTCAGTCCTCATTGTTCTTATAGACTTCCAAAAGAATTTTATGTTTTGTTGGAAGTCATCAGATAACCTGTTATGAAAGTCATCCTCATCATTCTCTCTCTTACTTTTTATGACTTCTTTCGCAACACGCTTATACCTTTTATACTCATCCTTTGCCATTTTTACATCCTCATCCGTTGCCTTCTGCATTCTTTGGTTGGCCATTGTAGCCAACCAGTTCAACCATGCTTGCTTCTTATCAGACAAAACTTTTAAAACTTCAGCACACATACTCTTTACCTGACATCCTTGTCTCCTTTTGCTTATCCCACATACTTCTACTGCATTTTTTACGAGACCTTCCTTAATCGGCTTCCATAATTCTTCAATCTCACATATTTCCTCTAAATTTACAAATTTCTCGCTCAATTTACTTACAAATTTCTCTTGCACGCGTATATCTTTCAAATTTTCGACTTTAATGCGCTCCAATGCACCTATGGGTTTATGCACACGATGCCGCCACAGCTGAAACAGACCTCTTACTCGGCTAATTACCAAGAAGTGATCTGTGTCAATTCCGGCACCGCGGTATGCCCGGGTGTCCAGAACATTCTTTCTCATTCTTGCGTCTACTATCACAAAATCAATCATGCTTCTCTGGCTTTTTTGTGTCCTTGTATACAAGTGGATATCTTTGTGGTTAAATATGGTGTTGGTTACCACAAGATTCTTCTCCAAACATACTTCTAGCAAACTTTCGCCATTTTCATTCACTCGCTCATCCCCAAACTTACCCAATACACTTTCATATCCATCACGCTTCACTCCAACCCATCCATTAAAATCACCTGACATTACAATCCTTTCGTTTCGTTTGCATTTACCCAGAATATCATTCACACTCTCCCAGAATGCCTGCCTCTCACTTTGGTCTTTTGAGGACCGGCGCCACCGCGCATCCTGTGGAGCATACACTCCTAACACAAAGATGCGGGTGAGTCCAACCTTTAGCCTCAACCAAACGAGTCTTGGGCTCACAAATTCATAATCTGTCACACATTCATTCATTCTCGCGGAAAGTATTACACCGACACCCTGACAAGCCGCACGAGTCGTGGCTACGCCTGACCAGTATGCCGTATAGGTTCCATGCGTCGTGGTGTCGCATCCTTTCCGCTTTGTCTCATTCACACACAAAATATCCAGTCGCCTCTCTCGCATTATCTTGCATACCTCCTCAATTTTATCATCCATACCTCCTCTTACATTCAACGTAGCAAAGCGGCTATCATTGGCCCACTTTTCGCCCCGATGGGAGACGAGACGTGACGGGTTGCGAACCACATCGCCGTCATTCTGGATGTTTAAATTCAACTCCATTGCGTTCCCACGAGTAGCAAGGGAAAAACATGTCCACCTGAACAGAGCCCCGCTTGTCCAAGTAAGGCTAACCTTATTCTGGGCTCGCCCGGTCCCAGGGTATAATAATAATAGGCACGCTTATGACTACGCTCGCCCGTAGCCACGCAGCTCATCGGCACGGCGACCTTCGCTTGGCGGAGAGTGGAGGGGATGAGGATGGGGTAGGAAGGAATTTGCGGATAAGGAAATGAATAAGGTAGGAAAGGACGGGGTAGAAAAGGATCCCAAAATCATTCTGTAATTCGAACCAAAAATTCCAACAGCCAGGACAGATGTTAACTTTCAAATACAATCTCTACAGTCCGAGTCTCTATATTAGCTTAATTTGGCCTAAATGATGTTGTGTGAGATTGTTCACAAATATATGGTTACTTGTGACACTGCTTGTACACGTGTTTCTCTACTCTAAGGTCACAAACTGGATGTGAGCGACGAGCGGGGCGACGGCGACAGCAGCGAAAGCGCGGCATCAGAGTACAAGAGAGCAAGGCGGCACAAGCAGACAAAGCTCGGTGCGTGTGTTATCATTTGTTAGAAGATGCGTACTCTCTTGTACTCCGGGCAGCGCACTTTCACCATAGACGCAACGCTCATCGCCACTGTTTGAGACCTAACAACCCCGGGTTTGTCAAGCGGAGCGTGAAGAGGCACATAAAACTTAAGGACTGCTGTTAATTGCATTGTGAACTGTGCGTGTGGGCCCCAATTGCTATAATTCACCATGAATTTTCATTTCAATAAATATAAAAAGAATCTCTAATTTACGAGTAGTTCTTCAACGTAGTAAACAAATTTTCAGTTCATTCACCTTTATTTATTTTACCTGCTACAGGAAAGCTACCGCTCCGTCCGCGTACAATTTGATTATCTCACAAAAATGTTTACTTAAAAATAAGACGAAGTTTCAGGGTATACATTCCCAGACCCAAACCTATCTCTATTTTAAAAAGAATTATTGCACTCGGTTCCACTATAAGCCTTTTCCACTCCAGCTGGGGTCAGTTTTATTACACTTCTTCAATGATTACATATATATTGGTTGAAAATCAAACAACTTGTACAATTTTGCCCAGCAGATTCCTAACCCACCTAAACTATCGGCCTCTCTAAAACAAACGAATTTGAACACTCCCTCAGTTTAATCAAGAGTTATTAGTTTTGTATGAGTTTATCAAACTAACTATACTCTTGGAATGTAATTATTAGATGCGCAAATTTGATCTCCATTACGTTGAAATAATGTCAGAGGAAGTGAATTTTTGAATAATGTCATGTAATAAATACAATACCGCTGTACAGTCAACGTTCATGAGTGTGTTAGCACCTTAAGGATTATAATGGCTTGTCCGATTAAACGCGTATCTATGTGTGTCATGTTTCAACTCATACTTTTGTATGTCATACAGTATCAATACGAGAAAACATGAATGTGTGTGATGCGAAACAAAGATAACATTATGCTTGCCTTTTCATACTATTATGTTCGAAGTATGCACTGCACTGAAGCTATATAAGGTGATGGCAAAATTTGTGATTCTACGTAAGGCAGCGCGCAGCTAAGTCGGTAACGGGGCTACTACGGATAATGTTGAAATTGGATGTTCTGGGTTCGGATCTTATTTTAACCTCTTTTTGTTTTGTTTTCATTAAATTTTAGGAACAAGTTAACGGAATTAGAAATAATTATTAACAAATAGAAAAATGCTATACTTAATTAACAATAGATCATAAATAAAACAAAAGCTTTCAGAAAATGTTTATTTCAATTTTGAAATAAAATAATCATCCAATGTTAATTTGTGGTTATATTTTTATCCATAAATATACTTTTTTATAATTAATATTGCTTATTGAGGTTATAGCTTAATTATTCATTTTCTCGTGGAAAAGAGGATTGAAACTTAACCTCAACCATACAGTCTTATACTAATTACAGGCCAGCACGTCCCTTGATAGGCTCAGTAGTCTCAATAGGCTCAACTGAAATTAATTAATAAAAATATTTAAGCAGAATAGCTTAGCGCGGACTAAGTAGAAATAATTTTTATATATATAAAAGCTTAAATTTTATATTATTAATATTTTGTGTGACCTCCGTTATTCTCAATACAACTCAGAAGACGTCTACGCATGGAGGCCACAATATTTGCACAGATATCTGTGCCACGTAAACTGTCCCACAACTGCATGCAGTGGGTCTTGAGCCGCTGAGGACATCTTTCATCCTGAGCTACCCATCTTTGCACCATCAAACCCCATATATTTTCAATCGGGTTCAAATCAGGGGATCGTGCTGGCCACGGAATAACTTTAATGTCCGGATGTTGACTAAACCATTCACGAACTATGGTAGCTCGATGGATAGGACAATTATCGTGCACAAAACTTATATCATTAACACCTGGATAGACATTTCGCACTGTGGGTAACATTATATCTTCTAGCACGTCCACATAATTTGCACTATTTGCACGCGTAGATATAAATTCTAATTCACCCGGCCCTTGCGCACTAATCCACCCCCACATATTTACACTTATTCTACCAGATTCAGTGTTCGGTACTATATTGTTTTCACACCAACGAGTGTTGTCCTTACGCCACAAATGTAATCTTCCTTTTTGAGATGATTTAAACGTTTTTTCATCACAAAATATTGTTGTTTCCCAGTTAAAGTCTAAATACTCTCGTGCAAAACGTAACCGCTCCTGTTTATGCCTTTGAGTCAAAAAAGGTTTTATCGCTGGCTTTCGGTGATGTAAACCTTCAGCATGAAGTGCACGGCGAACGGTGAGTAATGACGTATGAAACTCATCGGCAAAACGTTTGGTTGGTATAAAACCATTAGTTTCATATTCCGCTACCATATAACGTCGCTGAGCCCTGTTAATAATAGCAGGTCTTCCACTTCTCCTCCGGCTCTGCAAGTTGCCCTCTTCTTGAAATCGTTTCACCCAACGACTCACGGTATTCCTCTAAAAAACAACAACTATATTACACAATTGCAACCAATGAACAAAATTGCATTACAACAATATTAATTAATTAATTAACTTACAGAGAAGCCCGTCTCGTTAGAAATTTGAGATATATTCAAACCATTCGAATATAGGGCCACAATATTAGCTTTTGCTTCAATACTTATATTCGACACATTGATTTATTATAGAAGAAATGTAATCGCAATAGTAGTAATAAACACGAACAGTCGTAACCGATTTCACCAACCAACAACTTCACTCACTGCAAATAAATCCATTTAATTTCAAATACACCCTCTAAAATTTTTCGTTAAGTTTATAATTCTACTTAAGAAACATTTTTATATTCGTGTCAACATTTAAATCATAACTGTTAAATATAAAAACACAAAAAGTATAGTTCAAATATCAGGTTCTGAACCGTCCACCCGATCAATATCATTCGTCAGCCCACACCTTAAACCACTAAGCCACAGAGCCGCTTACGTATACAAGTGAAATTAACAATATCAATCAACCAGTGAAAAATGTGTTAACTCAAGTTAACAACAGCTAGATCGATTTTCGAATGTCATACGTTGATCGAGATAAGACATCTAGCGGCTATAAGAGTAAATGTAGTTTATCATAATTCAAAACGAATATCTAGATGGCGCTGCACTCAATCTCGAAAAGTCATAACAGTGCTGACGTGTGTGTGTGAGAATAAGTGTGAATTGTCTTCGAAGAATAAGGTCATAAGTACGACTAGTGTTGACGCGCTATACTTTCGTCAAATTGCTATCGGACTTATGAACGCTACTGTACCTTCCTACTACAACAAAAGATATTATAAGAATGTTTATTGATTCTCAAAATTGCATCAGTATCTTAAATTCATATCAGATTCATTGCAAAATACTTTATCATGGATGCATAGATACAAAAATGAATACTATCTGTAATAAACGCTCATTTAACAACACACATCCATGTTTTTTTGCGGGCAGAAATCCCTCAAAATCGAGGTGCGACTTAGCGCATTGCAGAGTGACGCTTGGTCATAGTGTGCTTAAAACTAAAAGTATTACACTTATCGTTATCATGAGAAAAGGTTTGTTTGTTCGTAATGCTAAAATGGCGGCAACGAACTGATCTTCATTCTGGTAACCACATGCAATGTCTTTTTTACCAACTTAGTTGTTCATAAACTTTTT
This sequence comes from Miltochrista miniata, assembly GCA_933228765.1. Lineage (NCBI taxonomy): Eukaryota > Metazoa > Arthropoda > Insecta > Lepidoptera > Erebidae > Miltochrista > Miltochrista miniata. The sequence goes on along the minus strand of OW121760.1, from coordinate 21,855,206 downwards.
GTTCTTGTCGAACTCTTGTTAGTAAACTTTTTTATCTAAGTCACACAAGTTCACCGGGTAACTAAGTTTTTGGGAGTGGCCAACTAAATGATCCCGGAAGAATTTGAGAAGGGTCGTTTAAAGTACCTATGTTATATTCATTTCCGTAGGTTAAAAAATAATGAAATCATGGTAGAATGTTTTTTAAATATATTTGATCTGTTCTCTCTAGTCTTTTAAATACACTCGAGAGCAATGAATCCGGGTCACTTAAAGAATGTTAAAAATCTCGGAAACTAAAAATGATAGGTTAATGCAATAAATTGTATTTAATAGACAATGTAATACTCCTTAAATGAAGGTATTAAAACTTCTTAGTTATTGTAAAGTTACATCATTAAAAAAATCAAATTTGAAAAAGGGCCACTTTCGAAGATGGAACTACGAAATTACAGCAATTGGTGTTGCTTTTGTTTGTAATCTGTCATTTATGTGGGTACATAAACCATGTTGATAGTGCTCTATATTCATTAATCAAGCTGAAATTATGTCGCTTACGCCTGAAGAATGCACCAGAATACTTACAATGCTGGAAACCGGCCGGAGTCAGCGCGATACAGCCAGGACTGTAGGTGTGTCGCTGTCAACAGTACAAAGAGTTCTCCGACGTTACGAAGAAACTGGTTCTAACCTACGCAGACCAGGAACGGGCAGAACCAGGTGTACCACAGCACGAGAAGACCGATACTTGGTGAACACCATGCTTCGAAATCGCTTTCTCACATTAACCTAGCATTTTTAGTTTCCGAGATTTTTAGGATTCTTTAAGTGACCCGGATTCATTGCTCTCGAGTGTATATCTGAATATTAAACTCTAGAAGTACTAAACAATAAAAAAACAACTCACCATTAGAAAGCCCTTTTATCCAAAAGTAATGAAAATACTGTTATGATTTCGGCACCTAAAGTGAGAATGAAGAAAATCTGACAGTTCCATTCATTATTGTCATTTATCGGGCTTGTTTGGGTTCAATAACAGCTCAGGTCATCATACGCGCCTGGGTCGGCAGCGCGTGTGTAGCGCCTCTGGTGTTGCAAAAATCTATAGGCTACAGTGACCACTCTCCATCAGGTGAGATATAAGCTTGTCTGCCACCTTAATGGTTTAAAAAAATCATGTTGGTCCTGGGGTATCCTTTCGAGGGCTTACCCGGGGCTCCTAACCGAAGGCTATGAGCAGGACACGTGAGGTTTTTTAGTCGGTAGGAGTCCGGCATAACATCCATGAAGATTTTCCCTGACGTGAAACAAAAAAAGGGTTCTTAATTTATCGCAGGCGTAGCCGTCAGGCACAGCTAGTTATTTATACCTCACTAGCTATACATAATTTTGTCTATTGACACTCAGTGTGAGACAGGACGTATTTCTACACAAAATAATAGTCTTAACACAGTATACCCATAACTCTACGATAAGATCATGTTACAAAGTTCGGCATTATTCCATTATCCTAGCTAATACGAACCATATTGAGATCGGCGTCTGTTCTAGCTGAGAGAGGAGATTACATTATTTCGGTACATGGTGCAAAATACTGTTGTTCATCTACGTTATAGTAATTTAGATGATCCTTAGAGCATGCCTTCATGTCTTCATCTAGTGTTACGGGAAAGTCTGTGAAATAATTTAATTTTCTGAGGCCAGAAAGTTTTGTTTCTTGATGACCTTTCTTTACTTGTGTCTAATAAAAGTAGTTTCAAAGCTAATTGGCAAATACCTACGAGAGGGTTGATAAGGGTCTGACTCTCTGTTTTTATTACATGTTGAGCTAAAGAAATACATAAAAGTTTATATTATATTGGTGCATGTGAATAGGGGTTTAATAAGGAAGGGGTTTCTGACCCGTGGAACACCTAACTAAGTGGAAGGTAACAAAAGAACATCTGTTCTACTGCTAACCTATTACCCTTATCCTGGGGATATCCTTCGAGGACTTACCCGGGGCTCCCAACCGTAGGCAGTAGGTACGGAACGTGATGATTTTTAATCAGTAAATTTTCGAATCTACAACGGATTTTCATTGAAAACTTTAACATGAATAAAAAAGCCTTATACCCGTGGTTCACCTAAGTGTTCCGCGGTCAATAGGCAGAGTCATAGTATGTGCCCAAATTTCACTTGGTAGTTAAACATGATATTAGTAATTGTAATTGTAATTGGTAACATAACCCCTATTTGAAAGTACGCGCGTTACTTTATATTATTTTCACAAGAATATGAACATATATTAGTGGACTTTCTAAGCTTCATTCATATTAGTCTGTTCAGGAATATAGGGCTTTGTATCCTTCCGGGTATTATTCATGTCTAGTCTGAACGTAGCAGTGATAACAAATGCCAGCAGCAGGGACAAGCGCTGTATATCTTAGGAACAATATCTGACTTAAATCTTTGGTATACTGCTTTTGTATACTTTGATGAAAATGTAATTTATAAAAGCTTGTGAAAGTATTATTATATTTTTTAAGATTGTTCTTGTATCGTTAGTTCGGAGGATTATTTTGTACAGCCTGTTAGGTAGCCAAAGTTAAACGAAAGTAATATCGTTTTAACGTTAGTTATCTTTCGGTTAAAGTTTTGTTATAATCTGTGCAGACGTTGCTCGATTACAATCAGATTAAAATTGTTATTGATTTCTGGATGTTAATAATTTGTATTATTTGTACAAAAACTGGAAATCAAAAAATATTTAGAAATTATTTTGATGGTGTACATATTACTCCAGTACTATTGTCAACAAAAAAAGGATGCCAGAGATGGATCTAATAATAAGAAGGGGGAACATCATTTTCATATTGAAAAAACCTATAAGAAAAAGAATTTATGGAGAAATATGCTTTCGCCGTTTTTACAGTCCATAAAAAGCAACCGCCCTTATTGTTTCCTTTATGGCTGCGAATAATTTATTTTCCGTGTCTATTTAATTACGGCGCTATTTTCATATAGTATCCGCAATACGAACTGGCACTTGGGGCCATAAATGTCACTTTCTGTAGGGGTTGAACCATGTCGATAAAATATTTAAGAATTTGTCGATATGTCGTAATCTGATATTAAGTGGGTAATTTGCTTTTAGTTATAAATATGAAATTAATAGCAAATAAGATTTTACATAAACTGATAGCGGGAAATTAATTAAATTCCTCGTAAGTGCAGTCAAGTAAAATAATTGCAGCTGTGGTCATTCCTGTAGTGGCCAGATTAAGCGGACATATTATTATGTAATAATAATAATGATAATGACGACTGGTTACGGACTATATCTTATATTTTTAAATGCACTTGTTTGTTATATCTATATTTAAAAATGTAATTTGTAAGTTAATTAATTAAATAAAGAGAATAATAATACTTATATTTTTTTAAATACATACATATTATACTTAGAAAACACCCAAACTCCGAAACAAACATTTGTGGATCACACAAATATTTGGACCGACCCAGGAGTCGAACCCAGGACCAAGGATTAAGTAACCCAAAAAAAATATACGCAGTCGATCAACTGGCAAATGAACACGGTCATGAAGTGATTCGACTTCCCCCCTACCACTGCCAGTATAACCCTATAGAGTTAATATGGGCTCAAATCAAAGGAGAAGTTTCTACAAAAAATTCCACCTTTAAAATGGCAGATGTTGAGAAGTTGCTGCATGAAGCTATCGACCACGTGACAACAGAAGACTGGGTTAAATGTGTTCGCCACGCTGAAAATCTCCAGAATGAAGACCTAGCTAAAGCTCACTTCATTGACACCCACCGTCTTGTTATAAATCTACAAGACGACAGTGATAGTGAAGACGAGTATTAATGGCGTTCCCAATAATTTATTGATTTTTTTGTTAAGTTTTAATATTATTTTGATGAAAGTCCTGTAAATTTGAAATTTATTTTAGTTAGTAATTCACCTACTCAACCTATTTATTTTAATATATTTATTTCTTTATTTATTTATTTTTTTATTTAATTTAATACATTTGTCTTAATAAATCAATGCTGATATAAAAATAAATAAATCATATACAAAAAACATTCATTACATTACTTTTGTCGATACTATTACGGAATACGATAGATTACCTGCACAGCACTATGCGTGTTAGTTCCGGTCCATAAGACTGTGTAGGTGCGAAAGAGATAGCACGAATCCGATGATTTATGGCCCAACGTGCCAGTTCGTATTGCGGATATTTTGCAGGATTTTTTTTATAGCAGGACTGTTTTAAAAGATCGCAAGATAACATTTCTCGTCTTTTTAACTGCGGTAGAAAACAAAGGATGTTTTTGTTTAACCTGTGTATCTGTCTATCTGTGGCATCATAACTGCCGAGAGGATTGACAAATTTTGAAACGGTTTTTTTTTGAAAGTCGATAATATGATCAAGACGGCTCTCAGCTTTGAAAATTTCTGTCTTTCCACTACAATTAACTAAACCAACCAACTGTTGGGCAGAATGGAACTCACTGATCTGTAAATTTTGAAGATCATCAGTTCACTTCCTGGGTGATGAAAGGGTTAGGCCTCTCTAAAGTACAAACATACACGACTGACTGATAATCGCAATACTTAGCATTTTTTACGACTTACATAATGATTATAGCAAAGGGGAAGGCAGCGGCATATTTTATGCCTTCATTTAACCTTTTGATTTTGTCCTACGTAATTGGATGATGAGTCGTATTGATATGGACAGGCGCAGGTTGTGACTGTCCGCTGTTGAAAATTTTCAAGCCACCCAAAAAGGCCTTTAACTTGGCCCACTGACTGACATTTTACTGGCAACCGGGACTAGCGGCTTAACGTGCCTTCTGAAGCACGGAAACGCTCGCAAATAAATGTCACAAAGTGGTCATGTGGTGGTCACCCACCCAGGACCGGCCATAATAGGTAAATGTTGCTTACAACAGTGATCGGTTACAAAACACTGAGACCGCGGGGCCACGAGCGCTTCAATGCGATTCACAGTCGAGTAAAAGAAAAAGTTCATGTAAATACTTATATTTGGGGTGCTGGGTAGGACAACCTCCACGTGGTGCATCCTGGTAACGTGGACGACGATGTGGGCTTCGTGCGAGGCGCACGTCGTCGCCCACGGCCAATAGTCCACCAAGGAGGGGGGGCCGTCATGGCCGGTTTGGAGTTCTCCGCATGCACTCTGTTATGCAGAGCGTACCTAGCGGAGAACTCTCAGGGCGACGAGTACTTTGCCACTGAGCGATCAGTGGTGAAGTACACGGTCCTATAGGGACCATCGTTCGGCCGAGCCGTAACCCCGTCTGGCAACAGACGGGCACGGTGGCTCTTTGGAGTTGCGAGGAAGAAAACCTCTATAAAAAATTACCCGAATCCTACGCTCTGACGCCCGGCAATGGGATGCATCGCTGGGGGGAACTCAGTGCCTAGGGCGTCACTCCTACCTTCCCACCCTTTCCCATCCTCAAGTCCACTCCCAACTTCCCCACTTCCACCCTTAAAAAGTCGGCGGACTATAAACGCAAAACAACACTATGACTGAGGCAAATTCTACAATTGTAACTACCCAGGAGCGCACCCGGACAGTGTCCGGGGAATCGCTTGCCATGTCTCGGCATGGCGACCCCCGCCAGGGTTCATCCCTGGTGGTATATGGGAGGGGTCACCACAGTCCCACAGGCCCAAGGGTGTGCCTCAAAACCACCCAAGAAAGTGACGCGGAGGTCGCGTCCACCCGCGCTGGCTCGGAGATGGAGTCGGCTGTCGACATGGGTACCGAGACCGAGGGTGCCCTCGAGGGTATCCATGTCGACGTAGGAAGAAAGAGACCCAGGTCAAGCGGACCTGGCAAAGGCGTGTTCCGTCGGCCTGGGTCCGTATCATCAACGAGTGAGGAAGAAGGTAGCCTTCCTAGGAAGGTAGCTGCTACCACCGCGGGTAGACGTCGGAAAGCCGACCTCTACAGAGCTAAAGGGAGCAGAACAGCAGCAGAGCCGCCGGCGATTGTGCCCCCGCTGCCAAGCGGGAAGGTCACGGAGGTGCCGGCGGCGGTGAACATCTTGGCGTCTCTTTCCCGCATTTCTGGCGCCGTAAAAGGCGCCAAGAATGTAGCGGGAAAGAAGAGGGTCGTGGCGGATGCGGTCACTGGCGCCGCCAACGCGCTGGAGGAGCTCCTAGAAAGGAGCGTCTCCAGCGAGGAGTATAAGCTCCGGGCTCGAGTCGCGAGCCTGGAGAAGGAGCTTGCCGATTCCCGCAACCAGCAACAGCTGATGCGGGAGGAGATCGGCAAGCTTACGCAGCTGGTCCAGGGGGCCGCCGGGGATGCTCGGGGTGTGAAAACCCCAGCTCCTCGTGTGCCACCCAAGACAACACCTTCAATGGTCCAGCTGCTGGAGGCCATCGAGCGACGCCTTGGCGTCCTTGAGGACCGGGCATACCGCCCGCCGCTGGCGGCTCCCGTCGGTGCGTCATTTGCAACGACGGCTGCATCCAGTGGGACTCCCGGTCCCAAGCCGAGGGCCTCCGCCCCCAAGAAGACGGCCCCTGGGGGAAGTGGCAACCCCGCTCCCCCAACAGCCAGCGCTCCCGCTGCACCTCAGACTACCTCAAAAGAGGGGGTCTGGGAGGTAGTAGGAGCGAAGAAGAAGGTGGCTAAGGCCGCCAAAAAGGCGGTGAAGGCCGCCAAGAAGGCGGCAAAAGTTGCCGCTAAAGCGGCAAAGGCCGCCGCGGCGAAGGCGCCGAAGAGGCTCCGCGCTCCTCGCTCCACTGCCGTCGTCATTACGGTGACGGCAGAGGGCAAGGCGAAGGGCGTGGGGTACGCCGAGGTACTGAGGCAGGCGAAAGCCTCAGTAGACCTCAAGGCCCTCGAGATTGAGGGGGGCTCAGGTGCAAGGTGACGCGCACCGGAGCGCGCCTCCTCGAGGTCTCCAGCGCCACCAACGGCCCCAAAGCGGATGCCTTAGCGGCGAAGCTGCGGGAGTCGCTAAATACGGGCGATGTCCGCGTGTAACCCAACAAATGCGCCGCGCTGCGCATTTCGGGTCCGGATGACGCGGCCACGACGGACGAGCTTATCTCCGCCGTCGTGGAGGCGAGCGGCTGTCCCCGTGATCAGGTGAGGTCAGGCGAAATCCGCTTTGGCCCCACCGGTCACGGGTCGGCAGTCGTGAGCTGCCCCGTCGCGGCGGCCCAGAAAGTGGCGGACGGACGGAGCCTCCTTATTGGGGGCTTCCTGAGGGCGCAGGTGCATCTCCTGCAGCCCCGCGAAGACAGGTGCTATAGGTGCCTGGTCGTGGGGCATGTAGGAGTGCAGTGTACGGCGGAAGTCACCGTGGGTGATCGGTGCTTCCGCTGTAGTCAGCCCGGTCACACGGCCCTTGCCTGTGACGCTCCGCCACGATGTTTCAAATGCGTGGCGGAGGGCAAGGAGGCTGACCACCGGGCGGGCAGTAAATCCTGCGCTGCCTCAAGGCCGAAGCCCCGTCCGTCCGCACGGGGGGGTGAGGGTGAGGTGGCACGCCCGCGGCAGGGTGCGGAAATGGACGTCCATTAATGGACACCCATATCCGCATCCTGCAGGTGAACCTGAACCACTGCACTGGTGCTCAGGACCTTCTGTACCAGAGCATCAGGCAGTGGTCCATTAACATCGCAGTTGTCGCCGAGCCGTACTGGGTTCACCCGGGAAGCCCGGTGGATCTGGACGGCCTGGCGACAATCTTTGGGGGGACCGGCGCGGACGACTCGCGCCTTGCGGTCATCGCTAGGGGTCCGGGTTGTGTCGCGGCGGAATACAAGGGTGTGGCTGTCGTGGCCGTCTACATCTCGCCGAGCCTCGACCAGCATCAGTTCGAGCTATGGCTCCCTGAGCTGGACGTCGTCCTCGCTGCATGCCGGCCTCGCCCTGTCCTGGTCCTGGGAGACTTCAATGCCTGGTCGCAGGCTTGGGGCTCCCGGGAAACCAGAGACAGGGGGAGGAAACTGGAGGACTGAGTCACAACACGTGGCCTAGTCATCCTGAACCGGGGGAATGTCGCAACCTGGACGCGGCGGGGGCTCAGCTCGGTCATAGACGTCTCGTTTGCGACCCCTGAGCTCGCCCGCCGTGTCCAGGGATGGCGCGTGGTGGAGGAGGAGGAGACGTTGTCAGATCACCGATATATTCGGTTCGACGTCTCCCCTTCACCAAACCTGCCGCCAGCAATTGCGAATCCCCCGGAACCGCGTTGGGCACTTCATCGCCTTGATCGGGAGGCTCTCCTGGAGGCGGCCATCGTGCAGGCCTGGATTCCGTCAGCGGACAGGCCTGCCGATGTTGATACCGAGGTGGAGTGGTTCGGGAGAGCCATGTCGCACATCTGCGATGCGGCGATGCCCAGGGCTAGGCCCAGACCGGCGAGGAAACAGGTGTACTGGTGGACGCCGGAAATCGCGCAGTTGCGCGCGGAGTGCGTTACCGCGCGCCGCCGGTACACCAGGTTCCGCCGGAGGCGTCACCGCCCAGAAGATGCGGCAGCCCGAGAGACGGAGCTCTACGATGGGTACAGGGAGGCCAAGAGGGCCCTCCAGACGGCCATCAAGCGGTCCAAAAAGCTGGGCCGCGATGAGCTGATGGAGACTCTGGAGCGGAACCCGTGGGGGCGCCCGTACCTTACGGTAAGGGGCAAATTACGCCCTAAGGCGCCCCCACTGACTCAGAGTCTCCAGCCGGAGCGGCTGGAGGAGGTCCTGGACTCCTTGTTCCCGTCGAGAGCGGAGGAACATGTTTCTCCGCGCATGGCTCCGTCTCAGGCGCCCAACGCGGTAGGCAGCGAGAACGACGTGCCCGTAGTCACCGAGGGTGAGTTAGGGGCGGCTGTACTGCGGCTTAAATTCCGCAGAAACACCGCCCCTGGACCCGACGGCATTCCAGGCCGAGCGTGGGTCCTGGCTCTCGAAGAGCTTGGGCCTCGACTAATTGGTCTCTTTAGCGCATGCCTCGAGAAAGGCCAGTTTCCCAAGGTCTGGAAGACCGGGAAACTGGTCTTGATTCGAAAGGCGGGGCGGCCGGCAAATTCCCCATCAGGGTACCGGCCGATCGTGTTGCTCGACGAGGTGTGCAAGCTCTTTGAGCGCATTATTGCACAACGCCTCGTCGGGCACCTCACACACGTGGGGCCTGATCTGGCGGATAGCCAGTTTGGCTTCCGTCAGGGACGCTCCACCGTGGACGCTATCATGCGCATTAGAGGCCTGACGGAGGAAGCAGTTTCACTGGGTGAGGTGGTGGTGGCGGTGTCTCTCGACATCGCCAACGCATTCAACACCTTGCCCTGGAGCTGCGTCAGGGAGGCGCTTATCTATCATGGAGTGCCTCCCTACCTTCGTCGAATTGTCGGGGCTTATCTCTCCGAGAGAGCCATAACTTACCCGAGCTGGCTAGGGCCGGGTCGGCGAGATGTGTCGTGCGGTGTTCCACAGGGATCGGTTTTAGGGCCGCTCCTGTGGAACATCGGTTACGACTGGGTGCTGCGTGGTCCGTTGCTCAGAGGGGTCGGCGTAACGTGTTACGCCGACGACACCCTCGTTACGGCGCGGGGAGCAACGCACCGTGCCGCAGCACTTAAGGCCACGGCAGGGGTTGCTCAGGTCGTGGGTCGGATTCGGCGACTGGGTCTTGAGGTCGCCCTTCACAAATCCGAGGCTCTGTGCTTCCACGGACCTCGGATGGGGCCACCTGCGGGATCCAGCCTACAGGTGGGGGGCGTCAGCATCGGCATCGAGCCCTCGATGAAGTATCTGGGGCTCGTACTCGATGGCCGGTGGAACTTCGGACATCATTTCCGAAGTTTGGTCCCAAAACTGAGGGGAGCATCGGCCGCACTCGCGCGGCTGATGCCCAACATCAGGGGACCCAACGCTCCCTACAGGAGGCTGTACCTTGGGATCGTGCGCGTGCGAAGCATGGCCCTGTACGGGGCTCCCGTATGGGCGGAGACCCTGACGGCCAGCAATGAGGCTAGACTAATGAGCCCGCAGAGAGTGATGGCCGTCAGGGTGATAAGAGGATACCGCACGATCTCCGGTGAGGCGGCATGTCTCCTAGCCGGGACCCCTCCATGGGACCTGGAAGCGAGAGCCCTTGCGTCACTGTTCAGATGGCGCAAGGAGGCGCTGGAGCGGGGCCAAAGGCCTGCGTCTCGAGAAATCGAGGCCCAGCGGACCCTGCTCCACCAGGAAACCCTGGAGACATGGAAGATGCGACTTGAGCAACCAAAGGGGGGATTCGCCACAATCGCGGCCGTCAGACCGGTCATGGACGAGTGGCTGGAGAGAAGACACGGTGCTCTCTCCTACCGGTTGACACAGATGCTTGCCGGGCACGGTAGCTTCGGTAGGTATCTGTGGCGAAAACACCGGGAAACCACGGCCGAATGTCAGCACTGCGAGGACCGCAGCGATGACACGGCGCTCCACACGCTGGTGGAGTGCACGGCGTGGGCACAACAGCGACAGGTCCTCGTAGTGGGTCTGGGCGTGGACACTCTCTCGCTTGAGGCCATGGTGCGAGCCATGCTCTCCAGCGGGAGTAAGTGGGACTGCGCCGCCTCTTTCTGCGAGCAGGTCATGCTCGCGAAGGAGGCGGCGGGCCGGGTGCGGGAGAGAACTCTCCCACCCGAGTTCCGCAGTCGGCGCCCTGGGCGCCGCCGACGTGTCTTCGCCGAGGACTATCGGCCTCCATGACCGGGGGTCTGAGGACGGTGAGAGGGCCGCTCACCGTCCTTACAGAAGCAGACCCATGACGGCAGCGTGACGTGAGCACTCACGCACGCCCCCCCTTAGAAGCGGGGTCACACCCGAAACCCCCCATTGACGCGGGATTGCAACCCGAACCACCCTCTGGGCGAGGCCGCATTGGCGGCCGTAGGTCCGTTGGGAGTCACGGGACATCCTTCCTGAGGGCTTACCCGGGGCTCTCAACCATAGGCTGTTGGGCGTTACGTGAGGTTTTTTAGTCGGTAAGAGTTCGGCATAGCATCCTACGAGGATTTTCCCTCACGTTAAAAAAAAAAAAAAAAAAATACTTATATTTGCAACATCGAAACTCACTCCGTCTTTGTACAGTTGAATATATTACACTCTAAATAAAAATAACGCCATCTTAATGGAATTAAATTGTGAATTAAATTGTGGAATGTAAGTACAAGTGTGTGTTTCAAAAATGCATCTTAATGGAGTTTAAACCGGCGGTGTTATGACTTAATATACCTATTTATGTAGCGTCTCCATTAATATTTAGTATGGAACCCCCACGAAGATTGTAAAGTAAAGAATATTTGAGAATAGACTTACTTGATACGCGTGCTAACGAATAATATGGATGTGTTTGGGTTCCTTGATATTGGTAAAAGCCTTTTTAGGGTTGCTCTCAAATAGGGTGAAAACGAGACCCAGTTATTGCGGAGATTTTATGTCCGTTCGTCCGTCAAGAGGTGTGTATGTGTCTCATGAACCGTGATAGCTAGATAGAGGAATATTTCACGTACAATGTATATTTCTGTTGCTGTTATAACAACAAGTGCTGAAATCAGAAAAAAACCCACGTAATATGACCCCATTGCCGTGTGAAAATATTCGAACTGCTATAAAGTCATTAAATTTGTTTAACAACTGCCTTATTACTGACAGCTTTACGTGTCATCTGAAATACGGAAATGCTCGTGGACATTTCACAAAGTGGTCACCCATCTCAAACTGTTCCATAAAATGCTTAAAGCATTAATGGTTTACGGAACACTGAGCAAGCAGGGTTTACGATCGCTATAGTCAAATAAAATGTGCCGACAATAAGCACACATATTAAACACGGGTTGGAATGCTTTGTAGACATTTCAGTACACGACTACGAATGGTGTAAATAAGTACCTCTGGTTTTACTGGTTTCACTTTCTATTTGGCAAAAGCGTTTTTTTTTGGTTATAGGAATTTTTCACACGAAGCTTTAATAGAAGAGACAAAAGAAGGCAGACAGTGGTTCAGAGTATTATTTTAGTTTTAAGAAAATATAGCTTAGCGAGGTTAGATGTAAATTTAAAAAGGATCAAAGAAATCAATCAAAGAAATTCATCAAATCAGCCTATTACAGCCCACTGCAGGGCGTAGCTTTCTCCCAATTTCATTTGGAGAATCATTGACCTTAATTGGCTGTGGAGGTCAGATGGCAGTAGCTTTGCAGAAAATACCGAAGTTCACCCGCATCCCTGCTACACTGGAAAGCCGACTCCAACGGGTCAGGTACAGGAGTATTTTTTTTACGCGAGGAAAATCCTACATGGATACTATGCCGGACGGAACGTGAGGAAAAACTACACGTATCCTACCTAACACGTAGCCTACGGTTGGGAGCCCCGGGTAGGCCGTCGGAAGGATACCCCAGGACTCCCAACATACCTACGGCTAGCACAGCGCCCTTACCTAGGGGGGGTTCGGGTACTATTGCGCGTCTTTGGGATGTTATTCGGGTGTTATCCCGCTTTTGGAGCGGGGGGGGGGGGGGGGTGAGTGAATCCCTCATGTCACGCTGTCGTCTAGGGTACAGAGCTTTCGTTCGGTTGGCCATGACCTCGTCCGTTCATCAGCAGGTACCTACACCACTTGTATGTAGTGTACCTTAGGCTCTGGATATCACAATAAGGCCGCATTGCACCCATTAAAGAGCATAGCTTAAATCTTATAAATATTTTTTACTGTCTTTTCCCTGACTTCGCTAACTTGAAATATTCTATTTCATCAAGTTTTATTTTCTCATAATAGTATCATAATAATCGTCAAAGGGAGCCTAAATAACTCTGTGGCAAAATTTAATAAAATCAGTTCCGGAGCTGTGAGCGTGAAAGTATAATAAAACAAACAAATTCAGTTTCTCGTCTATAATATTAGGGTAAGGAAAGTTTATGCAAAATTTTCGTAACTTTATCTAAAAAGGAATAATTATAATATGGGAAGGACGTATGCAAAGAGTAGGAACCCAACCGTTAGACCGTAAAGTTAATTACGGGTTCATATTTTCGGTAATAAAGCTCGCAAAAGGAAAAACTTTCTCAAACTTCAAGTGTGTAGACATTTTGAACTAAATACCCCGAAGGAATTTTACAATTTCAGAGTCATGTTTGAAAGTTTGATAAGCTGTAGGTACTAAGTACTTAAATAAGTACAGAGGACCAATTCTAGCAATTAATTTTCATTCGATTCTGTTTCAATTCATACCATTTTACTGTCATAGAACAAAACTGCTGTCAGTACACTACTGTCAGTTCGCTAGATGACAAAGACAAACATACAAATACTCTGCTTAAAATTATTACACCCCTCGTTATTGTCAGGTATTAAGAATGATTACTGTTCAGGTCCAACAGCGCCGCAGGAAGGAAGCGTTATTAAAATGAAACTGCACTGACTTTTTCACACTGTATACTGGATCAGGTGTACACAAAAATATCCTTTATTTTCCGTGGTCCACCTTGTAGTTCACCCAGGTGAACCACGGGATTTTTTTTTACCCGTGGTCCACCTATTAAATCCTTTGACTTATATGCTACGAGCGGTAACGAAACCATACCTAGATTCAGAAATAAGGTACATCACCATCTATCGAGCTTTAGTGTAAACAAATCAAAGTATAGTCATGAACATACCGCCCACCAAGGACATTATGGCCGATTGCAGTATTTTCGTTCCAGAAACTTTAAAATAGTATTAAAATACAATTACAGTTTCCACCGTATCCAGCAGCCAACCTTTGTACTGGTTATTATGAGTTTCTAGATTGTAGTTCATGCTAATGACTTTCAAAAGTTGTACAACTTTGCTTTAGAACTGCATGTAATTGTATTAAGTTCAACACCAGGTTGCCTCGGTCTGTCATTGTCCGCTTCAACACTGCAATAGATAACTGCGACGCGAGTGTAACATCTCTGGGCGCCGATTCTCGATCGAATGAATTATTATGCGTATGTAGGTAAAATCTCTTTTGTGTTATGTTTTGCCGTTTCTAAATATGAGACAAATAACATTTCATTAGTATATTTCCGTTTACGCATTCAAGTCGCATGGTCAAGGATCGGCGTCCCGAGGTTGTTTTGAAATTTGTAAAAGGGCTTTATTTACGTGTAGAAATCCTTTATGGATGCTATGCCGGATTTTTTTATTTCAGAATTGATTAAGGGATAGAGGAGCAGGTGTAGAGTGTAATATGTCTCAGAGGAAGCCGGCCAGTACAGCAAGTTATGAATAAAACGGTAAGCGTTTAACTTTAAGTAAATTATAGCGGGCGTATACCTACTCGGTACACTAGCATCGATATAACAAGTAATTTGAAATGATATTAAGCACAGCCGCGACTTCAACCCGAGCATAAGCTACCAATTATGTGCGAAATTCAAGTTTCGTACTGAAATTGGCTTCCTCATACGCGTCTTATGACGTCATCCGAAGTTACCTATATCAGTGCCAGTAGGCAGAGATATAATAACGATTATATTACACCACAGTCTTGTAAATATACTACATGGATGCTATCCTTCCTAACAACCAACGGTTGGGAGCCCAAGGTAAGGCCTCGGAAGGATGTCCCCAGGTCTCCCAACAGACCTACGGCTACGAGTATCGGATTAACGTTCCAGGCTGTACCACTGCGCCCTCACCTAGAGGGGGTTCGGGTGCTATGGGTGGATTTTGGGGAGTTGTTCGAGTAGTATACGTGTAGTTTTTAGTCGGTAGCAGTGCGGCATAGAATCCCTGTAATTTTTTCCTCACGTTAAAAAAGCAGTAATCATATTTTGTTCTTCAAGTAGTACTTCAATCTCTTCAATAAAAGAACCCCAACGAGTTATTAGTTTAGTATTCATTAAGCTAAACAAACGAGTAATTAAATCAATGAAGACGATCTAAAGTAAAAACCCTTTGAAATTTGCTTCAAGGGGCCAATTAATTTCATTGTAATCAATTGTAATGGAGCCATTGAATAAATTCATTCAATTCTACGACTTCAATTAACGACGTGAAAGTAATAAAAGCGGCCAAGTGAGAGTTGGAATTGCGGATGGAGGGTGCCGTACCAAAAAACTTAAAAAATCACGTTTTTTTATGGGAGCCATTGTCTGAGACATCATCTGTGAAAGTTTGAGCTCTCTAACTATTGAGGTTTCTGAGATACAGACAGCCAGACGGAGAGATGGACATCGGATTCTCAGTAAGGGTCCCGTTTCAACCTTATGGGTACGAAACCCAAAATGAGGGTGTTCATTATTGATAGCAGACAATTTTGGTGATCGTCTAATACTTTTATGAGTTTCAATCTAGTTGTGCCCTATGGCTATGCCTGTGATGTACGACGGAACCCGTAGCACCTATTGAATTCATACTTGTCCGTATTTGCAATAATGTAATGGGTGTCATAAGGAAAGTTATTGGTCATTCATAATTTAGTGATATAGTCGGGATTTCATGCGAAATACTACTACTTACTTGCACCGTCGTTTCGTACGCGTTGCAGCGTCCATGGTCGCGTTTAGACTCCCCTGAGAGTATCGACTGGACCATAGACGCCGCAACTCATTCTAAACGTCACGTCGGTCAAAGTAAGTAGTAGTATTTCGCGTGGAGTCCTGACTTAAGTACCTCTAGTTAAAAAATCGGTTGTCTGTAAAGTCGGTTTACTGACGATAGTTGATCGTGACAACTCAGCCTTAAATGATACGCCTCAGAGCGAGGTAACGCTGCATACGTCACGTTTTTTCGTGCGTGCAGCCGGTTCTATCGAATTGTAAGATTAGAAGACACGTCAAAACTGCGATACTTTACAAATGGAAGTAGGTATTTGACTGTACAAAGCCAACTGTATTTTATAACGTATAATCTGAAATGGTTTACAAGCAGAAACTTTTAAATTACACAATCATTTCATTAGGAAGCTAAACAAAAGCCCATTAAACGTCTCTTTTCGTTACTTTGTATTTTCAGTTAATGTTCTATCAAGACAGGAATTTACATTTTGGGTCATCTTTTTACCCGACTGCTAGAAAGCGTTATGTTTTATACGGTGTCGATATTTTTGATTCTAAGAAGTTTATATCTTTACCTAAAACAATTAGCTTTTGTTTGGTTTGATTTATCACGAATTGTGGAGTATTTTCGGTCCTACTTTACCACGATCGATGGATAGAAGGGTTAGTCTGATGACTCAGCAAAGTGAGATAACAGATAAACTTAAAGATTACATACAAAGAAAAAGAAGTATTCATACATAATAAACATATTTTCCTTGATAATATATCAAGGAAAATATGTTTATTATGTATTATGTTCGATAATGCAATAAATATGTGTAAGTAGTTTACACATATATTACACTGAAGCATGCAAAAATTATTTGTATAAGATTTCGATATGTCTTATGCTTGAGCATGCATTAATTATTCACGGACATTTTTTTTACACAACGCGTACTTATACAAATTTATAAGTAGTTGCTACATTTTACTCTCGAGCCTGCAAAAAATATATAAGTAGCTGGAAACAATATTAGCCTTTCTTATAATTTGTGAACTCCTAAGGATCCCAATCATACCTATTTACTTCTTTTCTGTCAGGGCGCCAAGATTTGTATGTTTCGAAGTATGGGTGCTTTCTATGCATAATAGGTATGTTTGTATTTAGAAATATAATTAGTATGTCTATCAATCGTCTAGATCCTATAGTACAAGCTTATATTAACTCCATTTGAGCTACATGATGTGTGAGAAAACCCTAATTAGCCCATATTACTACATATACCTACCATTATTTCTAAGGAAAACATTTTTTCCACTTTGATAAATTTAATAGCCATTATTTTGGTTTCGTTTTGGATAAAATAGTGAGAAGTGATAAAATATGAACGAGTCCATTAGCGACCAATAAAATATTTAACAACTGCAGATTAATGGTACTAACTTGTCGAATTCAAATTTCTTTCGGATATACAGTTGCGAAAGTAATTTTGTTCAAATCCTTCAGGCAATCTATAAAGTATATTCTTTCATATCAAAATTTATTGTATTTTTTGAAATAAAACACTGAAACTAATTTTTTATGCTGTTTTCCACCGTTGCAGAAGTAATTTTGTTCAAATCCTGCAGACAAACTGTAAAGTATATTCTTTCATATCAAAAATTATTGTGTTTTTGAAATAATACACTCAAATTAGATATTTTTTTGCTGTTTTTCTTGTAGGTGACTGTTAGTTTTATTCTGGATCCAAATCAATAGTAATAAAGCATTGTGTGTATGTTTTACCTTTTATTTAAACTTTTTTCTTTATTATAAATTGTCCCTGTTAACACTCACTGGAGTAATTAAGGGACCCTTAATCTCGTTTAACCTTTTCATTAATCATTCTGCAAATATTAGACGACCCCTTAAAAAATTAACAGAATGCTTTGAGATATTAACTGATAGCGAAAGGTGTATATTTTAGGGTGAGACACTTAGTATAAAGAGCTTTGTCTCTGGTTCGACTTTCAAGTCAAGTAAAAATTAATTTTGTGTTTCTCTCTAACAAAACTGACAGCAATCCTCGTTACCAATATTGAGGACATGTATCAGATAGATCTCTCATTTTTGTGACAAGCAGAGAGTAGAAAAGATCATCGCTGAAAACGAGCGATTCAAAATATCGTTTCTTTATCAAACCATAGAAACTTAAAAAGCAATGTCAGCGCACGAGTTTCTGTCCTTATACAAAACCGGGTTCTTCAAGCGGAGCATGAAGAGGTTTATCCGTGGACAACTTATAAAAAACTGTGACAGTGGTCCTCAATTAGCTAGAAGTTCTATAACTTCCCTTCCTTGTGTCGGTAACATTAGGCAAATGTATGTTCATTTATATCCGTTACGTTCATAGCATGTTGTAATTTAGTTGATCCCTTATGTGTACTTCAGGTTGTTATGAGGCTTAGTTGTAGAGCGTATCTAAACTAATATAAACACGAAAATGTTTTTGTTGGTAAATATTTTTGTTTGGAATAAAATAAACAGCTTTGATAAGAATTTGTAGTAAGTATTCGAGAACGCAACGGAGCTCCAATGGCTTACACCAACCGTTTGCATTAGGTAGAAAACGTCTTATTGACAATTGAAGTTTTGCTAATCTTTCGATGCTTTACTAATAATAGCAGCTCATATTATACAAACTTAAGTATACTTAGTAAGACTTAAGCGCTCGTGGCCCGCGGACTCAGTGTTCTATAAACGATCGCTGCAGTAAGCAACTTTCACTATGGCCGGTCCATGGATGGGTGACCATCCATGTGATCACTTTGTGACATTTATTTCAGCGTTTTCGTGCTTCGGATGGCACGTTAGCCGTTGATCCCGGTTGCCAGTAAAATGGCAGTCGTTAAGCTAAGTTGAAGGCTTTATTTCAACAGCAGGCAGTCACAACCTGCGCCTGTCCATTTAAACACGGCAATACGGCTCACCACCTATTACGTGGGACAAATTAAAGGTGCAATATGGGCATATAATATGCCTCTGCCTACCCCTTCGGGGATAAAGGCGTGACCATTGTATATATATGTTTTGCGACAAATGATGTGGTGGTTGTTTCTACCACCCGTGTTGAAACGCTGTCGTCGCTTGCAGAAGTGGCGAAATATACGAAATACTAAATAACAAATAGTATTTTATAGCCTTAAAATATAGTACTTTTTTTTATACTGCTAAGGCAGCAGAGAAGTTTACGGCCCATCGGATGGTTGTTTACCGTAGGCTATGGACGTTTGCAACACCAGAAGCATTGCACACGTGCTGCCTACCCTGGCGCAGGTTGTGACGATCATAATACTATCAATAAACCTGTACTGTACTATTATTTGTGACTGTAAACCAGTACTAAATGTCTAATTAAACTTGGCTAATATTGTGCTATCACTAAAAGCATTATAGTTCAGCCTCCATTGTTCTGTGTGCTCTCGGATACTAGTTCCTAACTAAGCTAGTCATTCAATTGTTTCCATTCGGCAAATAATAATAATATTTCGCTGTCTCACAAATTGACTCTAAGTGTCTAAACACACTATGCCGAATTTACGCGACCGAAGTTCGGCGTCTGATTTTACGTTGCGACGTATTCGGCTGATATGACACACCATAAGTGCCGAATTTACGCGGCGGAAACTCAGTTCCACAACTTTGTGTGTGTATTCAGTGTTCTCGAGCGCTGTCGTGGCGTCGTGTTGTGTAATCTACACAGTTGGACAGGCAGTAGACGCAAAACAAAGTGATCTTGTTATTACTTTCAAAGGACAAAACCCGAAAAATGAACTATTTTACAGTAATAGCAATTGCTGAAGCTTTAGAAGAAGAGAAATACAGGAAAGAATATTGGGTGCACCCATTAAATTCTATGAGACTACAAGAAGGCCAGTTTCAACGTTATGCCAAGTACAGAGCCTACCCCGATTATTTTTTTAAGTATTTTCGCATGAAAATACAGTCTTTCGACGAACTGTTATTTCTCATCGGTAACAACATTTTGAAAAAAGATACAACGTTCAGAGATTCCATTACACCTGCAGAACGATTGATGGTTACTGTAAGGTAAGTAAATAAAATGATTCATATTTGCAGATATTCATTTATTTATATATTATGCACTATTGACGAAAAATAGCTGAGTAGGTAACATTAATCAAACCTTTTGAATCTCTATCATTTTCTTTACTTACCAATATAGTAATAAGGTAAGTAAAAAAAATGATCCATATTTGCAGATATCTTATGTTATATTTTAATCAAGTTTTCATTTCAAGTTTTTATCAAACTATCAACATATTCAACTTTTGCAAAATAACACATAACACTAATCAAATAAATTTTAAATTATGTTTTCTCTACTAATTCGACACTATTCAGCCTCTAATTCAAAGAACTATAATCAACTTCTCTGGTTATCTCCTCACTGTTTAGGGTCCGCTTTCAGGGTTGTTATTAGGCAATGAGCGTGATTGGGTGTCAATATTGTGAGTTTCTAAAAAAACTTCAAGGTCATCTGAATAATGCGAATGTGCGGGTGAGTCGTCATTATTGTTTAAGTAATCCAGAGTATCAGTCCTATGACCAGAGTTATCTGAATTGTTGGTAGAGCTAATGCTTGAAGGAATATAACTGTATTGTTGCACAGTCGATGTACTTGGTATACTCGTATATTCACGTGCACAGGTAGATGGAGTTGAGAATGGTATAGGTTTGCTATACTTTATTCTTTTTATTGCAGTCATAATTTCAAATTTAAAATCGAATTTTTCACTGTCTGTCATTGTTTTCATGTCAGGTAATAATGAAAGCAAAAAATTTTTATCGGGATCATTTTCTTCATTGACAGACATTCTATTTAGTATAGATTTTTGAAAAGTTGTTAAATTTTTACTTTTACGCTCAGAACTACTCACTGCGTTCGGGGGTAGCGATAGCGGAGGTGGACTAGGAGTTGGTGACAGCGAATCACAACTGTTATTCATTTCTTCTTCGGGTAAACTGAGATTGCCATCATTATTTCTATGTTCTATGGTAATATCCAAAAAATTTAACATCTGAAAATATGAAGTACTTCTTTTCCTGGCTGGCGCGGCACTACCACTCTTTAAACTGTCTTTTTTCTTCTCTCTTGTGTAATAATCTCTTAAATGTTTCCATTTTTTTTGTAAGTCATCAACTGAAATCAAAAAAAAATGGGATTAATAAACCGAGCCTCAAATGTTCCAGTACACTAATTCGTCCTCTTTACAACGTACCCTAAACATTCCATTTTAAGCATCAAATAAAGATCAACAATGATTTTGACTTGTCCAGCGTATTAATATATTAACACCTATTGAATGATTATTTGACAGACAATTTATCCGATTATGTAATCATTAATTGATTTGGTTGAAGACTAATGTGTAATGTTGATTTATGTAGAATATATAATTTTGACATTATTTAATTAATATCATTGACAATTGTTAAATCTAATTATTTTCTATGTATTTGCTTATGTAATTTCATCTGCATGCAATTAATTAATGTTTTTACCTACTTAATAATATTATTATATCGTATGCCTCATGGCAAAACATAGTAGATCTACATACTCTCATAAGACCTGTTAAATTATTTACCTGTGTACCTATGTTTACGAAAAATAAATGAATATGAATGAATGAATGAACCTAATTCACTAATTCAGCCACAGATATTACATGTAATCACCATATTATATTTCACAACTTCAAAACAAGAGCCTCAAAAAATTAGGTCTGTCCCACGCTCCCGTGTTGAAACGGACTCGCTTGTCCGTTTCCACCAGATTATGACACAGTCGGCTTAACGTGCATTGCGAAGCAAGGAAACTTTCGCAAATCAAATGTTACAAAGTCAAGGTTACAAAGGTCACCCATCCGAGCACCAGCAATAGCGGTAGTTGCTTACTGCAATGATCGTTTACAAAAGACTGAGTCAGTGGCTATAAGTGGTTCTAGCTATTTAAGTAATATCAGTGGCCATAATTTGCTTTTTGATGGCAATTTTACTTAACTTTGATGATTCATAATGTGGAACGTGGAAATTAGAAGTAACATACGATATTAATAAATAACGTGTATTTTGATGCTGATTTTAGTAATATAGAAGTTAACTGTATGAATGCATGTTACAAAATTTGATGCTTAAAAATAATCACGATTCAGAGTTATATTAGCAGTGGTTTATAAAGAATTCAAATGGTGGCTATCCCTATCCCTATCCCTACTTCCCTACTAATTTTATAAATGCGAAAGTAACTCTGTCTGTCTATCTGTCTGTCTGTTTGTTACGCTTTCACGCCTAAACGGCTAAAGCCATTGAGATGAAATTTGGTAAAGGGATAGTTCAAGGTCCTGGGAAGGACATAGGCTACTTTTTAACCGACTGCGCAAAAGGAGGGTTATGATTTTACGATGTAACGACTCTTACGCGATAACGACTTCTACGCGGTCAAAGCCGCGGGGAACAGCTAGTAATCTATAAATTAGCTATAAAGACGCTCATTAATTGTGGCTGACTTATTAATTTAGGAGGCAAAGTATTTTTTCGCAGGCCAATAATGCTATTAAAAAGAAAAATGTTTAATTAGCACCCAAAAAAAATTGTTCACAGGTACTTGTCAACTGGAAAGACCTTCCAAAATTTATCAGAGGATTTCTTAATAGGCCGATCAACTATTGCTCATATAGTTCAAGAGACGTGTGTTGTAATTTGGAAGATATTACAACCAATTGAAATGCCTGAACCTACCGAAGAAATGTGGCTCGACATTGCAAACAATTTTTTTTCTACAACAAATTTTCCAAATTGCATAGGTGCCCTAGATGGCAAGCACGTGCGGATTGAGTGCCCAGCACTATCAGGTTCTCGTTTTTTTAATTATAAAAAGTTTTTTTCGATTGTATTGTTGGCACTTGCTGATGCCAATCTAAATTTCATTGTGGTTGATGTCGGTGCTTACGGCAGGGAGGGAGACAGTGCCATTTTCAAAAGATCTAATTTAGGAATACGATTGAGAAGAGAAACATTAAATTTACCAGTTAATAGAGAACTACCTAACACAAATGAACCAAAGCTCCCATTTGTAATAGTAGGTGATGAAGCGTTTGCTCTTGACAAACATTTAATGAGACCATTTCCAGGTAATAATTTAACCAGAGAAAAACGCATATTTAACTATCGTCTCAGCAGAGCTCGAAGGTGTGTAGAATGTACATTTGGTGTTTTGTGTAATAAATGGAGAATCCTACATTCTCCAATTTTAACTTCTCCTGATTTTGCCACCCATATTGTAAAAGCAGTTTGCGTACTTCACAACTTCGTCAGAAAACGTGATGGGTACAATTTTAAGGATCAATTTTTTGAACACGACTTAGAATCTTTATCATCAGAATCCTCACATCAGAATATCACTAATGCCACTAATGTAAGGCAAAAGTTTACGGAATATTTTAACAATGAGGGTAGGGTTGCTTGGCAGGACCGCATTGTACATTGATTGCTTGTGATAAGTACCTAATAAAAATATTTCATAAAATCAATCAACTTACTTGTTTCATTTTTCTTTTTGGCACTATATGTACTCCAATCTTCATAAAATTCTTCACCTATTTGATCCCAAGCAACTTTTTTCATTGGTCGATTACTATAACTTGCATCTCCATTGTTCCATAAACACGGTCGCGACTCAACCGCGATAATTAGTTTTTCTGAATCAAACATGGGCGTACCTATGTTTTAGTGCCACAACAAATCACATGCGTCATGCGCTGACAGAAGCGAAATGAGCACTACGGCTTAGGGACACGAAAAAAGTATCAATACTTTATGGTATCGAGTAGATTTCCTTTCGATACCAATACTTTTGTACTCGATACTTTGTATCCGATACTTTTACTTAACAAGTACTTTTCGACAGGTATCGTATCGAAAAAATTACATACTCTTTTTTTATTCATTTTATAATTTATGGCAACATTAACACTGCCATCTTGTATACACGTACAATATTATTGACTCAATAATATTGCCACAATATTTATTTCCATCCGAATATAGTCTGTTCAAACCTCAATATTACTCATACACGGTCAATTTATTGCTATATTGATCAATATTATTATACGTGTATGGGGCCGGAAGAAATTTTCGCTAAGTTCACATTGGCTGTTTGGAAAGTGGCATGGCCGCAGCATTTTTTTTTTACACAAATCTCTTCACTATCACAGCAGTAGACCTGTCAGCAGTTCTATTTTTAAAGTTCATTCCGGCCCTTGGGTGGAAAGTAATTTGTATGAGTTTTTCCCTCCCTAGGGAGGGAAACAGCATTTTCCACCCAATACTCAGATCAAGAAAACACAATTTTCCGAGTATGAGAAATGAAAATAATCTTTTCTGTTAAGAGCTTTTTAGCGGGCGGCAAAGTGATTTGAATTTGGAACTTGGAACTGAATTTATAACATTCATAGAAATCGAACGCAAATAGCTACATAAGTATAACGTAATCAGTATACCCACATAATTTTATTGTATTCTGCAAATATAATGAGTTCTACGTCGAATTATGACAGTGACCCTGCATTAACTCCTGAATGACTATTAGAAGCAAACTACGTCGTACAAATCTCATTTTTTTCTCATAGAAAGTGGACGAAAAGTAGAATATATTACACAAGAGCAAATTATTTTGCCCTCCGGCGGTGTACTTTGAAACCCTCACTGCGCACAGGATTCTACGTTAGAATCCCTAGCTGAGCTCGGGATTCTATTCGAGAATCCTTCGCTTCGCTCCGTGATTCAAAGTAGCGCCGTCACCGTCAAAATACTATTTTGCTCCCTTGTTATACAACCTACTATTTTCTATGACCATTTGGTAATTTGCATACTTACTACATAACCACAAGTCATATCTCAATAGTACTCATTCTTGCCAAGTCGTGTTACA
Organism: Miltochrista miniata; assembly: GCA_933228765.1. Taxonomy (NCBI): domain Eukaryota; kingdom Metazoa; phylum Arthropoda; class Insecta; order Lepidoptera; family Erebidae; genus Miltochrista; species Miltochrista miniata. Next base: position 21,830,667 of record OW121760.1, on the reverse strand, counting down.
ATGACCATTTCCACACGGGTAAACCGTTCTACAATGAAACTTTTGTCATCAAAAACTCAACATAATGATTATGCCAAAAAGCGCGCGTACTTACGTCACGATTAAACATCGCATGTTATTAGGCTGTATGGATGAATTGCCTTTACATTTCACTTGTGGGATTATAACAACAAAACAACTTGTATGAGACTGTATTTGGGGATCGTGCGAAGTATGGCCCCATACGGGGCCCCCGTATGGGCGGAGACCCTGATGGTCAGCAATGTGGCTAGATAGCTGAGCCCGCAGAAGGCGATGGCCGTTAGGATTATAAGGGGATACCGCACGATCTCAGGTGAGGCGGCATGCCTCCTAGCTGGGACCCCTCCATGGGACCTGGAAGCAAAAGCCAAGGGTCTGCGTCTCGAGAAATCGAGGCCCAGCGGTCCCTTCTTCACCAGGAAAACGTGGAGATATGGAAGGTGCGACTTCAGCAACCAAAGGGGGGATTGCTGCGGTCCTCGCAGTGCAGTGCACGGCAAGATTAAGTCTATTATAAAAAAATTCAGTCCAGTCAATTCATTTTTTTATTTAACAACCGATTGACATGAAATAAACACTAAATGTTAAGTAAAGCAAACCTCAACACAATAAAGAAAACCGCATTGTAATCGGTTAAGCGGGTACCGAGATTAGCGCCCACAAACGTACAGACAAACAGATACCTATACAGACATACAGACAAACAGACAAAAAATCTAAAAATCATTGTTTTGGGTTCTAATGCGTTCATAAAGCCCTCCTATGATATTATTTCTTATTTAGCTTCCAAGTACAGACAGCGACCTGTTACAATTTTATTACATAACTAGCTGAGCCCGCAACTTCGTTTACGTCACATAAGGTGTATGAAAGGAAAGGTATTTCTTCATCAGATTCATCAAACAGCGTCTGAAACTGCCCTGTTTGCTTAATCATAAAAGAGCTTAATGATTAAGTCTATTTTAAAACAATTCAGTCCACGCCTTCGGCGCGGCGATTAAGCCAACACGCCAGTTTAGGTTCACTCACATTCAAAGAAACCCCTACAATTAAAATTTTCAAAATATCTAAGTCTTAAAAGTGTTATAACTCTTTTATTTCTAAACCGATTTACATAAAACAAACGCTAAATGTTAACTGGAGCAAACCTCAACACAATAAAAAAAACCGCATTGCAATCGGTTGAGCGGTTGCTGAGATTAGCGTGCACAACCGTACAGACAATCAGATATATAGACATACAGACATACAGACATACAGACATACAGACATACAGACAAACAGACAAAAATTCTAAAAATCATTGTTTTGGGTTCTATTGCGTTCATAAAGCCCCCCTATAATATTTTTTCTTATTTATCTTCCATGTACAGACAGCGACCTGTTACAATTTTATTATATACATTGATGATGTAGGTATAGGCACAGATTAAATAATAGTTACTACGTAACAGATACATCACTCCCATACTTAACCTCAAAAATATTAGCTATAACATATCGCTACACTGGAAAAAATGCTCTACGACGTATTTAGAGAGTCGAGATTCGTGCGCACACCGTATGATTGCGTCATCGAGTGACAACTATTGACAACATTAGGGTTGTAAGCACGTAACAAAAATACATATAACTACAAAAAAACAATAAACACAGTGTCTGAAAAAAAAACTTGATAATATTTTATTACTTCTTCTTCTTTACATAAGAATTATATTATAACTAGCTGATGCTCGCAGCTTAGCCCGCGTAAAAGTTTGTTCCTTTTCCCGCTTCCAATGGGAACTTTTTCCCGGGATAAAAAGTAACCTATGTGTTATTCCAGACTACAATCTATCCCTGTATCAAATATCAGCCAGATCCGTTGAGCCGTTAGAGCGTGAAAGAGTAACAAACATTCACAGCTCTACACATCCGCACTCAAACACTTTCGCAATTAATTTTAGAATATTAGTAAGAAGTAAGATGAAAAAAAAGCAAGACTAAATAAAGCGAAATATTATTTTACTCGGGAAATGTACATTGGTTGTGCGCACTTCGCTCGGTCTGGCGTGTGGCAGCCCTCTGCCGGTCGGCCACGTTAGTTCTGCGTCATAATACTTAGGAGTAGGTGCTTATGAAACGAATTGTAGAGAGTGACGGAGGCCTGGTATAGGTATTGATATATTGATAACACGTATTGTAATCTAGCTGACCCCGCAACGTCGTTTACGTCACATAAGGTGTATGAAAGGAGAGGTATTTCTTCATCAGACTCATCAAGCAGCGTGTGAAACTGCCCTGTTTGCTTAATTATAAAAGAGCTTAAAGATTAAGTCTATTTTAAAACAATTCAGTACCTCTTATAATTAAGCCAACACTCCAGTTAAGATTTACACTCACATTCAAAGAAACTCCTACAATCAATTTTACCACACCATGGGAGGCGAGCGTGACTTTCGACCAAGCATCATTTAATTCGAGTGTTGGGCAATTGTAACATGTAATTACATTTGTGGCAAGAAAAACAATCAGAAGTGTAGTGGAAGAGTACAGTGAAGGATGATATTTTATTTTGGTAAATAATGTGGTAATTGTGTACACAGTGAACATTTAGACAATTTTGTGAGTGTTAAGAGATATAAAGTTGGTTATATTCCTGTGCAAATAATATTCGCTAACTTAAACATTGATTGTGTGAACTTTGCGGGCGGTCGTTTAATATTTTTTCTTATTGAATAACGGCGCAAAACGCTTCCGCATAGCAGCGACATCTGTTGTCGAGTGGCTGTAGACGCATCCATAAAGTTATTCTGCAGTGCTGAATCGCGTCAGTTTAACAGCGACATCTATTGTCGAATAGTTTACATTTACATTTACATTTACATTTACATTTTACACTACTTTAATTTTAAGTTCTATTTTGTGTTCATCATTTAAGCCGTTTTCGATGTGCCACTTGTTTGTCGGAATAAAATGCATTTTTCTTTTCTTTCTTTCTTTCTACAATTAAAATTTTCAAAATATCTGATTCTTAAGTGTTATAACTTTTTTATTTATAAACTGATTGACATGAAATAAACGCGAAGTGTTAAGTGGAGCAAACCTCAACACAATAAAAAACCGCGTTGCAATCGGTTAAACGGTTACTGAAATAAGCGTGCACAAACGTACAGACAAACAGATATACAGACATACAGACAAACAGACAAAAATTCTAAAAACCATTGTTTTGGGTTCTATTGAGTTCATATTGCCCCCTTATAATATTTTATCTTATTTATCTTCCATGTACAGACAGCGACCTGTTACGATTTTATTATATGTATTGATGATATGTAATAGATAGATATTATATATTTACAATATAAAATTTAAAATACAATACAAAAACACCTTTACACCTAATAAAATAAAGAATGACTAAAATGTCTAAGTCTATTGATTGTCGAACATCACTATTGTAGCGGGTCACTCTTTTTTGTATCAGTGACAGTTGCACTTGTCATTTTACTGACTGAGATTAATAAACCGACTTTACGTTTTTACGAGTATTAAATCATTACAGATTGAAAATAAGGATGAATTAAGCCATTATTTATCTACACAGGTTATACCACTCTCTTTCGATCCTCTGAAACAATGGCAAGATATGAAAGTTGTTTTCCCAAAATTGTATAATTTGGCACGAGAATATTTTTATCGATTCCTGCTACTTCAGTGCCCTCCGAAAGATTGTTTTCGAAAGCTGGAAGTACAATTACTAATACTCGTAACCGCCTATCATCGAAAAGGCTCGACAAACTTCTTTTCTTGAGCGATTGAACGAAGGAGGAATGGTATTTATAATGCTTTTGATTAAAAAAATGTGGCTTTACTCACAGGTTGTTTTTATTATGTTTACTATTTGTTATTTTTTTCATTTTCACTTACTGAATGAAGGCACAGACGATAAGTACTTACTGACTAATGTTGACAAACAAACGTATGGCCGCCATAAGTTGGTTAATCAACTTTAGTATACACATACTATGGCGTAGGTCCTGCCTGAGAAAAGTACTCGATACGTTGAGGTATCGATACTTTTGTGTCGATTCTTTTTGAGTACGATACTTTTTTATCGATACTACTCATGAGTACAGTATCGATACTTTCTATTCGATACCGTGTCCCTAACTACGGGTGGACAACTTACGCCGAGTTACGCCCGACCGAAGTTACGCTGTACGCTATGACGCGACGTAATTTCGGCATAGTGTGTCGTCAGTAATTCAAATAGCATTACAGGCGTAATTGTGCGGAACTTCGGTCGCGGAAATTCGGCATAGTGTGTTGAGACACTTTTAGAGTCTACGTGAAAATCATTTAATATATTTATTGATTAGAATTATAATGGTTGTTACGACATGCCCCGTTATACAATAAACATTTTTTTTTCTACCGCTAAGGTGGCAGACAAGCAGTCGGCCTACCTGATAAACTGGTGGTCACCGCAGCCTATGAACGTTTGCAACACCAGCGGGCCTAAAACGGTAACATTGTATGTTTCATAATATGAAACATAATTCATATAATTTGAAATACAGAACATACGAAGCATACCAAACATTTCACGTTTCATAATATGAAACATGCAATGTTGCCTTTTTAGGCCCTCAGAGGTGCCAAGTTCGCGCTGCCGACCCTGCAAAAACCTTCTAAGACTCCTTTTGAAGAACCCCATACTGCAGGCGTTTGGGAAAACCGAGGCAGGGAGATCATTCCACAACCTAAGCGTGCGCGGAAGAAAACCCCTATCGGATCTAACCGTGCTCGAACGCTCCGGACGTAGAGTGTGAGGATGAACTCCCTGTCCGTGGCGAGCGCTGCGATGATAGAACTTAGCTATACTTGTATTTTTTTACAATATTAATTTTGTAGAACCTATTTTACCTTACGACATACCTAAAGGTTATTAAGAACTCAAGTCGAATATTCCCTAAGGATAGTTCAAAATGTCCAATAAAAACGCAAGAAAAGCTATTTCATTCATCAAGAAACTTCAATATCTACATTCTATATAGAAAATAGATTTTGAATATTAAATGTAGACAGAATTGTTTGTGCAACTACTAACAATGTCAAATTGTTTAGATTACTTTTATAGTTACAGTTATAGTTAGAAGACTGAACAATAACTGGGCCACATCTATTTAAGGCTGCACCCGTAAAATACACTCCTATAACTTACATTGACCAATAAGTTATATGCGAGCATAAGTACGTAAAAACGTTACAGTGACTATTCGGTAATCCGGGTACATCCTATTGAAGACACGCCCAGGGCTCCCGGCCTTAAGCAGTAGTAGGTCACGTGTGATTTTAGTCGGTAAGAGCCGGCATAGAACCTATAAAAGGTTTTCACGCGTAAAAGGGTTACAAACAAAACCGTAGGATACAGTGGATTATAGATTTATTGATATGTAGCGGATGTCACGCGGTTTCACCCGCATAGCTCCCATTCCCGTGAAAATACGGGAATAAAATATAGCCTATATTCACCGCAAACAGTGTAGCTTCCCAACAGTCAAAGATTTTTTCAAATCGGTCCAGTAGTTCCGGAGCCTATTCGATGCAAACATACAAACAAACAATCAAATATTTCCTCTTTATAATATTAGTATAGATAAATCTTTGTACATTTTCAATTTATTCATAAGTTACTTTTCTTCCCGGCCAACCGTAACCTTTTTCCACCCTCACCATCCCAGCACTTTATACATAGTCAAAAGCATTTACACTACAGTAAGTAAATGTCTTTGTACTGAATTACAAAGTACAAGTACGAAAAAGCACTGTGTTAAATAGGTAGGAGAGGATAGAAATTATCATATAAAGTGAAAATCCGTCGGGCTTATTGTAATGTGTTCAGCCGTGTACCTATCGCTCCCACGAGTAAAACCTGTTTAAAAAAGTTGTTGACGGTTTTAGAAAGGGTAATGTATCGTTAGTAATTCTTTGAATTAATAATCTTTGTACCTGGGATTGGGATTCCATATGTGAAACCTTATGTTTGAGTACTCTGATTTAAAATGGATTATGGAATGTAGTAAATGTTACACGAAAATCGTTTCGTTTTAATTTATTTTTGATCTTAATGATTTTATGACTTTTATCTGTATACTAGCTTGTGACGTGATAGATGGGTCAGCCACCTTATCAGTCCAAATTTAGGTAGGTCTACTAAGGAGATGAATAGGAACACTGGTCGTTGATATTATATCAACGATCAGTGTTCCTATTCATCTATATTACAGTTTATTTGCAGTTGTTACAGTTCTCAATATCAATGATAGTTTAGCGAACAAGAGAGGGAGATGAGGTCTTGAGGCCCTAGACCACCAGATCCAGTGATGTCGTGCAGATGGAGTTGGTACATCACCTGAAGCTGCTGTCCTTTATATAAGGTCGAGGGGCCGGTGAGTGGTGAAGGGTATGGTGGTGCGCGCATCACGCGCGCGGCGGAGTTAGGCCGACGTGAAGTCACAAGCTGCTGTCTTCAGCTCTACCTGTTTCCACAGAAGCTTGTTCGCGGGCTCTGATCTAAGGTCTAAATTATCTCTATTCCAAATTTCATAAAATCATTTTAGTGTTTCAGGCGTGAAAGAGTAACAGGCAGACAATTATCTCAGAGAACACTATCAAAATGATCGACACTTCTGGCAGCTGAAAAGTATTAAGAGATGCATTAATTTTCTATTAAATCAGCAAGTAGCCACACCGTACTCCTATCTGGTTGGATACGACAATAGGTTTACAACCTGTCATTTATAACAATATACGAGTACAACTGGTGATGTTGTTTATGTTGTGTCTTGTGTACGGAACCCACCGTGCGTGAGTCCGACTCGCACTTGGCCGGATTTTAGGAAAATTCATTACTATGCATGTCCTTCTCTGATATCGGAAGGACGCAATGCGCTGACTTGATTTTTAGTACCGGTATGCTATTACGGGCCTATGGGATATTTGTTTTTCAATTTGCCATTTGCTGCCCTGAACTGATTAGACTAGCTGTCTAATTATAAATATTATCTATGTCAGACCTACGAAATTCTATCTCTATGACTTCTATCAATCACCGTAATAATAAGGCTCAACAGAAAGGTACATACTATCGGTTTACAGCTCATAAACTCTCGCAATAGAACTGATGAATAGGTACCTTGAAATCTTCTTCAATTTCATACCCATAATTAAATCAAACAAAGTTCCCTTTTATGTTTACAGTACTTATTAACTTTAATTAACAGTGGTTGACATTATTTCCATGTTGCATACACGCTTTTAATTAAACTTTCTAACATTGAGAGGATTATAAATTAATTAATATTGTATCAGTCTCGAAATTTAATGAGAATTTCGTCTTATTCACTTTGATCAATGAAATTTCAACAGAAGATGGTTACATGAGTTTCCAGTTTTTGCAAAGATCTTTGACGTGTACAATAATGCTTTATACATTTAGAACATTCATACCGTTAATAAAAAAAATACCAACTGACGTTTTTCACTAAGCTCCTAGCCGCTTAAAAACTAAAACAACAAGAACAGGAATCACTAGATGGTATTTAAATATATTCGCGATCATGTTTATTTTATATCACGCATAATTTCGCACAGGTAATATTTGCTCATGCGAGTAAATATGCATGAATAAAAATATCATAGGAAGCACTGGCATGAATAAATTCCATGAATAAATAATAGTTTAGTGAAGGAACCTGTTGACGTAGATTGGAAAAGTTTTATGCTTTTGATCTAAATATATTCATGATACTTGATAGAGTAGTTCATACTAGCTTTATAACTTAGGACTATGCAAGCTATATGTGAGTCTGAGTGTATATCTGTTATCGATGAACAATAATAATAATTGATGCCAAAGCATCAAACACCTCCCGGGACATCCTTCCGAGTGCTTACCCGGGACTCCCAACCACAGGCTGTTAGGCGTTAGGTGAGGTTTTTTAGTCGGTAAGAGTCCGGCATAACGTCCTCTGAGGATTTTCCCTCACGTAAAAAAAAAAGCATGAAACACTGACTTTTGTTTTGTTACATACATACATAAATTATGGTCACGCCTTTATCGCCGAAGGGGTAGGAAGCATATTATATGCCCACATTTCACCTTTTTAGAACTCGTACCACGTAATACGAGGTGAGCCGTACCTCCGTGTTGAGATGGACAGGCGTAGGTTGTGACTGCCTGCTGTAGAAATTTTTAAAGCCGCCTAAAATGGCCTTCAACATGGCTTAACTACTGCTGTTTTACGGGCAACCAGGACCAACGGCTTAACGTTCCTTCCGAAGCACGGAAACGCTCAAATAAATGTCATAAAGTAGTCACATGAATGGCCACCCATCCAAGGACTAGCTATAGTGAAAGTTACTTACTGCAGTGATCGTTTACAGAACACTGAATCCGCGGGGCCACAAGCGCTTTGCTTTTTGGTTTGTTGCTGGTATATTATGCCCCGATGATATTGTGTTGAGCTAAATTCTGCTGAAATTTTAGTTTTAGAGCTGTGAGCAGTATAAGGGTCTGTAATTTTTTTATTTTCACCATTATCTATCTGCCTATTTGACTGTCTATAGCTAGGCGACCTTTAAGCCTCACAAGAAGCAGTTCGTGTCGCAATATTTGTGTATCGACTGGGTAAAAGGTATTTTCGAAATAAAAAGATCTTTGAAGGAAACATTTAATAAAATTTGTAGCTTTCCTAAAAATGCGCGTGATTCCATATATTATGTTAATTAGGTACACTTCAGAAATACAATAAAATTTGCAAATATAAATTTTACATCTGCATTCATTTGAGCAGCGTTACAGTATATCTAAGCGTTCAGAATGAAGAGAGCTCACAATATTTTATACATTCTCCCCAGAAGCTGCTAATTTGACAATTCCATTTAATTACACAATATTATACAAAACTAACTTAGCAATTATGGACAAATACATTTAACGATTTTAGGGTTCGATAACACAAAACACATAGTTATCATGTAAATTAAACAATTAAATAGTGTTGTTATTATGTTGGGATAAGCGCCATGTATTCTCCGTTGGTAGTATCATTTTCTAACGCTTAATTATATTTGTAATAATTTAGTTACATATTTTAACTCCAATAAGTTAGCAGATAAAATATTCCTTTGAACACTCTTGAACAGTCAATTTATTCCATATGGTGGAACTACGTCCAAAACTTTGATATTAAATAACTTGTGTGTTCACAGCACGAAATATTGCATAGTTTATACAGTGTATACGAAGTTATTTACAGATAAATTTTCAATTTCGAATTGTTGCAGTAATATTCGTGTAGTTTGCCATTCTTTCAAAATGTCAATGTAATGAGAATGTATTGGATCATGATAATGAAACATTACGAATATTATGAGCACTATTATCTTCGGAAAATTAACATAGGGAAATGTGTAATAAAATTCAATTTTAGCCCCTCTCTATAAAATAAATTGCAGAGGGGCTTATGGCGAGACTTGTGTCTGTAGTCTGTGACTCTGTTGCAAAGTTTGAAATAAAACAAAAATGACAACGTCAATCGGATTGAAGTTTCACTCTCACAATAAACGTTTTAGAGAGGGGCAGTCGGGTGAGACCGTCTTACGGCTTCTTGTTGCTTTTGTGCGGATTTGATTGTATAGATACGAGTACATTATATTCTTAGAGTCATTATCTTAACCATTGTCTTATTTCCTGTAGGTGTAGGCAGAGGCAAACAATGTGAAAGCCTTAATTTAACTAGTTATATTTTGTCCCACGGAATAGGCCGTGAGCCTATTGCCGTGTCGAAATGGACAAAGGCAGGTTGTGTACTGTTGAAATTATTCAAGCTGCTAGTAAAATGTTCAACTTGTCTTAATGAATGTCATGTTATTGGCAAATGGGACGAACGGCATAGGTGCCTTCCGAAGCAAGGAAACGCTACCTATTAAATTTAAATATCACAGAAAAACTTGCCCATATTATTATATTATATTCAGACCGATCTTCAGAATAAATGTGATTTCCCCAGATAAAACACATTTTGGACCAAATTCCCTTGGCGTGGGAAAAAATATCTATCTGAAATAAATAATACCCTTTATCAATCTTCGAAACGACCTCTAAAATTGTGATTATATTATTAAATCAATTCGTTCAATTGTTGACATAATTTTTACAACATTATAGTTTCGGAAAGCTTACCTCTTGTTCAATAAACACCTTTTAAAATAAAAAAGAATTAAAAAAAAAAATATGACACGCTAAGGTGTTGCCACTTAATAGTCCATAAAAAACAGCCACCCTCATTATTTCCGCAGCAGGAATTAATAATTTCTTTCCTTGTGTCTGTTTAATTGTCTGGCACTTTATTTTATTGAGTTTAACAGAACGTCCCAAGATTAATTTGGTATCATTAATTTGCGCCACAAACAGCAGAACAGAAAAGTAAATTTTATTTCTATTTTCCGCGATCTTTTCTATGTCGTCCAAAAAAAGATCAAAAAAAGGTATTTATGATTATTTTTTAAGTACTTCGGTATGTACTTTCATATAGACTACACTTTCATTTTCCCCTAGTTGATGCCGCAGTGGTAGCCTAGGTCTGTTGAGAATCCTGGGGTCATCCTTCCGAGGGCTTACCCGGGGCTCCCAACCCTACGGTTGGGAGTTCCTACCCCTAGTGCCTACGCACTAGGTAGGAAATGTGAGGTTTTTAGTCCATAGGAGTCCGGCGTAGTATCCATGTAGAAATTTCCTAACGTTTTAAAAAAAAACTATACCTTCAAATCGATTGAAGGTATATATTGATTTCAACTTCAGTGATCACTTTCTAAGGGTCTCGACTCATCGTATCGTTTTTGTCCAGTCGGTGTCGAGACTCTAGGTCCATGGGGTCCCTGTGCGCAAAAATTTTTCAGGAATTTGAAAAAGCGCCTTGTGGAGTCGACTAATGACCCAATGGCTGGCAGTTTTCTCGCTCAGCGAATAGGTATTGCTATTCAAAGGGGGAATGCTGCAGGTCTTTTGGGCACAATGCCACGGGGGCCTTATTTAGGTTTAGTTTAGATAGTAATAATGTATATTTAATTTAATATAGATATGTAATAATTATGTTTCTCTGTAATTTTTAACAATAAATGTTTTCTTTCTTTCTATTATGACCACGTGATTATATGCCACTTTAGTAATATTATAAAAAAAACACTCAAACAGATAAATTTAGTCAGGCGCGTATGTTAAAACATAGAGGTTTTATATAAAAAAAAACACCATTAAAACAGCAAAATACTTCACGACACTCCGCGGTTAAAAACATTATGCCGTAAAGAAAAACAGCTTCAACTTAATGGAGTTTAAGCCCGGGGTGTAATGGCGTGTTATTTCTGTAGAATGCCTCTCCATTAATATTGTGAACGTTACGTACACGTGTGAGTCCCCTAGGGTGTAGGCAGAAGAGTATTTGCGTATCTACATGTTGCTAATGTATTTTAGTAAACATAGAGATAAGATAGGTAGTTCAGTTTCTTCTTTAACTTAGCATTATGTCAGCACTTCGAAGAACGCAGCGAGGCTACAGCGTTACATACGTCAGTAGAGTGCTCGAATTGGGCGCGTTAGCACCAGGTTTTAGTGGTAAGTGTAGTCACCACTAGAGGTCATGGTGCGAGCCTCCAGCAGGACAAACTTATTTCTGTGTGCAGATAATGCTCGCGATAGATGCGGTGGAGAGGGAGTAGAATAGGCCTCTCCCACACACTTGTCTTCACTTCAGACTACCGATTTCCCTCCAACGACCGGGGAGGTTAGCGGTAAGAGGTGTGGGGAGCGGGGCTGATTGTGGTCCTTATAGAAGCAGGTCCAAGACAATGACGCGATGTGAGAGTTTCATCCACGTCTCACGTCCAAGAAGCGGGATAACACTCAGACCAACCCTCAAATATGCGGGATAGCACCTGAACCCTTAAGCGAGGACGTGGTGGTAGCCAAATATGGGACATCCTTATGAGGAGTTACCCGGGTCTCCCGGTCATGGGCGGATAGTTTTTGTGAACTAGAATATTGGTGAATTCTAGAGCTACAACTTTTAGCTTAAGCCATGCTTAGAACCAATCAATAGGGAGGCGTGTACGTGGCCCTGAAAATTTCTCTTCTGTCCTTCAAACCGCCCTTGATTAAACACAACAAAAGCTTGAACGCGCAATTTCCACATCTGCGTAAGAAAAACCTCTTTGGCTGGAATGATGGTTTACTAATGTTTGCCATAATTTAAAATGCCATAATTTCATATGCCATACTGGTATTTGCCATAATTTCATTAGACATAACGCTTCAGTTGCCATAATCGTGAAATGACATAAAATGACTTTCACTAATTCCATTGGTCATAATCGATCAAGTGTCATAATAATTTAAATCAATAAATGTAATTGCCATAATTTTCGTTTTCAATAATGCCATTTTCCATAACTTTTATTCACCATAATATGAATAAAGATAATTTATACGACACAGATAATTTATTCACAATTAAACCTAAATAATAATACTAATACTAATACTTCTGGGTGGTTTGCACTGTGTCGGGGTGTTAACGATAATTAATTTTGACCTAACAATATTATGTATTATTTTCATAATTATATCAAATTTTAATTATGTCAAGAGTCGATTATGAGATCCGTTACTTATGGAAACTAATTATTATGATATATGTTGTTATAGAAAGTCATTTTATGGCAAATAAAAGTTATGACTGTTGAGTTGTTAAGGCAAACGTTATTAGTATAAATGATAATAGTGCAAATAAACATTATGATCGGGGATGATTATGGCAAACAATATTAGTGCAAATGAATTTATGGGAAACGAGAGAAGACCTGGAATGATAAAATACTATTTTGCAATAAAAAAGTAAATATGAATGATAAATCACGGCTATATGGGTATGAAAATGGAAAAGGAAAATTCTTCTAATATTTTGTGATACAGATTAAAAATGAATATTACAATATAGAAGTATCTGTGGTAGACCAAATTATGTAAAATTATGTCGTGTGATATTAACTAGCTTAGCCCTGCAATATTACCTGTTATGGCAAATAAAAGTTATGACTGTTGAGTTGTTAAGGCAAACGTTATTAGTATAAATGATAATAGTGCAAATAAACATTATGATCGGGGATGATTATGGCAAACAATATTAGTGCAAATGAATTTATGGGAAACGAGAGAAGACCTGGAATGATAAAATACTATTTTGCAATAAAAAAGTAAATATGAATGATAAATCACGGCTATATGGGTATGAAAATGGAAAAGGAAAATTCTTCTAATATTTTGTGATACAGATTAAAAATGAATATTACAATATAGAAGTATCTGTGGTAGACCAAATTATGTAAAATTATGTCGTGTAATATTAACTAGCTTAGCCCTGCAATATTACCTGTGATGTACTTTGAATAGCCCCGTGTGGCGACAGGGAAAGAGTACAAATGTAGTCACCCTTATTCATCCCGAGGGTGTCGTAAGAGGCGACTAAGGAAACACTTTCGCAAAACGATTCCTTGCGGAGAGAAGAAAAACTCGAAATGAAAACAGGTTGTCAGTAAAATGAAAATCGTTGAAATTTGAAAGCCCCATGGCTTGAAAAAAAATTCAACGTCACGCCTTGCGCCTGTCCAATTCAACACATCAATAGGCTCACCACTTATTACGTGGAACATAAAACTATAAGGTGAAATGTGGACGTATACTATGTATCTGCCTACCCCTTCAGAGATAAATTGTCATTTTACTGACAACCTGGTTTCGTTTCGAGTTTTCCTTCTCGACGCAATGAATCGTTTTGTGAAAGTATTCCCTTAGTCGCCTCTTAAGACGCTCTTTAAATGAATTGGGGTGGCGACATTTTATATACTTTCCAGTTGCCACACGGGGTGAGTTAGTACGTTAGTAGCACGGGATAGTGAGTAAGAGTAGCGTTATAAGCAGTTAGTAAGGTAGATTAGCACATTTCCTAATTCTAATTCTAAATACGGTGATAATAAAAAATAATGAGTTTACTCTGGTAACAGAACGATAATTTTATATTCATTAGACGCACTAATTGACGGCGTGGTTTCGTATGTTACGTATGTTGGGTGTCTACGTCGTAGTGTTCACTAGCTACGGAGCTACGGGTCTACGGTGCTACGACGGCTACGAAAACATCGGTAACGCTCACCTAACTGAATAGCATTGCATCTTGTTTTAATAGCTTCAAGTGGGAAGTTTATATTATATTGTATTGTAGTTGATTATTAATTAGATGGCATTCATATAAATTCATATATTTGATGACGAAGTGGCAAGTACTTATATGGCATATTATTTAGCTTCCATCATTTCAAACGTCTACATGTATTTTCACTATAAGAGTGGCTTTATGTTCAATGTTTCGAACGGGTAGGTAGAGGCATACTATACCCCCATATATCCTTGTTGTGACCTGGTGTGTTGAAATGTACAGTCGTAGGCTGTGAGTACTCTCTGTTAATTTTTTGCATGACCTAGCTTAATATAAATTTCCAAAGTACGGGAATGTGAAAATGGTCATCTTAGTGCTAATGAAACTGCAAATACTTTATTGTTTTACGGTTAGTTAAAATAATACTAAATTCCTACCAAACTACTTCTGTAAGACTTAAACATCAATTCTGAAGACACAAAACGAAGGTAATAATAACATTTTCTTTCCTCCCAACATAAATATATGTATGTTAAACAAAATAATACGAGGAAACAATGGTGCAAATGGCCCCTATATCAAAAAACACACCCCGTACCACACTTGACGCCTTTTCAGGGCTTGTCTTCTTTGAAACAAAACACCGACAAGTGACTGCTCTAACGCATAGAGCAACACGACCTATCACTTTTATCGGGAAGAGAAGCGCCATACCCCAGGTTTTTCCCCTCTGTCAAAGCATATTCTATAAATATTACGCTAAACACACACATACATATATAAGGAATGTATATGTGTGTTTGAAATTATGATTGTATTGTTTTAATTGTTTTGTGTAAGTTCCATAGTGACAGCCACTTTTGTAATGGTGTATAGATATTAATACGAATTACCCCGCAACGTATATGACTTATAGATATGTAATAAGCAAACATGCTAAGTCTACCACCCTTTAAACCGGCTGCGCTGCTCTATGCCCGAACTGAATTTTCTTTTTATTTCGAGTATTTTCTTTTTCAATATTCCTACGAAGAGTCTTACATGTATAATTTGTTTTTGTAGTAAAAAGAAAACCGTTTACCAAAGAAATTAAAGCAATTGGTGTTTTTATTTATTCTATCTACTTTTATTTAAGTTTGATTATTTTGCTGAAACGTTTTTGGGTACTGACTATGAACGAATAAGCAAAATTATATTTCTTTATCATCACCTCAAAGTCTTTTCGATCGCTTTCACGTATGCTACAGCTGGTTCAATGCTTATAGATATTTATGATATGCAAAATGACACATCGGTATGGACCTTTGCCAACATACGCCGGTTGATTTAGAGTTTACCAACCGCATGTTGACTTGAAAGACCGATGGAGCAAACAAATTCTGGAGTGGAGACTGCGACTTGGCAAACGTAGGGTAGGACGTCCACCCGCCAGATGGACCGACAACATAGTAAAGGTAGACAGGCTGAGACTGGATGCGGAAGGCGCAGGACCATGTGTTGTGGCGTAAATTGGGAGAGGAATACGGCCAGGAGTGCACGCCATAGGCTGATTTGATGTTGACTTAGGTGGCAAGCAGCTGAAGTCCTTTATGAAATTAATTTTCGAGCGTTTTCGTGCCATGGAAGACATGTTAAACCGCTGATCCTGGCTACCAGTAATATAGATGTCGTTTAGTTAAGTTGAAGGTCTTATCAGCACATCCCTGTCCATTTCCATACGTCAATGTACCGAATTGTGGTTTCAAACACTCATAAACTAAAATGACGAGGTATCTGGTGGGCGGCATGCTTGTCTTACTTTATTATTATAAAAAACCAGACAATTGCAAGTAGGCTTTGCGCACGGAGGGTTATGTACCGTAAAAGTACGTTTGTTGTATGGGAGCTCCCCTTAAATATTGAATTCTGCTTTAAGAGTTTGTTGTCATAGCGGCAACAGAAATACATCAACAATTACGTCTGTGAAAATTTCAACTGTTTAGTCTAGTACTGTTGCAAAGTTTCAGTAATAGTATCTTTTGGGTACGGAACTTTAAAAAATATACTTCTTCCTATTTGAACTAACCAGCAACGAGCTGCGAAAATCGAGCAAATAAATAGATAGTATGAGTAGATGTATGTATGTAAGTGTGTGTGTCACGCTCTTGATCGATTTCGTGATGAGAATACAAACAAAGCAATAATGTGCGTAGATACGACATCAATAGATGGTAGATTATAGAGAGCAAACAAGTAGAGCGAATCTATTCAATATATCCATTAATTATGTCGCTTGCGATAATGACAAATAAGTAGTGAAACCAATAAGCTTCAATATTAATTAACTAGGAACGAAAATGATACGTACGCTTTTATTTATATAACTATTAAAGCCTTTATAAATAAATCAAACATACATATGGTTACGCTTTTATTTTAGTATGAAGAGAGTTTACGCCCACGTTTGGGTGGTGAGCCTGTTGTCGTGTTGCAACAGACATCCGAAAGTGGAGACTGCCATCTGTTGAAAGTCGCTCATTTAGCTTGTCTATTTGGCTTAACGACTGCTAAGTTACTGACAACTGGAACGAACGGGTTAACGTGCCCTTCTGAGCATGGAAACCCTCGAAGATGAAATGTCCTAAAGTGGTCATGGATGCGAATCTAATTCGTCAGTACTCCTAAAGCTAAAAAAAATGTGCGATATATGTTTCGTCAATTACTTCAGCAGTAATCTTAGAAACCTGACGAATTTTATTGAAACATTATAATTCTTAAAACATACATTTTTATAATAAGTTTTTATCCCAAATGGTAGGCACCTACTTAGAGCAATCGTTTCAGAATAAATGGGAAATGTTCAGATAAAAGTTCTACCTCTTAAAATAACATTCAATGGTTGTTCAGATATTGTTCTTTTGTAACAATAAATCGAGGGAAGTATCAAACTTTGTAAGCAGGCTATTATTTTCAATTAAATACCATTGTTTTGAACGTAAATTACATTTTTTAAAACATTTTCATAGAGGTCCATAATAATATAATATAACTTGATTATACTTTAGGGAAAAATGATCCAAGAATTTACCAAGGAAAACACATTATGGCTTTTTTACGATAGTTTGTGCCACAGGTTACAATTACCATTTCCTATCAGAGCAGTTATACAAGTACGCTTGTCGGCCACCTTAGCGACATAAAATATCGGTCTAGTGCTAGTCCGACTCGCGCATGTAGGTTACCAATTGGACTACGCTTACAAAAGGCAAAATAATCACGTTTGTTGTATAGGAGCCCCACCCCCCCTTGTTTACGTTTAGAAACTCATGAATGCCATGCCGGGCTCTTACCGAATAAAACCACTCAGTGGCTTAGCACTGCTTAACGCTGGGAGCCCCGGTAAGCCGTTGGAAGGAGGTCCCAGGACCATTAACCGTCGACGCGAAAGAGTTTACCGCTATGAGAGTGTGCGACGGCGAAGCTAACCTGCTTGTGTTAGAAGTGAGAGTGGAACTGCCACTGATCTTAATTCCAACATCAAAATAAATATACTTTCCAAGAGACTTGTTTGTATTGACCCGAGTTCAGAAAGGGGCTTTCCCTTCGTAAAAACTTTTTACACAATATCCATACTTTATTACGTTGCAAATAAAGTTACGCAATACATAAATCGTTTAAAGTGGACTCCTTAAATTCAAATGTTGAATAAATTACAAGGAAAAAGGAAAACTTACTGTTAGATGTCATGTTTATAAATTGGACAGTTTCGGTGCCGCGTAGTGGTAAAATGACACTGTTGTTGGAGTTGTGGGTTTGATTCCAATTTATTAATTTATTTCAAAGTTTTAGTAATTAGTATTTTGTCTTTCTTGCCAAAACATACCTATATTACATAGAAACACTCGGACTCTCGAGACGAATATTTATGAATCACAAAAATTTTTGTCCCCTGGTGGGGATCGAACCCAACGACTTCGCGATCGCGAGTTGCCACGAACCAACGAGGCATATAACAATAAAAAAACTTGAGAGGTGTCAAGGGACACCCGGATGGAACGAAGTTCCTTTCGATTAATTAGTGAAGGAATTGTAATAAAATTTTATTTTTTTTAATTAATAATAATATTTTTTTTATTATTAACCCCCATTTTATTACCCCCCGCCTACCCCCCCCCCTTTCCCCCCCTCCCCCCTCCCCTATATTAAATCCCCCCCCATATTACCTCCATATTAAAGAAGGGTAGAGGCACCTCTACCCTCCATACTATAGCAAAAAGTGTCGTGACAACTTTTCGTAAGAATTTTTTCCGTCTAGCCCCCTTTCACAACGCGCGATAAGGAACTTCGTACCAAAAAGTAAGTTGATTTTTCATAGCATAAGCATTTATTATCATAGCGACTAACTAGGGCTCTTTAAAAAACAGAGAACTCTCTGAACGTAAAATCTAACACAGTTAAAGTTTAATATTGGAGGTGAATCTTTATATGAACTTTTTCTGTAAGTATAATTATAAAGTTATTTCTAATGAATTGCTAATAAATTTCTATGACTGTAAAATCTCTAGTTGAACTAGATGGTAGTGTGTAAAATAAAACAAAATACTTCCGCAATATTTGTATGAGGAATTTGTAAATTTAAAACACTTTTACTCGTCATTTGTAACAGTGATAAGATGGACTTCGGAACTTAAAAGACAGATTTGGAGGATGAAAATTTGGTTAAATGTTGATGATTATTTTTGAAAGCTTTTTGAGTAAAATAAATAAAATATTTATTCCTAGTACAATCTCTGACAACCCTTTCAAATGAATACGCCCAGTAAATAGTGAGAGTAAATGCGTAACTCAATTCCCTGTCATGTGTATCTACGTTATCAATAAAACCTTCACCCCGGGGAGAGCTAATAATCTTGATAATATTTATCTTTAATTTACCGACGAGAGAACTGAATTGCTATGTTGTGTTATTCTGTACTCGCGAAGCGCTCGTTGCCCTGTGGACTCAGTGTTCTGTAAACGATCACTGCTGTAAACAACTTTTACTATGGCCAGTCCTTGGATGGGTGATCGTCCATGTGACCACTTTGTGACATTTATTTGAGCGTATTACACCTTTAAAGGTTTAAAAATACTAGCACTATAAACAATTTCATTGAATGAAACTTTGAAAACTAAAGCCTTTTCAAATATCAAACGTATTTTAGTTCCATTATTCAATTTCAATATTTCTCAAGCGGTCTTGATAAATCGTCGCAATGAATGTACAGTCACGATCTTTAATTTTGGAACCTTTTACTGGAATTGTTTGTATAACATTCACAATGCAATCTGGTCAAAAAAATCCACTTTACTAAGCGCCATAGAGCAACGCGACCACTACAAGGGGAGTAGACATAGCATGTTTACACATATCTGTCATAATGTTACGGGGGGAAATCGTATTCATATACACCTCTACAAAAGCAATTGGCGAAACTTACAGAAAAAAAAACTTATAATTTCAGGTACACACATACATATTTCGTAATCCTTTCGGAGCCCGCTTTGACAGAGGGGAAAGTCTCAGTATGATGCTTTCTCTCCCGATGGAAGTCACAGCTCGTGTTCGTCTATGCTAAGCGGTTACACTTAGAAACTCTGAAGAAAAATGAGAAACTGTTCTGTAAGTTTATTATTCAACAACAATAATTTCTTCTGACATTAATGCGTTAATAAATCTGTCTGTTATGCTTTCATGTCTCAACAGATTTTGATAGAATTAGGTATAGAAATAGAATAGATATTGGAAAAAGACAATTATCTCCTCCTTTTAATACCGGGAAAGAGAGTATCAAGAGTAAATTTATGTTAAACTTCTCCATGTGGGCGGAGTCGCGGACATTAGCTAGTAATCTAATAATCTTTCTTAGCAAGTTGCACTCAGGTAAAAACAACTGCTACGAAGCCTAAACCTCAATATAAAATAAGTAAATAAATGGTTTAAAAAACCCTAGAAAAATACGCTTTTATAATGCACGAAAAAAGCAAAAATAAATTATGGATCGTTCAAGTTGCCTCCATTTCCAGGCTGAAGTGTAAACTATGTGCTTTTAGTTATAATATTTGATTGTAAAAGCGTGGGGCACTGGAACAGGAAAGACTTTCCTGGCGGAAGCTGCATGATGTCTTGTCAGATTAAGGATAAGGTCACATTTATAAAAGCGTGTTTTTCTCGTGTTTTTAAACTATTAATTTACACTGTCACGCTATTATATATCTATCTATTGTGACTTTTACTATTATTAATATAATTTTATATTTTAGAAATGTATTAACGATGATAGGCTTTAATTGAAATGCATAACACACTTACTTGAAAAGTAAAGTAGTTAATCCACCAGTTTTTCGTGACGCCCGCGTATTAGGAGCAAACCTATTACCGTTACGGATCTCTAATATATAATTCATAGGTAGATCCTTAAAGTTTCGGCATTCCGAGAAATTTAGTACAACATGTAGTAATCATGTAATAAGAATACAAACGCATATATCCCCAAGCGGGTTATCAAAGGTAACCAAAGATATCTCGTTCTCGAACAAGAACTCTAAATTTTTGCCACTGTTAACGTATTCCCCTCATGTATCTACTTAATTGCCTGAAAGAAGAGGCGTTCACTTTGGCAGCATAAACGTTATGCTCTTGTGCGAGCTCATGCAGCTTTCGCCAGGATTTTTATTATAAAAGGATTAGTATTAATAGGAATTTGCTTACAAAAAAGTCTTTCTTGTTCCAGCGCCCCACGCTTTTACAATCAAATATTATAACTAAAAGCACATAGTTTACACTTCAGCCTGGAAATAGAGGCAACTTGAACGATCCATAATTTATTTTTGCTTTTTTCGTGCAATATAAAAGCGTATTTTTCTAGGGTTTTTAAACCATTTATTTACTTATTTTATACTTTTTAGTCACAACATTTATACCTTTACCAGCTGTTATCTGCGGCTTCATCGGCGTAGAAGTTGTTATCGCATAAAATCATTACCCTCCTTTTGCGCAGTCAGTTAAAAAGTAGCCTTTGTCCTTCCCTTAAACTTAAACTATCTTTATAACAAATTTCATCAAAATTGGTTCAGTGGTTTAGGCGTGAAAACGTAACAGACAGACAGACAGAGTTACTTTCGCATTTATAATATTAGTAGGGATTTCTGTATTACATGGTGTTTTGTCTGAGTTCGACTAATGTGAAAATATTTCATTATTACTCTAATACACATACATTTTATGCAGGTACCTATGTCAATATTTACACTCAATATTAACTTCAATATATACTAAGTTTATAACAAAGGTAAGGTTATAACAACCTTAAACCCTAATCGTGGTCAAAGTTCATTACAAGACTTTTCTAACAAATCCAAACACAGCTATGATACGATGTTCAATCATGAAGTTACAGTTCATATCTTATGACTCCATCATCAGATCAGTTTGACAGCACCATATTATTGTATTGTTATCAGAACTACAAACATCTGCCAATTTTCATGACGCTACGATCCTTGGAAGATGGTTAAATTAGTTACCTGAGATTCCATTGCATAGTTTTACAAGTCAATTAAAAAAAGGTTTGTTAAAACCCTGAAACCTAAGCCTGGTCAAAGTTCATTACAAGACTTTTCTGACGAATCCAAAAACAGATATAATACGATATTCCATCACGAAGTTCCAGTGCATATCTTCCCGCTCCATCATCAGATCAGTTCGATAGTACCATATTATTATACTAGCTGACCCGCGCAACTTCGTTTGCGGCACATGAGAGTTAGAAAAAGAGAGGTATGGTATTAATATTTTGAGTAATATAATGTTTCCCGTCGCATTTACTCTCGTCGCGCCTAGTCTCGTGGCGTCGCTTATATACATGAGAGCTGACCCGGACTACTTCGTTTGCGTCACATGAGCGAGAAAGAGAGAGGTGTAGTATTAATATTTAAGATGATATAATGTTTCCCTTCGCACTTACTCCCGTCGCGTCGCTTATATTCATTAGAGCTGACCCGCACAACTTCGTTTGCATCACATGAGATTGAGAAGGAGAGAGGTGTGGTATAAATATGTAAAGTGATATAATGTTTCCCATTGCATTTGCTTCCACCCGTCCTTTTTTTGGTACGTAACTCATGTGTGTCCGACTCGCACTTGGCCGCTTTTTATCGTTCAGTTGATTAGCTACCACTGCAGACCATGTTTACCTACTCCCGTCGCGTCGCTCATACTTCAAAACTTATTAAAAGGGGTTATTGTAAGTGAACCTTAAAGATAGGCATATGCTGTTGACGACATTTTTTGTAACATTTAAAGGGGAACAGTTTTGTATTACAAATTTTTTACGTAACTTTAACCATTTACGCAACGTACGCAGGGGAAGGTCTCAAAATAAATAAATTTTTCCCCTTCTCGAAACATTATTTATGGCTGCTCCGCTCCTATTCGCATTAGCGTGATTTTATATCGCCATTAGCCATCCTCAATAAATGTACTATTAAACTGTAAAATAATTTTCGAAATGCAACCAGTAGTTTCTGAGATCCTAGGACAAACAAACTCTTCAGTTTTATAATATTGTGAGCAAACCTTAAGAAACAGACAAATTAGGTTATTGTGAGCGAACCTTAAGCGATAGACATAAGCTGCCACGGACTTTTTTTTAGAACTTTTTAAGAGAAACAAAATTGTAATACACAATTTTTACGTATCTTTAACTATTTACGCAGCGTACGCCTCGAAAGCTCTCAGGCGGCAAAAAATATTCCCCGTTTTCGAAACATTATTGATTGCTGCTTCGCCCCTATTCGTCTTAGCGTGATGTAATATAGCCTATAGCCATCCTCAATAAATGGACTATCAAACTGTGAAAGAATTTTTGAAATCCAACCAGTAGTTCCTGAGATCCTAGCGTTCAACCATACAAACAAACAAACAAACAAACAAACAAACAAACAAACTCTTCAGCTTTATAATATTAGTATAGATTGTCATCAGAACTACATACAGCTGCCAATTTTCGTGACCCTACGATCCTTGGAAGCTGGTAAAATTAGCTACCTTAGATTCCACTTGTTTTCAGAAACTATTTTCCGGCTCCATCATCATATCAGTTCGATAGAACCATATTACTGTATTGTCATCAGAACTACATACAGCTGCCAATTTTTATGACCCTACGATCCTTGGAAGCTGGTTAAATTAACTACTTTAGATTCCACTTGTTTTCAGTACCTATCTTCCGGCTCCATCATCATATCAGTTTGACAGTACTATATTATTGTATTGTCATCAGAACTACATACATCTGCCAATTTTCATGACGCTACGATCCTTGGAAGCTGGTTAAATTAGCTACCTTAGATTCCACTTTTTCCATCAAAGTTTCAGTGCCTATCTTCCGGCTCCATCATCATATCAGTTTGACAGTACCATATTATTGTATTGTCATCATAACTACATACAGCTGCCAATTTTCATGACCCCACGATCTTTGGAAGCTGGTTAAATTAGCTACCTTAGATTCCACGTGTTTTCAGTACCTATTTTCCGGCTCCATCATCATATCAGTTTGACAGTACTATACTATTGTATTGTCATCAGAACTACATACATCTACCAATTTTCATGACGCTACGATCCTTGGAAGATGGTTAAATTAGTGTCCTTAGATTCCATTACATTGTTAGTTACATACACGACGACCTAATAAAAGCGTATTAATGAATAAACACTCCCTTTCACACTAATGTCAACTAAAATAACAAGAACTACTATTTTGCATTCTGGAAGTCTTCGTGTGGCCTTAATGAATTCAGTGGTCGGAAAATACAGTTGACGCTTTTAACCGTCCCATTTTATACGTTTTGAATTTCGAATGGAATAATTCTTTTCCATTTTTAAACCTTGTTTTATTCGCCCTTAACCTAAATAATGCATGTATCCTTTAAACTGAAAATAAAGTACCTATCGAAAGTAGGTACCAAGTACTAAAGAAACGGTGTTTTAGAAGTAAAAATACACCTAAATCGATTTAAAGTGCAGGATCATTCAAACCTTGTTTAGAGAGACGGTAAAAAACTATTTTACATTTTAAAAATCTAAAGAGAGTCTCTTTAGATTTTTAAAATGTAAAATAGTTTTTTACCGTCGCTCTAAACAAGGTTTGAATGATCCTGCACTTTAAATCGATTTAGGTGTATTTTTACTTCTAAAACACCGTTTCTTTAGTACTTGGTACCTACTTTCGATAGGTACTTTATTTTCAGTTTAAAGGATACATGCATTATTTAGTGTTAATTCAGATCAGATTAATTGTATAAAATTGATTCGTAAACAATTTGCCGCCTTTCATAGTATACCGTAAATAAAGAAGTGATCAACCTTTTTTTATTTAAAAAACGACTTACCAACCGGCCTTTTACAACAGTTTATCTTTCAATATTCTAATACAAAATCTTTTAGAAAACTTTATGAGATGACGCGCTAAAACATTATTAACGCTGACTCAATCTTACAGGGTGAGGTGGCAACTTCTCTATAGTTTTCCACTCAGCTACTCGACAATTTTTCCAGTTAGTCGGCTGAAGCAGACGACGACTAATAACATTTTGTTGACAGCCCTCCACGGTGTGACAGGGATGGCAGTCTTAGATATGGTTAGAGAGTTGATAGTACCACTTAAAAATATTTTAGTAATGATCTTATCACACAGTACTTTGAACATCTTGGATAAAATACAGGAAACAGCTTTTAAATATTCTTACCACAGTAAATTGCACCTAAATGGTGACTAATGAATTGTAACATTGGTTAATAAGTACTTTCACAAGCACCTGTTACCCTTCTATTACAACCCTGGGTTTTTAAAGCGACTTAGTGCCGCCAACTTCCATACTGTGAGAGTAACCCCTAATCGCTAGATGTCACCATAGCTTTCCATCAGGCGGGCAGCATCACTTGGATGAGATAGATAGGAGGACTCAGAAAGAAAAAATATCTCTAAGCTGTAAATTCTTCGTGGAATGCAAAATATTCATACGACATATTTAAAAATCTGCTACTTACTTATTATAAACGAGTAGAAAAAGTGCGATTGATTTTTGCTAATAAAAAAACAGAGTCCCAGATTCCCCATTCTCATTACGTATAATCTCGTTTCTAAATATTCACAGACTATAATAAAATTGAAAGTATACTTAGTATGCACGTTACCAATACTAACTAAATTTCGTTTACAATTTGCTAATGCTGCCCACCTTAACAGTGTATTTGTTTAATTATACTGCGATGTCCCCAGTTTTTATATATTCGATAAATAAATAAACATGATTGTAATACTATTAAATCATGTCGTAGTTATAAGATTTATGCATCTAGTTCTTTAGAGACTGGCTGGTCTTAATCTGAAAAGGAAATAACATTAAGAACTTATAGTGGTTTAAGCTCTATAGTTCATCAATAAGAGCGTTACCCTTGATAAGGTCAACTCTCGTCGGAAAAATGTTGGTTATATTTTATAAACTGTTATAAAAAAGTTATCTGGATTAGTAAACCCTTTAATTTTCTCAACCAAAGTAAATTTTCTTTTCTAAAGTGACAGATTAAGTTTGAATATTTCTAGTCATCTTATCTTACTGCTCTATAAAGTGCCGCCCACCGCCATCACGTTAGGGGTTGAGGGTGCCAGTATAAGGGCTGGAACAGTGTCGCAGCGTTCAATCGCGCCCTGTAACGCGTCCCGAGCACTCGGGCGCTATTCTACTGCCGACAAAAGCGACCGCGCGCGTATGTATCTATAAAGTTTTTTTAATATTTTCTTATTTCTATATTCTAAAGTTTTTATTTTTATCAGGTTAGTATTATTTTTCTTAGTTTCTTCGTAAAGGTGAGTGTCGTGTTTTGTGTGTGGCGAATTCGGTGAGTTTTGAATTAGTGGTGTTTAATTCGTGGGTTACAATATGGATTTATCTATATTGGACGGTCTGTTTTCATTTCCGAAACGGGTAATGTATTTTTAAATGGTTGGGTGACAATTTTTGTAACGTTTTTCTGGCAGAGTGTTTGATTTTAATCTGTGGTTATTGTGTTTGAAAATAATTCTGCTTTAGGTGAAAATATTTTTTTATTATCGTATAAAATTACCATACACGGAATGTTTATTGTATGTAAATAAGAGACAATTCAAATTGAGCTTCTGAATTCATGCATTTCAATGAGCTTTTTTTTCAGGCACTGTTTTACGGATAATTGTTATGTGAAATGGTTTTCGATTCGATTCCCTTTTTACGTAAACTGCTGTAGATGAGTACGGTTTGTTTAATTAAGGAAATGGATCCAACTTTATTGTTAGGGCGCTTTTATTCAGCGACGTCCTTGGCGAAGCTATAGAATTAATTACGTGTATGCGGTCAGCTGGTTACTTATTATTTTATTAATAGCCTATGAAACTCATTATTTTATTTATAGCCTATAAAACTCATTCCTTATGTCGACGAAAGTAAATATAGGTGCTATGACGTCGGACAAAATTAATAGTTTATAGAAAAAGAATGTGTCTATTTTTCGAAACTGCTAAAGGAATTGAATTCTATTATATTCAAAGTACACAATTTCTCTATTACTATTCTTCTTCATTATTCTTTGGCAATGGGTACATCACCATTCAAAACTAAATATGGAGAAATATGAAGCTATAGTGTACCTCTGCCTAAACTTTTACGTAAAAGCACATGATAATTTCTCACTTAAGGCCGTTGGTAGGGCTAACGACCTTGACCATACAAAACGCGCGTCCTTCACGCTAGGAAATGTACTAATTTATAGGTTATTTTAGTTGTAATAAGTTAATACGCATACCTACTTATTCAAAATCAAAGAAAACCAATTTACAGGTGTATATTTTCTTCATAATATTTTTTACTTTCGCGTCGATAAAAATTGAAGCCATAAAATGTATTCATCTAAAAATTTGGAGCTGACTTTATGATCGTTTTACACGATATGTAGTTATAATTCGGATACAATTTACAACAAAACCATTTTCTGACACACATCTTGTAGTTTAAACATCTATTTTTGACTATAATTTTCCGTTTATTTATGCAGACAAAAAACGCTTTCATTTGCACCTCTATTTTGTTATTTTTTAAACTAGTCCCCTTAAGTAGGTAATTTCTTTAAACTAAAACATAAGCTCCTCCCGGAATCTTTTTGGAAGGACAGCTACTCTATCCGTTTCGTAATACGAGCATGATAACGTACACCATGCCCTCCATTAACCGCTCCTCTGAGGACAGTTTTGAGACCACAATGTAAAATTGCTGCCAAGTTGTACAATATAAGCTTTTTGTATTTAAAGTTTACTACCGCAGTCAAAAGTCGTTAAACGTTAGAATTTACGTCATCTACGTTATGAGGTTCTTCAAAAGGGATCATAAAAGTTTTTGCAGCGTGTGCGGTCAGCTGCAGAGAAAAGTATACAGGGCCGGCCTATAAGTACAGAATTTTCGTAGAAAATATTTGATATAACCATACCAAATTTCATCAAAATATATGAAGATATTGAATCAATTCTTACAGGGCGGCCTTGCATACATTTCTCTGCAGCTGACTGTACCATTAAGCAGTGATTCTTGAACATCCGTATAATTTATTGGTGAAATATCATTTTCTAACATCGGCTAACCGTGAGATAAAAGATGTTTCACCTGTCAGCTTTCATTGACGCTTTCAAGTCCTACGATCAAGAATTGATTTCACCTTTAAGGAGTTGTGAGTGGAGTTCCAAAGGTTAGACCATAAGCTTGTCTGTCACTTTCGTGAAATAAAAAAAATATAAAGACAGTCTACATTGAGAAACGTTCTTAAGGATTGCAAAGCCCGCCCTCCTTACATCGTTTAAAAACGTCTTTAAGATCTCCGGGGACTAAGCTACCTCTACTGCTGGAGGTGCACTATCCATTATAGGCAACCACGTAAGCACCCTTAACGAAGTTGAGGAGTAAGACAATCTAAAACTTAACGATAGTTGCTCATGTGCTTACAAAAAAAAGAGGGTTTGGAAGTAACCAGGAATAAACTACGATAACGAAGACATTAAGAAACGCTTTAAAGATCCATAAACGACAACTAATAATTCGTGAAATTCTTAGTATGGTGATGAACGAGTTTAATGGATTTAAGTACAAGGTGAAAGCCTTAAGGGCAGTTTGAAAATTTTCAGGAGAAATTTAGAAACATATTTATCACCTGAATTGGCGAAAACCCTTTTAACTCAACTTAACCAATGAAATATTATACCAAGTAATAAAACCACCCCAAAAGTCACGCGGGATTTAGGAAATTATGCCCTCACGAGGGCTATGAACGAGTATTCCGTTACATGTATGCTAGTTGCGATGTAGTCTTCTTGATATAAATTTATTTATAGGTACTTATTATCAAACGCACCTGGATTTGTTACTGGGATCTAACCTTTCATGGTCTATGAGCAGCTAATATTAGCAATAATAATAAAAAAAGTACTATTAGTAGGTAATCACAATTCATTCATATGAATGAATTGCAATTACGTTTGGCCGTGAGTTTTATTGCCAGGTTCTTTTCTTTCCAGTTCCATCTATTGCTTTGCGAATCTCGCAGTAAATGTAATTGTAGAAACAATAATTTTGACGTTCATAAGTGTTTCTTTTTGACCTAGGTCTATCAATAAAGATATTTTTATCTTTTAGCATTGTTAAGAATGACTGCCGTCTTACCTAGCTCTGAGCTTAATTCTATAAAGGAATCTTACACCAAAGGATCGTCCATTAGTCTTTCAGGTGTGGTTGAATTTAGGAAACTATTTCCCAACCACTTTACTCGGGACCTTCGACGTGCAGCGTCAGCTAGTAAATTGCAGTTCAAACTTTATCTACGTCTCCACTCAACTGGTTTAATGAAATATGCAGCAGCATTAAAGTAGAGGAAAACCGTATGAGAAAGTAACAGAAAAGTCAAAATTCATTCTCTGAATTCGTGAATAATTCGAGTAAAATTTCAGTGGTACTTAAAGTTGGATAGATTTTTATATAAAAGGCCCATTGTTCATAGTTATTTTCCAACTGGCATATATATAAACTTATTGTTGTATATCTGCTATTGAATAGAACCACCTTTATAACAAAGAGCAGAATTGGTATAGAACTAACCCTAAAATAATGCCTCGTTAGTTTCCGTGTTCAAATGGTCTAAATATAAAGAAACTGACCTCCTTTTCTTAATGGAAAGCTCTCGTCCCAACTAGCTGATATAAAAACTTTGATTCTCAAATCCATAAAGTCAAGTACAAAACCTTTTCTTTTACCTTTAGCGACGTGGGATTGCCTAAACAACACGGGTAGGCTCTCTCCTGAAAGTTGTTCTCAAAAATACAAAGTCACGATTGCTGTAGGGTAGTGCGATCCTAGTTCATTGGGAAATTCATTGCGACGTAAGTAACTTATTAATTTCACAATAACGTATTTATTTGTAGCCGATTTTCATAATGCAAGCTTTTTTTCCGCTTTTGAAAAACCGTTCCCAGATTCTAGTTTTAATTTAAGTCCAAAAATCAGATGAATCAGTCGAGTCATTTTGATGTTACGAGCTAAGCAACATATTAAGCACTTCGAATTATCAATATCAATGCATTTCCCCGAGGAATTAAACAATACTATTATCATGTCAGAATGAAATTTGATTTTCATCAATAATATCACTTTATTTTTACGTAACCTATTAGCAATGATTGAAGTTTTATTATTTAGAATCTACATACCTATCGATTCTAGTTTCAATTCTACAAACAGACTGCATTGGAACTTCACTCAATTGTGTTGAAACAGCTGAATGAACTAAATGTACCTAAAGTTAGTAGTAACTAAAGTCCGTAGCAAATAATATTACATTACGCTTTTATGCCAGCCAACTTTGCTCACAGACTTGGGTAATGATAATTTCTTCTACAAATGAAAGATAGATACCCACCTGGTCTCGAACAAACGCCGCTAGAATACCAATAAGGGTAATTATTTTCCCAAGTTGACTCAGGACGTGATGTCTAAAAGACTTTTATTTAAGTATAAGACCCTTGCGAGGTGCTTCGATACTTTTATCCATAAAAGGGTAAATTTCAACAAAACTCTGAACTTAACTTACTTACCGCTTTGTTCTTTTTCAAGTTAGGTCTTACACAATTTTGTGCTATCAAATTGAATTTTCTTCCTTTCAGAGAATATTTTATAAAATGCTGGTAAACTTGACTGCTGTTTAGCAATATTATTTTACGTAATCAGAATTTACCTTCTTCGTACAGTGCAACAAGTAGAGTTCTTGACATTCCTTACACATAATGTTTTTAAACTCACACGACTGTGCAAGTCGTGTGAGTTTAAAAATTATATTGATTGCGGTTCTTTTTCACGTAAACATTTCAAACTTCGCTCACCTCTCGACGTTTCGGCTATGTTACAATAGCCGTGGTCACGAGTAGACAGTCTACTCGTGACCACTATTCTAACACAAGTTTGAAATGTTTACGCGAAAAAGACCCGCAATCAATATAATTCCTTACACAATTGCCTTTATGTAGGGATGTATGTAAAAGTTCCCTAATAAATATCAACCAATACAGTCGCTTTCCATGCTGGTCAGATGGGTTGGTAGCACAGGGTTTTGATTCGATTCCACTTAAAAGTTACTTAACAAATCATTTGCCTTACGTACGCTTATAAGTTTGTGGGTAGGTGACCTGAAATTGGTAATACTGTAAATCGCGTGGACTATACAATTAGTCCCACTTCTGAGATGTAAGACCTCAGAAGAAAACACAGAGATATCATCACTCCTTTATTTTTCACATAACAAATACAATTATTAAAACTTATACACCACGTGGCACAAGGAAGAACATTGCAACAGTGTCTGGGGCTTGCGACCCATACAGCAGGTTTGAGACGGCCGTCTTTCAATGTGCATAAACGCTCACCTTCCACCGCTAACAATGCTCCCCATTGCCCATATACTTTATCTACCGACGTCTAGTGTAAGACTTTGCCGCTTTTTATAAACATTTCCCACTCTTTCATTATTTAAAGTTGCCACTGCATAAATCAGGCAAAACATCGAAACCTTACAAATATAAAAATAATAAGCACAGGTCTTGCGCCTGTAACGCCACTATCATATTGTCAACGACCAGAAAAAAAAAATGCTTACTATACTTGCTAAATATGCTCAAACTTGCTGTAAAAGCCGTATAGTATACCACAAGTCCTGGGACATCCTTCCGAGGGCTTACCCGGGGCTCCCAACCATAGGCTGCTGGGCGTTAAGTGAGGTTTTTTAGTCGGTAGGAGTCCAGCATACCATCCATGAGGATTTTCCCTGACATAATCAAAAAAAAAAAAGAAAAAAAATAGTATACCACAATTGATAAAACCAGACAATAGCGAACCGGAGTTACCCACCTAGGATTCCGTATAAATTTTCACGTACAAGTTCTTCCAAAATCGAATCGATCTTAGTTTTTGATTACGCACTTTGGAGACAATGTATTTTATTATTTCACTACAAATTCTTACCAATATTATAAATGCGAAAGTACTCGTAACTCTGCCTGTCTGTCTGTTACGCTTTCACGCCTAAACGGCTGGAGCGATTGAGATGAAATTTGGTATAAGCGTAGTTCGAGGTCCTGGGAAGGACATAGGCTACATTTAGACCGACTGCGCAAAATGAGGGATATGATTTTACGCGATAACCGACTTCTATGCGGTCGAAGCCGTGGGGAAAAGCTAGTGTATCTATGATTTTTAGATTTTTCCCAGACAGTAAAGTGATGCTAATAGGATTCTGTACCTCAATTCCGTTATATTCCCTATTGAGGTACAGAATCCTAAAAACCACAACAATAGCGTTAGTTTTA
Organism: Miltochrista miniata; assembly: GCA_933228765.1. NCBI lineage: Eukaryota > Metazoa > Arthropoda > Insecta > Lepidoptera > Erebidae > Miltochrista > Miltochrista miniata. Next base: position 21,798,431 of record OW121760.1, on the reverse strand, counting down.
TCCAGCTTGTGTTCAGTTCAATGCAAACACACAATGACTACCCCAAGTACCAAATCAGAATTGATAGGCAGGTTTCGTATGCAGTTTTTATATTTTCAGAATCGACTTTTTTCATGAAATATTTGGAGTGTGAATATCGAAATGTATATTTAAAATCAGGATTTTATATGTCAATCCAGATTGAAATAAGTTGTAACTGGCTCGAACTGTTCAAAGAAATGGTTTCTACCTATTGCGATTTTGGATCGGGTCTTGGAACTCGAAGCACCAAAATGGGAACCGGGAAACAGAAAGACGGACTGGGAAATAAAAGCCAGGAGCCGGGAACTCGGAACCCGAAACCGGGAACAGGTATCAGGAAGCCAGGAACGGGAAAATAGAACTGGGAACTCATAACTCGGGATAGCGATTTCCATATTCATTATTATGGCAGGACAAAGTCTTTCGGGTCAGCTAGTCTATACTAATATTATAAAGAGGAAAGATTTGTTTTTTTTTTTGTTTTTTTGTTTGTTTGTTTGTATCGAATAGGCTCCATAACTACTAGACCGATTTGAAATATTCTTTCACTGTTGGAAAGCTACATTCTTAGCGGTGAACATAAGCTATATTTTACTCCCGTATTCCCCCGGGAACGGGAACTACGCGGGTGAAACCGCGTGACGTCCGCTGGTATGTTGTAATCTTGATGAGTGCGTATTTGACCAATTGATAGATAAGTGGTAATTTTGATATTTTGAATAGATTTGTGAATTGGTAAGTTCTTGTATTAAAAGGTAGGTATTTTTTTATTTCATTTAGTTTGTTGTTAGCTGTTAGTTGCAGGATCGGTAGCGCCCCTGGTGTTGCAAACGTTCATATGGTACGGTGATCAGTGTGACCACCTTCCATCAGGTGGGGCATAAGCTTATCTGTAACCTTAGTGGTAAAAATACCCGGCCAAGTGCGAGTAGGACTCGCGCACGGAGGGTTCCATACCAAAAACGTCAAAAAATCACGTTTGTTGTGTTAGAGCCCCACTGAAATGTCTATTTTGTTTAATTTAAATATTAATATTTAATGAAAATACCCAGCTCGATATCTGTGAGTATTTAAAGCGTGTACTTGTTGTCCTTATTAATACAAAAAAATAAAATGGCAAATAATCACGTTTTGTTGTATGGGAGGCCCCTTAAATAATATTATTCTTTGTTGTTATAGCGGCAACAGAAACACAAAATTTCAGCTTTCTAGCTTTTTTTTTGTTTAACGAGAGGGAAAATCCTCATGAATGTTATGCCGTACTCCTACCGACTAAATAACCTCACGTAACGCCAACAGCATATGGTTGGGAGCCCCGGGGAAGCCCTCGGAAGGATGTCCCATTTCAGCTTTCTAGCTATCACCTTTCACGAGATACAGACTCGTGACGGACAGACAAACAGACGAACGGGGAAGTCTCATGAATAGGGTCCCGTTTTTTACTCCTTGGGTACGGAACCCTAAAAAACTGTCTGTATGATCGACCTCTTATTCCCCCTTTCATCTATAATACCTACCTCCTTTTAGAATGATTAAAAAATCACATTTCAAATTCCGTTCATACTCAGAAAACAAAGCCCATAAGCCTTGAATTACAGTTCAAAGAATCTCAATTACACGAAAATCCATTGTGTCTAGATAATATTGTTGAAGAAGGCTTAAAACTTCTGTGATAATCGGTCCGACTGGTTAATTAACATGAAAATGGTCCGGCTTTATTTGTTAACAGGAGCTTGTAACTTCGTTTAATGTTATTTTGCCCATGAAATACTATTAATATTTAAATACTAAGCTTTCACAGCTTTACACAAGAAAAAGATTATGTAATTTACTTTTCTCAAAGACTCAAATCGATTACGACTTACCATATATACGAATAGTTTGTATAAGGCTTTGGCAATGTCCTGGGGCATCCTTCCGAGGGCTTATCCGGGGCTTCCAACCATAGGCTGTTAGGCAGAATACTTGAGGTTTTTTAGTCGGTAGAGGTTGGCATAGCATCGATGAGGATTTTCCCTCACGAAAAATAAAAAAAAGGCTTTGACAATATTGGGGATGACATGTTATATGTGCCAACACCTGAGCCTCCAACGAAAGCATGGTAGTGTAATGCATTACCGTGCTGATAGTCAACTTTACCCATTAGTTATTTTAGTGAACTCATTACATATTTACAACAAGAAAGCCGTGAGATCGGTCTCACCAGACTGCCCCGCTCTAACACGTTTATTGTGAAAGTTCAATCCGTTTGACGTTGTCATTTTTGTTTTATTTCAAACTTCAAACAAATGATCCACGTGACCTAGTGACGTAGTTTAATGAAACAGACACACAGAATACAGACAAAATCTGGACATGAGCCCTCTGCACTCTATTTTATAGAGAGGGGCTAAAACTAAACAATACTTCTGGAAGATTGATAGATTTATGGTTAATCATATATCTTTCTTTGTCTTTGGATAATGTTTTTGTCGGGGTCTATTTCTGGTAAAAGCAATATAGCCTATTACATCAGAGTAATTCGGCTTTCTATGGACCATTAGTTTCCAAGTTTATCCATTAAGAACAAAAAATATTTCCTCTTTATAGTATTAGTATAGATTCACTGTACTGTACTGTTTCGCAACATTTACTTAATAAATCTGACCAGTTTCGCCTCACGTCATTCTCTAAGGTTAACCGTAAAGTGCCATCAATCAAGTTAGAGATTCATTTGATTTTACCAAGAATAACATTAAAACTAAGGCAAACAATAAAAGCTTTACAAAATACACGTCAGTGTGGAATAACATTAATCCAGCCATTTTACTTCTTCAAACCAAACAACTAATTTAATAAAACGCGTTCGCCCCAACAAACTTATTCTATAAATCAAAAGAGAGTTCTTTTGAGGATAACTTGGAGATAAAATTTGGAGTTATCAAAGGAAATGGACTAAAATAGAACACTAAGCTTTTCAGAAATGAAATCAATGAATGAGCTACGCGCGGTCAACCAAGTTTGAGTTTTATTAATTTTATTATTGGGTTTGTAATTTGGTACATGGAAATTCAAGCCGAGTGTGATGATAACTTTTCGCAGGCAGGGACAGGATGCTTAAGGCACAGGATCGTGTGTAGTGACGTGAAATGTTGTTTGTCTACTACTGGGCAAAGAGCTTCCCTTTGCCCAGCAGTAGACAAACTGTCATAGGTTAATTTGATTGATGGATTGCGGGTTGCGGTTTACGAAGCTTTCGATTCTCATTAGCCGTCAAGCTTTAAATATAAAGCTCATGACTTTTGGATTATTTTTTTTGTCTGAATCACCAGAATTACAGTTTTGACGATTCAAGGAATAAATACTAAACTTCTAAGCCCACATTTACATTTATATCGTGTGAAGAAGAGCTAAAACAGGTCAGTATTTAATTTTAAAGTAGAAAACTGACACCGAGATGGTTCGTTAACTTGATATAGTGAGCGGAGACACAATGCCACTATTGTTCCTAGATCTCAAAAGCCGTCATAGCAACGAAAAGCTTTTGAATTTTTTTATAGAACTTCAAATTCCCTGACACGGTCAACTGTTAGACAGTCATGAAGTTTTTTTTAAATTTTGCATCTAAGCTTTGTTATTTACATGTGATAGTTCTTACCTGCTATTTTTAGGGTTCCGCACCCAAAGGGTAAAAACGGGACCCTTTTCATGAGACTTCGCCGTCCGTCTGTCTGTATGTCCGTCACGAGGCTGTATCTCAGAAACTGTGATAGAGAACTGAAATTTTCTCAGACGATGTATGGGGATCAAGGGGGGGCTCCATACAAGCGACCTGATTTTCTGACGTTTTTGGTACGGAACCTTCTATGCAGGAGTGCGACTCGCATTTGGATGATTTTTCGTTCTCCTTTTTCACATGTATGAAGATATGTTTGTTACTTTCAGACGTTTCATCTAATCAAGTTATTATTAAAGAGAGTAGAAACTTTAAAACATTTTGAAATTCACTTTTATCTATTCGTAATAAAACATTTACGTCTATTTTCTTTGGTAAACAAGTTTATTAGAAAAGTTTAAACACAATTCTATAATGTTTTCAACGTAACGGTAGATCAGATAACATGAAACGAGCTTGTGTCAGCTGCGTGTTGTCAAAGATGTCAAATACTACCTTTTGTATGATGACGTCATGCGATATGGATCCAGCGCTGTCATTTACGTGATTACTGTGAAGTATTGAATGAAATTTAGAACGAAAATATTAACTTTCTTTAAACATTTTGTTCACACGAAATTATATTTTAAAACTACCATTCCTTTATTTAAAGTGAAAAGACGCCACGAGCATTTTATACACATTTTGCCTGCTGCGTATTGTCAGAGGTGTCAAATACGACCTTTTGTGTGATGACGTAATGCGATACGAATCCAGGGCTGTCATTTACGTCATATTACTATAATTCAAATTAGCTATCGTAATATTCGTAATTAAATGAAGTTTAGAATGAAAAATATTACTTAACTCTATAATTCTTTTGTTTAAACAATTTTATATTTTTTAATTTCATTCTATTTTTATTTATAGTGAAAAAAGGACGCCACAAAAACGCAATGTCAAATACGACCTTTGCAGGATGTCGTAATGCGATATAAATACAGGGCTACATTAATTGTATGTGGTTAAATTATGAAAAATCGGACCCCATTCATGAGAATTTGCCGTTCGTCTGTCGCCTTGTCTGTCCGTCACGAGGTTGTATATCAGGAACCATGATAGCTAGAGAGCTGACATTTTTACAGTTGATGTATTTTTATCTGTTGCCACTATAACAATAAATACTAAAACCAGAAAAAGGGGGTAGTAAGATAAGCTCCCTTACAACAAATGTTGTTCTTTGCCGTTTTTTAGCACGGACCTTCTGTGCGCGAATCCGACTTGCACTTGGCCGGGTTTTTTACTCCACAAACGGCAATAGGTGTGACCCACTGTTGAAATTTTCTTGTTTTAATGAATATCATGGCACTCTGACAACCGGGACCAAAGGGTTAATGTGCCTTCCGAAACACGGAAATGAAATGTCATAAAGTGGTCACATCACTGGTTTAAATACGTATTGTATATCATCATTTTACCAATCATTATACTTACAAATATCTTTCCTGAGCGGATTAGTTCAATTTGCAATTTGTCCCATGTTCCGAATAATGTCCAGTTCGCGATTCTATAAGTAACGTTTCAAACCAGTTCTTATTTCAGTTTCTTTTTTTAATTTGATTGTTACATTTCCATTTTGCTTGCAACCTATTGTAAGCCTAAATAAATAAAACAAATTTATGATTTTAGAATTTCATTAAATCAAATCAAAATAGAGTGTCTGCTCTTATACAGCTTAGGACAAAAGCTTTTATGGCCGATAGCGTCGTCCTTAATTAAGTGCTTTTGATAAGAGGACAGGCTGTTAAAATATAATATTCTTGTACATATTTGGCTAAAGTACTGTTAAGTTATAATGAAAGATGACGTCATCTTAGCTTTATAGATGCTGTGTTAGATGATGCCCGCGACTTCGCCCGCTTGGAATTCCGTTCCCGTTTCTACATACCATGGGCGTTCCCATGATATTACTACTGGTGTCGATTGTGCCAAGTTTCAGCCAGATCTGATCAGCCTGTGGAGGAACGGATGAGAGAGATGTTCCTTTAACAAAGGGAGGATCCTCCAGTTGCGTGTTAAATCACGCCGGGGTCTCCAGTGTGAAGGAACGGATGAGAGAGATGTTCCTTTAACAAAGGTAGGATCCTCTAGTTGCGCGTTCAGTCACATCGGGGTCTCCAGTGTGGAGGGACGGGTGAGAGAGATGTTTTTCTAACAAAGGGAGGATCTTTTTTAAACTATCGTGGTTTTCTACACTCATACTTATAGAATTCGGGACTTCACGCGAAACACATTTACTTACATTTTCACACCGACGTTTCGAGCACGTTGCAGCGCCCGTGGTCGCGGTTGGACTGAGGCGAGAATCGACGAAAACCATGAAGTAACTTTTTGCCAAACTACCCTCCGCTATTGTCACAACGAAGGATAAGGCCGGCGACACACTACACTCACTACGTCAGTTTTAATTGGCACAGTTTTACGTTCAAGTTTATTAATCACTGCATTCCACATCCCGGAGAGCTTATATCCATCATCCCTATTGAAATTTTTGTGTTTTTTAATTTCAATGGCTTCACGCACCATACGTGGATAATAGTGGCGATCAGTGGAGAGGACTTTTGGTTGGTGAAGTTCGATCCAGTGATTACTGCCCGTATCGAGGTGTTCTGCTATTGCCGATTTGTTAAACTGACGGTTTTTCACAGCTGCAATGTGTTCTTTGACCCTTTCCGCGATGGTCCGCTTGGTTTGGCCTATGTAGGAACTACCGCAGCTGCAATCCACTTTGTAGACACCTGGTGTTTGCAGAGGAATGACGTCCTTTGGTGTTCGTACGTACCTAGCGACCACGGGCGCTGCAACGTGCTCGAAACGTCGGTGTTAAAATGTAAGTAAATGTGTTTCGCGTGAAGTCCCGAATTCTATAAGTATGAAAGGGAGGATCCTCCAGTTGCGTGTTCAATCACGTCGGAGTCTCCAGTGTGGAAGGACGGGTGAGAGAGATGCTCTTTCAACAAAGAAAGGATTCTCCAACCAGGCAACGTCAGCCTGGCGGGCCGAATACCAACGGTTGATGTCGGACTGTTGTATATAATTGTCATCAGCAGACGCATTTTACAATAACGCGATTTAGAATTGTTTTGACTGTCGACCTTCAATTATTTCTTATTCTTGACAAGTGGCGGTCACCACAAGCCGTTAAAGGGATATTTAATAACATACATTCATACATTTTCAAATGCTTTTATATTTAAATAATATTATTAGAATCAGTATCTTCATTCGAAGCTCCACCTGCGTCTTTCCTCGAATAATTATGTGCCTTTCTTTAGAATATTGTTCCATGTTTCTGAAATTTAATGCATATTTGTAAATAAAATGACTTGTAATCACTATAAACATTGAAATCCATTCACCAGTTTTTCTCCCATAAACAAAAAACACAAAGCAATGTTATATTTTCTGGATTCTAAAACACAAATTTAATATTTATGAACTTAATTTTAACTAAATTCCCCACAATATTAAACTTATTTACTTACTAAAATAACGACAAATAAAATCAAAACCCCTAAAATACAATAGACATTTACGAATTTATAACAAAATAGGTTAATATTGTTCTTTGCTAAACATAAATGAGCGGTATTTTACAAAACATAATTCTAACTTTTGAGCTTCAAAATTCTGTTGTTGTTGTTTGTATAACCGGTACTACTCTCAAAACATTGTTGGAAGCCTAACCAATAATTGGGGATGACTTTATTATCCTTTCATGGTCGCGGTCTGGTATCTTTATAGCTTTTATTACAGCTAGGGGATCAATAATGCCAATTACCCAAATTAAATTTTCGGCTAGTAACTGGTAGGATTGGTTTATAAGAAGTAAAATAGAGGATAAATGTATTACATTTATCATATTAAAGGAGGAATATTTTACAACATTTTATCTGACTGTATTAAAAGCTTCATAATTTGATAGTACTTAGTGTACTTAATAATAAGTTTATCACCAATTTATTACCAAATTTCGCAAATAAATTCATAATTATTATTGATATCGGAATTGTCACCCAAAAAATGTCCTAAATTTGATGACTCGGACGGTGTCCGAATTTTTGGTGACCAAATCGTGATTTAGCCGATTTGACCACACTTCAACATAGCGTAGTTCATTAATAGTGAAAGATTTTTGAAATTAGTTCAATAGCTTCAAAGTTTATCAATTTGCCAACAAACCAATCCTTTTACTTCTTTGCTCCATGTTTTACTTTATAAGCTTAGTATAGAGAGATTATTGACTCAATAGAAACACATGAATGAGACCAAAATTTTCCACCAAATAAGGTGATTTTTACGTCAAATGATGCACTTTTCAACATAATTATTTATCATATCTCTGTGTAGCGAATTCGATTAACCTTTAAATTGCTTTATGCTAGTGTGGTTATTATAACATGAATAGCGTAAAATTAAACCTGTTTTCAATGGTATTTCAGCCCATAAAACTGACTTTATTTGCTATATGAAAACGAAATGAAATGAATTAAGCTTGCAAAATATTATTGGATTGAATAGTTCGAATGTTTACAATAATAGATAAGAAGGACCTGGACCTTAGCCGTATTTTGAATGTACTAGACTTGATGTGACAACAGAACTACTGAGCAACATTGCTAACCAAGCAAAGTGCAAGTCGGACCCGTGTACGGAGGGTTTGACAAAAAATTGCCAAAAAAAGACGTTTGTTATATGCGAGCGTTAATATTTTTTTATTAGTGTATTTGTTGTGATAACGGCAATAGAAATACATCATCCGTGAAAATTTCATGAGATACAGCCTCATGACGCACTATAGAATAGTAAAAATGGCAGAAATCCTATTAGATACATACATACATAATAGTCACGCCTTTATTCCCAAAAGGGTAAGCAGAGGCATAATATACGCCCACATTTTATCTTATAGTTTTATGTCCCACGTAATAGGTGGTGAGCCTATTTGCCGTGTTGAAATGGACAGGCGCAAAACGCCGTAACCTGCAGTTAAAATTTTTTTTCGAGCCGCCCGTAGGCCTTCAACTTGGCTTAACGATTGTCATTTTACTGACAACCGGGTTTCTTTTTGAGTTTTCCTTCTTTACGCAATGGATCTTTTTGCGAAATTGTTCCCAGTCGCCTCTTACGACACCCTCGAGACGTATTGAGATGGCGACATTTTGTACTCTTACTCGTCGCAACACGGGACTCCGACGTCGCCACACGGGGCAAATATGAAAATATGCACTATCTTACTTCTTACTAATATTATAAATAAATGTGAAAGTTTGTGAGTGGGGATGTTTGTTACTCTTTCACGCTTTAACGGCTGAACGGATCTGGCTGAAAATCGGTACAGGGGTAGATATAGGTCTGGAATAACACATAGGCTACTTTTTATCCCGGGAATAAGTTCTCACGGGAATAAATCTTACGCGGGCGAAGCTGCAGGCATCGTTTAGTAGAACAATAAAATTGGCAGGGGATCCTATTACAAGGTGGATAATTCTGGAGTACTTCAGGTGATGATGATAATTATTATTCAGTAACGGCTTCGAGATCTTAATGCTGAATTAAATTGTAATAGTTTTGAGCACTTTCCGAAGTTACCACATAACTATAAAGTAAACAGCAAGGGAGTTCAAGTTTTGTGCTAGCGGTATTTCCAGTGGTTATTGGTGCTCAATTTGGCGAACTCCTACTGTAATATTTAATTTTCTATTATAATAACTTATGAATAATGTTACATATTATAATCTCTAGCCACTCCGACCGCAATTTTTCTTCTCTTTTACTTATGTACTCGCAGATTAAGGAGTAAATACTGACATAATGAAAACTCACACACGCATTTGCAATATGTCAGAATATAATGCTATACATTAAAAATATATGTTTGTCAATCCGTAAGAATAAACTGTGATTTAGGGATAAATAGTGACATCACAAAAAGGACCAACAAACATTTGGGGGAAGTTATCGTTAATAATATAGGAACCCATTAAAAAGCCTCTATCAAACTTATTCCACTAAGGGGTGAAATAAGATAGCTGAATTTCACCGCGAGCTTCCACTGGGTATGATCTTTTAACAATACGAATAAAAGTACAACATTTTCGTTCTAAAACACTTGTTCAACAACAATTTTTATTTCAATAACTTTTTCCATCTCTCCTTTTATTGTGTTGTACGCTACTTGATACGGATAACTACTTAGTAAGTAGTTACTGCTATAGATTGTAGCAATTGTAGTGAGTCACAGAAGACACGCTGAAACGAACGAGTAGATTGTTTATCAAGCTTTTGAAGTACACACATTCAATGGTATCTGGCAATTTTATCAGTATTTTAGTAACGAGTTTACATTTTGTTGAACTATAAAATAGATACTTATTATCCTCGTTATTCCCGTCTTTCACATTCTTAACCACAAGTTAATACCAACTGCAACTTTCTAATGTTGCCTGACAATAAAGATTTATTATTATTATATTATTAACCTCAGAGAGGTAAGCTACATTTTAGTAGTTGAATGTTTTATCAAGTAAGAGCCTAGTACCGTGTTGAAATGGTCAGGGGATTGTTGTGGCTATCTGTAGTTCTTTGTAGAATTTTTCAAACCGCCTTTATTTAAGTTGTATTAATTACGATAAAGAATTAGATCAAGTTTTCAATTAAAACTGTTTACTTTTCTAATACAAAAATATACACTGTCTATTACACTATATATTGTTCATGAATAATGAAGATTATCTATAGGTACATGTAATAAAATGATAGAAAAGTCAAACCTGTGCATTGGAAATATTTTTAAAAAATACTCGCTGGGTGTTCAACATAAGATACCGAAGCCGAAAATATAGTTAGAAAAATTTTTGTCTGCTTTGCCTTGTCCGGAAGGATCTCGAAAAGTACTCAATATATTTGATTCAAATTTCTCATAAATATTAACTAGGGGTAGGGTCTGGGGTGCTGGGTAGGACAACCTCCACGTGGTGCATCCTGGTAACGTGGACGACGATGTGGGCTTCATGCGACGCGCACGTCGTCGCCCACGGCCAATAGTCCACCAAGGAGGGGGGGCCGTTATGGCCGGTTTGGAGTTCTCCGCATACGCTCTGTTATGCAGAGCGTACTTAGCGGAGAACTCTCAGGGCGACGAGTACTTCGCCACTGAGCGATCAGAGACGAAGTACACGGTCCCATGGGGACCATCGTTCGGCCGAGCCGTAACCCCGTCTGGTAACAGACGGGCACGGTGGCTCTTTGGAGTTGCGAGGAAGAAAACCTCTATAAAAAATTACCCCAAATCTCACGCTCTGACGCCCGGCAATTTGATGTATCGCTGGGGGGAACTCAGTGCCTAGGGCGTCACTCCCAGGTGGGAGTGACGCCCTAGGCACTGAGGGTGGGAAGGTTCCCACCCTTCCCATTCTCACATCCTCTCCAAACTTCCCCACTCCCACCCTTACGTCGGCGGACGCAAAACGCAACAAAAAATCACTATGGAGCAAATTACGACGAAAGTTACTACCCAGGAGCGCACCCGGACAGTGTCCGGGGAATCGCTTGCCATGTCTCGGCATGGCGACCCCCGCCAGGGTTCATCCCTGGTGGTATATGGGAGGGGTCACCATAGTTTAGGAGCAGGGGTGTGCCTTAAAACCACCCCCAGTGACGCGGAGGTCGCGTCAACCCGTGCTGGCTCGGAGATGGAGTCGGCGGTCGACATGGGTACCGAAACCGAGGGTGCCATCGAGGGTAACCATGCCGACGTGAAAAGGAAGAGACCCAGGTCGAGCGGCGAAAGCCTGTTCCGTAGGCCTGGGTCGGAGTCATCCACAAGTGAGGAGGATCTCCCTCGGAAGGTTGTGGCTACCACCGCGGGTAGAGGTCGGAAGATCGACCTCTACAGAGCGAAAGGGGGTAGAGTAGCGGCAGAGCCGCCGGCGATTGTGCCCCCGCTGCCAAGCGGGAAGGTCACGGAGGTGCCGGTGGCTAAAGAAATCATGGCGGCTCTTGCCCGCAATTCTGGCGCCGTAAAGGGTGCCAAGAATGTGGCCGGGAAGAAGAAGGTTGTGGCGGACGCGGTCACAGGCGCCGCCAAAGCGTTGGAGGAGCTCCTCGAGAGGAGTGTCTCCAAGGAGGAGGGGAAGCTCCGGGCTCGGGTTGCGGGCCTGGAGGCGGAGCTTGCCGACTCCCGTAAGCAGCAGCAGCTGATGCGGGAGGAGGTTGACAAGCTGACGCAGCTGGTCCAGGGGGGCGGGGAAGCTCGGGGTGTAAAAACCCCCGCTCCCCGTGCACCACCCAAGACAACACCTTCGATGGTCCAGCTGCTGGAGGCCATCGAGCGACGCCTCGGCGTCCTGGAGAACCGGGCATACCGCCCACCGCTGGCGGCTCCCGTCGGCGCGTCTTACGCGACGACGGCTGCACCCAACGGGACTGGTCCCAAGCCGAGGGCCTCTGCCCCCTCCGCCCCCAAGAAGACGGCACCTGGGGGAAGTGGCAACCCCGCTTCCCCAACAGCCAGCGCTCCTGCTGCACCCCAGACTACCTCGAACGAGGGGGTCTGGGAGGTGGTAGGAGCCAAGAAGAAGGCCCATAAAGCCGCCAAAAAGGCGGCGAAAGCCGCCAAGAAGGCGGCAAAAGTCGCCGCTAAAGCGGCAAAGGCGGCAAAGGCCGCCGCGACGAATGCGCCGAAGAGGCTCCGCGCTCCCCGCTCCACTGCCGTCGTCATTACGGTGACGACAGAGGGCAAGGCGAAGGGCGTGGGGTACGCCGAGGTACTGAGGCAGGCGAAAGCCTCAGTTGACCTCAAGGCCCTCGAGATTGAGGGAGGGCTCCGGTGCAAGGTGACGCGCACCGGAGTGCGCCTCCTCGAGGTCTCCGGCGCCACCAGCGGCCCCAAATCGGATGCCTTAGCGGCGAAGCTGCGGGAGTCGCTAAATACGGGCGATGTGCGCGTGTCCAGACCCAACAAATGCGCCGCGCTGCGCATTTCGGGTCTGGATGACGCGGCCACGACGGACGAGCTTATCTCCGCCGTCGTGGAGGCGAGCGGCTGTCCCCGTGATCAGGTGAGGTCAGGCGAAATCCGCTTTGGCCCCACCGGTCACGGGTCGGCAGTCGTGAGCTGCCCCGTCGCGGCGGCCCAGAAAGTGGCGGACGGACGAAGCCTCCTTATTGGGGGCTTCTTGAGGGCGCAGGTGCATCTCCTGCAGCCCCGCGAAGCCAGGTGGTATAGGTGCCTGGTCGTGGGGCATGTGGGGGTGCAGTGTGCGGCGGAAGCCACCGTAGGCGACCGGTGCTTCCGCTGTAGTCAGCCCGGTCACAAGGCGCTTGCCTGTGACGCCCCGCCGCGGTGTTATAAATGCGTGGCGGAGGGCAAGGAGGCCGACCACCGGGCGGGCAGCAAGTCCTGCGCTGCCTCAAGGCCGAAGCCCCGTCCGTCCGCACGGGGGGCTGAGAGTGAGGTGGCACGCCCGCGGCAGGGTGCGGAAATGGACGTCCATTAATGGACACCCATATCCGCATCCCAGAGGAAAAAGGTGAGAACCCGATACATCTCGTCGAACTTGTGGCAAGGAAGCTGGGAGTGCAGCTGGAGTCGCGGGATATTGTATTCGCTGAGAGGAAGGGTCCACCGGTTAGGCGGGGTGAGTCGAAGGCTACCGGCTCGGCGGATGCGGACGGTGGGGCGGCCGCGTCGGGGCGCGCGCGCCGCCTGGTGGTGCGCCTGGCGCGCCGCCACCTGCGCGACGAGCTGCTGCAGGGCGCGCGCGTGCGGCGCGGCGCCACCACTGCCGACCTTGGGCTGGGCGCCCCGGTGCGCCGCTTCTATGTGAATGAGAGGCTGAACGGATACAATAAAAAGCTATTCTACGGTGCGCGTCAAGCTGTGGAACGCCATGGGTGGAAATACGCGTGGACGAAGCGCGGTAGAATACTGGTCAAGCAGGCGGAGGGTAAGAGACCCTTTAATATCAAGAATGAGGCTGACTTGCTCCGTGTTTTTGGTGGTGAGAGACTCCATGACGATACAAATTAACAATGGTATTATCGATTTTTTTTTTCACGAATGCAATGTTCACCAAACCCTTGATGTACCTTATTTACCACTAACCTTTATTAATTATAGTTTACGGAATACAATTTCATTAAATAAACACTTGTTTAATATATACATAAACCATTACATGCTGCCCAATTTTCAAACTAGTATACATGTCAGGCATGGTGTTTATAAAAGGAAAACCTTTGGTTTAGAGACTACTTATATTTTAAATGCCACATACTTATACATTCACAAAATAAATATCACTTGTTTATTATTTTATTTATTTTTAATACACACACAATCAACTTATAATGATATTATGAATCTAAAAATATATGAAAATGCATAAGAAAAACAATGAAAAACGTTTACAAATAGGGTTATTCAATGCGGGCTCATTAGGTACAAAGCATGAAGAGTTCATTGTGGCTATGGGTACATTGGCTGTGGATATAATGGCCATTAATGAAACGTGGATCAAGGAGGGAGCAGAGTGCTGCGCTCCAAGAGTTCCAAATTACAGATTGCAGCACACGCCTCGCCCGAAGTACATCCGCGAAGGAAATGGCGGAGGCGTCGGATTTTACATCCGCCGTGGTATACACGTGCGTAAAGAACCGCACCCTATTGCCCCCAATGTTGAACAGATGTGGCTAAGATTAAGTAGGAACTCACAGTCCATTATAGTGGGAACAGCGTATAGGCCACCCTGGTTTAATATAAACACATTCCTAGATGCACTAACTGACTCTGTTTCCTCATTTGGAAGAGCAGACAAAATAGTTCTCATGGGTGATTTCAACGCTGACATGTTAAAACCGACAGAGTATGGAACTAGATATCTTGAATCGTTTTTGGCGAGTGTGAGCTTGACCAACTATGTGACTGAGCCGACTCATTTTACTGACCACAGTGCGACTTTGATCGACTTACTGTGTACGGATGCTCAGGTGGACAAGGTCATGGTGCAGCATATTCCTGAACTTGGTGCACATGCAATTATCTCAGCTGAAATAAATTTTAAGGTGGAGAAACATACTCCCCAATGGATTATGTTTAGACCAATGAAAGATATCTTGATTGAGAAGTATGAGAAGGATCTTATTAGCATAAATTGGGACTCCATAATGGGATTTAGTCACGTGGATAGTATGGTTCAGGTTTTGACCTCATATATAGTGGCATTGTTTGATTTGCATGCTCCAGTCAAAAGAGTATTAATAAAGGAGAGATGTTACCCCTGGATCACTAGTACTGTAAAGGACATGATGCGAATTAGGGATAGGTATCATAGAAAGGCAAAGTCATCAGGCCTGGAGAAACATGCTACCTCTTATAATAAATTAAAATATATTGTAAGAGCCGCCATAGAAAGTGAGAAGCATGCTTATTTTAAAAACCACATCAACGGTAACATACATTGTCCACAAAAACTATGGCAACAGCTAAAATCTAACATATTGCCAAGCAATAAAATGGACCAGGACCTGCCTGGCAATTGCAAGGACCCTGATGTGCTAAACTGTCACTTTTTGGAGGTGCCGGGTGATGATAGGGTGAGCATATCTGACCTAACATACTTTGAGTTTGCTCGGGCTACCCGGAATACCTTTCAACTTGTGCCGGTTGATGAGAAGGCAGTGGCAAGCATCATCAGAGGTCTAAGGTCAAACGCCATGGGTGTAGATGAAATTTCACTGGAGATGTTGATGATGACCCTACCGGAAACACTAACGGTCATAACGCACATAGTTAACACATCCATTACCACTTCAACATTTCCTAGCTCATGGAAGACAGCAAAGGTGAGGCCTGTGCCAAAACGAACACACCCATCTGGCCCGGGGGATTATCGGCCTATCAGTCTGCTCCCGTGCTTGTCTAAAATCCTGGAACGAGTAGTTAGCAACCAGCTAATTAAGTATTTAGAACAGTCTAATCTACTACCGGCAAGACAGTCAGGGTTTCGTAAGGGTCACAGCACGGCATCAGCCCTTATGGATGTGGTCGATAGTGTCTTGGAGGCAAGAGAGCAGGGGATGGGTACTGTGCTTGCTCTGCTTGATTTTTCCCGTGCATTTGATGGAATTAATGTGACGCTGCTGCTGTCGAAGCTTGCATACTATGGCTGTGATGAGAGGGCAGTCAGGTGGTTCCATAGTTTTCTCAGCGGCAGATACCAGTTTGTTCAGGTGAAAGATAGCAAGACTGGTTGCATGGTTGACTCTGCACACTGTCCGGTGACTCGTGGCGTTCCACAGGGCTCAATACTTGGACCATTGCTGTTTATCTTGTACAGTGCCGATGTCACTGAGGTCATTGAGACCTGTGGATATCATCTATATGCCGATGACCTGCAGCTGCATCTGCCTCTTGGTCCATCTGAGTGTGTAGAGTCTGTAAGCAGAATTAACAAAGACCTGAATAATATTGCAGATTGGGCGGGCAGGAACTGTCTTACTTTGAACCCAGATAAATCTAAGTTCATCTTTTTGGGTACTAGGCAAATGATAGAGACAGTGAGTCAGCAGCAAATGGATGTGCATATACATGGCCGTGCAATAGAAAGGGTAGTGGAAGCCCGAAATCTTGGGGTAATTATTGATGAGAGGCTGCTCTTTGAGAAACATGTCTTACAAGCAGTTCGGAATTGCTTCTTCAGAATAAAATTACTGTACAAGATACGGCCCTATATAAATGAAAGCATCAGATTGCAGCTCTGCGAGTCATTGATTTTATCAAGACTCAATTATGCAGATAATGTATATGGAGGCTGTATTCTGAAAAGGACTGAGCGACTCATTCAGAGGGTACAGAACGCCTGTGCGCGTTTCTGTTTCACCATTCCACCAAGAACCCATGTCACACCATTCTTAAATGCAGGCAATATCATGAGAATGTCGGAGCGCCGAGAACTGCATTTGGCCACAATGTTGTTTGGTGTGGTGTTGACACAAAGACCTCAGTACCTATATGACAGGCTGTCTTGGTCAAGGGACACGAACAGATATAGAACCAGAGGAGCGTCTTACCTCATGCTAGTCCCCAAACACCGTACGAATGCATTTAGATGTTCATTTAAATTTGCAGCCAGTAGGATCTGGAACGACCTGCCTCCACCACTTAGAACTCTGAAAACGGTAAAAACCTTCAGAAATCGTTATAAGATGCATCTCTTATATAAACAAAAGAATTGTTAGCACTTACCTTTAAGTTATCTCCTGTATGTATGTGAAACATTTTATATATATTATTCATATTATACTTGTTATTGGTCTATGACTTCACATTGCTTAGTATTTATTAGTTATTGTACAAGTTTAGTTAATATTGTATGGAAAAAGATTGTAAAAATAACAACTCAAACAATGGGATAGCGTACTTTTGGTGATGTTTGTTTATGATCAAATTAATTGCATCAACGTCAAATTTGACATTTTATGACGGTTTAATAGTTGTTGTTGTTGCTTTGTTCGTCCAAAGGACGGGCGAAGATTTCTCTGGCCATACTGCCAACTCTTGTATTTTTACGTTCTGAAACTACTGACTGTTTTTTATGAATAAAATAATACCGCGGTTTCAAAAATGAATACCCTAGGTATCAGTATGTATATAACTTTATTGTATTGTTATTATTATTGTTTATGCAAACTTGGTTCTATTTATTTATTTTGTACTTTTTTATTTTTGGAGTTGTTTTTTGCTTTGTGATTTTTAGTGTGTGTTGTGATTGTATTTTGGTCAACTGGGTTATGTGGCATTGTATTAGAAATAGGTCTGTCTTATGTAATTATGTAAGGTTACTTTTAATATTTATTTTACGTCTGTGCACATGTGCGTGGCGTGACATCGCGGGGGCCATCAGAATATCAGCGCTCCGCATCTTAAGTCATTGGCAGAGGATGCGCAGCATTAATGCTGAGATGGCTACCCAATTTGAGATGCGCACACACAGCCAATTGCATATTATTTTAAAATCATGTGTTTATGAGTACTTGATCTGTAGTTTATGTTATGTAATGTGCGTGTCTTAAATAAATGTATTTTCTTTCTTTCTTTCTTTCTTTCTTTCATCCTGCAGGTGAATTTGAACCACTGCACTGGTGCTCAGGACCTTCTGTACCAGAGCATCAGGCAGTGGTCCATTAACATCGCAGTCGTCGCCGAGCCGTATTGGGTTCACCCGGGAAGCCCGGTGGATCTGGACGGCGTGGCGACTATTTTTGGGGGGACCGGCGCGGACGACTCGCGGATGGCGGTCATCGCTAGGGGTCCGGGTTGTGTCGCGGCGGAATACGAGGGTGTGGCTGTCGTGGCCGTTTACATTTCGCCGAGCCTCGACCAGCATCATTTCGAGCTATGGCTCCCTGACCAGGACAGGGCGAGGCCGGCGCCTCGCCCTGTCCTGGTCCTGGGAGACTTCAATGCCTGGTCGCAGGCTTGGGGCTCCCGGGAAACCAGAGACAGGGGGAGGAAACTGGAGGACTGGGTCACAACACGTGGCCTCGTTTCGTTTGCGACCCCTGAGCTCGCCCGCCGTGTCCAGGGATGGCGCGTGGTGGAGGAGGAGGAGACGTTGTCAGATCACCGATATATTCGGTTTGACGTCTCCCCTCCACCAAACCTGCCGCCAGCAATTGCGAATCCCCCGGAACCGCGTTGGGCACTTCATCGCCTTGATCGGGATGCTCTCCTGGAGGCGGCCATCGTGCAGGCCTGGATTCCGTCAGCGGACAGGCCTGCCGATGTTGATACCGAGGTGGAGTGGTTCGGGAGAGCCATGTCGCACATCTGCGATGCGGCGATGCCCAGGGCTAGGCCCAGGCCGGCGAGGAAACAGGTGTACTGGTGGACGCCGGAAATCGCGCAGTTGCGCTCGGAGTGCGTTACCGCGCGCCGCCGGTACACCAGGTTCCGCCGGAGGCGTCGCCGCCCAGACGATGCGGCAGCCCGAGAGACGGAGCTCTACGATGGGTACAAGGAGGCCAAGAGGGCCCTCCAGACGGCCACCAAGCGGTCCAAAAAGCTGGGCCGCGATGAGCTGATGGAGACTCTGGAGCGGAACCCGTGGGGGCGCCCGTACCTTATGGTAAGGGGCAAATTACGCCCTAAGGCGCCCCCACTGACTCAGAGTCTCCAGCCGGAGCAGCTGGAGGAGGTCCTGGACTCCTTTTTCCCATCGAGAGCGGAGGAACACATTTCTCCGCGCATGGCTTCGTCTCAGGCGCCCAACGCGGAAGGCAGCGAGAACGACGTGCCCGTAGTCACCGAGGGTGAGTTAGGGGCGGCTGTACTGCGGCTTAAATCCCGCAGAAACACCGCCCCTGGACCCGACGGCATTCCAGGCCGAGCGTGGGTCCTGGCTCTCGAAGAGCTTGGGCCTCGACTAATTGGGCTCTTTAGCGCATGCCTCGAGAAAGGCCAGTTTCCCAAGGTCTGGAAGACAGGGAAACTGGTCTTGATTCGAAAGGCGGGGCGGCCGGCAAATTCCCCATCAGGGTACCGGCCGATCGTGTTACTCGACGAGGTGTGCAAGCTCTTCGAGCGCATTATTGCACAACGCCTCGTCGGGCACTTCACACGCGTGGGGCCTGATCTGGCGGATAGCCATTTTGGCTTCCGTCAGGGACGCTCCACCGTGGACGCGATCATGCGCATTAGAGGCCTGACGGAGGAAGCAGTCTCACAGGGTGAGGTGGTGGTGGCGGTGTCTCTCGACATCGCCAACGCATTCAACACCTTGCCCTGGAGCTGCGTCAGGGAGGCGCTTATCTATCATGGAGTGCCTCCCTACCTCCGTCGAATTGTCGGGGCTTATCTCTCTGAGAGAGCCATAACTTACCCGAGCTGGCTAGGGCCAGGTCGGCGAGATGTGTCGTGCGGTGTTCCACAGGGATCGGTTTTAGGGCCGCTCCTGTGGAACATCGGTTACGACTGGGTGCTGCGTGGTCCGTTGCTCAGAGGGGTCGGCGTAACGTGTTACGCCGACGACACCCTCGTTACGGCGCGGGGAGCAACGCACCGTGCCGCAGCACTTAAGGCCACGGCAGGGGTTGCTCAGGTCGTGGGTCGGATTCGGCGGCTGGGTCTCGAGGTCGCCCTTCACAAATCCGAGGCTCTGTGCTTCCACGGACCTCGAATGGGGCCACCTGCGGGATCCAGCCTACAGGTAGGGGGCGTCAGCATCGGCATCGAGCCCTCGATGAAGTACCTGGGGCTCGTACTCGATGGCCGGTGGAACTTCGGACATCACTTCCGAAGTTTGGTCCCAAAACTGAGGGGAGCATCAGCCGTATCGCGCGGTTGATGCCCAACATCAGGGGACCCAATGCTCCCTACAGGAGGCTGTACCTGGGGATCGTGCGAAGCATGGCCCTGTACGGGGCTCCCGTATGGGCGGAGACCCTGACGGCCAGCAATGAGGCTAGACTGCTGAGCCCGCAGAGAGTGATGGCCGTCAGGGTGATAAGAGGATACCGCACGATCTCCGGTGAGGCGGCATTTCTCCTAGCCGGGACCCCTCCATGGGACCTGGAAGCGACAGCCCTTGCGTCACTGTTCAGATCGCGCAGGGAGGCGCTGGAGCGGGGCCAAAGGCCTGCGTCTCGAGAAATCGAGGCCCAGCGGACCCTGCTCCACCAGGAAACCGTGGAGACATGAAAGGTGCGACTTGAGCAACCAAAGGGGGGATTCGCAACAATCGCGGCCGTCAGACCGGTCATGGACGAGTGGCTGGAGAGAAGACACGGTGCTCTCTCCTACCGGTTGACACAGATGCTTCCCGGCAAGCAAGTAGCTTCGGTAAGTATCTGTGGCGAAAACACCGGGAAACTACGGCCGAGTGTCAGCACTGCGAGGACCGCAGCGATGACACGGCGCTCTACACGCTGGTGGAGTGCACGGCGTGGGCACAACAGCGACAGGTCCTCGTAGTGGGTCTGGGCGTGGACACTCTCTCGCTCGAGGCCATGGTGCGAGCCATGCTCTCCAGTGGGAGTAAGTGGGACTGCGCCGCCTCTTTCTGCGAGCAGGTCATGCTCGCGAAGGAGGCGGCGGGCCGGGTGCGGGAGAGAACTCTCCCACCCGAGTTCCGCAGTCGGACGTGTCTTCGCCGAGGACTATCGGCCTCCATGACCGGGGGTCTGAGGACGGTGAGAGGGCCGCTCACCGTCCTTACAGAAGCAGGCCCATGACGGCAGCGTAACGTGAGCACTCACGCACGAAAGTCCCCTTAGAAGCGCGGTCACACCCGAAACCCCCCATAGACGCAGGATTGCACCCGAACCACCCCCTGGGCGAGGCCGCATTGGCGGCCGTAGGTCTGTTGGGAGTCACGGGACCTCCTTCCTGAGGGCTTACCCGGGGCTCTCAACCATAGGCTGTTAGGCGTGGCGTGAGGTTTTTTAGTCGGTAAGAGTCCGGCATAACATCCTATGAGGATTTTCCCTCACGTTAAACAAAAAAAAAAAAGGTAGGGTCTTCAAATAGGCTATATATAATCACGCTACATATTCTAGGGGCTAAATTGGCATTATAACATAATTTTCACGAGTACGAAGAAGCGAGCATCAGCTAGTTTTTAAATAAATTCTACTCGTATTTCGTTTTCAGAACGTAGTTTGAGAATACTCCATCGCCCCATACATTTATTTAATGATAAAATGTATGTTAGCTTAGCGAAAGTTTGCTCAAACACGAAAGGTACGCGACAATGCGTGATGTGTTGAATATTTTGTGCAAATGTTAAAACGGGTTAGGTAAATATAGGTTTGTGTTGAATAAAACATTAGTTCATGTATTCTGTGATGCTCATTGTATTAGAGTGTAGCTTTCCGCTTACGGCTGGTTGCAATCGTAAGCGGTGTATCATTATGGAGAATACGTTTTGTATTGTTATGATATTATTGAAAAAACTCCTTATCCTTATTGTATTGTAAAGATCGAGGCTGCATTTTTTCGCTGAAATTTATTTTAGCTGCTCTTGTAAGGTTTATTGATTGTGTAACTATACGAGTAATAGACTAAGTTAGAAGTAAAAATTGGGAAGAGATAAAGTTTATTTCAATAATTTGAAAAAAGTAGATGAGTTTTTGGACATAGACATACAAAATGTTTAGCTTTTTAAACACAGAAATCAGATGATATCTTTGTTTTTTACTAATAGGGTATGGACTTGAAAATGACTTTTAAAAAACTGAATTATTTATGGGTAAAATTATATTAAAAATGTTTCATTGAAAAAGAAAAGGTAATAAAATCTTATATTTGAGAACGGCCCTGGATGAAACTGTATCCTAAGACACGGACTTATAACACAGTTTAGGAGATGGGACTTATAAATTACATATTCTACAGTACTGTAAATGGATATCACGAACTACTTCCTGTGGACAAAATGTACATTAACCCTACAAGGCTCAATTTTTTTTATTGGCTCATTAAATTATATGTGATGTGGTTAGTGTTTACAAGTTGGGGAAAAGCAATGAAATTGATGAAAATCAAATATTTTAGTAAAAAATCGAGATTTTATTTCGGTTCCACATGTGGTACACTGAGCCTTAACTCTATTTTTTTGGTAATATCAATTAGAACATTTTAGAAATATGTAGTTAAGCTTATGAATAAGCGCGTATATGTACCTGTGTGTGTATGTGTTTTTTTATATTTAGCTCGCCAAAATGATGCCGCCGCCTGATTGAAAGTCACAGCCACATCTAGCGATTGGGGGCCACTGTCATAGTCTGTAAGACTATAGACAGTGGTCCTCAAGTTGGCGGCCCTATGATGTGCCTCTTCACACTCCGCTTGAAGAACCCAGGATTGTAAGAGGAGGGAAATAGGTGCGCTGGTAAGTCGTTCCAGATTTTTATGGTACGACAGAGAAACAATCTTTTGAATCGTTCAGTTCTAGCGAAGACTCTCTCCACTGTGTGAGAGTGGCATCTCTGTCCAGCACGCGTTGCTCGGGATCGGAAAGGACAGAGCGGGATTAGGTTGAAGAGTCCTTCAGAACACTCACCGTGATAGATACGGTAGAATGCAGCCAAAGATGCAATACCTAGTTCTTCGCTGCGCCAATACTCTCCGACACCTCCGGGCAGGTGATAATGCGAATAGCACGCCGCTGCATAGAGTCCAGCGCATCAAGCAAGTACCTCGCCGAGTCGTTCTAAAGGTGAGATCAGAATTCGACGCAAGGACGAATCTGCGTCTTGTACAGCAGTGGTGTGGCATAAAGAACCGCTTCACCTTGTTTAAGACTCCTAGTTTTCTCGAGGCTAGCCCAATACATCGCTCAATATAATTTTTATTACTGAGCTCGCGCCGGACGTCTTTGCCAAGGATGTCCAGATTGTCGTCAAGAGAAATCGTCACATTCTGAAGAGAGGGTAAGAGTAGGAAAGGGGAATTTTCAGCAGTAAAAGCACACGCCTGTGTTTTACGGGCATTAAACTCAACCAGGTTTCTGGATCCCCATTGGGAAATGCGGTCCAGGTCCCCGTCGAGATCAGTCACAAGTTGCCGTCTCGTCAACCGGCCGAGTAACTTCCGTGCAGAGTGCTATCGTCTACATAGCAATAAATTCTCTCGAGGGAGAGCATGTCATTGATATGCAGAAGAAAGAGGGTTGGGGACAACACAGATCCATGTGGTACCCCGGCATTTACTTGCATAAAACACGAAGCCTGACCGACACAAAGGACCCGTATCTGTCGTTCGTACAGGAAGCTGGCCATCCAGCTGCACAATCGGGGCGGTAGCCCATATGCCGGAAGCTTGGAAAGAAGCGACGCATGCCATGATGTATCGAAGGCTTTCGCAATATTGAGGCTTATGGCCAACGACTCGCCGTGTCTCTCCATAGCCTCACCCCAAACATGCGTCACGTACGCCAGGAGGTCACCAGTAAATTGTTTTGGCCTAAAGCCATATTGCCGATCATTGAGTAGCGAGTGGTCCTCGAGGTAACGCATGAGCTGTTCGTTGATGAGTAGCTCAAATATTTTACAGGTAAGTGAGGTGACGGGCACGGGGCTATAGTCGGCAGGATCTGACCGATCCCCTTGGTATATCCTCACTACCCGAGGGTATTTCAAGATAATCTTGGATTGAATGGTCATGTAACAATCTACGTGACATTGTCTGAAAAAAAAAACGAAGAATTCATAAGCACATTTGTAGTACATATACATACATGAGAATGAGAGCTAAAGCTCACGGTACCATATGTGGTACAACCATTAAAATACAGTTTTACTATACAAATACTAAAAGAATGAAAAAAATTTGCTAACCTTGGTTCAATAAAGACTTTTCACGTATCGAAATATTTTTTCCGGTTGAAAATCATTTTATTTATAATTTTTTAAGAATTTTTGGAACCACGCAAACAGCGAATGTGACACTTTACCTCAAACTCTGCACTTTTGCTGACCGCTCTGCAAAAGTAACGACATCTATACGAGATGCCTTATCTTATATTGTTACTACTCTTGTAGTGTATCTATAAATAATCAACAGATATCACTATGAGTATTGGTTAACTCTGTAGGAGGGATAAAAGTGGTTGTACCGTATGTGGCACTGGGTGCTCTGTAGGGTTAAATTTTATAAGACCTTATGGATCTTTTAAAGTTAGTGAAACTCTTGAGGATTCGAAGCAATGTAAAGACAAGTAGCCTTTAACACAAAAGAAGCTGCTCGGCGGATGTGCACCTTTCATAAAACTTGTGCTACCTTTATATATTATTGATATAAGAAAATGGATCATTCAAAAAACAAATCAGCCACACCCTCATAGGATTGAGTTGATCGCATAAAAAGATATGGACTTTCACAATCCAAATACAAATACTGTATGATCGCACAAACCATTTACGAATATAGGATTTGATAGCTATTTATAGAAAGGACTGAAATAGAATCGATCGAAGAATAAAATATAGAATCATGAATGACCTCGTGGGTTATAGACGGTAGGCATTATCAAATAATGTATGTATAAGGTTTTATTTAAAAAGTCAAAGTGGATTTGCTAGAAAAAGTTTGAACACAGCAATAGACTCAACATGCATTTGACATGGTATCAAAGGCATTCTGATCAAATATGGATTTATAGACTTTTGTCTACTCATTTGGGGCGTAACTATTATGTTTATAATGCTAATAAGAAAGAAGATTAACGAGTTAAGTTCGAGTTTGTACATTTTCATTTAACACTTTGACGGTCTTATTACAAAATATGATTTAACGTTTCAAAAATCTAGGTTAATGATTTCTTTCATAATGAATGTTCCTATCTATAAATGTTCATTTCTGTTTTTTTTGTATTCGTTTTTTTCAAAACTCAAGATCAGCAATCAAAGCCATGTATCCCGAAAAAGGTACCTAATTCACCCTTGCACAAAGGGCAAACGTTGGCGGCCATGGACTGCTTGTATTCTGAGGAAACCACTGATCTGTAATAGAAACCACAATACAGATCAGTGAAGGAAACTCAAAATATAACATTTTTCTTTTTAATATCTTTGCGGAAACCATAGATATGACGTTGAAAAACCCTCTTTAATTATTCAGAGTCTATTCATCTCTCAAAGTTTGTTGTGCAACGCAAGATATTAACGTCTGTTTAATAATGACTTCTGGTGAAGAGCCCTTTAATTACTCGAAATAATCCCAAGTAATCTAGGATTAACTTCTTTGTGTTCTAAAATAAATAATACAGATAATGATTTTATTATGAACAATCCATGTGGCTTGGTACACGTATTTATGTGGCAGTGGCAACTTTTGTATTTTATGAAAACTGATAAGTAATACTTTATGTATCATGTTATGTGGATAGAGTTCCACTTATCCGTTAAACTTTTGCTCTCAGCGAGCTTTAATGTCAGTAATTAATAAGACTTTATAAGGGTTTTTAAAATAGCTGAACCCATTTTAGCCCCTATCTCTATAAAATAGAGTGCAGAGGGGCTTATGGTGAGACTTTGTCTGTAGCTGTGACTCTGTCGCATTAAACTACGTCACTAGGTCACGTGGATCATCTGTTCAAAGTTTGAAATAAAACAAAAATGACAACGTCAACTGTATTGAACTTTCACATTCACAATAAACGTGTTAGAGAGGGGCAGTCTTGTGAGAACTATCTCACGGCTTTCTTGTTTACTATTAACAAAGATAATATAATAGTAGGTATTACATACAGATACGAGTAGGCAACTCCCTGCCCCTCACTGACCTAGCTTAAATAGACCTAGCTTAAGTATGTTTTATATGTCTATACTAATATTATAAAGAGGAAAGATTTGTTTTTTTGTTTGTTTGTTTGTTTGTTTGTTTGTTTGTTTGTTTGTAACGAATAGGCTCCGGAACTACTGGTCCGATTTGAAAAATTCTTTCACTGTTGGGAAGCTACACTCTCTGCGGGTAACATAGGCTATATTTTATTCCCGTATTCCCACGGGAACGGGAACTACGCGGGTGAAACCGCGTGACGTCCGCTAGTATAATATATAGAAATATGTCTATCAGTCGTCTAAATCCCACAGCATAAGCTTATATTAGCTCAATTTGGGCTAGATGTTTTATATGAGAATGTGCAACAATATTTATAAAAAAAGCTTACGACAAACCTGATGTAAAGTGAATACTGTGGCCTGTGAACTATTACAACACCAGAGGCGGTACACAGTACGCGTTGCCGACTTATGCCCAAGTTTTGCCGGCCTGCTGTTAAAATTTTTCGGGACGCCCATAGTAACTACCGATCCCTCTGAACGTGTGACACCAACATCGACCCTCTGAGTTCTATTGTTCAAATATCAAGTCAGAAGATCGAGAGCCTTGTTCCTTATCCCGTATTGATGTAGTTTCCTGATCAATGTTTCATGATGGACACAATCAAAAGCCGTAGACTAATCGCAAAACACTCCAAGCGCATAATATTTATCTTCCCATGCCTCATAAATATACTTTAACACCAGCATCGGTAGTCTAACGTCCTTTAGTCCTTCTTTCTTTCTTTCTTTCTTTCTTTAGTAAAGCCAAATTGTTTTTCATGAAATAAATTGTGACTTTTAAAATGGCCTTCAACTTGACAAGCTGTACTGCCAACCTAACTGTTCCTATTCTATGAGTAAAGTACTCCTAGAATAGGAACAGTAGGTTGTAAACTAGGTTGGAGGTTGTAAACTTGCAAAAATAAACACAAAACTTAGGTAGACAAGTAACAAACGGTGTAACGACATTGTTTTATGCCCTGCAGGGATTACAGGCCGCTGCCGGGTGGTATTAATTGCTTAATTGACTCACAAAGTGATGAAACCCCTAATATTATTCCCGTCATCTGAATAAATTATCAGCTGACAGCGACGAGGTAGTATTTCGTATGCACGTAAGCCAATGTATTTTTTCGTAAGTACCCAATTATTATTGCTAGTGGAAATTTGGCAATGTGGCATTCGATTTTCACCACTGAAATTTTGAAAAAGTTTCTTGCTGAAAAATAAATTATTATTTTGGATACTAATATTATTTGAATAGTAAGAACTGTATTCGTTGAGAAATGTTTCATACTACCTTTACCCATTGCAATGGGTAAATTTTTAATACTACCTCGCATTGGCCGCCTAGGAAACCTAATGATAATGATGATTTGAACGTAAACTAATGTTCGTTCAAAATATCAAACCATAGAGCAAAGCGCCTACGTCATAGATCGGGTTGCTCTATGTATCAAACACATTGTGATTCACTATTTCGCCCTCGCCGTCATAAGCAGAGTGGCGCAGTGGAAGCGTGCTGGGCCCATAACCCAGAGGTCCGTGGATCGAAACCACGCTCTGCTAGGAACACTTTTTGCTATTGTTTTTTATTGAACTGTATTTATTAGGCCGTGGGACAAACCAAAAACAAAGAAAACAGTAGACGTCAAACGTAATTAGCCGAAAAGGGCGAAAATGTATTGTGTGTTGAATAGATAAAAAATGTGAACGCAAAATAAGGCATCTTCGACATGCCGTCTGTATTTAGTTTGTGTGAAAAGTAATAAAAATGGTAAAAAAGTAATAAATTGTTGATTACATTTTGTCTTACGGCCAAGTTATAAAATAATAAATATTCACGGATATTTCACACAACGCTATCTGATCCCAAAGTAAGCTAGGAATAACCTGCTTTTGTTATGGGTATCAGACCACGGATATTAATACTTATATACTTTTAAATAAATACATATTATACATAGAAACCCAGACTCTTGAGACAAACATTTATGGGTCACACAAATATTTGTCTCCGGTGGGAATCGAACCCACGACCTCCAGCGCCGCAGGCGGTACCTCTACCGACTGCGCCACAGAGGCAGTCATACATTAATACGTTATAGGTCAATTACTTTTCTCTACACCCACCTGTAAACTGCAACAATAGCTATAGGCACAGTTACGTAATAATACATAAATAAATATTCACGGACATCTCACACAATGCTATCTGATCCCAAAGTAAGCTAGGAATAACCTGCTTGTGTTATGGCTATCAGACCACGGATATTAATACTTGTATACTTTTAAATACATACATAATTATTATGTAAGTATGTATTTAAATACATACATAATAATTATGTATGTATTTAAATACATTTCAAGAATTGAATTGAATTCTTTATTTTTGCAAAAATAAAGAATTGAATTGAATTGAATTATACATAGAAACACCCAGACCCTTGAGACAAACATTTATGGGTCACACAAATATTTGTCTCCGGTGGGAATCGAACCCACGACCTCCAGCGCCGCAGGCGGTATCACTACCGACTGCGCCACAGAGGCAGTCAATATTAAAAATACCTACATTGCTTGGCAACATTTCAGAAATTATTGTGCACAATTCTTTAAACAAACATAGGTGCTAACGACTCTAGATAGGGCGTACTGATGGCACCATTGGGATTGTAATTAAGAGTTGATAGGTTTGCACCTTCATTAATAGCTACTGAAGTTTTCACACGTACGATTAGAGAAATTCTTATAGCTATTAGGATAAATTAGAGGAATTAATAAAATGGTTTACTACATTTTATAGCTAGGAAATTTCTTTTTTCATAGCGTTTTATAGCTCAAATTAAGCTAGTATAAGTTGATGATTCGACTGCCTCTGTGGCGTAGTCGGAAGTAATACCGCCTGCAGCGTTGGAGGTCCTGGGTTCGATTCCTGGGTCGGTCCAAATATTTGTGTGATCCACAAATGTTTGTTTCGGAGTTTGGGTGTTTTCTTTCTATGTATTATATGTACCTATGTATTTAGAAATATATAAGTACCTATGTATGTGCAATACAAGGCACATAAAATATAAAACAAAATTGTATAAAACGGAACGTTGCTTTCTATTGTGGCAACCCCGGAGCTGAACTCGCTTCTAGGGGCCTCTTGCGGTTGATAATGTAGACTGACAAATACGTGTTATTTTGTAAAGAGCAAAAATAATAAATTTCTCATGTTTATGAAAGCCATCGTTTCATTCAACATGAAATGGTCCTTCGATAAGCCTAATAGACATTTGGAATCAGTGCTACTACAATAATCAGTGATATTGTATTGTGATAAATCTTGCTAATAGTGTGAGGTTATATTCTACGCCGTGTACGCAGGTCGTGCTATAACGCGACCAATTTCGGAACGCGCTGCTATTGAGCGCGTGCCGTCTCCGCCGAGTACTATGTTCTTCGGTCGGATTTCCTGCCGCGGACCGCCGGTGCTTGAAAGAAGCCTTTGAAAGAATCCTCTTACGCGATTACTGTCGTGCTGGAATTGTGGTTTTTTTTTTCGTAATTTGCGTTACTCGAGGTACAATTCTGTGTAATACTGCGCAGTTTAACAAAAAATGGAAGATTTAAAAAGGCTGGTAGCCTGCCGCGGGCAATGTAAAAGTGTAATTACAAAAACAGAAAAGTACGTAAGCGGTATAACCGGCGAGTTAGACTTGGAGCTACTCAAGGTAAAGAAAGACCGACTTATATCGGCCTTTGCCCAATATTCGGAGATGAATATTGAAATTCAGGTGTTGGACCCCAACGACAAGGAGGATTTTGATGCCATGGAGGACAAATATTGTCAGACTTTGTCGAAAATAAACTTCAAGCTAAGTGGACCCGGCTGCTCAAGCAATGAGCATTCTAAAGGATTCCAGAAACTTCCTCGTATAGTGATTAACACTTTCAATGGGCAATTGAGTGAGTACCAGCATTTTATAAACTTGTTCCGCTCGGTCGTGGACAAAAACACAAGTATAACTCAGTGTGACAAACTGTATTATTTAACCTCATTCCTGCAGGGCGAAGCCCTTGATGTAATTAAACATTTACCCCTAACAAGTGAAAATTATGTAGTTGCGCTTGATTTATTAAGGCAGAGGTATGATAACAAGGCAAGAGTAATCACACACCATATAAATAACATTCTAGACTTTCCCCCAATAACCAAATGCACTCCTGTAGCTTTGCGCAGTCTATTAAGTGTAGTCAAGCAACATCTTGGGGCTCTAAAAGGTTTAGATCAGCAAACAACACAGTGGGATAGCCTGTTAGTCTGCATATTACAAAAAAAACTTGATCAGTACACAATTAGGTCCTTTTATCTAGAGCAAGAGTCCACGGACATGCCCACGTTAGATTTAATGTTTAATTTTATAGAAAAAAAGGCTGCGGCATTGGAAACATTGTCGCTGACCTCCAGCACTCAACAACAAGAGAGGCCAAGGAGAGCCTCCCTTGCTACAAGTCGGGTGACAACTGTCGAAGACAAAAAGAAGAAAATAAAATGTAAGTATTGTAACTCACAGATGCATAAATTGTACATTTGTCCCAAATTTAAGTTGGCCAATGCTGACGAACGGGTACAATTTATTGAAAAGAACAAGTCGTTTTGCAAGATTTGCCTAAATGAACATGATGATAAGTGCATGTTTAACTTTAAATGTTCAGTTTGTAAGGCACCTCATAATACTCTGCTGCATCAGAACAATGAGGTACTTGAATCATGTGAACGGGACCAAGGCTTGCCGTCAACTAACAAGGTAGGACTAGTATGTAGAAATCAGAAGGAGGAGCTTTTACCCTCCATAGTGGCATTAGTGAAAGCAAAGGATGGTACCTACATTAGGGCCAGAGCACTCTTGGATGGGTGTAGTCAAGTGTCGTTAGTTTTAGCAAGCCTGGCAGAACGACTTGAGTGCGCTAAATATTTTGAGGATAATGCTGCCACAGGAATAGGGAAAGGAATAAGTGAGTCCAAAGAGATGGCAGAATTTTCTGTTAGATCTTGTGTCAATGATTTCAAACTTAAAGTTAAATGTAGTATTGTGGACGAAATTACTGAGGACCAGCCACAGTTTATTGTCCCAAGGGACACTTTGGATATACCCAGCTATGCTAAACTTGCGGATCCGCTGTTTGACAAGAAGGCACCAATAACTATTTTATTAGGATGTCAATATTTCTTTCAGACGCTAAAGCACCAGGACCGGCAGCTTAGTCTGGGCGGCCCTTTCCTAGTCAGCACCCAGTTTGGCCACATAATTGCTGGGGCAGTGCCCACAGTAAATGCGGTAACGCAAAAAACATGCTTGTTTGCAGCAAATAAGGTCAGTCATCCTCATTCCGCTTTTGACTCGGAGTCAATGCAACTTGAAGCAAGCCTAAAACGGTTTTGGGAGGCAGAGAAGGTTCCGGAGGTCCTTCCTGAAAATAATACCGAACAGGAACTTGCAGAAATTAGTTTCAAGGAGTCCGTTACTTTGCAAGATGGCAAATTTCAAGTTGCGTTGCCTTTAAAATTGCCAATAACCAAACTGGAACTAGGGGATTCATTTTCTAGTGCGTTACAGCAATTCCTAAATTTGGAAAAGCGTTTATTAAAGGATGCTGAACTTTATAAACAATATAAGGAATTTATTAAAGATTATATCGATTCAGGCCATGCCGAGGTATATGATATATCAAGGTACGACTTAAAAAATGATGCCGTGTTCTTTCTACCGCATCACCCTGTATTTAATAATCGCAGTAAAACGACAAAAATGCGCACGGTCTTTAATGGAGGATTATTAACAAAAAACGGAGTGTCATTAAATCACGTCTTACTAAACGGTCCTATTGTACAGAGTGACTTATTTGATATTTTAATACAATTTAGGTTACCTAAATTTACATTACTTGCAGACATAAAACAAATGTTCAGACAAATTTTAATTGATCCTCAATATAGGCCACTGCAAAACATTCTCTGGAGAGACGCTATTGACGCCCCCATTCAGTGTCTGCAACTAAAAACCGTAACCTACGGGCAAAAAAGCTCTTCTTTTTTAGCCACAAGATGTTTGCTTGAGCTAGCACAAAGATTTGAAACGGATTT
Source organism: Miltochrista miniata (assembly GCA_933228765.1). Lineage (NCBI taxonomy): Eukaryota > Metazoa > Arthropoda > Insecta > Lepidoptera > Erebidae > Miltochrista > Miltochrista miniata. The sequence continues at coordinate 21,766,254 of OW121760.1, read as the reverse complement.
TCCGCTTGCGGCGGAAGTACTGAAAAAACAAACGTATATCGATGATATTATAACAGGCCATGACAATATTGAAACTCTGGCAAAAATTAAGTCACAATTAATAAACCTGCTTCACTTAGGCGGATTTGAACTGCACAAGTGGTGCGCGAATAGCAGTTGCTTATTGCGAGGTATTCCTGATAATAAATTAAATTTTAATGAAAGTGTAAACTTAGATGAAGACGAGGTGTTTGTGAAAACTCTTGGCCTGTCTTACAATGTTTCTGCTGATGAACTAGTTGTTAGCTGTCCAGAAACTAACATACAAGAAAAATATACTAGGAGACAAGTGTTATCATTTATAAGTAAATGTTTTGATCCTCTGGGAATTGCAGGCCCAGTGTTTGTATATTCTAAAATTATATTACAAAAAATTTGCAAATTGCAACTTTCTTGGGATGATTATCTGCCTTGTGACCTAAATGAAGAATGGAAATGCTTTGCCAAAAACCTTATTGAAATGTCAAGCATAAAAATAAATAGACACATTGATGTCAGGCGTTCTCAAAAACTTGAATTGGTTGGATACGGAGATGCCTCAAACATGGCCTATGGCTGTGCGGTATATTTAAGAGTAATAAATGTTGATGGCAGTGTATCAGTCAATTTATTATGTTCAAAGTCAAGAATTTGTCCAATCAACAAAGATTTGAGTACGCCTCGGTTAGAGCTAAATAGTGCCTTATTACTGGCTATGCTAGTACACAGATTGTATAATCTTCTCAAAACAAAATTTGATATAAATGTATATCTATACTTAGACTCAATGATAGTACTTTCCTGGCTGGACATAGAGCCAATAAAATTGCAAGCATACGTTGCAAATAGAGTAAAAAGGATAAAGGAGCTTACATGCAATTTTCACTGGTTCTATGTTCCAACTGAATCCAACCCTGCAGATTGTATATCGCGAGGAGTGCAGCCACATTTGCTGCAATCAAATAATTTATGGTGGCATGGACCTAGTGCATTGCAAGCTTTTGACTATGAGCATAAAAGGATGAATGTGGTTGCAAGTTTAGACTTACCTGAATTGAAAAGTATAAACAAAACTTGTCTGTTAAATGTAAATGTTAAGGACCAATTTGAATTTTTGACAAAATATTCAAATATAGACAAAATAAAAAGAATAATGGCGTATCTCCTAAGATTTTGTAAAAATTGTAAACTGAATATAGAGAGTAGGAATAAGGGTGAATTTTTACCTACTGAATTTAATGAAGCATTAAATACTATTATAAAAATTGATCAGCATCAAAATTATGCACCAGAAATTGCCTCCATAAGGAGCAAGAAAATTGTAAAGGGCAGCCTCAGCTCTCTGAACTGTTTTTTAGACAAAAATGATATGTTAAGAGTAGGTGGTCGTTTACAAAACTCTGAGCTGTCCTATTCAACAAAACACCCAATTGTATTAGTTAAGGGTTCAAATATTACAAAATTAATAATACTCAAGGCTCATAAGGATTTAATGCACACTAGCCAAAGGGGAATGTTAGCTTATCTAAACCAAAAATATTGGCTAATTGATGGCCTTCGAGAAATTAAAAGTGTAATTCATAAATGCATCACTTGCTTTAAACTTAAGGCTAAGAGCGCAACCCAGTTGATGGGATCATTACCTAAAGAAAGAGTGTGTGTAGCAAGACCGTTTGAGAAGACTGGAATAGACTACGGTGGACCGTTTACATTAAAGTTCGCTCGTGTAAGAAAGCCGGTACTTTACAAGGGCTATATACTCATATTTGTGTGTTTTGTCACAAAGGCCATACATATCGAGCTGGCCTCAGATATGACAAGTGAAAACTTTCTTAGTTGTCTAAAGCGTTTTGTATCACGTCGAAATAAGCCTTCTCAAATATTTTGCGACAACGCTAGTACCTTTCGAAGTGCCAATACGCAGTTACAGGAACTGTACCAGCTACAAAACTCAGCTGAGCACACATCCGCGGTTCATGCTTATGCAGCAGACAAGCAAATTGAATTTAAATTCGTACCTGCATATAGTCCCGTTTTCGCTGGTTTATGGGAAGCTGGTATAAAATCTATTAAGTATCACATTAAAAGGGTAATTGGTAACAGCGTATTGACATACGAACAACTAAATTCTACACTCATTCAAATTGAAGGGATTTGTAATTCACGTCCGCTTACAAGTATGTCATCTGACCCTAATGATATGTCATGTTTGACTCCTGCACATTTTTTGACAGGAGCCCCACTAACAAGTGTACCAGAACCTGATTATGTAAATGTACCTGTTAATCGCCTATCCTTTTGGAGGCAATGTCAGCAGATCCAACAGAATTTCTTTAAACAGTGGTCAAAGCACTATTTGACTATGTTGCAGAATCGCCCCAAATGGAAAGGTGAACAGCCTAATTTGACTGTTGGTTCATTGGTCCTGTTAAGGTCAGACAATATTGCACCCTTAAAATGGCCAATGGGTCGAATAGTGAACGTTTATCCTGGGAAGGACAACAAAGTCCGAGCCCTTGATGTAAAAACGCAAGGCGGATATATAATGCGTACTAGCATTATGAAAGTCTGTCCTCTTCCTATAGATTAGTAGGTAATAATAGTGTAAGTAAGAACTTAATTTCCTATAGATTAGTAGGTAATAATAGTGTAAGTAAGAACTTAATTTCCTATAGATTAGTAGGTAATAATAGTGTAAGTAAGAACTTAATTTAGAAAATATTATAGGTATTAACTGCCTTCTCAACGTTAGAGATGTAAACTTATAAGATTTGGTGATGGGAATGCTTGGATTCTATTACAAGCAGTTATCTAGGTATTGTACTGTAATACTAGTAAAAAAAAAACACTGTTTTTATTTAAGATGTCTTTACTACTACCAAGTTCCGCGCTGGCCGCAGCTTATGTGCAATACAAGGCACATAAAATATAAAACAAAATTGTATAAAACGGAACGTTGCTTTCTATTGTGGCAACCCCGGAGCTGAACTCGCTTCTAGGGGCCTCTTGCGGTTGATAATGTAGACTGACAAATACGTGTTATTTTGTAAAGAGCAAAAATAATAAATTTCTCATGTTTATGAAAGCCATCGTTTCATTCAACAATGTATATCAGTCGCCTAGATCCCATAGCACAAGCTTATATATTAGCTTAATTGGGCTAGACGATGTTGTGTGTGAATGTCCAGAAATATTTATTTATTTAAGAAAAAGATGATATATAGCTAGATAGATCTAAACCACTGATAAAATAAATAATATCTACCGTAGATAGTTCCACCAAGTACCATCAATCAACAGTAGGCTAGCAATTGTGTTGACACAACGGAATTGATATACGGAAACTATTTACTCAAGCTCGGTTCACGATGAAATGGTTTACTTACAGATCATTTTTTGCTACCTTAAAGTAGGTTTGCTTTTTATTCGTTTATAAATCGTCCACCCACAACATTCTTTGTTTTTAGGGTTCCGTAACCAATGGGTTAAAACGAAACATTATTACCTATTGTAACTTTGCTGTCCGTCTGTCTGTCTGTCATTCTCATAAACCGTAACAGCTAGACAGCAGAATTTTCAAAGATGATGTATTTCTATTGCCATTATAACAACAAATAAAAACATAAAACTAAATTTAAGGAGCGCTTCAGTACAACAAACGTATATTTTTACTACTTTTTGATACGAAACCCATCATACGTTCGCATTTCGCTGGTTTACTTTATTTTGGGTCCCAGAATCGAAACGGACAGAAATAATCAACAAGGTAATCTCGTTCATCAAAAGGAATTCAGTTACTATTGCTTTGATGTTGGGTCCCTACACTATGTAAATAAATAAGTAGGATCCCTTGTACTCCTATTTTGTTAAAGGTTTTTTCTTTGATGGCGTGAAGAAGCTTAATAAATAAACAACAAAGACTGAAAAAATAAGAAACAAATTAAGAAAAGTATTGATTGTAAGTTTGGAAAAACATGAATCTTACTTATATTATAAATGCGAAAGTTTGTGAGTGTGGATGTTTGTTACTCTTTCACGCTCAAATCGCTGAACGGATCGGGCTGAAATTTGGTACAGAGATACATTATAGTCTGGAATAACACATAGGCTACCTTTTATCCCGGGAATAACTTCCCGCGGTAACAAATTTTACGCGGGCGAAGCTGCGGGCATCAGCTAGTAAATTAATAAATTACAATGATAAGTAGGTACATCAATTTTTACTTGTTCTTTCATTGGAAAAATTTACTGCTTTTTTTTCAAGAAATTTATCAACAAGTAGGTACAGTAAGGTAACAATAAAAATTATAGTCAAATAAACAACTGACAACTGGGTTTCATTTCGAGTTTTCCTTGTCTACGCAATGGATAATTTTGCGAAAATGTTTCCTTAGTCGCCCCTTACGACACCCTTGGGATTTGGATTACGTAATTGGGGTGAGGAACACGTGAGTTTCAGCCCAGTCGAAAGTGTCGGCCCATTTTGGCCGAAACCGAAACTGCGGCCAAAACTCAATTTTTTGGCCGAAACCGAAACTTCGGTCGGTCACTAATTGTTTATATTTCGTAAATTGTCACAGTCGTGTACAAAAGACGCATAAAATCCAATACAGCTTTTAAAGCATGATTCATTTGCGTTAAAGCGCTGCGCTCCAATAAATTACTGTTGCAACACTTGCCGTCATCCTATTGCGTTCACGACGGTCTCGTTTCTATAGCATTATTCACAAACGGCGGACCCATTTAGTACCAACACAAAAGCAGTTAAGCTCTGACAGTTCGAGTCTATTCTGTTCCACCACATAATCTACCTCATCTCATTAATAACAGTTTCAAAGTGTATTGGCAACTTAGTTTCTTATAATAGTTCGATTTAATGCTTTTTTGACGCAGTAGTAATACCATAGGGCGGAAACTCTATATAAATAATTAGTTTTCTATTCTGTCACCTACACTAAAAACACGTTATTTTTGAACAGAGCTTGAATGTGTGTGACCACTAAGGTTAGGCAAACGTTTCCTCAAAATACCCTCCGACTATAAATGACAGCTGACAGGGGTTGGGAAGCGTGCTCAGTGCGGAGAAGGGAGTAGCCTATCTGTATGTAATACTATTATATTATCTTTGGTAATACGAAACTTCTTATTAAAGTTACGGTAAAATAGTTATTTTCCTATTAGCCGATATTATAATCAAACCACGCAGCTACGTTCAGAGCAAGTTCAAAGAACAAGAAACTATTTTTCCATTTACCACTCAGTTAACAGGCAAAGCCCTTATCTCCCCTGATCGTTACATTAGCGACACCTGGGCTTCGATTCCCGATCGTACGAATAAAAACGTAGACGAAAGTTTCCTGTAGAAATGTCTGCGTTACTACTTATTAGAAGGCAAATAAAATATCGTCTACTGGCGAAATTTCAAGTTTTATCGAGAATTGCCGCGCAGAGATGTTACACTCACACTACCTGCGGCGCTGTAAAATCCTTCCAAGAGCCGATTGAAGAATCCCATACTGTTGACGCTCGGAAAAACTGCGATAGGGGGCGCTTATTATACTATTGCAGCGTACGCGGAAGTTATTATATATGCGGTACGGTTATAAAGTGGGTGGATGATCACTGAACACACTGTATAAGTTACGACAAAAGGAAGTAGTCGTGGGCGTCATCAAAAAATCCTTGATATGCCTAACCGTTATACTATATGAATACAAAAGTTTCTCCTGTCGCGAAACATAAGAGCTCGGTACGTTATAACATTGCGTAACCAATCATAATAATTTACACTCAAGTACAAAATACCTACGTCTGCACTTCCATTACCTTTCAAGGCCTTTGTGAATAAAATTGAAGCCAACAAGTTTTGCAGACATGTTTTCAATCATAACAGTTATTCAACTTCGTGACGTCCGTTCCCGTGGGAATATGGGTGTAAAATATTGCCTAAGTTACTCAGGGTGAATGTACCTTTCCAATGATGAAATAATTTTGGTTTTTAAGTTCATTCACTATCAACATACGAAAATACATTTTTTCCTCATAATAATCTTAGTGTAGATTTCCTTCTTCTCAGTATGAAGGGGAAATTAAATATCAATTTAAATTCATATTCACCATCAATTTAGTCGAACCCGGTAGTCGATTTGAAGAGGCTAAGTCGAAGGAAGCTCACAGATCACCGGCAGGTTCTATGGTCATTTTGTCATGCGGTTGGATTAATTTTTATTTCAAGTTATTTTTGCAAAAATATTCCCTTATTACCCTTTTATGGTCCCAGCGAATAGCCTGTGATAGTAAGATTTCTATCTACACGTCTAATAAACCATAAGTATTACCTTTTCTTTGCCAGACCACCCAGATAAAGGCTGCCAAAAGCAATAACCAAAGCCTTATCTTCTATGGACATGGCCAAAAACGAAACATAATCGTTTGTACACGTCCACAAGTTTTTAACGCCTCATCGTTTTCTGTACGAGTGCGGCCTAATTCTGGTACATTTAATGAACCGCTCAAGTTAATTGGAATATGGCTCGTAAACCCTAATTGAAATCGATTTCTTATCTACCTGCTGGGAAACCGTTTAGTTATTTTAGGAGCTTCTGTGTTTTAGCTGTTGTTGTATAATTTCTGGTTTACAGATATTTTTTATAGTACTAAGGCGGCAGAGACGGCCTACCTGATCGAAAATGGTTACCGTAGATTACACTTAGACGTTTATAACACCGTTTAGTCTATGAATTGAATTTCGTTATTCTTCAGAAACCTCGTAACTATAACTCATCGCTTTTGCTCTGAGTTCTTAAACGTACGGCGAGTCTAGTAAATCAGATTTCAAGAGTTGCAGCTTAATCAATTTTTATTCGATCGGATCATTCAGTAGACAGTAAATTGAACTGAGAGTAAATCTATGTATATGAAGATAAAAGTAAACTTAAAATTAGTTACACGAATTTTGTGCCAACAAACAAATAAATAGACATGAAGAAAATAAATCATCGGTTTGGGTTAATAGAGTTAATTATATATTGTAATTGTACAGTCGCAGCCAATTTTTAATTTTATAATAATATTAACTGTTGTCCACCATTTAGACCACGTGAAATGGTGTTATAATGAAAAAAAAATCGAAGTACTTTCTACCGAGCCCCTAGACCAGGTGGTAGCTAAAGTCTGCCAGGAAACCTAGGGGATTCTTTAGTTAGAAGACTTACTCGGGGTACCCTGCGCCAGAGGGATAGATAGTGGACATAGAAATTTTATTTACCTGTGGAACCCCTTTTTAGCCCCTCTCTATAAAATAGAGTGCAGAGCGGCTTATGGCGAGACTTTGTCTGTAGTCTGTGACTCTGTTGCATTAAACTACGTTACTAGGTCACGTGGCGCATCTGTTCAAAGTTTGCAATAAAACAAAAATGACAACATTAAATGATTTAACTTTCACTTTCACAATTAACGTGTTAGACAGGGGGCAGTCTGGTGAGAAAGATCTCACGTCTTTCTTGTTTTTTCAACGCGAGGAAAAATCTTTCATGGATACTATGCTGGACTCCTACAGACTAAGAAACTTCACGTAACGCCCAACAGCCTACGGTTGGGAGCCCCGGGTAAGCCCTCGAAAGGATGTCCCAGAACCCTGTGGAAACCCTTAATAAATGCTTTGCCGGACGCCTACCGACTAAAACCACTCACAGCTACTGCCTACGATCAGAAGCCCCGGGTAAGGATATCCCAGAATTTCGGACAGAGATAGAACGATATTTAACGAAGAATACATCTATTTATCCTACCGTCTAGTACAATAACAGGAATAATAATAATACTAAGCAAGTGAGCCGTCTAAAGCAAGTTTCGTAATACATCATCGACTAATCGCTTCCAGTCTTAGATACAAAATAAGTTAGTGTTGTAGCTGTCAGTACTGTCTGTAACGTAACCATATGTTACTCATTAATCATTACCAACATAATAAATTCAATATAAGTTTCACCTCAGTAGAACGTGTTTCAAGTAGTTTACGAATAACAAGTAGGTAGGTACGAGTATATGCACCGAAGTATGTATGTTTCAAAATAAATAATTTTATTGTCAACCAATACTCACAACGTAAAAAGAGGGGTGATAAAAGTATGCCAGCTATGTGTGCGTGCAAATGTACTGGATTTGCATAAAGCTTTGTCAGCTCATTGCTTAATTATGATACTAGTATCTTCAGAATTTACAACTAAAACCATAATAAGAACTATGTAGAGCCAATTTTTCGCACACAAAACACACTTGCCGAATACCAGTACGTTACACAAAGATCTAAAGTATTGATTAAAGGAACGTACGAAAATCACCTGCACAAAAACAATAAGACTCTATTTGACAGTGACAACTATTTTTTTTAAATTAATTTATACTAGCTTTGGTTACTTAGACTTTAGACCATTGAAAATCCAAATTTTATATATTATCAACAGTGAATTTGAAGTTCTTTTTCTTTTTCTCTCTTTCCTCATTACCGATTATCTGCTAATTTGTGAAGGTTTCTCCTAATTATTGTTCTTAATACTAACACAGTTATTGTTTTTGAATATTGAGTTTTGGCAAAACTACTGGCTTATGAATTAAAATGCAAGTTTTATATATAATTCAATAGATTTTCTAACTAAACCAAAGAAGTAACGTTATTCAACACATAAATTAACATTTTCACGAATATATAAAAAGTATATTTGAGCTTTGAGCCAAGAACGCTAAAGGCAAATACTCATATAAAAGAAAAAAATGTGGGCTTTTGTGAGTTTAATCAAGGCTGGGTTTTCGTTGTGATGAACTGTATTCTATTGACTATGTCAATAAAGTAAATTATATTTTTCATGAGTTTTTTTTTTTTTATATTCGGCTCGCCAAATTGACGTCGCCACCAGCCTGATGGTAAGAAAGCAGTGGCGCATCTAGCGATTGGGGGCCACTTCTTACTGTGGTCCTCAAGTTGGCGGCCCTGTGATGTGCCTCTTCACGCTCCTCTTGAAGAACCCGGGATTGTAAGATGAGGGAAAGACGTGTGCGGGCAGGTCGTTCCATGTTTTTATAGTTCGACAAAGGAACGATCTTTTGAAACGCTTGGTTCTGGCGAAGATTCTCTCCACTGTGTATGAGTGGCATCTCTGCCCGGCACGCGTTGTTCGGGATCGGAAAGGAGATGGTGGGATCAGGTTGAAGAACTTCAGAACATTCGCCGTGATACATTCGATAGAAGGCAGCCAAGGACGCTATGGTTCTTCGCTGCGACAAAGGTTCGAGGCCTCCCGTCACCTCAGGACAACCAATTATTCGGATAGCACGTCTCTGCATAGCGTCAAGCGCGTCTAACAAGTACCTCGCGGAGTCATCCCAAAGGTGAAAACAGTACTCGACGCAGGGACGAATCTGCGTCTTGTACAGTAAACATCTCTGATGTGGCGTGAAATACCGTCTCACCTTATTCAGGATTCCCAGTTTCCGCGAGGCCAGACCAATACAGCTCTCTATGTAGTTTTTGTGATTGAGCTCACGCCGGACGTCTATACCGAGGATCTCCAGGTTGTCCTTTAGTGGAATTGTAATGCTCTAAAGAGAGGGCAGAAGTAGGAATGGGGACTTCTTAGCTGTAAACGCACACGCCTGTGTTTTTCTGGCATTGAACTCGACCAGGTTGTCTGAACCCCATTGGGCAATGCGGCCCAGGTCCAGATCGAGATCCGCCACGAGTTGTCGTCTCTTCTCATCCACGTCGCCTCGCCCTGCCGTTGGACGGCCAGAATAGCTCCCATGAAGAGAACTGTCATCCGCATAACAATGAATGCACCCAAGGGACAGCATGTCATTGATATGCAGAAGAAAGAGAGTTGGGGACAATACCGATCCCTGTGGTACTCCGGCATTTACCTGAAAAAAACAGGAAGCCTGACCATCACAGAGGACCCGAATCCGTCGCCCGTTCAGGAAGCTGGCCAACCAGCGGCACAACTGATGTGATAAACCATATGACGGCAGCTTGGAAAGAAGCGACGCATGCCATACCCTATCAAAGGCTTTTGCGATGTCTAGGCCAATAGCCAGAGATTCGCCGTGCCTCTCCATAGCCTCACCCCAGGTGTGCGTTATGTACGCTAGGAGGTCACCCGTTGATCGTTTCGGCCTAAAGCCATATTGGCGATCGTTAATTAACGAGTGATCCTCCAGATAGCGCATGAGCTGTTTGTTGATGATTAGCTCGAACACCTTGCAGATGACGGTGGTTACGGCTATGGGGCGATAGTTGGCTGGATCCGACCGATCCCCTTTCTTGGGGATCGGTTGGACATTCGCCTCCTTCCAAGCCTCCGGCACTTCTCCCGACGAATACGAAAGGCGATACAGGCGTGTTAGCGTTGGAGACAATTCAGCTGCACAATTCCTCAGCACCACGGCCGGAATGCCATCAGGACCACTGGCTTTCCGCGTGTCGAGTGACCGTTGCACCTCGCACTGCCGGATTACAATTTCCGGCATCGTGGTTCCACAGTTGGCGATAGTGGGAGGTTGCTTGCCACAGTCATCGACCCGGGAATTAGCCGCAAAGAGCTTGGCCAGCATTTCCGCTTTCTCTTGGGCCTTGTGAGCCAGTGATCCGTCAGGATAGCGCAGCGGCGGCAGCGAGGGCTTGCAAAAGTTGGCCTGCACGGCTTTGGCCAGTTGCCAGTATCCACGGCTGCCCGTCGGATGTGACGTGAGCTCCTGACCAATCCGCGTGACGCGCTGGGCGTCCGCTCTCTTGAAGGCTCTCTTACTGGACCTAGTGGCTCTGTTGTACGCTGCCTTGAGGCGGGCCACATTCGGGTCGCGCACAGCTCGAGCCCTGATCCAGGCGCGGTACTCAAGACTTGATATATCACTGAAGAAACGTTAGGTTTCTTGAGTAACTACTTATTAAGGATTATCTCCCAAGATTTTATACTGACTCCACGAAAGTGATAGATTTAATTAGTAACGCAATCATAATAATATTATCTACCTTAGACAATAGCGTTCTTGCTTTATCAGATACAATTATACCTCTGTCATAAGTAAACGATGACAGCATTTAGTGATTAAGCATCGTATACTGTGTTCGGTTCTAAGATGATACCGTTCGCGCTTTTATTTACGAGGTTTTCCGTGCTCTAAGAGGCACTTGAAGCTGTTGATCCTGCCAGTAACATAGTGGTCTTCCAGTCAAGTTAAAAGCCTAATATATAATAATAAGGTAGAAAAATTTCAACATGAGTCACTACCCGCCGCTGTACGTTTTAACACGGAAATAGGCTCGTAATTATTACGCATATTATGAAAATTATACAAGTGAATAAATTTGTGCTTAAAATAACCCTTTCGGAGAAAAAACGGGATATGATCTGACTATACTCGTATATAAAATACGAGTATTACAAATGCGAAAGTTTGTGAGTGTCAATATTTGTTACTTTTTTTTTAACGTGAGGGAAAATCCTTCATGGATGCTCTGTCGGACTCCTACCTACTAAAAAAATCTGACTTAACGCCCATAAGCCTAAGGTTGGGAGCTCCGGGTAAGCCCTCGGAACGATGTCCCAGGAGACAATTTTCACGATCTAACGGCTGAATAGATCTGGCTTAAATTTGGTACAGGATTATATTAAAGCCTGGAATAAGAAATAGGCTACTTTTTATACTGAAATTAGTTCACATGGGAAGCGGGAATGGGAACAATATTGCGCGGGAGAAGCTGCGAGCATCAGCTAGTAATATGCATGCAAACGAATCAAGGTAAGAAAAACGCCAAACAAAAAGGCACCATACTTTTATTCTATTGTTCATTTCAATCCATTGTAGGGTTGTTTATGTAGGTATTTGTATACCTTAGCAAAGGTTTAGGAGCTTATCTCTAAGGAAATCAAAGCAGCAACTCAACTTCAGAAAAATATTGAATATAGGACAATGGGGTCGCCTTCTGATGCAAAGGATTGAGGCGGTGAAATTATGATAAATTTTATTCATCCCGTTTTGAATAAATAAGTTCAAATTTGAAATTCAACACGCTCGGCTGTGTCAAGCCGAGTAAGAGATTTTCATTTGTTGGATTTAATTCAATGAATTATCTAGCTATCCCTTGTTTAATAAATATTTTTTGAGGAGACCCAAAAGAATAGAGCGGTTGTTAGTACCTATATGTAAATTAAATTTGTTATTGTAAAAATTTCTAGTATCGTCAAATGTACCGAACAAGATTTTCTGACCACATAAATTTAATGGGTATAAAATTGACAAAAAAGAGTAAGTTAATTTACAATAAAATTATAGGGTTGACAGTGTTAGGTGAGGCCGCAGTGGTAGCTGTAGGTTTGTTGGGAGTGCTGGAACATCTTTCCAAGAGCTTACCCGGCGCTCCCAACCGTAGGCTGTTGGGCGTTACGTTAGGTGTTTCAGTAAGTAGGAGTCCGGCATAGCATCCATGAAGGATTTTCCCTCATGTTAAAAGAAAAAAAAAGGTCGACAGAGAGTGGGTGTAGCACCTCTGGCGTTGCAAATGTCCATAAGCTACACCGACTATTTTCGATCAGGTAGTGCCACTTTAGTTGTATAAGAATTATCTAATTATTAAGATTTTTATTAAGTAAAATTCTTTCTTTATATGCTAGGTAATCTTTTCAAATAGTTGAATGTTGAGCTTTCAGTCAATGCCAAGTATTGTCGAGATGACCTTTAAGAGGACGGATATCAGTCCGGATCATAAGTAAATATACCAAATTCCAGCTTAATTGGGTACCAGCAAGTCCTCAAAATGTTGGTCAAAAATAGTCATTTTTCTTATTACGAACAACTAAAATAAAGACTCGATAAAATAACTAACATAGAACAAAACCGACACTTTTCTCAACTCCAAGTAAAACTACTCTCACACACAATTGAAACCTTGTAGCCGTCGTTCAGAAAATAACAACATCGAGCCTTCCTGACACTACACGAGAATCTGGAACATGCCGACTTTTCACCTGACAATGTAACCATCCATTTCAAATGTCAAGACTGCTTTGAAAACTATGTCAATTGATTTAAAGACTCTATGTTTCTAACCACAAAGATTTAAAGTAAGAAAGAAGTTTTTTGTAAATATAATTTTTAGGGATAATTTTGAAAAGCAATTACTCTAACTAAATCACACATTTGATGTGAAAAAGCGTCACCCAATAAGGTGAAAGAATAAGTCGGTTGAGAGTATTGCTTCGGTGGTCCAGTGGATAAGGCGTCTACCGTAGAATGATAGAAGACGCAGGATTGTTCCTACTCGAGAAAGATTATTTTCAGGCTTTTGTACTCGAAGGGTAAAAGCAGGCCCTGATTACTGAGACTCTGCTTTCTGTCTGTCAACAGACATGCAGAAAGCAGAGTCTGTCAACAGACATGCAAAAAGCAGAGTCTGTCAACAGACAGACAGAAAGCAGAGTCTTAATAACAATCAAGCTGTATCTCAAAAACCGTGATAGTTTGACAGACAGTTACAATTTTACAGATGATAGTTTTCTGTGTTGCTACTAACTAACAGAAAACTTAAGGTGTTCCAATAAATGTGTGTAATAGGTAGCCCGATACTATGGAGGTGTTTTTTCACCGAGAATGTGGTATAACTACGTCTCACAATTTGACAATGCCAAAAAGACGCAAAAAAACTAAATTAATTACTATTATTGCAAAAAAACTAAATTAATTAGGTATATTATTACTACTGTTATTGTAAGCAAATCGTGTGAGTTTAACTTTTCCTTTAATATTTTAATTATATTCCCGAGTTATCCCTGTATTATTAGAACGCCTACGCCGTATAAACTTTTATCACTGTTGTTCGTTCAAATACGTACGCCGAAGTTTTATCGTTTGTGTCTGAATAAATCTTGTGTCTTTTCCTTGAGTCCTCGAGCATTTTGTGGGTATTAATTTGTTTTTCTTAACAACCAAACTTGAGATGTGTGTTTGTAATGATACTAAAGTTATATTTATTGCTTTTAAGTTATAAAATTTATCGCTTTAACAAAGTACGGCTATTATATAAAGGACTTTGACTCGTTGAAACGCTCGTCTCGCCGCAGACTCAGTGTACTGTAAACGATCACTGCATTAAGACACATTTTCTATGGCCAGTCCTTGGATGGGTGACCACCCATGACCACATTGTGACATTTATTTGAGCGTTCCCGTGCTTCTGGAAGGCACGTTAAGTGGCAGTCGTTAAGCCAAGTTGAAGATTAATAAGGTTGAAATTTTTTTGCGCCTGTCCATTTTAACACGGCGATACGGCTTACCACCTATTACGTGGGACAAAATCTTAAAGGTGAAATGTGGGCTTATAATATGACTACCCTTTCGGGGATAAAGGCGTGACTATATATATGTATGTTTATAAAGGACTCGTAGTCTAGGTATACGATTGCTGCTTTACACCAAGGTCCGTGTTGAGATTTTGATCGTTTATAACATTTCAATTTATGAGGATTTCGGTGGGTTGGAAGGCATGGAGGAACTTAGATTCCAGTTGCCAGTAACGTGGAAGTTAGTCTTTTAAGGTCTTATGGGCAGCTTAAAAGAAATCTAGATAAACTTTAGGGGTTGAAATATACGTAAAAGTAAAAAGTTAAATCATTACTGCTTAGTCAACAAAAGCGGTTAAAATCCTTTTCTCTACAATCTACTTACCTACTTAAAATTTTAAAGTAACTGTTTAAGGCGCAAAAATGAAGACGAGAAGACTGTTTTCGTTTGTGGTTGTGTTATACAGCAAGGTGTCTGTAACCTACTTAAGTTTGCAACACCAGGGATCCAAGTGTGTCATTTTGTACTGCTGTAATTACGATTATGTTCTGACACAATTTAAATAGCAGACGTAGATCCCAGGTCTGTGATGCTACACTTGCGCTGCCCGACTTGATAATATTGTCTCCTATGGCTTACATATTGCGTATTTACATCTATACTAATATTATTAAGAGAAAAGATTTAATTGTTTGTTTACATCGGCTATAAAGGCCCCGGGAATCGATTTGAAAAATTCTTTCTCTGTTTGGGAAGCTACACTATCCTCGGTGAACAAAAAAAAACAGGAGCTACGCGGGAGAAACCATTTGACGTCCGCTAGGTTAAAAATAAAGTCAAAGTTAATCTTATTCAAAAACGATTTACTGTGTTTTAGTAGAACACTCAGAACGTAATGTAATCATCGTGTAATCATGTTGTCGAAATAGAAGTTAAGATAAGATAAGATTTTTTTATGATTGAACATTACTTTTCGCCGCATGATTACTTTGTTCAATTTTACTGCTTTTATAAAAGCTAAGGAAATCATTATCTTACAGAGAAAGATCGTTCTCTTTCTAAAAATAAGTGAATGCTAATATTGTTAGGTAAATTTACAAAGGATTGGATTTTAAAGAATAATAAAATACTGAACGAACCACAATAGCACGGTTATTAGGGCCGTTATATTTGCTTAAATGATGAATCTTGCAAAGGTAAAGGATATAAGATGAAGAATTATTTTTGATAATAAAAATAAATGTAAAAATTTCTGGAGATGAAGGGATCTGTCCGAAAGGAGGAATGTTTCAGAAATAGATTAGTCTGGAATAACGCATAGTTTACATTTTATCCTCGATATAAGTTTCCATTTCCATTTATTTATTTACAAAGAAAAATACACGTGTTTATAATACAAATATTGTCATCTGTGGTTTTATCAGAATTTTAGGTACAAAATCAAAAGCTATAAAACGTCTTTGTACATATTTTCTAACAAAAATACACAAAATATTTCTAAATTCGTATTCTACCAAGTCACTTTCTTACAAAACATTTCCTTTAAAGTCGCTTATTTCGTCACGGAGCGAGATATCTGTTGTAACAAACAGCCATTTTGTCATTCAATGTTACAGCTTATAAAGTCGTACTTGCGATATTTTCCTATGAAGGTGACGGTAATTTTCGCTTCGTTTTTTTGGTAAAAAAAGACAAACAACTCGCCTATTATATATTTGCAAACACAGAATTGTTTTAAATTTCATGCAGCCTGTATAATGTCAACTGACTTTTGTATATTTTACTGATGTGCTTGTAACTTCATGTGGTCAGCATTTGTGCTTCGGGCGTCACGCTAGGTCGTTATACTCGGAGGGGTATTGCATTATAGGTACCATGTTGGAAGTTCAGTATTACTTTTTTAACATGGAGCAATGCAATCGGATGTAATGTCAATCTCAAACCGTATAAAATCAAACTGTCCCTGTCAGGCGCCATGACTAACGCTGGAAGGATATTCCAGGCTCCTGAAGGATGTGTCAGGGGCAAGTTCTTTAGCAGGGTAGTCCACCAGCCACCTTTTGACCCATCTCGAGTACAGATACATCTTCACCGGTACAGTAACGGAAGAGGCTCTGGTGTATACGTCCAGAAACATTACACATACGTACAAAAAATACTTCTTACCAAATTTATCATTCTTTAAGTAAATGACGATTTTTTGCAAAAAACACTGTTTTCCTGTCAGCATTTCGGGAAATGGTTGTTAGCAATATTTTGTCCGCAAAAGATTACATGATGAATGGACTAAAAATGTTTTTGACAAGTCAACGACTACAACTTGAGCAACTTCTCTTTAATATTGGAGTAAATATTTTCTCTCTAATCGTTTTCCACCATTTTGTTTCTTAACAAGGCAGCCTAGAGCACTGAAAGACAAACACAATAAATTATTAATTATGACTGTTTTGAACAGTTTTCGAGATTAGGCAGTTTTGAATGGTAAATCACCAATACAAACAGAAAGGGATGGGGATAGGATTTTATTAGACGATGTGACATTGTGGATATCCCTGAAAACTGCAATAAAAATATAAGGATATAAAGTATGAAACATTATGAACAGTAGATAGCGGACTATATTCAAGTTTTTAAATCGATTTCATACAATTTGGTATCATTAACTTGTCATGACACTATCGGAAAACAATTTACTTCTCGATAACTTTTATCGTATGTCGGTAACTAGAAAACTAGCTACATATTATATGAGTTTCATGAAGATTCTGCTCGTTAAAAAAGGTAACTTTGGACACGGATGGAATAAAATACACTCGAGAGCAATGAATCCGGGTCACTTAAAGAATGTTAAAAATCTCGGAAACTAAAAATGATAGGTTAATGCAATAAATTGTATTTAATAGACAATGTAATACTCCTTAAATGAAAGTAAAAAAAATATGAGTCACCATACATTTTATTAACACAAAATTACATAAAGAAAAAACTGCCGATCTCTCCTTAAAACAAAAATAGGAAACATGAAATTTTTGAACTTTATTACGATTTTCTTGAATTTTAATACTTCGTATTGCCTCCTCGTGCTTCCATTACTGCGTTTACGCGGTTTGGCATGCTGTACACCAAGTTCCTTATACGATTTTGGGGAATATTCTCCCATTCCTCTGTGAGAGCAATTTTGAGCTCACGAAGCGTGATTGGGGGAGGGTTTCGTTGTTTTACGCATCTGCCTAGCTCGTCCCGAGCATGCTCGATCGGGTTGATATCCGGGCTGCGCGCTGGCCACTCCGTACGAGTAATGTTCATCTCTTGAAGGTAGTCATTCACAATCCTACCTGTATGAGGTCGGGCATTGTCATGCATAAATATAGCATCCTCACCTAAATTGACCATAAATGGACCAACGTGATCATTGAGGATTTCTTCCACATATCTTACGCTAGTTAAAGAGCCGTTTTCTATGATCACCAGCTCTGTGCGACTTTCAGAAGAAATTCCGGCCCACACAAGTACAGACCCACCACCGTAGGCTACTTTTTCTTCGATGCATGCTTGCTTGAATCTTTCCCCTGGTCTTCGATACACTCTGTGTCTTCCATCGTGCTTGTAGAGCATAAATTTTGATTCGTCGGAGAACATAACTTTTGACCAATCTTCAATACTCCAATTTACGTGGCTCTGGGCATACCTTAGTCTCGAAATACGATGCCCACGCTCCAGTTTAGGGCCGTTTGCAGGTCTAAGGGGTTTTAAGTTAGATTCAGCAAGCCGACGTCTTACTGTCCATGCACTTGGGTTACTTCCTCCGAGGCGTCGAAACTGATTGGTGAGTTCAGTTCCTGTGAGAAAGCGATTTCGAAGCATGGTGTTCACCAAGTATCGGTCTTCTCGTGCTGTGGTACACCTGGTTCTGCCCGTTCCTGGTCTGCGTAGGTTAGAACCAGTTTCTTCGTAACGTCGGAGAACTCTTTGTACTGTTGACAGCGACACACCGACAGTCCTGGCTGTATCGCGCTGACTCCGGCCGGTTTCCAGCATTGTAAGTATTCTGGTGCATTCTTCAGGCGTAAGCGACATAATTTCAGCTTGATTAATGAATATAGAGCACTATCAACATGGTTTATGTACCCACATAAATGACAGATTACAAACAAAAGCAATACCAAATGCTGTAATTTCGTAGTTCCATCTTCGAAAGTGGCCCTTTTTCAAATTTGATTTTTTTATGATATAACTTTACAATAACTAAGAAGTTTTAATACCTTCATTTAACCTTTCGTACGTGGAAGGGGCAACAAATTTGTACCCGTCGTCTGTGGCAAGTTAGACAGGCCGCTGGGAGCGCGCGACTGCTCTTCGAATTTCTCAAAATTCAAGGAAAATTTATATGAATCATAATATGAACAATGACTGTTTTAGGAAGATAAATAAGTGAATAATGTTATTTATGAACATTTATTTATAAAATCATGTTTTTTTATAATATTATCGAACATTACCTGTTGCAAAACATTAACGATTTTGTCAATAAATTAGTTCACAGAATTTGGTTATTTTTATTTTTACACATTTCTAGATAATTTTCCAATCAATTGATAAGTAAACTATCTGGATTCCAGCAATAAATCACTCCTAAAAACAGATTTCAAATATTGCAAATCGGCGTTTGTCGAATTGTTTGACTGATATATATTTTTTTTTTAACGATGGCACTACTGAGTGGTAAAATTGATGATCATAGATACAATATCAAGCAATAAAAGAACCTATTTTCAAGAGAATTAGCGTTTTATTTGCGTAAATTTAGAGCCGGTATTCTTGGGACGGATACGGGACAACACATATGGGGGGGTATGGACGGATACGGCACAACACGGTTGAGAGGTTAAGGAGTATTACATTGTCTATTAAATACAATTTATTGCATTAACCTAGCATTTTTAGTTTCCGAGATTTTTAGGATTCTTTAAGTGACCCGGATTCATTGCTCTGGTGTGCCAGATCAGCTGTGCTCAATTTTAGCCATTTCAAAAAGTGTGGACGAAATATACGTAGTATTTGAAAACAGATAATATTTAGAAACAATGAAAAAAATAGTTAATCTAGTATTAATCCTGGAGTCAACCTTCCGAGGTCTTACCCGGGGCTCCCATCCGTAGGCATTGGGTTGGAAACGTGTGGTTTTTAGTCGGTAGAAGTCCTCGGTAGATTAACCTCAAGTTAAAAAAAAGCTTCTAATATGTTATCATTGAAGAAACTAACATTAGGTACCTATATAGTACCTTGTTACATTTTATTAGTATTGAATCCAAAATATCGAGAAATATTTCAGTAAAATTAAATTAATTAACAGATCTCAACATAAAAATTCTCAAATAACACCTCATTCATTTTTTATTACCTATCAATTATACATTAAAACTTACTCACCATATTTAATTCCTAGAATACTCTACATTTCCTAACCAACTAGTTTCTTTTGATTAGGAAAGCTTAATTAATCTTCGCGATAGTCGTATTAAGTAAGACTTCTTGAGTATTTTATGGTTTCAGTAAATTAAGTATTTGTCGTCTAGTAAATACTAGAATTTGGTTGACTTTTATCTATAAACTAGATGATGCCAGCGGCTTTGCCAGGGCAGAATTAAAATAGCGTTCCTGCTTCCCATCGAAACATAATTTCGGGATAAAAAGTAGCATAAGTGTCATTCTAGACCAGGGGTCGGCAAGGCGCGGCTCGCGAGCCGCATGCGGCTCTTTGAGTGTAGACCTGCGGCTCCTTAGTTGCATACATAATTATCATATTATTCATTTTCAAGAACATTATCACCCTTTCATTTTCAAAAATACCACAAAAGTCTTACTAGTAGTTAAACAAGCAAACTCGCGTAATGGTGGTATGCTGCGCTTGAAAGCTTTATATAGAGCACCATTTTCTTTCTAATAGGATTCTGCTGTGATGTCCGCAGCGGGCCATAGCCCAGAGAATATAATATCATAAGAGACGGCGTGTCTAATTCTGACAGTCCGTCGCGGAACCTAGAGGCCGCAGTTCTGGCAGAAATCTACCGGCCCAATGCTTTGGTGCGTCAAAATGGCAAACAACCATCTTCGAAAGAGATTGAAAGCTGGCGTGTTAGAGCGCGCAATGATCTCATTCATTAATGGCGCACCAGGCTAGAGCTCGGCGGTAAGCATTGTGCTCGTCTCTGCCATCTTTATTTATTCTGAGGTCCTGGGTAGAAAAGCGGCACTGACATACCTTCCACCTCACAAAGCTCCTCACGGGGCACGGATATTTTAGTAAATACCTGCATGATGTTGACCCTGAGGCAACGTACCCACTGCGAGGACGGCGCCGTGGATAAAGCGCTGCACACCCTCGCTTTTTGTACGGAGTGGAGTGGCGAGCGTACCGCTCTTAGAGTCCTAAATTGGCCCGGTCGCGTCGCTGTCTATTATAGTTTACGCTATGTTAGACAGCGAAGAAAATTGGTTCGGCTGTTGTTTTGACGTCAACGGCAATGAGAAAAGCGCTGCGGGTGCCAGAGCAGGGTGGCCTAACACTTCCAGTATGCCAACCTCGCACGCGTGACCGACGATGGAAGCTTTATGACAGCCGTGAGACTGACTAAGACGCACCCCTCGTGTTCAGGCGTTGCGGCAGTGAAGTTTCGGTGGGTAATATTTAGACCCCCAGAGTCGAGACTGTTGCAGGTAGCTGTTGTACGCTTGCCTTCCCTGTGACCCAACAATAGTGACAAGAAGTAACATCCCAGGGTTTTAGTGGGAGAATCCCACATAATCAATCTTGATTTTTTAATTGTGGAAATTCTCCAAACCACCCTGTGACTTACCATCTGCCTATGGCCGTAAGTCCTGGAGACGCCTTTCGAAGAATGTTCTCAGAGCTTCCGACAGACTTGGTTTGTGTCTATAGCAGACTTTCTCCGCAGTCTAGTCTATCCCACTTCTTACGGGGGGGGGGGGAGGGGGGGATCGTGGGATCAAGAAAGATTTTGTGGCTCTTTAAAAATGTTGTAATTTAAAATCGTCATTTTTGGCTCTTCCGACTCAAAAGGTTGCCGACCCCTGTTCTAGACTATAATCTATCCCTGTACCAATTTCCAGCCAAATCTGTTCAGCCGTTAGAGCGTGATTGAGTAAAAAATATCGAAACACCTAAACATCTTCACCAAAAATAGGATTTTAAACTCAATCGATTAAGCGTCATTAATCGATTTCGTTTAAAAGGTTTCCCATGCTCGGAAAGAGCCTTTACATTAATTTATCTCTCCCAACCCATGGTACACCTCATATGTCAGGCTGGTGATTTTGCCCATGATGCTAAATTTGTAATTACTCCAGCATCGGAAATCTATTAGATTTGGTAGATTAGATAATAGGGAGAGAATTATTCCTCTAGCTAAAGTCTTCTACTTTTAGAGGTGGTGGAATCTAGCGATAGGGGGATACTCTCACAATCCGTAAGACTTCTGACAGTGGTCCACAAGTTGGCGGTCATTTGATGTGCCTCTTCACGCCCCGCTTGCAGAACCCAGGATTGTAAAACAGGATGTTTATATTTTTAATCCTCTTACACATCTCTGATAAGATCTGTATGGGATCTCACAAGGAAATTTCAGACAAAGATCCACAAGCTTAACTTAGACTCCCATGGCAGTTATTTATATAGTCTTTTTTTTATAAAACAGACAAATGAAGAAAGATGATGCTATAGAAGAAAAAGTAGGTCAAGTCGAGGTTGTGCCCGTAGACTTGAGCCTATTATTAGATCTATTTTTAACTCGTCAAATAGACGTCGCTCGACTAAGGGAAGTTATGGCGTCAATCTTGTTATGATACCACGTATTTTGATGAAGACTTGGGTAAAGGCCTAGTTTGTTAATGCGTTTAGAACTTGGTCCCGGTTTTATAACTCCTGTTGAGTCTCGTAGTCGTAGAAGGAGAGAAGTGAAAGATGGTGTATGAAGCTAGATTATATTTGAACCAGAACTAATGCGACTTGCTCGCAGTCCGACAATCCCGAGACTGGCGAGTCGTAGTTAATATGTGCAATACACAATTATTATAAGGCTATGTTCACACTTAAAGTATAAAGCTGTGTCCCCACAGTATTCCCCCCTTTAATAAAATCATACATTATTTTATTAACAAACAAAACAATGCAATTAAAAAATCATGGTCACCCTATTGTTCTTATATAATGTTAAAACATTGTCCTAAAGATAATATGGTCACCCTATCATTACTTACTTATTATTACACAAGGTATCGTCTGCTGCTCGTTACTAGATACATGCAGTAGGAATGTGCTGATGCTAAAATATTTGATAAGTAGAGAACACAGTTCGTACATTGTTATTGTTACTTGCTGCTTGAGTTATAATTATTACATTCAATTTCACTGGTACATATACAAAAATATGAAAATACACAATAACGTTACATAGGTACTTAACATTAACACACACGTTTAATAAACTGTTGGGTTACTTAAGGGTGCGTCGACTTGGGCGCGACCTTCTTCGACTTTCGCAACCAGGTTTTTTACAATTTTCTTTTTGTAATATCCACCGAGTTTTCTTATCGTGAGATATATACAGACACTGAGAACTAGTGCTGTTATCACAAATATAAATATTCCGTATAACTCAATTTTTCTTTGTAGTTCTGATCTGGCTGTATTGTCCGAGCCATTTTGTGCAATAATTACTTGGGCGTTTTTGGACTGCTGTTTGCCCATGTTGATGAATAAAGTCATTTACTATGGATGTTGACTTGAGAATAATTAAATTAGTAATGAATTAAATAAATTATTACTTTAAAAGGTGGGCAATAAGCACTTATTGATCTGTTCTACTTAAAGAGAGAATATTGCAGAATCTACAAAATATTGCTTATTTCGACTTATATAGATGTTTGTTTAAAACTTGGTGTCGAAGTCATATAATATAATAACTAACATGTAAATATGTGTGTATACAAATTTTCAATATGCCTATGTTTATTTAAATGCTATGTATAAGGTTTGTATATTCACAAAATAAGATGTAAAAAACTGTATATAATATTGTAAAAGTTGTAAAAAAATTGATACAAACAAAGTTGGGTTGCACAACCAGTGTTATGATTTATGTCATGAATCGGACAGGCCGTCTCACACTTCTTCCACAGTGTGTGGTGTGAGTGTTGAGCGATTCGCGATTTGGAACCTCAGTTGTTGTTCGAGTAGAAGAATCGCTATTTTCCTCTAAGCAATAAGCGGGTTTTAACCTATCTATAGATATGTTAACTTTACGACCTGGCATTTGTATGGTGTACACCTTGCTATTCCTAGTTAGGACACGAAATGGGCCGTTATATGTTGGCTGTAAGGGTTTACGAATGGCATCGTTCCTGACAAATACATAATCGCACTTTTCAAGATCGGGGTGAATAAATATTTTCGGGTCACTATTATGTTTAAACGTCACTAATTGAAATTTATTTATGGTTTCCCTTAATTTATTTACGTATTCACAGCTGTCGTCCAATTTATTGTGAGAAGTTTTGTTGAAAAAATCGGCTGGTAAACGTAGAGAAGTTCCGTACGTCATTTCCGCTGCGCTTATACCGTTCACGCTCCTAACCGCTGTTCTGAGACCTAACAATACGGTTGGTAGTTCGTGTACCCATGAGTTAGCTGTTTCATTGCATAAGCGAGCGGTTAGAGCCGCTTTCAGCGATCTGTGCCAGCGTTCTATGGCTCCATTGCTTTGGGGGTGGTAGGGAGTGGTTCTACTTTTGTCTATTCCTAACAGTTTCATTAACGAAGTGAATAGTTGACTTTCGAATTGGCGTCCTTGATCGGTTGTTAACCTTTTGGGACAACCAAAACGGGAGATCCAACCTTCATATATTATTCTGGCTACTGTTTCCGCGGTCATATCAATGGTAGGAAAACATTCTGGCCAGCCCCTGTCGATTATTGTCAGACAGTACCGAAATCCTTCTGCCGACGTCGGCAGAGGTCCTATCAAATCGACATGTATATGTTCGAATCTGTCGCACGATGGAAAAGAGCCTAAGGCAGACATTGTGTGACGACTTACCTTAGCGCGTTGGCAGTGTATGCACGATTTAGCCCACTGCCCTACATCACGGTTCATACTAGGCCAATAAAAACGATCCTGGACTAGTTTCCGAGAGGTTCTTAATCCGGGATGGCTTAAGTTATGAATTGAGTTGAATGCAATGCGTCTAAATTCCTCAGTTAAATACGGTCTTACCTTATCATTAGCAATATTACAGAAAATAAATTTCCCGCAACTAGGTATCATTATTTTCTTGAGTCTGTTGCCATCGTTATTGGATTTCAATAGTTGTGAAACATGAGTATCAGTTTCCTGTGACCGGGCAAGTTCTTCGTAATTAATAACGGTGGGACAGTCGACAGTCGCCATGCGAGATAACGTGTCAGCAACAATATTATCTTTGCCGCTTATGTGCCTAATGTCCGTTGTGAACTCGCTAATATAAACTAATTGACGCGTTCTCCTAGGTGTTTCAGTTTCGGAGATATTTTTTGAGAATGCAAATGTTATAGGCTTATGGTCAGTATATACGATTATTTGCCGTCCCTCGGCCATATATTTAAAATGACGAATAGCTAGATAAATTGCCAATAATTCGCGATCATACGTACTGTATTTGCGCTCAGTTTTTGACAAGCTTTTAGAATAATAGCCTAGCGGTGTCCACGTGTTGTTTATGCACTGTTGCAAAACTGCGCCTACGCACGTGTCCGAGGCGTCGGTCATTAATGCAATCGTTGCGTCCGTTACCGGGTGGGCAAGGGTCGCCGCGTTGCATAGGCTCAACTTACAATTCTCGAAAGCTTCGTCCGCGTCTGGGTTCCACACTATAGGTGTCTTATCTTTTTTCTTAGAGTCGTGTAAGTAACTATGTAATATCGACTGAGATAACACTGCGTTGGGTATGTGCGAACGATAAAAGTTTACCATGCCCAAAAATCGTCGCAATTGCTCGATAGTTTGGGGTTTGGGAAAGTTGACTATCGCTTTCACTTTATCTCCCAGCGGTGATATACCTTCAGACGTGACATGGTAGCCTAAAAAATCGATTTCGGTTTTGCCAAAAGAGCATTTAGATGTATTAATGGTTATGCCATATTTGCTAAATTGCTGAAATATTGCTTCGAGGTGTTTACGATGACTTTCAGCATCGACACTTGCGATTAATACGTCATCGACGAAGTTAAAAATATTATTTCTACAGTCGTCGTCAAGCCCTTGCATTATAGTATGGTGCATAAATCGGGAAAATGATTGCGATGCATTTTTCAAACCGAAGGACATCCGGGAAAATTCCCATAAACCGAATGGTGTTATTATAGCGGTTTTTTCAATATCATCGGGATGAACCGGAATACAAAAATACGCCTTATTAATATCGATTTTTGAAAAGATTTTCTTACCTGCGAGGTTGTAGGTGAAATCTGACACTCGAGGTATCGGATACCTATCTGGCTTAGTAACGGAGTTCAACTTCCTATAATCACCGCATGGACGTATCTCGCCGTTCTTTTTGCAAACTACGTGAAGAGGACTGGCCCATGCGCTCTTTGAGGGTCTGCATATGCCGAGTTCCTGCATCATATTAAATTCATCCCTAACCTTTTTATACTTATCCGGAGCTAATGGTCTAGCCCGAGCAAAGACTGGAGGTCCAACTGTCTCGATGTTATGAAAGATACCGTGACTGGGCATTTCCTTGTAGGATACAAGTTTGGTAATGTCATGATATTTGCATAACAATTCATGATAAGGGTGGTTATCGCTTACAGTTTTCAAGGTAGGTTGAGACATACTAACGATAGAGGCTAAAGAGTATAATTTGGTTACATTATCAATTAACTTACGTGAGGCGAGGTCCACTATAATTCCGTGATGAGTTAAAAAATCTGCACCTAGTATTGGTTGCGTAATGTCCGCTATCACAAATGTCCAGGTGTATGGCCTACGTATATTTAAGTTCAATTTTAATGTCTTCACACCGAAAGTTTTTATTTCCGTGCCATTAGCCGCATACAGTTTGTAGTCACTGATTTTACACGCATTTCGTCTAATTTTAGTTACCGGTATAACAGAGACGTTTGCTCCCGTATCCACTAAAAATCGCATGCCACTATTTAAGTCCGTGATGCATAGACGGTTCGATGGTGAAACTGAACAGACACCCGTCGCTGTCTGCACGAATCCTAGTTTTTTTGATCTTCCTTATGCATTTTCTCGTACGCACATGGTTTCACGCATTTCTTAGCACTTGCCTTATAGCGAAAGTGGTAAAAACATTGCCAATTTGGATTCTGCCGCTGCCTAAATTGCGACCTTTCGCCGCGATTACCTCTGAAAGATGATCCTGACCTTGACCTTGATCTCGACCTTTCCATATTTTGGAGACGTTTTGTCAATTGCGCGATCTGGTCGCGTAGATCATTATTTTCGCTTCTCTGAGAGTCAGCTATTTCGGCTATTTCACTTGTACGCGTGGATTCCATGACCTTATCCGCCATCGTGGCGAGTTTTCCTAAGTCTGTTATTTCGCTAGCGGTCAAGACTGCGCGTGTTGCTGCTGGCAGATGTCCAACCCACAGCATACGAAGGGTTTCTTCCTGGAACTTATTTCTGGCTAGTTCACTCATCTTCCTAAGAAGCTGGGAAGGCTTTTGATCGCCTAATTCCTGCTCCTTTAGTAGTTTCTGCACCTGGCGCATCTCGGATTCCTCATATACGACTAGTAGACGCTCCTTAATCGTATTGTACTTATGCGTGGCAGGTGGGTTAAGTACAATGTCGCTCACCTGCTCGATGTTTTCTTTGCTCAGCTTGGCTACAGTCAGGTTGTACTTCGATTCATCCGATAATTTCTGACCTGCTGTCACCGCCTCGTACTGGGCGAACCATAGACGCGGTGCGTCTCTCCAGAACTCGGGGATCTTCGATGAGACAGTTATCTGCGCTAGGGCGGAACCGCTTTCCGACTCTGCTTTCACGTTCGATACAGGAGGAGTCGCCATTGCTTCTTCACTATACACTTTACTTGTTACACAGAGTTACTAACTAATGTCCGAATATTTTACTGTTCGAATTTTGGTTCGGTATCGGGGTCACCACTGTTGAGTCTCGTAGTCGTAGAAGGAGAGAAGTGAAAGATGGTGTATGAAGCTAGATTATATTTGAACCAGAACTAATGCGACTTGCTCGCAGTCCGACAATCCCGAGACTGGCGAGTCGTAGTTAATATGTGCAATACACAATTATTATAAGGCTATGTTCACACTTAAAGTATAAAGCTGTGTCCCCACACTCCTATAAATGTGCCAAATTTCAGCCAAATTTATTTGAACTTTAGAGCGTGATTTTTCCGAGATAAAAGGTAGCCTATGTATTATTCCATAATATACTATATTCCTTTAATACATTTCAGCCAGATATATGCAGTCGTTAGAGCGTGATTGAGAAACAAACATCCAAACATTCAAAAATGTTCATAAACTTTATTAAGTAGGAAGCATACTTTTCAATGATTTTGAAAACAAGAAGGTCAATCAACATTTTATTCCACTCCCTCTAGACGTTATTCTTGATAATACAATTCACATAGTTATTTATTTGAGCTTGTAGGCTACAGCGTCCCTTGACATAGTATTGTAAAGCACAGACAATCTACAATACAAGTCGTCTATTGCAGGCATGCGGTTGTGGTCTGTCATTCACAGCCGTTTACACGTTAACTTGAACTGGACGACCAATTTACTGACCTGGACTTGTGACCGAGAGCATTTCGTAATGATTTGCACATTGAGTGCCTTAGTTTGAGGTTAGTGGTGAGTTGTACCAATAGCTCTATTCATTTAAGAACTATCTCTATTAATATCGACAATGTTGAAAATGGTTTTGTTATTTAAAACAACACGGTCCCCTTCTACACTCCTCAGAAGGATGTCCCAGGTTGGAAGAATGTTTCACGATTCTAACACCTTTTTACAGATTGATTTACATTCCTGGGATATTCATCGCGCGGTAAGCCATCGCAATCGGAAGATTGCGATGGCTTACCTGGGGCACCCAACCGAAAGTTGTTAGACGTGAGGTTTTTTTTAGTCGGTAAGAGTCCGGCATAGCATCCACGTATTATTTTCCCTCACGCTAAAAAAAACAAAAAAAATAGGCTTTAAGCTGTATTTGTAAAGGGTGTTTTTTTAGAGGTATAGAACTTTGAAATGGAATAAAACAAAGGGGATTTTTTTTATTGATATGAAGTTGACTTTATTCGAAAGACAATTTTTTGGCATTATAATTTAAATATGATTTCTGGCATATGACCGCCACGGCTGGCTCAGACGTAGTCTAATCCAGAGGTCCCATTTTCGATGACTTTTTCCAACATATGTGGCCGTATATTGGCAATAACGCGCCGAATGTTGTCCTCCAAATGGTCAATCGTTTCGGGCTTATCGGCGTAGACTAGCGACTTCACATATCCCCACAGAAAATAGTCAAGTGGCGTTAAATCGCACGATCCTGTAGGCCAATCCACGGTACCAAAACGTGAAACTATGCGGTTACCAAACGTTTCCTTCAAATTTCTTCAATAAATCAATTGTGACACGAGCTGTGTGACATGTTGCACCGTCTTGTTAAAACCACAACTCCTGCACATCATGTTTGTTCAATTGATGAACGAAAAAGTCAGTATTAATCGCTCTATAGCGGTCACCATTGACTGTAACGTTCTGGTCAGCATCGTTTTTAAAGAAGTACGGACCAATTATTCCACCAGACCATAAAGCACACCACACAGTCAGTTTTTCTGGATGTAACGGTGTCTCAACATACGCTTGAGGATTATCATCACCCCAAATACGGCAATTTTGTTTATTGACGTATCCATTCAACCAAAAGTGGGCTTCATCGCTAAACAAAATTTGCTTATGAAAATCGCGATACGTTTTTAGGACAGAACCATGATTTTCAAAATAAATTTGCACAATTTGAAAGCGTTGTTCCGGCGTCAATCTATTCATGTTGAAATGCCAAACCAAACTAAACATAAACCAATTGACAGTTTGACAATTAAAAAAGTGGAGCCAACTTAAAGTTCTATACCTCTAAAAAACACCTGTTATTTTTGATTATCACTAAAAGTAATACAGTATACTTTTATCTACTTTTTAGCACCAGATTTTCGGTTATTGGCTACCATTCAAGGGTATCAAAATTGATTTCATATAATATTTCGCTCATGTAGTGGTACTTAAGTGTAATAGGGTAGTTATAGGTTTTTTCGACGGACTGAAAATGTATCCATGTGTTTTATAGGCTTTTGAACTAAGAAAGATTTTGAAAAGTTTCTGTTCATTTTATGAGACGATGAGTTTCAATAACGGTTATTATGTCTTCAACTCAAGGAAAACTATAGTTAATGTCCTTTAAACTTTTTGGAATACCGAATATAATTTCGTCTATATCGTCTACTTGGGGAAATATATTAGTTTTCGCACTCCAAAACACGACATACCGAAGTAATTTTGATTTTATTTCATTTCCATTAAATAATATAATTTAATTCTTGGTTTTAACTCAGCACTGGTGTATCGTATTGTAGATATCTATAATGTATGTTTTTCTAGTTACTAGAGATTGCTGTATCTTTATTATGGATGTTACTTAAATCTATCAATGAAATCAGCTTACAGTAGTCCACTGCTGGACGTAGGCCTTTTCCAGTTTACGCTACAACACACGGTCTTGCGCGTGCCTCATATAAGAGGGTATTTAGCCTTTCTGTACCACGCAGGCCAGACATGTTGATCAGGGTTTTAGTTACGAGTTTTCCTTCTCTGTACGCCATGACCTTATCTGTCATTCAGCTGTGCAGTCCACTTACAGGTGAGGCTGGCTTGAGCCCCTAAGTTGTTAGTAGTGTCCCATCGCACCCATGATGTCACTTACATACTTATTTCAATTTTGAAATGACATTATAGATATCTACCACTTAATTAGATTCACAGTAAAGAATATATTTTGTATGTGTGTTGCAGGCAAGCAGCGGTCTTGCGCGGGCAGTATGCCGCGCGCCGGCGCACTTCTGCTGGCGATTGCGGCTGTCCTACTCGCTGCCGAGTGGGCACATGCCTCATATATAGATCCTGGTACCTAGATGACTTGTAATTTACTATCGATTATTGTGGTCTCTAAAGACCAGAATATGAATATGAAGGAACTCATTAATCCATTGTCATTTTTTATACCAGTAAGGTGTCAGACAAGACCGGTGGTCACCGCAGCCTATGAACGTTTGCAACACCAGAGGGGCCACACTCGCGCTGCTGACCCTGTAAAAACCTTCTAAGACCCCTATTTCTATTCGCTTCCTTCATGTCGTGTTCCCAATTGCTTCCAATGGCCATCAGAATGTGAACTTTTAGTCCACTTTGATCGGCTACTATTGGTTTGGCTTGGTTGAACTGCCGCCTCAACCCAGTTCTGTACATCTCCATATAGATCACTGTAACAAATTAACAGTTGCAACACCAAAGCTCTTACATATACGTGGCTGACCCTATTATGACGTACGCAATCTATATTATTTTACAAAACACCTTCGATCTTCATTTGTTTTGTCTGGTGCCATGTAATTAATACCTATTTCTTTGTTCCTTTGACCTATTTATCGAACTATGTTAGCATCACCTATTGGAATTTTAGAATCTATGACTAACTTTTGTGAAACTGAAACTGTACTGAAGATGGAGACCAAATATCTAAAATTATATTAGGTACTAACAAATTAATTTGTCCATCAGGAGAAGATGACATCGCAGTGAACCTGGAAGACTACGGAGACGATCCAGCCGATCTTCAGCTTCTGCAAGATGTGGGAAAGTAAGTTTTAAAATTTTCGCGTCAATCCTTAATGTTTGCCTTGCTAATTTTAACGCAATAATGACTGGCTTGTGACTAGCCGCTAGTATATATATTCATGGCTCATACTGCTAAGTAGGTGTCCACTGAGTATGGGTGTCAGTATATTTTTTTAATTTGAAGGGTCAATTTTAGTTTATAAATATATTCAATGAAGGCTCCAGGGAATTATGTTATACTGTTAAGGAATGTTTCAGACCTCTGGCTATTATATGAGGATAATATTCTGCAAGCAAAAGGTTTTGTTAAGTGAAGGCGTTGTTTAACCCAACACCATAGTTACCCATAGTCCTTGAAAAATCTCTACATATTCTGTATTACCTTTTACTTTATACATACACCATAATGATCCTTAGCTATGCTATAGCTATATATATATAGCTTATTTTTTTATTAGAATTAATACAGCTTTAATAGCTCATTTCATAATCTCTTCTCAAAAGATCATTACAAGTCTGCCCATTAAAATAACAATATTCCACAATGAGTTAAATTTATTTTGTACTTCAAAGATTACGCATAATCATGATTCAAAATACGGTTATGGATATTCCAGCCAGAATACCCGCTCAGATAAACTTAGGTTAGCATTCAATAATGTGGTTTCAGACGTTCGTCGCTGATCTACGTTTTCAGGCGCGCCTGTGTGCGGCGAGGGGGCAACTGCGACCACCGCCCCGGAGATTGCTGCCACTCGTCATCCTGCAGATGCAATCTCTGGGGCTCCAACTGCCGTTGCCAGCGCATGGGTCTCTTCCAAAAATGGGGGTAGTCTCTACCTCCGACACATCGGCTCCTTTGAAGCGACGACCAACTCTCACCAGCCGACTTGACCGCCGCTCCATCGGATGCGACAACGCACGCATTTACACACGGACCCTTTAAGTTTAATTCTCATTTCAGTTTCTTCTTCTCTCTTCTAGTCATTATCTCTTCAAACTAATCGCGTAGAGATTCGAATTGAAAAACAGGGACCTAGATTTAGTTTGGAAATATTTTTGGACCTTTTATAATATACAAAAAAATTAGTAATGGTTTTGTTTTGATTGAAATTGAGTCTATTTTTGGTTGTTGTAGCTTTTTTCTTTATCTGATTTGCCGAGTGTCCGCTTACGTGGTTGGGCAATCACCCAGCCTTATTGCCCAATCAGTACGCCTCGACGCCAAGCTCGGTGAATCAGACACCGGTAACTGCCTCCGGCGACGTGCTGCTCATATTTAGTTTCACTCTTGAGTTGTGCGAAGCGACTCGTCGCCTTGAGGGCAGTTCAACTGTTCTATAACCATGTATGTATGTAGAGTAAGTAAGATAAACGTAGTTAAAGCAGTAGCTGCTAACTTGATGGTAAACTTATGTCAATAGGAAGTAGACATCACTACAAAATAGAAAAAATATAAATGTAACTTTTAAAATAAATGTTTTAGTAAAATAAGAGAGTAACAGTTACGAAAAACTTGGTGAAAGACGCTATAATAAGCCTTGATATATAAACAAAGCCACTTGTATTTGCGATTGGCAACTTAGATTTTTAAAATATCTATAAATGTGTCAATACATTCATATAAGAAATAAATATATATGTCATCAATACCTAAATAGTAGATTCTTCTTTATGTAGATTCATATATTGTATGTTTCTGGTCGGATTATGGTAATAGTATTAATACTAATATTGGAATATGGAAAATGATAAATTATATAATAAATGTTTATGGACGATATACGAGTGTTTATTTAAAAACCCAATAATGGTCTTCGGTAAAAGGTAGTCGTATTGGCTGCACCTACAAGTAGGTAAAACAAATCCTTTCTTATATTTCATTAGCCAAAAAGACTCCGCCCGTCTGATGTAAAGTCATGGCGACATCTAACGAATTGGGACCACTCTCACAGTACCCAAGACTATTGAAATGTGCTCCTCAACTTGGCAGTCCGATCTTGTAAGAGGAGGGAAGCAAGTGCCCTGGTAGAGTTTTCCTAGCTACTATAGTTGGACAGAAAAAGAACTTTGAATCAGCAAAATTCTGCTAATAAATCCAGCGCAACGCCTACTTCATGGATACTTAATGAAGTGCTGGTTTCTGCCAGCCTGATGTAAAGTGATTACATCAATCGATTTGACGGGTACTTTAACAATTCTCTATTGACAGTTTGACAGGTAGTCTTTACGTTGGCGGCCCAATGATAGACTTGTCAGAGGATGGAAACATAGTCACTGGCAAATCGTTCTAAGTTTCTATGGTTCTATTCTTGGGTGGGTTAGTATCCTATAATGGCAGCTCAGACTGGCGACAGGCTTCTTTGCTACCTAAAATAAGAGGTTAGGTTTAGTTGAAAAGCTCTTCAGAACAGTCATCGTGGTTTATTCAGTAGAATGCAGCCAAACACGCTTTGTTGTGCGCGACGTCACACGACAGAGGCTTTCCATTATGCTTCAGGATATGATATGCAGCGCCTCTAGTAAGTATGTAATATGAGTAGTAAGTATGTAACTAGGTAAGATCTATATGCATTCACTAATTCATTCAACAAAACCACCTTTTTTGTGTTAAAAGAATTTCTGTCTCCCGTTCTTATTCTCAGTAACGCAATCTCCTTGCGCTTCTTATTCATTCAACTTCTCTTAAGGACTAATGAAATTCTTCAAAAAAATCGTTTAAACCATAGCAAGTAGCTAAGCAATCAACTTTCCTTACAACGAGGAAATTCAATTCAACTCCATAAAGCTCTAAATTGCAGTTCAAAGAATTTTTAATAACACAAAAACCTGGTACGGTCAGATATACTGGAGAATGTTTGAAAGTTTTATAAGAAACGGCCTGACTGTTCAATTAACATGAAAATAACTAGCATTGTTTGTAATTTGTTGAAGTAACTGAAGCTTGGAATTTTATTGAAAATTGTAATAACAAGTAGTGAGTGAGATGCGGTCAGGCAAAATTGTAATCTATGATCTACGGGTAAGGTTCATTTTAACGTCTAGAAACAATTAGGTTTATTCTCCTTAGCAATAGTACTATGTCAATGAACATTGCTTTTACTATGTAGGTATCTATCAGGACATGTCATGTGTCAAGTTTGAATTATCAAAGCTAACAACACATCATGTTCTTGTCTTATCAACATTTCATTTCAATTGGTCGGTTTCAACACGGCCAAAGTTATTCAATAAATAAATATTTATTTTTTGCGCATTCTCACACAACATCATCTAGTCCATATTAAGCTAATAAAGCTTGTGCTATAGGATCTAGACGACTGTAGACATACTTATTTATTTCTAAATACATACACATTATACATAGAAAACACCCAAACTCAGGAACAAACTTTTGTGAATCACACAAATATTAGGACCGACCCAGGAAAGGGATAGACCGATGGACCGACGAATTGTATCTATAATTGTTCAACGTAATAGGTGGTGAGCTTAATGCCAAAATAATATATTTTTGTAGCAATAGTCCAGTCATTTGGTATTTTTACTTGGAAAGTTTCCGGGAGTTTTGAAAATTGGTAATTTTATAGATTTTGATATGCTCTTTCCAAATTTCAACTTTGCCACCATATTGAAAAAATGGCGCCCAAAAGCAGTTTTTTGATAATAACTACTTTCCGACGCATTTTACAGGAAAACATATCTACACAAAATAAAAGTAAAGGAAATTTCCTACAATTTGTCATAATCTTTTTTCCCTAAAATTAATACTTTCGGCGTAGGAACGCCGTAAAGTTAATTCAATACAAGTTTCCAATCCTTTTTCCTTCACTTCAATAACTTCACTTTCTTGCAGTATATCAACACAAATAAAGCAGATTACTTCATTAGAAGCCATGGCTCTGTAAATGCAAACGACATTGTGAAATGATAAACGTATACTGATGACTCAGGCTGGATATTTCTATTGAGCTCAGCTGGGGCCAGATATTTCTTAGAAGGGGTCTGACACAGGGTCGCATTTATACCTGTGAAGACATGACAGACTATAGTTAGCTTGGTTTTCACTCTATGGAACAAAATTTAACCTTCGTATAATTTTAATAATTTACAAATCACAGTATGAGCAGTTTAAAGTAAATATTACACGTTGGTGTGGATGTATAATGGTTTACGGCGCTCGTACGCCGAAACTATTGATTATAGGAAAGAAAAGGTTATGACATAAGTTGTAGGAAATTTTCTCTACTTTCATTTTGTATAGAATAAATACATTTATTGTTAAAAATTACAGAGAAACATAATTATTACAATCTATATTTACATTATTACTATCTAAACTAAACCTAAATAAGGCCCCCGTGGCATTGTGCCCAAAAGACTAGCAGCATTCCCCCTTTGAATAGCAATACCTAGTCGTTGAGCGAGAAAACTGCCAGCCCTTGGGTCACCAGTTGACTCCACAAGGCGCTTTTTCAAATTCTTGAAAAATTTTTGCGCATTGGGACCCCATGCACCTAGGGTCTCGACACCGACTGGACAAAAACGATACGATGAGTCGAGACCCTTATATTTATTAATTTTAATATTTTCAGCCGCTTCCGCTGCTGCACTGGCTTTTAATTTTGTTTTAGGAAGATGGGACGGGGCTAGAGTGTCAACACAAGTTGCATCCCACACCAGGACCAGACCCATCTCCCACGGTATCAAAGTTATACCATCCGGTCTCTTGCCATCGTCCCTGAAAACGCCGTTTGGCTCTAAGAGCGCAGGCACATTGGCGGTGGCAAGAGCACGGCGGATGATGTCGTTCAGCGCAGCGTGGCGTGAGAAGCGGCCTGCGCTCTTTAAACATGAAAGACCATGATGCCCCAAAGTGTCAACGTTAAAACCGCAGGGGCATCGATGTGGAGCGCAAAGCGTGACACCAAGTCTCAAACAAACTGAAATTCTTAGGATGTCCGGTTCCAAAAAAGTTCCGGTGTTGGCAGCTTTCAACCAATCACCGGATTCCTTTCTACTGAGCGCTAATAATCTGGCACGATCCGGGCCTAAGCTAGCATTGAGCAAGGAGTCAAAGGTTAATTTTGTTAAACAACCGATGAGGTGCTTACCTGCATCACCCGCACAGTGAGAGGTTAGGTCTTTTAGGTGTTGTGGAGAAAGACCATCAAGACCAGCTGCTGATCCGACTTTAAAAGCATTAATCGCACTCACTGTGTCCTTATCCTGTGCAAATAAACACACATCGGGTGATGTAGGCGGGTCCAGAACGTAGTCCGAGACTGGAGCTGAGGGATGTTTTGTCTGTAAAGACGTAAGGGTATCTGTTGTATCTGGAGACAGTACATCACTTGAAAACAGGAGACGTGCGGCTCCTTTTAAATCTCCGTCGCTAACTTTTGCTTCTACAAGCTTGTTAACATTATAAATCTTTTTGTTATAATTTCCAGTAAAACAGCAATTTTGTATAGATATGTTTTGTAAAATGCCTAAAACCTGTAAAATGCGCCGGAAAGGAGTTATTATCAAAAAACTGCTTTTGGGTGCTATTTTATCAATTTGGCGGCGCGAGCGGCAAACACACGAGGTGGCAAAGTTGAAATTCGGAAAGACCATATCAAAATGTATAAAATTGCCAATTTTCAAAACTCCCGGAAAACTTTCCAGGTAACCTCTATTTTTACGACCAAATGACTGGACTTTTAAGTTTGAAAACGTTATGGTATAGCTACATTTTTAGAATTCCAATACACATAATCAGTTAAATGAATTCTTTGTAACTATATACAGAACTAATTATATTAATTATATTAAAACTAGCACTTGCTGACCCGACGAACTGCATATGACCTCAGCATCAAATAATGTGTCAAAGTTCAATTACGTTCTTAGTTCGACTTGTACGAACAGAGTGGCGATTCTCAATCGCGCCACTTCAAAGCGTAAATGGACGTTTAATGGTAAAATGTCTTCTGTTTTATATTTGACTGCCTCGGTGGCGCATTCGGTAGTGCAAGGCCTGCCGCGCTGAAGTCCCGGGTTCGATTCTCGGGTCGGTCCAAATATGTGTGTGATCCACAAATGTTAATTTCGGAATTTGGGTGATTTCTATGTATGTATTTAGAAATCTAACATATTTCGAAATACATAGATACATACTTACTTATATTATAAGTATGTTTATCAGTCGTCTAGATCCCATAGCGCAAGCTTATTTAAGCCTAATTTGGGCTAGATGATGTTGTGTGAGAATGTCAACAATGATTTATTTATTTATTTTGCCGTTACCAAAACGAGACAGTAAATGACGTTTCTGCAGTAAATTTTCCTCTACGCCTTCATACCGAAGTCTCAAACAAGATCGAGAAGCGCAGCTCAGTTGTGCCATTCGAAGCACAAACTCGCTTTCATATGAAATGTCCCAAAGAGATCACGTGATGGTTACCCATCCAAAAGCCACCCATAGTTTAGATACTGCAGTTATCTTTTACAAAACACTGAGTCCAAGGGGCGCTTTTTCGTGTAAGCTGTTTTTTTATTAATGTTAATTATTACAAAAATCTTCTTTAACATTCGACCTTTACTTTCCCTTTGTGTTTATTTGTGAATTGCGAAACCGTAATTATAGAATATAATACCGCTATCTCAGTTGGTCCAGTCTTACATTATGCTTTTAATAGCCAATCCTTTGTAAAGAGTTATTTTATAAGGCAAGTAATATGAACATTCAGTTTGAGGGAAGAAATTATCTGAGTAGGCCGAGGTTTCTTTTGTTACATTTAATTACTCACCAGAGAACCACGTTTTGAATAGAATAACTATACTAATAATTATAAAGCCGAAAACATGTTTTTTCGTTTGTTTGAACGCTAGGATCTCAAGAAATATTGATTGAATTTCTCAAACGATTAGGTACTAGATAATTTAAGCATTTTACGCACTATTGAGTCATGACGCAAGTACACGTTTGATACAAAGCCTTTTACGAGCCTTTGCGTGGTGGAATGTTCTGCTTTTGGTCCCAGCTGAACGTATGTAACATAATATAAACGTATGTAACATAATAAATAGTCGTTAAGAGTCCGTATAACGCTAATCAGTTGAAAGAGGATTGGAGATTATACATTTCGCCGTACAAGATAGAAATATATACGCTCGGATTTTGTGCGATTTCAAGTTTTAAATTAATTATAAAGAAGATTTTTTTCTAAATAAAATATATTTAACGTCATTCAGACTCTTAAAACCACACGTGCTCAACTTCTTCCAATGATCAGAAGCCCCAGGATTCCCAATAGAGATAGATAGATACCTAACGAAGATATTTTACATCCATTGATCCTACCGCCTAGTACAGTAACAGGAATAATAATAACTAATTGAGCCGGCTCTAAAGCAAGTCACCTCGTAATACATCATCAACTAATCGCTACCAGTCGTAGGTACAAATAGTTTGTGTTGTAGCTGTCAGTACTAACAGTAACGTTACCATAATATGTTACTCATTAATCATTACCAACATAATAAATTCAATGTAAGTTTCACCTCAGTAGAACGTGTTTCAAGTAGTTTACGAATAACAAGTAGGTAGGTACGAGTATATGCTCCGAAGTAAGTATGTTTCAAAATAAATAATTTTATCGTCCACCAATACTCACAATGTAAAATGAGGAGTGATAAAAGTATGACAGCTATGTGTGCGTGCAAATGTATTGGAAGTGTATGTGTTTGCTTTAAACTTTGTCAGCTCATTGCTTACATGATACTAGTGTCTTCAGAATTTACAATTTAAAACCGTAACAAGGACTATGTAGAGTCAATTTTCCGCACACAAAACACCCTTGCCGAATACCAGCACGTTATATAAAGAGCTAAAGTATTGAACAAAGGAAAGTACGAAAATTACCTGCTCAAAAACAATAACACTCTATTGACAATCTACTACAACTATTTTTTTTAAATTAATTTATACTAGCTTTGGTTACTCAGACTTTAGACCATTGAAAATCTAAATTTTATATATCATCAACAGTGAATTTGAAGTTCTTTTTCTCTCTTTCCTCATTACCGATTATCTGCTAATTTGTGAAGGTTTCTCCTAATTATTGTCCTTAATACTAACACAGTTATGGTTTTTGAATATTGAGTTTGGGCAAAACTACTGGCTTATGAATTAAAATGCAAGTTTTATATATAATTCAATAGATTTTCTAAATAAACCAAAGAAGTAACGTTATTCTGCACATAAATTAACATTTTCACGAATAAATAAAAAGTATATTTGAGCTTTAAGCCAAGAACGCTAAAGGCAAATACTCGTATAAAAGAAAAAAATGCGGGCTTTTGTGAGTTTAATCAAGGCTGGGTTTTCGTTGTGATGAACTGTATTCTATTCACTATGTCAATAAAGTAAATTGTACTTTTCATGAGTACGCAAGAAACGTTAGGTTTCTTGAGTAACTTATTAAGGATTATCTCCCAAGATTTTATACTGACTCCACGAAAGTGATAGATTTAATTAGTAACGCAATCATAATATTATCTACCTTAGACAATAGCGTTCTTGCCATATCAGATACAATTATACCTCAGTCATAGGTAAACGATGACAGCATTTAGTGATTAGGCATCGTAAACTGTGTTCGGTTCTAAAATGATACCGTTCGCGCTTTTATTTACGAGCTTTTCCGTGCTCTAGGAGGCACTTGAAGCTGTTGATCCTGCTATTGTAGGATTGTGTATGTAGGTATTTGTATACCTTTGCAAAGGTTCCGAGCTTATCTATAAGGAAATTAAAGCAGCGACTCAACTTCAGAAAAATATTGAATATAGGACAATGGGGTCGCCTTCTGATGCAAAGGATTGGGGCGGTTAAATTATAATAAATTTTATTTATCCCGTTTTGAATAAATAAATTTAAATTTGAAATTCAACACGCTCGGCTGTGTCAAGCCGAGTAAGACATTTCCATTCGTTGCATTTAATTCAGTAAATTATCTAGCTATCTCTTGTTTAATAAATATTTTTTCAACAGACCCAAGAGAATAGAGCGGTTGTTAGTATATGTAAATTAAATTTGTTATTGTAAATTTTTCTAGTATCGTCAAATGTACCGAACAAGATATGTATTATGACCGCATAAATTTAATGGGTATAAAATTGACATCAAAGAGTAAGTTAATCTTCTTATATATAAAAATGAATCGCAAAATTTCTGTCCGATACATCTTGTCAAAATTACAACAAAAATTTGAACCGACTCAATTAGGGTTTGGTACCAAAGGTGGGTGTGAGGCGGCGGTCCACGCCTTACGCACCTACCTTAATAAAGGTGAGTGTGAGGTTTTGCTAAAAATTGATGTGAAAAATGCTTTTAATTCGGTAAACCGTGACATCCTGCTGTCAGAAATTAGAAGCAATGTTCCTGAAATTTATAACTATTTACTTAACTGTTATTACGAACCTTCCAAATTAATGTATAAATGCAACGAACTTTCTTCTGAAGTCGGTTGCCAGCAGGGTGATCCCCTCGGACCAGCCATTTTCAGCCTAGCCATTAACCCCATCATCCAAAATTTAAAGTCAAAATTTAACGTCTGGTATTTAGATGACGGGACTCTTGGAGGTGATGCAGATTCTGTTCTGTCAGATCTTATAGAAATTAAAAATAAATTTCATTTAATTGGTTTGGAATTAAATTTTAATAAGTGTGAATTATTTTTTCATAATAATCACATCAATTCGGAACTCGTTGAAAAATTCAATTCCCTATGTCCGAATATTAAAATTGTTAGCAGAGAGAATCTTTACCTCCTAGGGTCCCCTATATTTGAAGATGCTATTCCCGAGTTAATAGCACAAAAAATTTCAAAATTTGAATCCAATGTAGATCGGCTACATTCTATTAGTTCACATTACGCAATCACAATTCTGAAATTTTGTATGTTTGTTCCCAAATCTATTTATTTGCTTCGCTGTTGTCCTTTTTGGAAACATCAAAGTCATTTATTTTCTATTGATTCGTTAATCAAATCTTCTTTGGAATCAATTCTCAATATACAACTGAGCGAACAATCTTGGTCCCAGGCATCTCTTCCCATTAAATATAGTGGGCTAGGGATCCGCAAAATTTCTAGTGTGGCTTTGCCAGCCTTTTTGTCATCTGTACATGCCACGTCGAGTCTCGTAGGTAAAATTCTGACGAACTGTCTTACAGACTATGAGACGACTGGCCTTACAGATGCCAAGAATGCTTGGCTAATGGCTTGTCCGGGTCAAAATTTACCCACCCATCCAAATTTACAACGGAGCTGGGACGACGATATGTCAAAATTAACCTTTGACTCCTTTTTAAATGCTAGTCTAGGCCCGGATCGGGCCAGATTATTAGCGCTCAGTAGAAAGGAATCCGGTGATTGGTTGAAAGCTTTCCCTATAGCCAACACCGGAACTTTTTTGGAACCGGACATCCTAAGAATTTCAGTTGGTTTGAGACTTGGCGTCACGCTTTGCGCTCCACATCGATGCCCCTGCGGTTTTAACGTTGACACTTTGGGGTATCATGGTCTTTCATGTTTAAAGAGCGCAGGCCGCTTCTCACGCCACGCTGCGCTGAATGACATCATCCGCCGTGCTCTTGCCACCGCCAATGTGCCTGCGCTCTTAGAGCCAAACGGCGTTTTCAGGGACGATGGCAAGAGACCGGATGGTATAACTTTGATACCGTGGGAGATGGGTCGGGTCCTGGTGTGGGATGCAACTTGTGTTGACACTCTAGCCCCGTCCCATCTTCCTAAAACAAAATTAAAAGCCAGTGCCGCAGCGGAAGCGGCTGTTAATATTAAAATAATAAATATAAGGGTCTCGACTCATCGTATCGTTTTTGTCCAGTCGGTGTCGAAACCCTAGGTCCATGGGGTCCCAATGCGCAAAAATTTTTCAAGAATTTGAAAAAGCGCCTTGTGGAGTCAACTGGTGACCCAAGGGCTGGCAGTTTTCTCGCTCAACGAATAGGTATTGCTATTCAAAGGGGGAATGCTGCTAGTCTTTTGGGCACAATGCCACGGGGGCCTTATTTAGGTTTAGTTTAGATAGTAATAGTGTAAATATAGATATGTAATATTTATGTTTCTCTGTAATTTTTAACAATAAATGTATAACTTTTGCATTTAAAAAAAAATCGCAAAATGTGTTGGTAAGCGCATAACTTTAGAACGGGTGGACAGATTTCACCAATTCTTTTTTTGTTGTGTAAGGTATTGTCAGGAGAAGGTTCTTATGTAAGAAAAAATATTGTATTCCCACGGGATAAACCGCGTGACGTCCTCTAGTTTACAATAAAATTATAGGGTTGACAGAAATAGGCGAGGCCGCAGTGGTAGCCGTAGGTTTGTTGGGAGTCCTGGAACATCCTTCCAAGAGCTTACCCGGGGCTCCCAAAAGTAGGCTGTTGGGCATTACGTGAGGTGCTTTAGTAGGTAGGAGTCCGGCATAGCATCCATGAAAGATTTTCCCTCACGTTTAAAATAAAATGTCGACAGATTTGGTGTCGCAAATGTTCATAAGCTACAGTGACTATTTTTGATCAGGTAGTGCCACTTTAGTTGTATAAGAATTATCTAATTATGAAGATTTTTTATTATAATTCTTTTTTTTGCATGCTAAGTTATCTTTTTTAAAATACTTAGTTGAATGTATAAGGCTTTCAGTCAATGCCAAGTATTGTAGAGATGACCCTTAAGAGGACTGATATCAGTCCGAATCATAAGTAAATAAGCATGCCAACATCCAGCTCAATCGGGCACCAGCAAGTCCTCAAAATTTCGATAACAAACAGTCATTTTTTCTTATTACGAACAACTAAAATAAAGACACGTTAAAATAACAAAACTACTCGTGGTACAAAACCGACACTTTTCTCAACTCCCAGCAAAACTACTTTCACACACAATTGAAACCTTGTAACAGTCGTTCAGAAAATAACAACATCGAGCCTTCATGACACTACACGAGAAACTGGAACATGCCGACTTTCCACCTGACAATGTAACCCT
The DNA here is from genome assembly GCA_933228765.1 of Miltochrista miniata. Classification (NCBI taxonomy): domain Eukaryota; kingdom Metazoa; phylum Arthropoda; class Insecta; order Lepidoptera; family Erebidae; genus Miltochrista; species Miltochrista miniata. The sequence continues at coordinate 21,722,898 of OW121760.1, read as the reverse complement.
CCATTTCAAATGTCAAGACTGCCTTGAAAACTATGTCAATGCATTTAAAGACTCTATGTTTCTAACCAAAAAGGTGACACGTATTTTGAAAATATTATTTTTAGGGATAATTTTGAAATCAATCAATGAAAGTGTCACCCAATAAGGTGAAAGAATTAGTCAGTTAAGAGTATTGTCTCGGTGGTCCAGTGGATAAGACCCCGGAATGTCAGAAGACACAGGTTGGATCCTGCTCAAGAACAATTATTTTTGGGCTTTGTGGTACACGAAGGATAAAAGCTGGTCCCCATTATTACTGAGACTCTGCTTTCTGTCTCATCAAGCTGTATCTCATAAACCGTGATAGCTTGACAGACAGTTACAATATTCGCAGATGATGATATCTGTGTTGCTAATAAACAACCGAAAAAAATTAAGGTGCTTTAATAAATGTGTCGGATAGGTAGCCCGATACCTTACAGGTACTTTTTCACCAAGAATGTGCTTTGTCGCACAATTTGACAATGCCAAAAAACGCGAAAAACAAAATTAATTAAACAAATCGCGTGTGTTTAATGCCAGTATTTCTTTTTCTATAATATTTTAATTATATTCCCGAGTTATCCCTGTATTATTAGAACGCCTACGCCGTATAAACTTTTATCACTGTTGTTCGTTCAAATACGTACGCCGAAGTTTTATCGTTTGTGTCTGAATAAATCTTGTGTCTTTTCCTTGAGTCCTCGAGCATTTTGTGGGTATTAATTTGTTTTTCTTAGCAACCAAACTTGAGATGTGTGTTTGTAATGATAGCAAAGTTATATTTATTGCTTCTAAGTTATAAAATTTATCGCTTTAAGAAATTACGGCTACTTTTTACAGGACTCGTAGTGTATGTAACTCAGTGTTTTTAAACGATTGCTGCTTTATACCTACCATGGTCCGTGCTGAGATTGTGATTGTTTCTGACATTTTCATTTACGAGAATTGTTGTGCGTTGGAAGGCGCGGAAAAGCGTTGCCAGTTAATTGGTAGGTAGTCTTTTAAAGTTTAATGGGCAGCTTATAAATTTTCAACAGTAAACCAGAGAACCAAACACGACGAGTTTTTCGAATTTGAGAGAAGCTAAAATTAAAAAGTCCAATCATAGCAGCTGCTCGGTTAATAAACCCAGTAAAGGATATTGTCTCTAAAATTAACTTCGTTAAGATTTGAGTAACTGGAAATACGCTAAGAGGAAGAATAGAAGACATTTTTTTATTAAACTGCCTGATTGAAATTCCATAGTTTCCGTCGCGTTTGCAACACCCAAGGATACAAGGCTATGATTGTGTACTGGTGTCATTACGATTCTATTCTGATACAATTTATATAGCTAACGCTGGCCCCTGGTCAGTGATGTAACACTCGCGCTGCCCGACTGGCTATGCTAGGCCTACAGTTTACTAGGTAAATGTTTATATTTCACTACTCTTACGTTTTTTTTTTGCATCGAAACGACTCCAAAACAACTGAACCAATTTGGAAACTTCTTTCACTGTTGGGAAGCTACAATATCTCCGATGAACATAGGCTATAATTTTATTCCTGTATTCCACAGGAACAGGAGCTACGCGGGAGAAACCATTTGATGTCCACTAGTTTAGGAATAATGTCAAAGTTAATCCTATACAAAAACAATTTACTGTGATGTTTAAGTAGGAAACGGAGAACGTAATGTAATCATGTTGTTGAAATAGAAGTTAAGAAAAGATAAGATTTTTTTATTATTGAACATTACTTTTCACCACATGATTACTTTGTTCAATTTTACTGCTTTAATTAAAGCTAAGGAAATCATTATCTCACAGAGAAGGATCGTTCTCTTTCTAAAAATAAGTGAATGCTAATATTGTTGGGTAAATTTACAAAGGATTAGCTTTTACAGAATAATAAAATACTGAACGAACCACAATAGCACAGTAATAATGGCCGTTATATTTGCTTAAATGATGAATCTTACAAAGGTAAAGGATGAAAGATGGAGAATTAATTTTGATAATAAAAATAAATGTGAAAATTTCTGGAGATGAACGGATCTGACCAACAGGGGGAATGATAAAGGAATAGATTATAGCCTGGAATAAAACATAGGCTATATTTTATTCTAGATATAAGTTTCCATAGGATGCGGGTAGGAAAAAGAATTCCTAGCTGGCTGGCTTATTTATTTAGTTACAAAGAAAAATTCATAATTTATTGTAATTAAGAATTTAACTTCACGTTGTGCAGACGCATATTATACGCCCACATTTCACCTATATGTCCTACGTAATAGGTGGTGAGCCTATTACCATCCGCAGGTACGAAATCAAAAGCTATAAAACGTTTTTGTACATGTTTTCCAACAAAAATATCAAAAAATATTTCTAAATTCGTATTCTACCAAGTCACTTACTTACAAAACATTTCCTTTTAAGTCGCTTATTTCGTCACGGAGCGAGATATCTGTTGTAACAAACAGCTATTGTGTCATTCAATGTTACAGCTTATAAAGTCGTACTTGCGATATTTTCCTATGAAGGTGACGGTAATTTTCGCGTTGTATTTTTTTGGTAAAAAGACAAACGACTCGCCTGATATATGTTTGCAAACACAGAATTATTTTACATTTCACACAGCCTGTATAATGAAAACTGACTTTTGCTGTTTTTACTGATGTGCTTGTTACTTCATATGGTCAACACTTGTGTTACGTGTATAAATATCATGTTGGAAGGACTGGCTCTGGAAGGATATTTCAGGCTGCTGAAGGATGTCTCAGGGGCAAGTTCTTTAGCAGGGTAGTCTTACCAGTCACACTTGGGGGTCCAAGCGTGGCTGGTAAGACTGAAGTTGTATCTGGGGGTCAGAAACAACTTTACCAGTACAGTAAAGGAAGAGACTCTGGTGTAGACGCCCTGAAACATTTATTACTTAACAAATATAAAAAATATTACTTACCAAATTTTTACTAATAATAAAAAACTGTTTTCCTGTCAGCATTTCCGGAAATGTCTATTAATAACGTTTTGTCCGCAAAAGATTACACGATGAATGGACTAAAAATGTTTTTGACAAGTCAACGACTACAACTTGAGCAACTTCTCTTTAATATTGGAGTAAATATTTGCTCTCTAATCGTTTTCCACCATTTTGCTGAAAGACAAACAATAAATTATTAATTATGACTGTTTTGAACAGTTTTCGAGATAATGCAGGCTTGAATGGTAAATCACCAATACAAATAGAAAGGGATGGGGGTAGGATTTTATTAGACGATGTGACATTGTGGATTTCCCTGAAAACTACTATAAAATATAAAGTATGAAACATTATGAACGGTAGATAGCGGACTATATCCAAGTTTTTAAATCAATTTCATAACATTTTGGTATCATTAACTTGTCATAACACTATCGGAAAACAATTTACTTCTCAAAAACTTTTATCGTATGTGGGTAACTAGAAAACCAGGATATGAGTTTCATGAAGATTCTGCTCGTTAAAAAAGGTAACTTTGGACACGGATGGAATAAAATAGTGCGCCAGACCGGCTGTGGTGAGTTTTAGCCATTTCAACTAAATAAACGTAGTTTTTAAAAACATATACTATTTAGAAACAATTTAAAAAATAGTTAATCTAGTAATAATCCTGGGGTCATCCTTCCGAGGGCTTACCCGGGGCACCCATCCGTAAACGTGTAGTTTTAGTGGGTAGGAGTCCGACATAGCATCCATGTAGATGTAGATTGACCTCAAGTCAAAAAAAGCCTCTAATATTTTATCATTAAAGAAACTAAAATTACCTATATAGTTTATTTATTAGTATTGAATTCAAAATGTCGATGAGTATGTCAGTAAAATTGAATAAGTTAACAGAAAATGAATATAAAAATTGTCTAATAACATCTCATTCATTGATTATCGCTCAATTATACATTAAAATTTACTTATCATATATTTAATTCCTAGAATACTCTACATTTCATTACCAACTAGTTTCTTTTGATTAGGAAAGCTTAATTAATCTTCGCGATAGCCGTATAAGACTTCTTGAGTATTTTATGGTTTCAGTAAATTAAGTATTTGTCGTCTAGTAAATACTAAACTAGAATTTGGTTGAGTTTTATCTATAAACTAGATGATGCCAGCGGCTTTGCCAGGGCAGAATTAACATAGCGTTCCTGCCTCCCATGGAAACATATTTTCGGGATAATTAGCATCAGTGTCATTCTAGACTATAATCTATCCCTGAACCAATTTTCAGCCAAATCTGTTCAGCCGTTAGAGCGTGATTAAGTAAAAAATATCCAAACACCTAAACTTTTTCACCAAATTTCATATTTATAATATTAGTAAGATTAGTGTAGGATAGTACGATTAAATAAGGCGACATGAGCATGGAAACCTGTTAAACTCAATCGATTAGGCTTCATTAATCGATTTCGTTTAAAAGGTTTCCCGTGCTCATAAAGATTAATGACAGGCTGGTGAATTTGCCCATGATGCCAAAATTTGTAATTACTCCGTCATCGGAACTCTATTAGATTTGGTAGATTAGATAATAGGGAGAGAATTATTCTCTAGCTAAAGTCTTCTACTTTTAGTGGTGGTGGAATGATTAAAAACAAGAATAGCACATCTTGGGATAAGGGGCCACTCTCACAGTCCGTAAGACTTGTGACAGTGGTCCACAAGTCATTTAATGTGCCTCTTCACGCCCCGCTTGCAGAACCCAGGATTGTAAAAGAGTATATTTATATTTTTAATCCTCTTACACATCTCTGATACGATCTGTATGAGTATCTTCTCACAAGGAAATTCCAGACAAAGATTCACAAGCTTAACTTAGACTATGGGAGTCTAAGTTAAGCTTGTGAATCTTTGTCTGGAATTTATTAGTAGTTATTTATATAGTCTCTTTTTTTATAAAACAAACAATTGAAGAAAGATGATGCTATAGAAGAAAAAGTAGGTCAAGTCGAGGTTGTGCCCGTAGACTTGAGCCTATTATTAGATCTATTTTCAACTCGTCAAATAGACGTCGCTCGACTAAGGAAAGTTATGGCGTCAATCTTGTTATGATTCCAAGAGCACTTATTTTGATAAAGACTTGGGTAAAGGCCTAGTTTGTTAATGCGTTTAGAACTTGGTCCCGGTTTTATAACTCCTATAAATGTGCCAAATTTCAGTCAAATTTATTAGAACTTTAGAGCGTGATTTTTCCGAGATAAAAGGTAGCCTATGTATTATTCCATAATATACTATATTCCTTTAATAAATTTCAGTCAGATATATGCAGTCGTTAGAGCGTGATTGAGAAACAAACATCCAAACATTCAAAAATGTTCATAACCTTTATTAAGTAGGAAGCATACTTTTCAAGGATTCTGAAAACAAGTAGGTAAATCAACATTTATTACCATCCCTCTAGACGTTATTCTTGATAATACAATTCACATAGTAATTTATTTGAGCTTGTAGGCTACAGCGTTCCTTGAAATAGTATTGTAAACCACAGACAATCTACAATACAAGTCGTCTATTGCAGACATGCGGTTGTGGTCTGTCATTCACAGCCGTTTACACGTTAACTTGAACTAGACGACCAATTTACTGACCTCGACTTGTGACCGAGAGCATTTCGTAATGATTTGCATATTGAGTGCCTTAGTTTGAGGTTAGTGGTGAGTTGTACCAATAGCTCTATTAATTTAAGACCTATCTCTATTATTATCGACAATGTTGAAAATGGTTTTGTTATTTAAAACAACACGGTCCCCTTCTACACTCCTCAGAAGGATGTCCCAGGTTGGAAGAATGTTTCACGGTTCTAACACCTTTTTACAGATTGATTTAAGTTCCTGGGATATCCTTCCGATTTCAATGGCTTACCTGGGGCACCCAACCGAAGGCTGTTAGACGTAAATTTTTTTTTTAGTCGGTAAGAGTCCGGCATGGCATCCATGTACTATTTTCCCTCACGCTGAGAAAAAACAAAAAAAAATAGGCTATAAGCTGTATTTGCATATTTGATTATCACTAAAAGTGATACAGTATACTTTTATCTACTTTTTAGCACCAGATTTTCGGTTATTGGCTACGATTCAAGGGTTTCAAAATTACCAAAGGGGGGATTCGCCACAATCGCGGCCGTCAGACTGGTCATGGACGAGTGGCTGGAGAGAAGACACGGTGCTCTCTCCTACCGGTTGACACAGATGCTTGCCGGGCACGGTAGCTTCGGTAGGTACCTGTGGCGAAAACACCGGGAAACCACGGCCGAGTGTCAGCACTGCGAGGACTGCAGCGATGACACGGCGCTCCACACGCTGGTGGAGTGCACGGCGTGGGCACAACAGCGCCAGGTCCTCGTAGTGGGTCTGGGCGTGGACACTCTCTCGCTTGAGGCCATGGTGCGAGCCATGCTCTCCAGCGGGAGTAAGTGGGACTGCGCCGCCTCTTTCTGCGAGCAGGTCATGCTCGCGAAGGAGGCGGCGGGCCGGGTGCGGGAGAGAACTCTCCCACCCGAGTTCCGCAGTCGACGCCCTGGGCGCCGCCGACGTGTCTTCGCCGAGGACTATCGGCCTCCATGACCGGGGGTCTGAGGACGGTGAGAGGGCCGCTCACCGTCCTTACAGAAGCAGGCCCATGACGGCAGTGTGACGTGAGCAACTCACGCACGCCCCCCCTTCGAAGCGGGGTCACACCCGAAACCCCCCATAGACGCGGGATTGCACCCGAACCACCCCCTGGGCGAGGCCGCAGTGGCGGCCGTAGGTCTGTTGGGAGTCACGGGACATCCTTCCTGAGGGCTTACCCGGGGCTCTCAAACCATAGGCTGTTGGGCGTTACGTGAGGTTTTTTAGTCGGTAAGAGTCAGTTATAGCATCCTACGAGGATTTTCCCTCACGTTAAAAAAAAAAAAAAGGGTATCAAAATTGATTTCACATAATATTTCGCTCATGTAGTGGTACTTACGTGTTATAGGGTAGTTATAGGTTTTTTCGACGGACTGAAAATGTATCTATGTTTTTTATAGGCTTTTGAACTAAGAAAGATTTTGAAAAGTTTCTGTTCATTTTACGAGACGATGACTTTCAATAACGGTTATTAAGTCTTCAACTCAAGGAAAACTGTAGTTAATGTCCTTTAAACTTTTTGGAATACCGAATATAATTTCGTCTATATTGTCTACTTGGGAAAATATATTAGCTTTCGCACTCCAAAACACGACATACCGAAGTAATTTTGATTTTATTTCATTTCCATTTAATAATTTAATTTAATTATTGGTTTTAACTCAGCACTGGTGTATCGTATTGTAGATATCTATAATGTATGTTTTTCTAGTTACTAGAGATTGCTGTATCTTTATTATCGATGTTACTTAAATCTATCAATAAAATCGGCTTACAGTAGTCCACTGCTGGACGTAGGCCTTTTCCAGTTTACGCTACAACACACGGTCTTGCGCGTGCGTCATATAAGAGGGTATTTAGCCTTACTGTACCACGCAGGCCAGACATGTTGATCAGGGTTTTAGTTACGAGTTTTCCTTCTCTGTACGCCATGACCTTATCTGTCATTCAGTTGTGCAGTCCACTTACAGGTGAGGCTGGCTTGAGCCCCTAAGTTATAAGTAGTGTCCCATCGCACCCATGATGTCACTTACATACTTATTTCAATTTTGAAACGACATTATAGATATCTATCACTTAATTAGATTCACAGTAAAGAATATATTTTGTATGTGTGTTGCAGGCAAGCAGCGGGTCTTGCGCGGGCAGTATGCCGCGCGCCGGCGCACTTCTGCTGGCGATTGCGGCTGTCCTACTCGCTGCCGAGTGGGCACATGCCTCATATATAGATCCTGGTACTGGTACTAGATGACTTGGAATTTACTAGCAATTATTGTGATGTCTAAAGACCAGAGGAAGAATATGAATAGACTCATTAGTCCATATACATTATCTTCTATTCTCTTTTCCTCTTATCGTGTTCCCAATTGCTTCTAATGGCCACCAGAATGTAAACTGTTAATCCACTTTGATCAGCTGCTATTGGTTTGGCTTGGGTGAACTAGCGCTTCAACCCAGTTCTGTACATCTTCATATAGATCACTGTGACAAATGGTCAGTTGCAACACCAGAGCTATTACATCTACATTGCTGAATCAATCTATAATTTTACGAAACACCCTCGATCCTCAATCGTATTGACTAGTTCCATGCAGTTAATATTTCTTAGTTCCTTCGGCCTGTTCATCTAAACATGTCAGCATCACCCATTAGAATTTTAGCATCTGTCTAACTTTTTTTGAAACTGAAACTGTACTGAAGATGGAGAGCAAATATCTAGAACTATATTACTTACTTAGAAATACTGATAAATTGTAAAGTACTGATAAATTAATTTGTCTATCAGGTGAAGATGACATCGCAGTAAACCTGGAAGACTACGGAGACGATCCAGCCGATCTTCAGCTACTGCAAGATGTAGGAAAGTAAGCTCTCAAATTTCTTTTAGCGACTCTTAATGTTTGCCTAGCTAGATGTAACACAATAATGATAGGCTAGTGACTAATGACTAGCCGCTTATAAATATATCAATGCAGAGCTCATAGTACTAAGTAGGGGTCCACTAAGTATGGGTGTCAGTATGATTTTCGACTTGGAAGAGTAAATTTTAGTTTATAATTATTTTTAATGGAGGCATCAGGTAATTCTGTTTAGAAATGCTTTACATCTCTAGCTATTAAAATGATAATTCTGCAAGCAAGCAAGATGTATTGTTTAATTATAATCCAACACTATTTCATGGCTTTCCTAAATACGAGGAAATAGAGATATAAATTGAGAAATCTCGTCGATTATATTAAATCGTTTCACAGTTTGCCATCCATCTTCTGTATTACATTTGACCTTATACAAACATCATAGGTAATTAGCCTTACTTATGACATTTTTACTCATTTCATAATCTCTTCTCAGAAGATCATTCCAAGTCTGCCCATTATAATAGCAATTTTCCATAAAGAATCAAATTTATACTTCAGGGATTTCGCCTAATCATGATTCAAAATCTGGTTACGGCCAGTACCCGTTCAGATAAACTTAGGCTAGCATTCAATAATGTGGTTTCAGACGTTCGTCGCTGATCTACGTTTTCAGGCGCGCCTGTGTGCGGCGAGGGGGCAACTGCGACCACCGCCCCGGAGATTGCTGCCACTCGTCATCCTGCAGATGCAATCTCTGGGGCTCCAACTGCCGTTGCCAGCGCATGGGTCTCTTCCAAAAATGGGGGTAGTCTCTACCTCCAACACATCGGCTCCTTTGAAGCGACGACCAACTCTCACCAGCCGACTTGACCGCCGCTCCATCGGATGCGACAACGCACGCATTTACACACGGACCCTTTAAGTTGAATTCTCATTTCAGTTTCTTCTTCTCTCTTCTAGTCATTATCTCTTCAAACTAATCGCGTAGAGATTCGAATTGAAAAACAGGGACCTAGATTTAGTTTGGAAATATTTTTGGACCTTTTATAATATACAAAAAAATTAGTAATGGTTTTGTTTTGATTGAAATTGAGTCTATTTTCGGTTGTTGTAGCTTTTTTCTTTATCTGATTTGCCGAGTGTCCGCTTACGTGGTTGGGCAATCACCCAGCCTTATTGCCCAATCAGTACGCCTCGACGCCAAGCTCGGTGAATCAGACACCGGTAACTGCCTCCGGCGACGTGCTGCTCATATTTAGTTTCACTCTTGAGTTGTGCGAAGCGACTCGTCGCCTTGAGGGCAGTTCAACTGTTCTATAACCATGTATGTATGTAGAGTAAGTAAGATAAACGTAGTTAAAGCAGTAGCTGCTAACTTGATGGTAAACTTATGTCAATAGGAAGTAGACATCAATACAAAATAGAAAAAAATATAAATGTAACTTTTAAAATAAATGTTTTAGTAAAATAAGAGAGTAACAGTTACGAAAAACTTGGTGAAAGACGCTATAATAAGCCTTGATATATAAAACAAAGCCACTTGTATTTGCGATTGGCAACTTAGATTTTTAAAATATCTATAAATGTGTCAATACATTCATATATAAGAAATAAATATATATGTCATCAATACCTAAATAGTAGATTCTTCTTTATGTAGATTCATATATTGTATGTTTCTGGTCGGATTATGGCAATAGTATTAATACTAATATTGGAATATGGAAAATGATAAATTATATAATAAATGTTTATGGACGATATAAGAGTGTTAATTTAAAAACCCAATAATAATATTGGTCTAGTCGGATTGGCTGTACCTACAAGTAAGTAAAACAAATCCTTTTTTCTTATATTTAATTTGCCAAAAGATTCCGCCCGTCTGATGTAAAGCCATGGCGACATCTAACGAATTGGGACCACTCTCACAGTACCCAAGACTATTGAAATGTGCTCCTCAACTTGGCAGTCCGATCTTATAAGAGGAGGGAAGCAAGTGCCGTGGTAGAGTTTTTCTAGCTACTATAGTTAAACAGAAAACGAACTTTGAATCAACAAAATTCTGCTAATAAATCCACCACAACGCCTACTTCATGGATACTTAATGAAGTGCTGGTTTCTGCCAGCCTGATGGAAAGCCATCACATCAATCAAATTGACGGGTACTTTAACAATCCTCTATTGACAGTTTGCCTTTACGTTGGCGGCCCAATGATAGACTTGTCAGAGGAGGGAAACACAGTCACTGGCAAATCGTTCTAAGTTTCTATGGTTCTATTCTTAGGTGGGTTAGTATCCTGTAATGGCAGCTCTGACTGGCGACAGACTTCTTTGCTACCTAAAATAAGAGGATAGAATTAGTTGAAAAGCTCTTCAGAACAGTCGTCGTGGTTTATTCAGTAGAATGCAGCCAAACACGCTTTGTTGTGCGCGACGTCAGACGACAGAGGCTTTTCATTATACTTCAGAACTTGATATGCAGCGCCTCTAGTAAGTATGTAATATGAATAGTAAGTATGTAACTAGGTAAGATCTATATGCATTCACTAATTCATTGACCAAAATCACCTATTTTGTGTTAATGGAATTTCTGTCTCCCGTTCTTATTCTCAGTAACGCAATCTCCTTGAGCTTCTTATTCATTCAACTTCTCTTAAAGACTAATGAAATTCTTAAAAAAATCGTTTAAATCCGTAGCAAGTAGCTAAGCAATCAACTTTCCTTACAACGAGGAAATTCAATTCAACTCCATATAGCTCTAAATTGCAGTTTAAAGAATTTTTAATAACGCAAAAATCTGGTACGGTCAGATATACTGGAGAATGTTTGAAAGTTTTATGAGAAACGGTCTGACTGGTCGATTAACATGAAAATAACCAGCATTGTTTGTAATTTGTTGAAGTAACAGAAGCTTGGAACTTCATTGAAATTTGTAATACCAAGTAGTGAGTGAGAAGTGGTCAGGCAAAAATGTGATCTAAGACCTACAGGTAAGGTTCATTTTAATGTCTAGAAACAATGAGGTTTATTCTCCTTAGCAATACTACTATGACAATGTACATTGCCTTTACTATGTATCTATCAGGACATGTCATGTGTCAAGTTTGAATTATCAAAGTTAACAACACATCATGTTCTTGTCTTATTTCATTTCAATAGGTCAGTTCCAACACGGCCAAAGTTATTCAATAAATAAATACGTATTAATTTTTGTGCACATGATCACATAACACAGTCTAGGCCAAATTAAGCTAAAAAGCTTGTGCTATGGGATCTAGACGACTGAGAGACATACTTATATATTTCTAAATACATACACATTTTACATAATGTCATAGAAAACACCCAAACTCAGGAACAAACATTTGCGAATCACACAAATTATTAGGACCGACCCAGGAAAGGGATAGACCGACGGACCGACGAATTATATCTTTTTTTTTTTTACGTGAGGGAATGTCCTCAAAGGATGTTATGCCGGACTCTTACCGACTAAAAAACCTCACGTAACGTCCAACAGCCTGTGGTTGGGAGCCCCGGGTAAGCCCTCGGAAGGATGTCCCGGGACTCCCAACAGACCTACGGCCGCTACTGCGGCCTCGCCCGGGGGGTGTTTCGGGTGCTATCCCACTTCTTTGGGGGGTTTCGGGTGTGATCCCGCTTCTAGGGGGGGGGGGGGGCGTGCGTGAGTTGCTCACGTCACGCTGCCGTCATGGGCCTGCTTCTGTAAGGACGGTGAGCGACCCTCTCACCGTCCTCAGACCCCCGGTCATGGAGGCCGATAGTCCTCGGCGACGACGAATTGTATCTATAATTGTTCAACGTAATAAGTAGGTGGTGAGCTTACTGCCAAAATAATATATTTTTGTAGTAAGTTTGAAAACGTTATGGTATAACTACATTATTAGAATTCCAATACACATAACCAGTTGAATGAACTATTTGTATCTGTATACAGAACTATATTAATTATTAAAACTAGCGCTTGCTGACCCGACGAACTTCAAACGACCTCAGCATCAAATAATGTGTCAAAGTTCAATAACGTTCTTAGTTCGACTTGTACGAACAGAGTGGCGATTCTCGATCGCGCGACTGCAAAGCGTAAAAGGGACGTTTACAGGTAAAATGTCTGCCTCGGTGGTGCATTCGGTAGTGCAACGCCAACAATAAGTATGTCTATCAGTCGTCTAGATCCCATAGCACAAACTTATATTAGCTTAATTTGGGCTAGATGATGTTGTGTGAGAATGTCTCTTGTGAATGAATGTCTTTGTGTTCTTTCTTTCTTTCTTTCTTTCTTAGCTCAGTTGTGCCTTTCGAAGCACGGACTCGCTTACATATAAAATGTCCCAAAGAGATCACGTGATGGTTACCCATCCAAAAGCCACCCGTAGCGATAGTTGCTTACATACTGAAGTTATCTTTTACAGAAAACTGAGTCCGAGGGGCGCTATTTCTTGTAAGCTGTTTTTTTATTGATGTTAATTATTACAAAAATCTTCTTCAACATTCGACCTTTACTTTCCCTTTGTGTTTATTTGTGAATTGCAAAAGCGTAATTCCAAAATATCATACCGCTATCTCAGTTGGTTCAGTCTTACATTATGCTTTTAATAGCCAATCCTTTGTAAAGAGTTATTTTATAAGGCAAGTAATAAGAACATTCAGTTTGAGGGTAGAAATTATCTGAGAAGGCCGAGATTTCTTTTGTTACATTTAATTACTCACCAGAGAACCACGTTTTGAATAGAATTTCTATACTAATTATTATAAAGCTGAAAACATGTTTTTTCGTTTGTTTGAACGCTAGGATCTCAAGAAATATTGATTGAATTTCTCAAACGATTAGGTACTAGGTAATTTAAGCATTTTACGCACTATTGAGTCATGTCGCAAGTAAACGTTTGATACAAAGCCTCTTACGAGCCTTTCCGTGGTGGAATGTTCTGCTTTTGGGCCCAGCTGAACGAATGTAACATAATAGTCGTTAAGAGTCCGTATAACGCTAATCAGTTGAAAGAGGATAGGAGATTATATATTTCGCCGTACAAGATAGAAATAGATACGCTCGGATTTTGTGTGATTTCAAGTTTTAAATAAATTATAAAGAAGTTTTTCTTCTATATAAAATATATTTAACGTCATTCAGACTCTTAAAACCACACGTGCTCAACTTCTTTCAATGATCAGAAGCCCCAGGATTCCCAACAGAGATAGATAGATACCTAACGAAGATATTATACATCCATTGATCCTACCGCCTAGTACAGTAGCAGGAATAATAATAACCAATTGAGCCGGCTCTAAAGCAAGCCACGTCGTGTCGTAATACATCATCAACTAATCGCTTCCAGTCTTAGGTACAAATAGTTTGTGTAGTAGCTGTCAGTACTAACAGTAACGTTACCATATGTTACTCATTAATCATTACCAACATAATAAATTCAATGTAAGTTTCACCTCAGTAGAAGGTGTTTCAAGTAGTTTACGAATAATAAATAGGTAGGTACGAGCATATGCACCGAAGTATGTATGTTTCAAAATAAATAATTTTATTGTCAACCAATACTCACAATGTAAAAAGAGGGGTGATAAAAGTATGCCAGCTATGTGTGCGTGCAAATGTATTGGAGTGTACATGTTTGCATTAAACTTTGTCAGCTCATTGCTTACATGATACTAGTGTCTTCAGAATTTACAATTAAAACCGTAATAAGGACTATGTAGAGTCAACTTTCCGCACACAAAACACACTTGCCGAATACCAGCACGTTATTACAAAGAGCTAAAGTATTGAACAAAGGAAAGTACGAAAATTACCTGCTAAAAACAATAACACTCTATTTGACAGTGACAACTATTTTTTTTAAATTAATTTATACTAGCTTTGGTTACTTAGACTTTAGACCATTGAAAATCTAAATTTTATAATTATATTATCAACAGTGAATTTGAAGTTCTTTTTCTTTTTATCTCTTTCCTCATTACCGATTATCTGCTAATTTGTGAAGGTTTATCCTAATTATTGTTCTTAATACTAACACACTTATTGTTTTTGAATATTGAGTTTGGGCAAAACTACTGGCTTATGAATTAAAATGCAAGTTTTATATATAATTCAATAGATTTTCTAACTAAACCAAAGAAGTAACGTTATTCTGCACATAAATTAACATTTTCACGAATAAATAAAAAGTATATTTGAGCTTTGAGCCAAGAACGCTAAAGGCAAATACTCATATAAAAGAAAAAATGCGGGCTTATGTGAGTTTGTGTGTTTAATCAAGGCTGGGTTTTCGTTGTGATGAACTGTATTCTATTGACTATGTCAATAAAGTAAATTATATTTTCATGAGTACGCAAGACTTGAAATATCACTGTAGAAAGTTTTTTAGTTCTTGAGTATTTAATTAGGTATAGATTTTCTCCCTAAGAACTTAGACTGACTCAACGAAAGTGATAGATGAAATTAGTTATTAAATCTTAATATCTACCTTATTACAATTGCATTCTTGTCTTATTCGATGCAATTATAATAGCACTAAAACCCCGTTACCGCGTATGCTCCCTTCAGTTCTGAGATGTCGCGTTTTCATTTACGAGCTTATTCTAAGTTACGAAAGCTGTTCAATATGCTACCAGTAACATAGTAGTACTTAAGTCAAGTAAAGCCTAATGGGCAGAATGAAAAAAAAATGAACAAGAGTCACTCCCCGACACTGTACGTTTTAACCCACAAATAGGCTCGTAATTATTACGTGGGATGAAACTATATACAAATTATACAAGTGAAGAAATTTCTGCTTAAAATAACCTTTTCGTGGAAGAAACGGGATGATCTGACTAATACGAGTATTACAAATGTGAAAGTTTGTTAGTGTGAATATTTGTGACCTTTTCACGATCTAACGGCTGAATGGATCGGGCTGAAATTTAAACCAGGAATAGGCTACTTTTAACCCATGAATTAGTTTCCATGGGGAATGAGAACAATATTGCGCGGGAAAAGCTGCGGGCATCAGCTAGTATAATAATAATAATATAATATGAAATTTATTTTTCTCATCATAATAGTTTCTTATTTGTAAGGTAAACGCAGCTATTAACGACCCATCGAAAATTCGCAGGTATTACCGATCCATTTCATTAACCTGCAATTTTTACGTTACTGGAACAGTTTATGCTAGAGACATTTGACGAAATACGCACATTTGTTTATTGAGTGTCGCAAATACTTACGTTAGTGTGCGTGGCATTCCGGGAAAGAGACGAAATTCGTTTGTTTCTATGACGATAGTAAACTTGCCGATTGTGTGGTACAAATCCTTAATCTTACAGATAAGCACACCAAAACTTCGTTTAACAGTTTTTAAAGAATTGTATAAAACCTATGATTGTTCTGTATTATTGAATGTGTTCATTTAGATGTGAGGTCTTAATTTCTTACAGTATTTCATAAAGTTTGATTAATTAAATATTATAAAACTTCACATTTAATTAAAGCGGTAATACCTTCAATTATTTTAATAGTAGCAGCTATTGCCGACTCATGGGCCGGTGATTGCGTTGCATATTAAATTTTGTTTTACCTCTTTCTCGTCGATATGTGACAATAAAGCAATTATTTTAATATGACATCTTAATCTAATACAGTCAGCCTTTGTAACACACAATTACCGATCTATACTATTTGGTCTAGTTTTCTTATTTAATCGTTTTTTGTTTACTACGAAATACAACTTTAATCATTCATTATCATTATAAAGGAGCATTATAAAATTACTTTTTATTGCATTACGATGTTTGTATTAATGAATATTATTTGCAACACTATTTATTTAAAATCTCTGCTATGGCTACAAAAATCAAATAAATACATATAATCTACTTTTTATGAGTCGGCCATACAATTTCGTAATTATGTATTATATCGACTATTACCGATCTATATGAGTCGGTGATGGCAAGTACGGGAAGCTATTGCCGATTCTATACAAATCCTGGTCGTTTATGTAACATAACACTAGTTTAATGAAATATTAGCTTATTATCCAAACAATATTTTGAAGATAAAAAAAACCATAAAAGCTCTTTTACAACATAATGTCTTAGTCAAATAGCATGGACCAGAGTATCTAAGTGACTTTTCCTATGAAGTATAATATGAAAGTGTATGTAAGGTAGTATGAAAGGACTTAGAGCAAATCTACATGATTTTCTGCAAAAAACCATAATGTGTTACTTCTTAATTAAACAAAATACCTGCCTATACATTCTTCTTGTTTTTAACAGTCGGTAATAGGTTCATAAAAATCGGTAAATAGCTTCATAGTCTTTCGTATGGGTCGGTAATACAAACAATGGACTTGATCACTTAATTATTTTTTTATTTTATTAGTATTGTGTTTAAGGGCAATTTAGGGCTTTAAACATAAACTAGACAAACTAAAGTTTCATATAAAATCAAAACATTGGGTGTGAACTCAATCACCATTCTTAATAACTATCATCAATTTTAAAATTGTCTTAACAGGGTCGGTAATACCTGCATTTACCTTAAACAATGTAGTTATAGTTAGTATAATATGTATACAAACTAATCTAGGTAAGAAAAACACGAAACAAAAAGGCACCATACTTTTATCCTATTGTTCATTTCATTCCATTGTAGGATTGTGTATGTACGTATTTGTATACCTTAGCAAAGGTTCCTGAGCTTATCTCTAAGGAAATCAAAACAGCGACTCAACTTCAGAAAAATATTGAATATGGGACAATGGTGCCCTTCTGATGCAAACGATTGAGGCGGTGAAATTATAATAAATTTTATTCATCCTTTTTTGAATAAATAAATTCAAATTTGAAATTCAACACGCTCGACTGTGTCAAGCCGAGTAAGACATTTTCATTTGTTGGATTTAATTCAATGAATTATCTAGCTCTCTTGTTTAATAAATAATTTTTGAACAGACCCAAGAGAATGGAGCGATATTCGTATAAATTAAATTTGTTATTGTAAAAAAATCTGTAGTATCAAAAAATATACCAAACAAGATTTTCTGACCGCATACATTTAATGAGCATAAAATTGACATAAAAGAGTAAGTTACTTTACAATAAAATTATAGCGTCGGCAGAGTGTGTGTAGCACCTCTGGTGTTGCAAAGTCTATAAGCTACAGTGACTATTTTCGATCAGGTAGTGCCACTTTAGTTGTACATATAAGAATTATCTAATTATTAAGATTTTTATTAAGTACAATTCTTTCTTTATATGCTAGGTAATCTTTTCAAATATGTAGTTGAATGTTGAGCTTTCAGTCAATGCCAAGTATTGTCGAGATGACCTTTAAGAGGACGGATATCAGTCCGGATCATAAGTAAATATACCAAATTCCAGCTTAATTGGGTACCAGCAAGTCCTCAAAATGTTTGTCAAAAATAATCATTTTTCTTATTACGAACAACTGAAATAAAGACTCGATAAAATAACTAACATAGAACAAAACCGACACTTTTCTCAACTCCCAGCAAAACTACTTTCACACACAATTGTAACCTTGTAACAGTCGTTCAGAAAATAACAACATCGAGCCTCCATGTCACTACACGAGAAAGTGGAACATGCCGACTTTCCACCTGACAATGTAACCCTCCATTTCAAATGTCAAGACTGCTTTGAAAACTATGTCAATTCATTTAAAGACTCTATATTTCTAACCACAAAGATTTAAAGTAAGAAAGAAGTTTTTTGTAAATATAATTTTTAGGGATAATTTTGAAAAGCAATTACGCTAACTAAATCACACATTTGATGTGAAAAAGCGTCACCCAATAAGGTAAAAGAATAAGTCGGTGGAGAGTATTGCTTCGGTGGTCCAGTGGATAAGGCGTCTACCCCAGAATGATAGAAGAGGCAGGTTTGTTCCTACTCGAGAAAGATTATTTTCAGGCCTTTGTACTCGAAGGGTAAAAGCAGGCCTGATTACTGAGACTCTGCTTTCTGTCTGTCAACAGACATGCAGAAAGCAGAGTCTGTCAATAGACATGCAAAAAGCGGAGTCTGTCAACAGACAGACAGAAAGCAGAGTCTTAATAACATGTATCTCATAAACCGTGATAGCTTTAAAGACAAATACAATTTTCGCAGATGATGATATCTGTGTTGCTACTAAAGAACAGAAAAAATTAAGGTGCTACAATAAATGTGTGTGATAGTTAGCCCGATACTTTACAGATGCTTTTTCACCTAGAATGTGCTTTGTCGCACAATTTGACAATGGCAAAAGACGCGAAAAACAAATTTAATTGAACAAATCGTGTGAGTTTACTGCCAGTATTTTTTTTCTTCTAATATTTTAATTATATTTCCGAGTTATCCATGTATTATTAGAACGCCTACCGCCGTATAAACTTTTATCATTGTTGTTCGTTCAAATACGTACGCCGAAGTTTTATCGTTTGTGGCTGAATAAATCTTGTGTCTTTTCCTTAAGTCCTCGAGCATTTTGTGGGTATTAATTTATTTTTCTTAGCAACCAAACTTGAAATGTGTGTTTGTAATGATAACAAAGTTATATTTATTGCTTCTAAGTTATAAAATTAATCGCTTTAACAAATTACAGCTATTTTACAAAGGACTCATAGTTCGGGTAACTGATGTGTTTTTATACGATTGCTGCTTTATGCGTGTCATTGTCCGTGCAGAGATCGCGATCGTTTCTGACATTTTAAGTTACGAGAATTTTTGTGCGTTGGAAGCCATGGAGAAACTTTGATTCCGGTTGCCAGTAACCTGGAACTCTTTTAAAGTCTTTAAAGTCATACTGGCAGCTTAAAAAACATTGCTCGGTTATTAATAATTGCTATCCGGGTGCTTCATTAAGTGGTATTATGCAAAAGATATTAGAATATAAATTTGAAGCTAACAGTAAAATAATAATTTTCTGTGCAAACAGGGGGAAAATTAGCAATGATGATTTGTCCCTATACATGAATTACATCTTAAACTTAAATGTCATACAAGTTGTAATGTTCACACTTCCATTTATAAAAGGTTTTTTTTTTTTTTTTTTTTTTTTGTTGACGCGGGGAACGCATTTACGCGCCTTCATCCCAGCTGCGGGGGCAGCTGGGATGGTGTGTGGGACTCCCGGCCCGGTCCGGAATGGACCGTCCTACCCACTAAACCCCGCGGTGTTCCTCCTCACCCTTTAGCCGGGCCGAGGGATATCAAAAGATTATTCACGTCGACCCGGCTAGGGGCGCCCCGTTTATTCGGGGCTCTCCTCGGGGGAGCCAGATGGGCAGCTCCCCAAAGCTCCCTAAGGAGCTGAAGACCACGCCTGCACCGCCCTCGAGCGCCCCTCTGTAATAGAGGAGACAGAGAGCGGCTGGCGCAGGCGTGCGCTAATGGGCACCCCCGGAACACGGGAAAGGTGCCCACCGCCATGTGACCGTTGGTGGGCGGGGTCCCCCGACCTTACGCCCACGGTCAAGAAACAATCGGGGGCGCGCAGTGACTCCTCACCGCGGCGCCCCCGAACTGCACGGCAGAGCGGGAGCATTATCCGTTACTCCCGCTCCCCCGCACAGTGCACCTCCCGCTTTGCCGCCATCACCTCGCCAACCGGCGAGGTGACAGCGGCCCAGCACTGTTGCCGCCGGTCGCGCCGTTATTCACGGTCGGCAGCCCGAACTGCATGGCAGGGCGGGAGCATTTACCCAAACTCCCGCCCCCCACACAGTGCTGCTGCCGGCCGTGAATAACGGCACGGCCGGCAGCAACACACACCACCGAGCAACCCACGGGTGGGTTACTCCCGCCTCGGCCGGAATTGGCCAGAGTAGCACAACTCCCCCACAGAGGAAGGGGAGTGGTCGCTACTCCGTTGCCCAGGATGCACCACGAGGAACCATTTATAAAAGGTGTGCCAGATTCGGAAAATTCATTTAGATATAAGATGAATTTACGTTTAAATTTAATAAGTCAGTATAATAATAAATTTAATATAATTGACTTTAATTCTGTATTTAACACAAATTTGTCACATAGCAAGTTTATAGTCTATAATAATCACAAGGGTAGGTACTGTCTACCCAAATATTATAAAAGACAAATAGCAAGTTTGCTATTTAATTATTTTTATTCTGTAGCCAAAAACTTGGCTGACAAAACTGCTTTATTTGAGCAGAGTAGATTTAGGACTTTGGAATCTGTTCCAAGTAATTTAAATTAACTGCTGGGACAACAGAGGAATTACCCTCTAGCCAAAATTGTAAATTAATAGAGTTAAATTTAATTGCAAACCGTAATTTTATCGGAAACTGTCCTCCGAACAAAACTAAATTAAATAATGCCTGGTGCATTATAATATTGCAACATTAACACAGGTCAAAGAGTTTGAATTGGAGCTGTTCATGAGCTCAGAAAATATTGAAATTGTTTGTCTTACAGAACATATGCGTAAGGAGTATGAGCTCATGTTCAGTTTCAGTAGTCACCGGGTTGGTAGTGCGTTCTGCAGGGTCAACACAACACGGGGGGGTTCGTTGATTTTATTAAATAAGAAATTAAAATATAAGGAACGGAAAGATGTTGTGTCCCTCTCTGTAGAGTGTACAGTTGAAATATCGTGCGTAGAATTGGAGCAATTCATAGTAGTATGCGTATATAAACCTGGAGTCTCACCCTTTTGTGAGTTTGAGGAAGTAATGGATAAAGTGCTATTTAAACTTGGAAAAACTAATAAACACCTAATAGTGTGCGGTGATTTTAATGTTAATATACTTATAAATACGCGTCAGACCAATGATATCTTAAATTTATTTAAATCACACAATCTCACTAATTTATTTTTAGAGCCTACTAGATATTGTGATACAACAGCTACTTGTCTGGACAATATATACAGTGATATGTTGCCAGAAAGTAAGAGTATTATAAATAAGATAAAATCAGATCATACTGGGCAAATAGCATCTTTCAAGATCACAAGAGAAAAAGTTAAAAGACGTAAAATATTATGTAGACCAGTAACTAGTGACCGCTTGGAACGTATGCGAGTTGGACTTTGCAATAAACTTCCATTTTTAGACACTGGCTTAGATCCAAATGTAATGTATAAGTTATTTTTTGATTCCTTTTACAATGAGTTCAACTCCGTATTCAAGTCTAAGGAAGTCACAATCGGTGATAGGCCTGCCTTCAGTGAATGGGCCACTGAGGATATACATAAAAGTAGACAAAAACTGTATGAACTATACTCAGAAAGACAGCTTAATAGAACAGATGAATTTCTAAATTATGTTAAAACTTATTCAAAAAAGTTTAAAGCAGACTGCTTAGCAGCCAAAAGAAAGTATATAAGTAATAAAATTCTCAATAGTGTAGACAAAGTTAAATCTACTTGGAAAATAATTAACGCAGAAAGAGGCCAAGCAAAATCGAATGATAATAATTTTAAACTTAAAGTAAATGGTAACATAATTACAACAGATGCCGAAGTCGCTAACGAATTTGAACAATTTTTTTCTCGAATTCCAGTAGATTTGACCAGAGCCCTAGGTTCTTCTACCCCAATAGCAGAATCCTTGTTAAAAGCAAATGTTCCTTGCTGTAATGAAATATTCAAATTCAGTAAAATTAGTATACACACTGTCATAAAAACTTTTAAATCTTTAAATATTAAGAAAACTGCTGACCTCTGGGGAATTTCTGTACATTTAGTTAATTCGTTAATTGAAATGGTTGCCCCTGAATTTATCAATAATATTTAATAATTGTATTGATAGTGGTGTGTTTCCTGACTTAATGAAGTTCAGTAAAATAACTCCTCTGTTTAAATCGGGTAGCACCTCAGATCCGTCCAATTTTCGTCCTATTTCTGTACTACCCACGTTTAGTAAAATCTTTGAAAAGGTAATGCTTAATCAAATGCAAAATCATTTTAATACAAATAAACTATTCCATACTAAACAATTCGGTTTCACGCGCGGTCGGTCTACCACGGATGCTGGAATCAAATTGTTAGAGTGTATATATGAGGCCTGGGAGGAGTCGTATGATGCTTATGGTGTATTCTGCGACTTATCTAAGGCCTTCGATTGCGTCCAGCATCAGACTTTAATTAAAAAACTTCAACATTATGGAATCCGGGGGACGGCCTTGGATTTAATTAGTTCTTACCTTAGAGATAGAGTACAGAGAGTAGTTATAAATGGTAAACAGTCAAATGGTTCTGCTGTAACAATGGGGGTGCCTCAGGGTTCAATTCTGGGACCTTTTCTATTTTTAGTGTACATAAATGATCTCCCTCACCTTATAAGAGACGATCATGAGGTAGTTTTGTTTGCTGATGACACATCTTTAATATTTAAAGTTGAACGTGGACAACGCGATCTTGACGAAGTAAACAATGCCCTCTCTAGGGTAGTCCACTGGTTTAACGCTAATAATTTATTGTTAAACGAAACTAAAACAAAATGTATTAGATTCACCTTGCCAAATGTTAGGCTCGTTAACACCAGTATTAGGATTAGGGATGATCAAGTAGAATTGGTCGATGAAACTGTCTTTCTGGGCATAAAGTTAGACTCCAACTTGCAGTGGGGGCCTCATATCGAGAAAGTCTCGGGCAGACTGAGCTCTGCAGCCTATGCCGTTAAAAAGATCCGACAACTGACAGACATTAGAACAGCGCGTCTTGTCTACTTTAGCTATTTCCACAGTGTTATGACCTATGGCATACTATTATGGGGTAACGCTGCCGACATCGAATGTATCTTTGTGTTGCAGAAAAGGGCTGTCCGGGCTATCTATGGTATGGGGTTTCGGGAGTCATTAAGAGAAAAGTTTAAGGATATCAACATCCTTACTGTGTATTCACAGTACATATATGAAAACTTATTATATACTCATAAAAATAACAGTAAATTTATTAAAAATAGTGATATCCATAACCTAAACTTAAGAAATAAGAATAAATTGGCTGTACCTAGATTTAGGCTTAATAAAATAAGCAATTCTTTTGCGGGCAATTGTATTCGAATGTACAATACATTGCCGACAGCCATAACAGGTTTGTCAGTTAATAAATTTAAAAAACTAGTAAAACTTAAATTGTGCCAGAAAGCTTACTATAGCATTAAAGACTTTCTAGAAGACAAGACTGCCTGGCAGTGACACGAATTGCTCCTTTCTACATTTAAAAAAAAAACTGTATTAGATACTAAGATGAATAAGAGGGACCGGACTGAGTTTCTTGGGGTGTTCTTCTCAGTCTGTAGCATTTCCGAACCCCCGGTAGAGTCACAAAAATTTTGACAAACCTAAATAATTTTTTAAAAATTTCAAAGGGAATAAATTTTATTTTATTTTATTTTATTTTATTTTATTTTGCAGATAAATTTTTATGGTTGAAATATACCTACGTAAAAGTAAAAAGTGAAATCATTGCTGCTCAGTCAATAAAAACGATAAAAGTACTTTTCTCCAAAAGCTACTTAGTTAGGATTTGAAAATAACTGTTAAGGCGATAAAATGAAAAAGAGAAGACTGTTTTCAATATTATACTACTGAGGATCCAAACATACAGCCTACCTGATAGGAAAAGGTTTCTGTAACCTATGGAAGTTAGCAACACGAGGGACACGTTTTTTAATGACCCAAGTGTGTTATATTGTACTGCTGTAATTAAGATTATGTTCTGACACACCTGAAATAGCAGATGTTGTTATTGTTGGGTAAATTTACCAAGGATTGGCTTTTAAAGAATAATATAATACCAAACGAACCACAATAGCACGGTAATATAGGGCCGTTATATTTGCTTAAATGATGAGTCTTACAAAGGTAAAGGATAAAAGATGGAGATTTATTTTTGGTAATAAAATAAATGTTAAATTTCTGGAGAAAGGAGGAATGGTAAAGAAATAGATTATAGTCTGGAATAACACATACTTATTAACATTTTATTCTCGATATAAGTTTCCATAGAATAACATAATTTCAAAGATTGTCACCTGTTGGTCTTATCAGAATATTAAGTTCAAAATCAAAAGCTATAAAACTTCTTTGTACATATTTTCTAACAAAAATATAAAAAAATATTTCTAAATTCGTATTCTACCAAGTCACTTTCTTACAAAACATTTCCTTTAAAGTCGCTTATTTCTTCACGGAGCGAGATATCTGTTGTAACAAACAGCTATTGTGTCATTCAATGACTTATAAAGTCGTACTTGCGATATTTTCCTATGAAGGTGACGGTAATTTTCGCGTTGTATTTTTTTGGTAAAAAAGACAAACGACTCGCCTGATGTATGTTGTTCGCGTTTTATGTTTGCAAACAGAATTGTTTTACATTTCACGCGGCCTGTATAATGTGAACTGACTTGTTGTATATTATTTTACTGATGTGCTTGTAACTTCATGTGGTCAGCATTTGTGCTTCGGGCGTCACGCTAGGCACTCGGTGGGAAATCACATTATATTATGTTAGAAATTTGGTACGACTTTTTTAACATGGAGTAATGCAATTAGATGTTATGTCATACCGAATAAAATCAAACTTTCTCTGCCGGGCGCCATGACTAACGCTGAAAGGATTCCAGGCTTCTGAAGGATGTCTCAGGGGCAAGTTCTTTAGCAGGACAGTCCTGCCAGCCACCCTTGGATCCACTTGGAGGACAAATACATCTACACCGGTACAGTAACGGAACAGGCTGTGGTGAATACGTCCAGAAACATTACACAAACCCACAAAAAAAATACTACTTACCAAATTTATCATTCTCTAAGTAAATGGCGAATTTGTGCAAAAATACTGTTTTCCTGTCAGCATTTCGGGAAATGTCTGTTAGCAACATTTTGTCCGCAAAAGATTACATGATGAATGGACTAAAAATGTTTTTGACAAGTCAACGACTACAACTTGAGCAACTTCTCTTTATTATTAGATTAAATATTTTCTCTCTAATCGTTTTCCACCATTTTGTTTCTTAACAAGGCACCCTAGAGCACTGAAAGACAAACACAATAAATTATTAATTATGACTCTTTTAAACAGTTTTCGAGATAAGGCAGTCTTGAATGGTAAATCACCAATACAAGCGGAAAGGGACGAGAGTAGGATTTTATTAGACGATGTGACATTGTGGATATCCCTGAAAACTACAATAAAATATAAGGATATAAAGTATGAAACAATATAAACGGTAGATAGCAGACTATATCCAAGTTTTTAAATCGATTTCATAACATTTGGGTATCATTAACTTGTCATAACACTATCGGAAAACAATTTACTTCTCGATAACTTTTATCGTATGTGGATAACTAGAAAACCAGCTATATGAGTTTCATGAAGATTCTGCTCGTTAAAAAAGGTAACTTGCGGTATGGATGAAATAAAACAGTGTATAACACCTGCTGTGCTAAGTTTTAGCCATTTCAACGAAATAAACGTAGTTTTTAAAAACAGATACTATTTAGAAACAATTAAAAAAATAGTTAATCTAGTATTAATCCTGGGGTCATCCTTCCGAGGGCTTACCCGGGGCTCCCATCCGTAGGCATTGGGTACGAAACGTGTGGTTTTTAGTGGTTAGGAGTCCGGCATAGCATCCATGTAGGATTTACCTTAAGTCAAAAAAAAACTTCTAATATTTTATCATTGAAGAAACTAAAATTAGCTAAGTATATAGTTTATTTGTTAGTATTGAATCCAAAATGTCGATGAGTATGTCAGTAAAATTGAATTAATTAACAGAATATGAACATAAAAATTGTCAAATAACACCTCATTCATTTTTATTAACGTTCAGTTATACATTAAAATTTACTCACCATATTTAATTCCTAGAATACTCTACATTTCATTATCAACTAGTTTCTTTTGATAAGGAAAGCTTAATTAATCTTCGTGATAGCCATATAAGACTTCATGAGTATTTTATGGTTTCAGTTAATTAAGTATTTGTTGTCTAGTAAATACTAAACTAGAATTTGGTTTAGTTTTATCTATAAACTAGATGATGTCAGCGGCATTTCCAGAGTCGAATTCGATTTGCGTTCTCGTTTCCCATGGACACATATTTTCGGGATAAAAAGTAGCATAAGTGTCATTGTAGACTATAATCTATCCCTGTACCAATTTCCAGTCTAATCTGTTCAGCCGTTAGAGCGTGATTGAGTAAAAAATATCCAAACACCTAAACATCTTCACCACATTTAATACGATTTAGTAGGATTAAACAAGGCGCCATGTGCATGGAAACCTTTTAAACTCAATCGATTAAGCGTCATTAATCGGTTTCGTTTAAAAGGTTTCCCGTGCTCAGAAAGAGCCTTTTCATTAATTTATGTCAGGCTGGTGAATTTGCCCTTGATGCTAAATTTGTAATTACTCCGGCATCGGATATCTATTAGATTTGGTAGATTACATAATAGTGAGATAATTATTCCTCTAGCTAAAGTCTTCTACTTTTAGAGGCGGTGAAATTATTAAAAAGCAAGAATAAAATCTATGTTACCGAAATATAATGTTGAATTAATGCAAATATTTATTAATTTTTATATTAAGCTTGCCAAATTGACGTCGCCAGCCTGATGGAAAGCAATAGCGCATTTAGCGATTAGGGGTCTCTTTCACAGTCCGTAAGATTTCTGACAGTGATCCACAAATTGGCGGCCATTTGATGTGCCTCTTCACGCCCCGCTTGCAGAACCCAGGATTGTAAAAGAGGATATTTATATTTTTAATCCTCTTACGTGTCTCTGATAAGATCTGTATGAGTATCTTCTCACAAAGAAATTCCAGACAAAGATCCACAATTTTAACTTAAGCTCCCATGGCAGTTATTTATATAGTCTTTTTTTATAAAACAGACAAATGAAGAAAGATGATGCTGTAGAAGAAAAAGTAGGTCAAGTCGAGGTTGTGCCCGTAGACTTGAGCCTATTATTAGATCTATTTTTAACTCGTCAAATAGACGTCGCTCGACTAAGGAAAGTTATGGCGTCAATCTTGTTATGATTCGAAGAGCACTTGTTTTGATAAAGACTTGGGTAAAGGCCTAGTTTGTTAATGCGTTTAGAACTTGGTCCCGGTTTTATAACTCCTATAAATGTGCCAAATTTCAGCCAAATTTATTTGAACTTTAGAGCGTGATTTTTCCGAGATAAAAGGTAGCCTATGTATTATTCCATAATATACTATATTCCTTTAATAAATTGCAGCCAGATATAAGCAGTCGTTAGAGCGTGATTGAGAAACAAACATCCAAACATTCAAAAATGTTAATAAACTTTATTAAGTAGGGAGGATACTTTTCAATGATTCTGAAAACAAGTAGGTAAATCAACATTTTATTACCATCCCTTTAGACGTTATTCTTGATAATACAATTCACATAGTAATTTATTTGAGCTTGTTGGCTACAGCGTCCCTTGAAATAGTATTGTAAACCACAGACAATCTACAATAATACTCGTTCGCTCTAAGTTTGTCGGTCGCCTCCCCATGCTACAACTCTACCAGCCTCTACACCAGCGACAAACTTAGAGCGAACGGGTAGTACAAGTCGTCTATTGCAGGCATGCGGTTGTGGTCTGTCATTCACAGCCGTTTACACGTTAACTTGAACTAGACGACCAATTTACTGACCTCGACTTGTGACCGAGAGCATTTCGTAATGATTTGCATATTGAGTGCCTTAGCGAGGTTAGTGGTGAGCTGTACCAATAGCTCTATTCATTTAAGAACTATCTCTATTAATATCAACAATGTTGAAAATGGTTTTGTTATTTAAAACAACACGGTCCCCTTCTACACTCCTCGGAAGGATGTCCCAGGTTGGAAGAATGTTTCACGGTTCTAACACCTTTTTACAGATTGATTTACGTTCCTGGGATATCCTTCCGATTGCGATGGCTTACCTGTGGCACCCAACCGAAAGCTGTTAGACGTGAGGTCTTTTTAGTCGGTAAGAGTCTGGCATAGCATCCACGTAGTATTTTCCCTCACGCTAAAAAAAAAACAACAAAAATAGGCTATAAGCTGTATTTGTAAAGGGTGTTTTTTTACAGGTATAGAACTTTGAAATGGAATAAAACAAAGGGGATTTTTTTATTGATATGAAATTGACTTTATTCGAAAGACAATTTTCTGGCATTATAATTTAAATATGATTTCTGGCATATGACCGCCACGGCTGGCTCAGACGTAGTCTAATCCAGAGGTCCCATTTTCGATGACTTTTTCCACCATTTGTGGCCGTATATTGGCAATAACGCGCCGAATGTTGTCCTCCAAATGGTCAATCGTTTCGGGCTTATCGGCGTAGACTAGCGACTTCACATATCCCCACAGAAAATAGTCAAGTGGCGTTAAATTGCACGATTTTGTAGGCCAATCCACGGTACCAAAACGTGAAACTATGCGGTTACCAAACGTTTTCTTCAAATTTCTTCAATAAATCAATTGTGACACGAGCTGTGTGACATGTTGCACCGTCTTGTTAACACCACAACTCCTGCACATCATGTTTGTTCAATTGATGAACGAAAATGTCAGTAATCATCGCTCTATTGCGGTCACCATTGACTGTAACGTTCTGGTCAGCATCGTTTTTAAAGAAGTACGGACCAATTATTCCAACAGCCCATAAAGCACACCACACAGTCAGTTTTTCTGGATGTAACGGTGTCTCAACATACGCTTGAGGATTGTCATCACCCCAAATACGGCAATTTTGTTTATTGACATATCCATTCAACCAAAAGTGGGCTTCATCGCTAAACAAAATTTGCTTATGAAAATCGCGATACGTTTTTCGGACAGAACCAACTAACAAACTAACTAACTAACTATTTTCACGCCAAATCCCTTGCGGGGCAGGCAGAAAGAACCGAGCGCCACACGGCACGGTCCATACACACCTCACTTGCTTCTTCAACTTTCATTTTTCTTTTCATGCATGCACGTCGGTTCCTACGGCTCTTGACACCACCTTTAACTAACACACGATTAATTTGGTCGTGGTAGGTGTGTCGTGGCCTTCCCCGACTCCTACGTCCATCCACTTTCGCGTTGTATATCTGTTTTGTCATTCTTTCATCTCCCATTCGTTCCACATGCCCGAACCATCGTAGCATGCCCTTCCTTACTTTAACACCGACACTCTCTTTCAGACCAACTCTCTTTCTTACATCTTCATTCCGAACGCGATCTGCGAGCGTTACTCCGCAGATTTTGCGTAGCGCGCGCATCTCGACCGCGTTAATTCTACTTTCATGCGTTTCCAGCCATACCCAACTCTCGCTTCCATACGTTAGCGTAGGTATCAGCACCGCATTGTGTACTGCGAGCTGGGCCTTTTGACTTAAGGCCTTGGTACCTAAAAGTTTGCCTAACGCTCCATTCACAGTATTTCCCGCAGTTACCCTCTTTTCTACATCAGCGGTGTACCGTCCATCCCTGCTAAATGCACATCCAAGATATACAAACTCATCCACATGTTCCAGCACTACATCATTTACAGTTATCCTGGCATTCGTTCTGTCCTCTTCTCTTTCGAATACCATCACTTCCGTTTTAGTCGCGTTCAAATGTAAGCCTCTCATTAGACAATCATCTTTCATCGTTGTGACTAGTGACTGTAGTTCTGATGGCGATTCGGCTATGAGCACAGCATCATCTGCATACAGCAAACAGTTCACAAGTAAGTCACCCATTCGCAATCCAACATTCATCGATCTTACTCTCTTAAGACAATCGTCCAGGTACAGGACAAACAGCAGAGCCGACAGCACGCAACCCTGTCTGACGCCAATGTTGACGTCAAACCAGGGAGACAGGCTGCCGCCCACCCGCACACATGCCGTACATCCCACATATGTAGACTGCACAGCACGAAGCAGCGCACCATCAATCCCGTATCCTGGCAATATATCCCAGAGATCCTTCCGTAAAATTCTGTCAAAATATGCTTTCTCCATGTCCACAAAACCGCAAAAAACCTTCCGGCCTACAGCCAGCTACTTCTCTACAATGTTGCGGAGCGAGAAAACTTGGTCCATACATCCCCTTCCATTTCGGAAACCACCCTGCGCCTCCCACAGTAATCCGTCAGATTCCACCCTCATTCTCCTTTCAATAATTTTGCCATACACTTTAGCTGCTATACTGATCAAACTGATGGCCCTGTAGTTGACGCACTCCATACGTGAGCCCTTGCCTTTATACAAGGGCACGATGATAGCACGCCTCCAGTCCATTGGGACCCTTCCAGTCTTCCGGCATAGATTGCTCAATGACCAGAAGGCGTCCCGGACGCAAGGACCACCTAATTTGATCATTTCAGCCGATATCCTATCAATTCAATGTTTTGTTTTTGATGAAATAAATTTTGATTTTTTTGATGAAAAAAAAAAATAAAAAAAATTCCCGCAGACTTTCCATTTTTCAAGCTTCGTATCGACCATTCAATCTCTTCCAAAGTAATATCTCCACTTGATGCTTGCACCGCAAGATCAGTCATCGACTCCCTCGCAGTGCCCGCATCCGGGAGATATTCATACATTTCTCCAAAGTACCTACTCATTCCACCGCTCTAACACCTCTAATGGGTCCGCAAGAATGTCCCCAGCTACTCTTTATCTTATCCATTCTGGAATCTGACGAACAGCTCCGAGACTTCTTGACCTCCCTCCAAAAGAGTTTGGTATTGATCTCGAAGTTCCACGCCAGCTTCTCTTCCGCAATCAAATTTATTCTTTCACGCTTCTCTTTCACTAAAGCTTTGGCTTCATTCTTGCAGAGGCGGTAAATTTCTTTCTTCGTGTCTTTCATATTGTCATTCAGTTGCAAAGATGAGACATAATCCAACCACGCTTTCTTCTTTCTTGCTACGCAGGATTGTACCTCTGCATCCCACCAGGCATCACCTTTCGAATGTTCATGTCTCTTTGCACTCCCACATGCTTCTTTTGCACTATCCACTATACTTTCTTTCATAATATTCCAGCATTCATCCACATCTAAGTCGGAAAGGCTCGCGTTTGCAAGCCTTTCACTGACTAAGTCTACATACATACTCCTTACGCTTTCATCTTCCAGTTTTTCACTCTTTATCCTTTTAGAGTCTCCGAAAGAGACACGCACTCGCCAGTGCCTCCACTTCTTGAAAAGACCAACAAACCGGCTTACCACCAGGTAGTGGTCAGTTTCAAGAGTGGGGCCTCTGTAGGCTCTTGTATCCCTTATAGCCTCTCGGAGACGACTGTCTATCAATATCAAATCAATTACACTTTTTTCTTCCTTCCGTCTCCAAGTATACGTGTGGATATCTTTGTGACGGAATAAACTGTTCGCCACAAGGAGGTCTCGTTCCAAGCATACGTCTAAGATTGACTTACCAGCATCATTCGCTCTCTTATCTCCATACGGACCAAGGACAGCATCAAAGCCATCTCGCTTGGTCCCCACCCATCCATTCAAATCACCGCACATGATCAACTTTTCATTCCCGTCAGCCAAATCGAGGACGTCCCTAACGGAATCCCAGAACTCCGCGAGCACTTGGGGATTAGCCGAGCTGACGGGAGCATAGGCTGCGACCAAAAAAGCGCTCGTGATCCCCAGTTTTATACGTACCCACAGGAGTCTTGGGCCTGCCAATCCATTATCTTTCACTCCAGAAGCCAAACGGGAGGAGAGCAAGACACCCACTCCCTTACTGGCATGATCCTCTTGGTCCACTCCGGACCACAAAGCAATTATGCCGCCAGGAAGATCGTCGATGCTACTCCCCTTCCGCTTAGTCTCTGTGACACACAATACATCCAGGCATCGCTCTTTCATTACATCTATCAATTCATTCATCTTACCTTCCATACCACCACGCACATTCCACGTGCCTGTCCGGCACTCGGCTCCTCGCATCCCGTCAGAGTTGGCGTTGCGTGAAGCGTGGCGGCCCCCTTCGCCGCGTGCGCATGCAGTCATACCGACGGGGGCACACCGGTACGCGTCGCCTCGGGGGGACGCCCTAGCCCTGTCGGGACTCATTTCTCGGTAGTGATTTGTTTCGCGTTTTCGCTTTCGCCGCTACTTACGGGGAGGGCCCGAGCACAGGGTAACGCTCTTCGACAAGGCACACTACATCCTCCCCTACTGACAGAACCATGATTTTCAAAATAAATTTGCACAATTTGAAAGCATTATTCCGGCGTCAATCTATTCATGTTGAAATGCCAAACCAAACTAAACATAAATCACTTGACAGTTTGACAAAATTACCGCCAGTTAAAAAAGTGGAGCCAACTTAAAGTTCTATACCTCTAAAAAAACATCCGTTATTTTTTATTATCACTAAAAGTAATACAGTATACTTTTATCTACTTTTTAGCACCAGATTTTCGGTTATTGGCTACCATTTAAGGGTATAAAAATTGATTTCATATAATATTTCGCTCATGTAGTGGTACTTAAGTGTAATAGGGTAGTTATAGGTTTTTTCGACGGACTGAAAATGTATCCATGTGTTTTATAGGCTTTTGAACTAAGAAATATTTTGAAAAGTTTCTGTTCATTTTACGAGACGATGAGCTTCAATAACAGTTATTATGTCTTCAACTCAAGGAAAACTGTAGTTAATGTCCTTTAAACTTTTTGGAATACCGAATATAATTTCGTCTATATCGTCTACTTGGGGAAATATATTAGTTTTCGCACTCCAAAACACGACATACCGAAGTAATTTTGATTTTATTTCATTTCCATTTAATAATATAATTTAATTATTGGTTTTAACTCAGCACTGGTGTATCGTATTGTAGATATCTATAATGTATGTTCTTCTAGTTACTAGAGATTGCTGTATCTTTATTATCGATGTTACTTAAATCTATCAATGAAATCAGCTTACAGTAGTCCACTGCTGGACGTAGGCCTTTTCCAGTTTACGCTACAACACACGGTCTTGCGCGTGCGTCATATGAGAGGGTATTTAGCCTTACTGTACCACGCAGGCCAGACATGTTGATCAGGGTTTTAGTTACGAGTTTTCCTTCTCTGTACGCCATGACCTTATCTGTCATTCAGCTGTGCAGTCCACTTACAGGTGAGGCTGGCTTGAGCCCCTAAGTTGTTAGTAGTGTCCCATCGCACCCATGATGTCACTTACATACTTATTTCAATTTTGAAACGACATTATAGATATCTATCACTTAATTAGATTTACAGTAAAGAATATATTTTGTACTAGCTGTTACCTGCGACTTCGTTCGCGTGGAAATTATGTTATAAGCAAAATTTTAACTGTATTCTATCGAATCGAGCCTCTAGGATAAGTCGTAACCAAAAGGTGGCGACAAATTTAGGACATCCTCCAACTTACCCGCGGAGCTATGCGCTAGATGGATTGTTTTAACGTGAGAAAAATCCCACATAAATGTACATACTACGACTCCTACTGACTAAAAAACACGCGTATCCTAGCTAACAGCCTACGGTTGGGAGCCCCGGGTAAGCCCTCTAAAGAATACCCCAGGACTGCGCTAGACGGATAAGTAGAGACCTCATGGTTTTAGTGGGTCCAAGACCGGTATGACGTACGTGTTTATTATTTGGCCCCTTTAATAATAAAAAGGGTAAGTAGTATGGTGAAGCGCGAATACGAAACGTTTGTTAGATTTGAGCCACATACTAAAAACTTTAAGTATAACCGGAAAATTTGAGACGATAACACTAACGCTAACGGTAGCCAGTAAATGGCAGTCGTTAAACCAAGTTGAAGGCCTTATAGACTTAAAAAAAATCATAAGTAGGCAGTACCTACGCCTGTCCATTTCGTCACGGCAATACGGCTCACCACCTATACGTTACGTGGAACGAATTATAAAAAGGTGAAATGTAAGCGTATAATATGCCTCAGATACCCCTTTGGGGATAAACGCGTCGTATGCATGTATTGTGTTTAAGGTGTAACACTAAGATGATCAGTGTTACTCACCAACTAGCGCGAGGTAGCTATGCAGAGAACTCTTTCCCAGGGCGCCTTACTACAGAGATTCCAGTGTGCGTGCAAGGGTAGGCCAGGGCTCTGACGAAAACAGTCAGGTAGGGTGTACACACATATATTTATATAACACAGAGATACACAGAGACACACAGAGAGCTTATTCACTGATAGACACAAATATCACAGGTACACAGAAGTAAAGTCAGTGTTCAGGTATTAATTCTACTAGGCTACACATAAGTAGTGGATTTACTGGCCTGCAGAGTGAGCTGAGTGAGAGTGACTGCCTGTTGTTACTGCCAGGTGATGACGGCAGATACCTCTCACATGAGAAGCTCGTGTAGTCCGCACTTCCACGTTGTCGTACCACTTGCAGCCCACTAACTTATAGGTGTGGCACCAAATATCTCATCCGGCAACTAGCCCCGTAGTAAAAAACCCTGTCATGAAAGAAACGACAAATTAAGATCTTGGCTGCGCGACAGACGACAATCGACCCGCTTTGCAAAAGAAGAAGTGACTCACCAGTTTTCTGGGTAAAATGTAGTAAGATGCAATGCAGCAACCCAATCACAGCCCGCTAGACCATGCGAGGCAACAAATAATCGCGCTTGAGCGAAAAACTGATTCGCGGCACAGTCTCAGAGCATAAGCCCAAAGGACCTCCAACTACCCCAAAGCAGGTCTCGGTCAAAGTCCCGTCTTTCACGAAAAATCTTAACAAAAACCCGTTCCTTTAAATGCGAAACGCTTCGTCACCGAACTTATGACATCCTGTCATTCTGACAGCAGAAATGTCACCACTGACAACCGATTAAAAAAAGATAACTCGATAAGGCTGCTTTCACATCCTAAATACTGCATCTATAGAAAATAAATGCTACAACCACCCCCCCTTTAATAGTATTTCCTGCGGATATGATACGCTGGAAATACACAATAAAGAAAACAGAAAAGTACTGACTAATAAACAAAGACAACCAGCTAGGTCCTTCAAACACCAGCTGACAACGACCATTACAATACCAAAGAAAGATCCTCCTATGTACCTAACTAGACACTGACTCGTGTACCGGTTAGGCTAAGTAACTAGAGTCTAATGCCCTTCATAGAAAACGAATGCTCCCTTTACTCACTGCCGATACCCTAACACTACCCAAGCTCTCAGGATAT
The DNA here is from genome assembly GCA_933228765.1 of Miltochrista miniata. Lineage (NCBI taxonomy): Eukaryota > Metazoa > Arthropoda > Insecta > Lepidoptera > Erebidae > Miltochrista > Miltochrista miniata. The sequence goes on along the minus strand of OW121760.1, from coordinate 21,687,198 downwards.
TGTAGAGTACTAAGAAGCGAATGAGAGAAAAACGCTCGGTGCGGTGCATAGAAGAAACTACAACGTGACAATTTAAAGTCACGTACACATATAGAAATACAAACAAAAGATTAAAATAGTCTTACATAATGATCACATAGCACTGGTTTAATAAACTAGAGAAACAGTGCTATGTAGTTACGTTAGGTATTGGAGACTGCTCCTCCTGATACTTCAGGATGTCCTTGATATGGTACTCCCCAAGATCCTTACCGTCCAGATCTGACAGCCTATATACTAAAGGGGATCGTTTAGCAGTCACCACACATTTAAGGAACTTAGGAGCTAGCTTAGCAGTAAAATTCTTGGCCTTGTTGGACAGGTAGAACGTGCGTTTGTAAACTATCTGTCCCACTTTCAGCTCTACATGCCTTTTTCTGAGGTTGTAATACTTTTCATTACGCTGGTGGGCAACGTTCAAATGTTTCCTCACCTGGTCGTAAATGCGTTGTATTTCTCTCAGCTTGACACCGAAGGCTGATGGATCGTCTACAGAGACTGAAGTAGGATGGCACGCGATATCTGTCTGCCTGTACAGCACTCCATCCCCAATAAATTCCCTACCATGTACCAAAAAGTAAGGGGTGAAACGAGTTGCTTCGTTAACTGCAGTGTTTAAAGCACACTGTATCTCAACCAAGAACTGATCCCAAGACTTGTGTTGTGACTTCACATAGCATGAGATCGCTTGAACCACATTGCGAATAACTCGTTCCGCCTGATTAGTTTGGGCATGATACCTAGGGTTATAATATATATTAGGTACATTGTATTTAGCCAACAGATCCTTAAATGGCTTACTCACAAACTGAGGGCCATTATCCATGTAAATAGTCTTGCAGACTCCGTGCACGAGAAACACACTCTTCTCTATGAACCTCGCGACTACAGCGCCTGTGGCAACCCGAACAGGGCACAACATGACGTATTTGCTAAAGTAGTCGGAGACCACGATCAGGTGTACGTTTCTATTGCTCGAAGTGGGAAAGGGACCAAGCAGATCGACAGAGATAGCTTCGAATGGCTTCGAAACCCGCTTCGGGCTACCCATTAGGCCGGGACGAGACGTATTTACGGGTTTGTACTGCTTGCATGTTTCGCAATTCCCAACATATTCTTTGACGTCCTCGTACATCTTGGGCCAGTAATAATTTAGGGCTAACCTTTTATGCGTCTTCCAAACGCCACCATGGGCACTAAGTGTGTCATCGTGGTACTTAGAGAGCAGGGGCAAGCGATCCTCCTGAGGTACCACCAGCTTCCAGTCAAAGTCTGAAGTCAAAGAATATTTATTTTTAGTTAACCTATATAGAAGGTTGTCACGAATGTCATAATTTGGTGACTTCCTAGGGTTCTTCCGAACACTATTCATGGTGTGGTCATACCACGGGTCTTTAGTGGGTACTGCATCGAGGGAATCAATTTTGATACGAGACAGAGCATCAGGTACAACGTGGTCTTTACCTTTTCGATGCTCTATGTCAAAATCGAATTGACTGAGCCTCATGCTCCAACGTGCTAGACGACCCGTGGGATTTTTTAGCTTATGGAACCACAGAAGAGATGAATGATCCGTGACGACCGTACATTTTTGGCCTTCGACGTACTGTCGAAATTGTTCCAAAGCGAAAATCACGGCCAGAAGTTCTCGCTCAGTTGTGCTGTAGTTCACCTCGTTCTTGTTGAGAGAACGGCTACAGTAGGCGATAGGGTGCTCAACACCATCGTGAGTTTGTGTCAGTACAGCAGCAACTGAGTAAGCTGACGCGTCACTAAGAATGCGGAAGGGCATCTCAAAGTTAGGCATTTTTAATATAGGGGCAGAAACCAAGGCTGACTTTAGCAGGTTAAAGGACTGTTCAGCCTCAGGGGTCCATTCGAACTTAAGGTTCGTAGAAGTGAGTTTGCACAGAGGTTTACTAATCTTCGAGAAGTTGTTAACAAAGCGACGATACCAGCCGGCCATTCCCAGAAATCTCTTAACCTCCTTAGGGTTAGAAGGGGTGGGATAGTTGAGGATAACCTCAACTTTACCCGGGTCTGTCCGTAAGCCATGTTTGTCCACATAATACCCCAGGTATTTGAGTTCACTCCGACAAAAGTGGGATTTTTTCATATTAATAGTTAGGCCAGCATCCTTGAGTTGCTGATAGACTCTATGTAAGAGCTCTACATGCTCCTCAAAGGTGCTGGACACACAGACTATGTCATCCTGAAACGCAAATACCTTGTTGTCGAACTCGGGACCAAACAGACGGTCCATGAGGCGTTGCATCGTGGCACTGGCACCGACAAGACCGAAGCACATGGAATTGTAATGGAACAATCCTCTCCGGGGAACCGTAAAAGCAGTCTTCTCAGCAGACTGGAGTGAGTCGAATGGAATCTGCCAGTAGGCCGCACTCAGATCTACAGAGGTTAAATACTTAGCATTATTAAGATGGTCTAAGATTTGATTGATATAGGGTAAGGGGTAGGCGTCACTCTTAGACACAGAGTTCAGCTTGCGAGAGTCCAAGCACAATCTGAGGTCGCCGTTCGCCTTCTCCACCATGACCACTGGAGAGTTCCAGGCGGACTGAGACGGGGACACTACTCCCATCTCCAGCATTCGGTCCAGCTCGGCTTCCAGGGCCTTCTGCTTAAGGGGAGAGAGCGGATAATAACGCTGCTTGATCGGCTTGCTGTCACCAGTGTCAATGACATGGTGCACAAGTGAGGTCCGACCTAAACCCACCTTATCAGTGTTCAACGAGTCGAACTTTTCAATGACCTCGTTGATTACACACCTTTGTTTAGTTGTCAGGTTGTCGTAATCCTCGAGGCCACCGTTAAGGGACACAGACTCTATAGGATTATTATCACTAAAGCTATCAAGACTAATATTTTGTAAAATTAACTTATCACTTAACTTAAATTGTTGCCAGAAATCCACTCCAAATATCATGGAGGTGGTTATACCTGGGACAACATAGAACTTGACAACTCGGATAACCGAATTGTACTCAATTGGCAAAGAGATACAACCCAGACATTGCAAGTGAGTGCTGTCTGCAGTTGTAATACGAAAAGTAGGATTGATACTCACAAGATCAAAACCCAGTTCCAAGAAGATGCGGTGCGCTCCCTTACCTAGTATAGAGCAGGAGGCACCGGAATCTAGAAGGCCTAAGACATTTAAATTTAAAACCTTAACAACTAGATACGGTCTAATGTCACTATCCCGTTTAGGAAACAGGACCTTATCAGAAATAGACTCAGATACAGAGTGATGCACAGAGTTCCTAATAAGGCCCTGGCCTACGCGTTTTTTGACTTGCTAGTACAGTGTGAGCAGTCTGGGGTCTTGACTCCTTTGAGACCACACCGGAAACACACCAGCTCCCTTGACTGTGTGCAGCTGTATGCAGTGTGACCGCCCCCGCCGCAACGAAAGCATTTGCGATCGTGGGGGGTAACCGGCGTCTCCACTGCAGACACCTGCTTAGCGGGCTTTTGTACACCTTTGTTCTTAAGCTGGTGTAAGTCAGATGTAATCTCAAACTTGTCAAGAGCAGGCTCATGGAAAGCGTCTGCCCTAGTACGCGCAAGCTCCAAGCGCTTACCCAAACGTCTCAAGTCATCTACAGAGTTGACATCATGCAAGGCCAGTTCCTTCATGTAGTCAGGTCTAATGTTGTGCATGAGAATGTCCAGCTGTTCCTCACTGGGCATCTTACATGACAACCTTGAGAACATGGCTTGCATTGTACATATATAGTTAACCAAGGACTCAGAGCGGGCTTGTGTACGCTGTCTTATCTCGTTCCTGAGGCGGTAATCATAATCAGGAATATCGAAGGTATCTCTAAGCTCACTAATAAGATCCTCATATGAGATGAAGTTAGCTTTGTTTGTACGGAACCAAGACAAAGCCGGTCCATCCAACAGGTCGGAGAAAGCCATAAGGAGTCTAGGCTTAGTAACCTCCCGAGCACATCTAAGTTCCTCTAATCTCTCTAAAAACACACGTACACAAGTAGAACCATCATATTTTAAGTTAAATGAACATAAGTTAAGGGGACGTTCTTTATACACTATGTTACATGTAGAACTATTCCTACTTGAACTAGCTCGCACCGAGCGGTCCTCTCTCACTACTGGTGAAGTATATTCCACCTGGTCACGACCCGAAGGATCATCACCATCATCATCCGAACCTTCGGATTCAGAATCACTACTGGGTTCAGCCCTAGCGATGATCTTCACTAGCCTACCACGAATTTCCACCAGGTCGGGGCAATCCAGACCACAACGAGCTAACCTACTCAATAAGTAGTTGGCCCTGATAGACACCCTAAGACGAGAATTACTATTGGCCAAAAACTCACCTGACTGAGGAGCCTCCTCCAACTCGGAGACCTTCGGAAGGCAGGTCGAGAGCTCAGCCGATGCATCAGCGGGTACCGGAGCACTCGCTTTGATGCTACCTCGACGGACGAGTCGGTGTGCCGTTCTTAGCTCACTCCGAAGGCCAGACACTGTCGTTTCCGGTTCCACTGAAATACCCATGTGGGACAGCTCGTTAGCAAGTTCATCCTTTCTTAAATAATTTATATATTTTTTCATCTGTGCCATTATGTAAAAATTTACTTACAACAATTATAAAGATAAAATGGCACAGATAGGGATCAATTACAAAGTAAAAATGTAAATTGAGTTACAACAAAGTGTACTAAGTTAGGTAATTATGTTTCAAATTGACTTTTAGAATTTAACAAAGATTAAGGGTATATTAAGAGAGAAAAGTTTCTAAATTTTCTGATAACACAGTTCAGGTTAATAATTAAAATTACAAAGTATCAACATACCTTCAAAAAAAAATTTATAATTACACAGAGTGAAATTCACTAAGTTAACACAGAGGTGAAACTATAGAATAATATATGTAATATATTAATCTATGCTACTATAATATTACAATAAATATATGTGTGCACCATAAAAAGGAACATAACAAAGAAAAGAAACACAATAAGGAAAGAAGTGGGTATGCCAAATAAAATCAAAAAGTTTTTCCAAAATCACAGCTATTTTAAATTTTTGAATTTAGAATTTTGTGTCTTTTCCAGCCAAAGATGTAGGAAGCTGGAAGAAGACGAAAGGGAAGGTTTTGTGCTTAGCTGCTAGCACCACCAATTAACGTCCTGGAGCGTCTCGGACGATTCCAGAATGGTTTCGCCAGAGATAACCACCTATGCACACACACCAGACTGAGACTACCGCAGAGTAGACCCAGAGATTTGCCACTACGTTGGGAGCCAATTTGTAACACTAAGATGATCAGTGTTACTCACCAACTAGCGCGAGGTAGCTATGCAGAGAACTCTTTCCCAGGGCGCCTTACTACAGAGATTCCAGTGTGCGTGCAAGGGTAGGCCAGGGCTCTGACGAAAACAGTCAGGTAGGGTGTACACACATATATTTATATAACACAGAGATACACAGAGACACACAGAGAGCTTATTCACTGATAGACACAAATATCACAGGTACACAGAAGTAAAGTCAGTGTTCAGGTATTAATACTACTAGGCTACACATAAGTAGTGGATTTACTGGCCTGCAGAGTGAGCTGAGTGAGAGTGACTGCCTGTTGTTACTGCCAGGTGATGACGGCAGATACCTCTCACATGAGAAGCTCGTGTAGTCCGCACTTCCACGTTGTCGTACCACTTGCAGCCCACTAACTTATAGGTGTGGCACCAAATATCTCATCCGGCAACTAGCCCCGTAGTAAAAAACCCTGTCATGAAAGAAACGACAAATTAAGATCTTGGCTGCGCGACAGACGACAATCGACCCGCTTTGCAAAAGAAGAAGTGACTCACCAGTTTTCTGGGTAAAATGTAGTAAGATGCAATGCAGCAACCCAATCACAGCCCGCTAGACCATGCGAGGCAACAAATAATCGCGCTTGAGCGAAAAACTGATTCGCGGCACAGTCTCAGAGCATAAGCCCAAAGGACCTCCAACTACCCCAAAGCAGGTCTCGGTCAAAGTCCCGTCTTTCACGAAAAATCTTAACAAAAACCCGTTCCTTTAAATGCGAAACGCTTCGTCACCGAACTTATGACATCCTGTCATTCTGACAGCAGAAATGTCACCACTGACAACCGATTAAAAAAAGATAACTCGATAAGGCTGCTTTCACATCCTAAATACTGCATCTATAGAAAATAAATGCTACAAAGGTGATTTAATTTATGTACCTATGTCACTGTAGCCAAAGCTCAACATGTTCCAGTAAAGTTGTATTTTTAAGAATGTTTATTATAAACTACGTTTCTAACTTTGCTCTCAGAAGCAAAAATACAGAGGGAATCATGGCTAGTAACGCAGGAGCCAGCGGCGAACACTTATTTGTGTAAGAAGCAACTTAACCGTAGGTCGACAGCCGCAGTGTTGTTGAAAGTCCCTGCAAAGCATTTGCTATACGAAAGCATGTATGACGACACAACCCGTAGACATTTCTTGCTCAATAGTATTGCATTGAGTTAATAGAAGACTGGTTCTGTTTTACAACTTCAATACATAACCAACCTTCCCGGGGCACTGGAAATCCATTCGTTGTTAAAGATCCCTCTTGCTAAGAAAAAAGTTGATTCACAAATCTAAGACTGCCGTTGGGTGCCGTATACAACTGATGTACATGTGAACTACAACGAATGAGTTCCTCGAAGCTGGATAACCATCACCAAAGGACTCTGGCTCTACGTGTGTGCTTTTATGCCTCTATGCTAAACTTCTGACGATAATAATGAAGATTGTTCCAAAGAAGCATTCACCTTGGGCATTGGTGCTCGGATCACTGCTTGAAACATTTGTTCCAATTACCAATCAAGTGTTCGTTCCAGCATATATGCTGTAGGGTCCACGACTTTAGTTAGCAATTGCCTCCTAGAGCACGTGTCTAATAACACTGTTAGACGCCACCCCACAAAGAAAGAAACGTTTCTGTGCTAAAAATAATAACCGTGTGCTTAAGAATTTGTGAGTCACTATCCCAGTTCACAACATCTAATGTTGTATGCGCAATGATGTGCATTTTCATGCTCTTTTAAAAACCTGGTGTTGTAAGAGAAGATACACCCTGACAGAGGGTTTCAAATTGCTATGGTTCGAAAGAGAAACGATTTTTGCATTGCTAGATTCTGGCGAAGAGTCTTTTCACTGCATGTGAGTAGTACCTGGGCCCGTGTTATTTATGATCGAAAGGAGAGGGTGGAGTTATAGGTTGAAGAGCTCTTTACCTCACCCTGGTAGATTCGGTCTTTTAATTGAATCTTACGTGACTGTGAAAGTGGCGACTTCAATTTGGCGAGCTTAATATAAAATAATAAAAAAACTATTGTTCTACTCTGCACCAGTGGTTCAATGCGTAAGTTACCTCAGGACAGTCTTTATTGTGAATATCACATCGCTGCATGTACAGACGGAGTGTAAGCACTGCTGGGAGTTATCCAAAAGTTGAGAGCAGTATTCTTAATAACGAATCTGCGCCATGTACAGGAGACTCTGTCTTGTGCGTCATCAAAAATTGGCAGCCTTTTTTTACTTATTCAAGATTTCTAGTTTCTTTGGGACTGGCCCAACACAGTTTTCAATGCAGATGTTATTGTTACTCCACGCACATCTATCAATACCAAGCTGTTATTACTGTTGTTACCAATGAACTGTATTCTTTTAAAGTATTATTATGTCATTAAATTCATATATGATGTAAATTTTTAATGAATTAATAAACAAACAAACAGAGATGTTGAGTATGCCTTTCATTGGTATCAAAGTTAGCCAAGGAAGGCCGAGTGCCAGCACTGCCAGGAGCGTAGCGTAGAACACAGCGTTCCACACTTTGGTGGAGTGCAAGACGTGGGCACAATAGCGCCAGGCCCTCGTGGCAGTTCTGGACGTCGACACTCTCTCGCTGGAGACCATGATCTCCAGCGGGAGTAAGTGGGACTGCACTGTCTCTTTCTGCGAGCAGGTCATGCTTGTGAAAGAGGCGGCGGGGAGGGGGTGGGAGAGAACACTCCCACCCGAGTTCCGCAATCGGCGGCGGGAGCGCCGGCGACATGTCTTCGCCTAAGACTATCGGCCTACATGACCGGGGGTCTGACGTCGATGAGGAGGCCGCTCACCGTCCTTACAGAAGCAGGCCCTTGACGACAGCGTGACGCGAGGGATTCACGCCCCCCCTCCCCCCTCCCCGTTCCCCCCTCCCCCCCTAAGAAGACAATTATTTGATTTTCAAACATTTACTGAATATAATGCCAGTTTGATCGACGGCCCTTGGCTGGCTACTTCTGACCCTCAAGTTGGCAGCCGCGTCACGCTTCACTTGTAGAACTTGAGATTGTAAGATTAGGGAAAAAAAAGGGGGCGGGCAGGTCATTCCAAGTTTTTAATTTTACACAAAAACGATCTTTTGAATCGCTCAGAGGCGATTAAGGTAACACTTTCGCAAAAAGAAAGTCTTTCCAGTTGCCACACGGGCCTGTAGTTTAGTAGCATGATTTTTTTAGGTTAGGAAAATCCTACATGGGTGATATGCCGGACTCCTATCGACTAAAAACCACACGTTCCCTGCCTTATGCCTACGATTGGGAGTCCCGGGGAAGCCCTCAAAAGGTTAACCCTAGGATGGATCGGTACGTAATCCATTGCATAGAGAAGGAGAAGGCGAAGTGAAACCCGGTTGTCAGTAAAATGACAATCGTTAAGTCAAACTGAAATCCTATGGGCGGTTTGAAAAAAATATTCATTTCAGCACGGCGATAGGCTCACCACCTATTACGTGGGACGTAAAACTATAACGTCAAATGTGGGCGTATACTATGCCTCTGCCTACCCCTTTGGGGATAACGGCGTGACTATAATATTATGTATGCTACTAAATAAGATCTAGACGCTTTTGTGTTTTTACTCCCACATACATACAGAATTCAATTGTTCTCTGCCAAACCTCTAGACTTCGTAGCGTGATAATAATAATCGTGAAGCTTATAAAAACCTATCCTATTTAGATTTACACTCACATTCAAAGAAACCACTACAATTAAAATTTTCAAAATATCTGATTCTTAAAAGTGTTATAACTCTTTTATTTCTAAACCGATTTACATAAAACAAACACTAAATGTTAACTGGAGCAAACCTCAACACAATAAAAAAAACCGCATTGCAATCGGTTGAGCGGTTACTGAGATTAGCGTGCACAACCGTACAGACAAACAGATATACAGACATACAGACATACAGACAAACAGACAAAAATTCTAAAAATCATTGTTTTGGGTTCTATTGCGTTCATAAAGCCCCCCTATAATATTTTTTCTTATTTATCTTCCATGTACAGACAGCGACCTGTTACGATTTTATTATATGTATTGATGATGTGTGTTGCAGGCAAGCAGCGGGTCTTGCGCGGGCAGTATGCCGCGCGCCGGCGCACTTCTGCTGGCGATTGCGGCTGTCCTACTCGCTGCCGAGTGGGCACATGCCTCATATATAGATCCTGGTACTAGTACTAGATGACTTGGAATTTACTAGCAATTATTGTGATGTCTAAAGACCAGAGGAAGAATATGAATAGACTGATAAGTCCATACACATTATTTTCTATTCTCTTTTTCACTTATCGTGTTCCCAATTGCTTTTAATGGCCACCAGAATGTAAACTGTTAATCCACTTTGATCGGCTGCTATTGGTTTGGCTTGGGTGAACTAGCGCTTCAACCCAGTTCTGTACATCTTCATATAGATCACTGTGACAAATGGTCAGTTGCAACACCAGAGCTATTACATCTACATTGCTGAATCAATCTATAATTTTACGAAACACCCTCGATCCTCAATCGTATTGACTAGTTCCATGCAGTTAATATTTCTTAGTTCCTTCGGCCTATTCATCTAAACATGTCAGCATCACCCATTAGAATTTTAGCATCTGTCTAACTTTTTTTGAAACTGAAACTGTACTGAAGATGGAGAGCATATATCTAGAATTACTGATAAATTGTAAAGTACTGATAAATTAATTTGTCTATCAGGTGAAGATGACATCGCAGTAAACCTGGAAGACTACGGAGACGATCCAGCCGATCTTCAGCTACTGCAAGATGTGGGAAAGTAAGTTCTCAAATTTCTTTTAGCGACTCTTAATGTTTGCCTAGCTATATGTAACACAATAATGACAGGCTAGTGACTAATAACTAGCCGCTTGTATATCAATGCAGAGCTCATAGTACTAAGTAGGGGTCCACTAAGTATGGGTGTCAGTATGATTTTCGACTTGGGGGAGTAAATTTTAGTTTATAATTATTTTTAATGGAGGCATCAGGTAATTCTGTTTAGAAATGCTTTACATCTCTAGCTATTAAAATGATAATTCTGCAAGCAAGCAAGATGTATTGTTTAATTATAATCCAACACTATTTCATGGCTTTCCTAAATACGAGGAAATAGAGACATAAATTGAGAAATCTCGTCGATTATATTAAATCGTTTCACAGTTTGCCATACATCTTCTGTATTACATTTGACCTTATACAAACATCATAGGTAATTAGCCTAACTTATGACATTTTTACTCATTTTATAATCTCTTCTCAGAAGATCATTCCAAGTCTGCCCATTATAATAGCAATTTTCCATAAAGAATCAAATTTATACTTCAGGGATTTCGCCTAATCATGATTCAAAATCTGGTTACGGCCAGTACCCGCTCAGATAAACTTAGGCTAGCATTCAATAATGTGGTTTCAGACGTTCGTCGCTGATCTACGTTTTCAGGCGCGCCTGTGTGCGGCGAGGGGGCAACTGCGACCACCGCCCCGGAGATTGCTGCCACTCGTCATCCTGCAGATGCAATCTCTGGGGCTCCAACTGCCGCTGCCAGCGCATGGGTCTCTTCCAAAAATGGGGGTAGTCTCTACCTCCGACACATCGGCTCCTTTGAAGCGACGACCAACTCTCACCAGCCGACTTGACCGCCGCTCCATCGGATGCGACAACGCACGCATTTACACACGGACCCTTTAAGTTTAATTCTCATTTCAGTTTCTTCTTCTCTCTTCTAGTCATTATCTCTTCTAACTAATCGCGTAGAGATTCGAATTGAAAAACAGGGACCTAGATTTAGTTTGGAAATATTTTTGGACCTTTTATAATATACAAAAAATTAGTAATGGTTTTGTTTTGATTGAAATTGAGTCTATTTTCGGTTGTTGTAGCTTTTTTCTTTATCTGATTTGCCGAGTGTCCGCTTACGTGGTTGGGCAATCACCCAGCCTTATTGCCCAATCAGTACGCCTCGACGCCAAGCTCGGTGAATCAGACCCCGGTAACTGCCTCCGGCGACGTGCTGCTCATATTTAGTTTCACTCTTGAGTTGTGCGAAGCGACTCGTCGCCTTGAGGGCAGTTCAACTGTTCTATAACCATGTATGTATGTAGAGTAAGTAAGATAAACGTAGTTAAAGCAGTAGCTGCTAACTTGATGGTAAACTTATGTCAATAGGAAGTAGACATCACTACAAAATAGAAAAAATATAAATGTAACTTTTAAAATAAATGTTTTAGTAAAATAAGAGAGTAACAGTTACGAAAAACTTGGTGAAAGACGCTATAATAAGCCTTGATATATAAAACAAAGCCACTTGTATTTGCGATTGGCAACTTAGATTTTTAAAATGTCTATAAATGTGTCAATACATTCATATAAGAAATAAATATATATGTCATCAATACCTAAATAGTAGATTCTTCTTTATGTAGATTCATATATTGTATGTTTCTGGTCGGATTATGGTAATAGTATTAATACTAATATTGGAATATGGAAAATGATAAATTATATAATAAATGTTTATGGACGATATAAGATTGTTTATTTAAAAACCCAATAATAATATTGTTCTAGTCGGATTGGCTGCACCTACAAGTAAGTAAAACAAATCCTTTTTTCTTATATTTCATTAGCCAAAAAGACTCCGCCCGTCTGATTTAAAGTCATGGCGACATCTAACGAATTGGGACCACTCTCACAGTACCCAAGACTATTGAAATGTGCTCCTCAACTTGGCAGTCCGATCTTATAAGAGGAGGGAAGCAAGTGCCCTGGTAGAGTTTTCCTAGCTACTATAGTTAAACAGAAAACGAACTTTGAATCTGCAAAATTCTGCTAATAAATCCACCGCAACGCCTACTTCATGGATACTTAATGAAGTGCTGGTTTCTGCCAGCCTGATGGAAAGTCATCATATCAATCAAATTTACAGGTACTTTAACAATCCTCTATTGACAGTTAGCCTTTACGTTGGCGGCCCAATGATAGAATTGTCAGAGGAGGGAAACACAGTCACTGGAAAATCCTTCTAAGTTACTATGGTTCTATTCTTAGGTAGGTTAGTATCTTTGGAGTTATTGGTTCTGGTGCAGATTTTTAGACCACTTACTGGCCACAGGCCTTCTATGATACCTATGGCCCGTTCGCTCTAAGTTTGCCGCTGGCGTCTAGGCAAGTGTAGAGGCGTAGTATGAAGGTGAGCGGCAAACTTAGAGCGAACGGGTAGTAAAATAAGAGGGTAGGATTAGTTGAAAAGCTCTTCAGAACAGTCATCCTGGTTTATTCAGTAGAATGCAGCCAAACACACTTTGTTGTGCGCGACGTCAGACGACAGAGGCTTTTCATTATACTTCAGGACTTGATATGCAGCGCCTCTAGTAAGTATGTAGTATGAATAGTAAGTATGTAATATGAATAGTAAGTATGTAACTAGGTAAGATCTATATGTATTCACTAATTCATTGAACAAAATCTTCTATTTTGTGTTAAAGGAATTTCCGTTTCCCGTTCTTATTCTCAGTAACGCAATCTCCTTGAGCTTCTTATTCATTTACCTTCTCTTAAGGACTAATGAAATTCCTCAAAAAAATCGTTTAAATCCATAGCAAGTAGCTAAGCAATCAACTTTCCTTACAACGAGGAAATTCTATTCAACTCCATAAAGCTCTAAATTGCAGTTCAAAGAATTTTTAATAACACGAAAATCTGGTACGGTCAGATATACTGGAGAATGTTTGAAAGTTTTATGAGAAACGGCCTGACTGGTCGATTAACATGAAAATAACCAGCATTGTTTGTAATTTGTTGAAGTAACAGAAGCTTGAAAATTCATTGAAATTTGTAATAACAAGTAGGGAGTGGGATGCGGTCAGGCAAAAATGTGATCTATGACCTACAGGTAAGGTTCAATTTAATGTCTAGAAACAATTAGGTTTATTCTCCTTAGCAATACTACTATCACAATGAACATTGCCTTTACTATGTATCTATCAGGACATGTCATGTGTCAAGTTTGAATTATCAAAGCTAACAACACATTATGTTCTTGTCTTATCAACATTTTAATTCAATTGGTCAGTTCCAACAGGGCCAAAGTTATTCAATAAATAAATATATTAATTTTTGTGCACATGCTTACACAACATAATCTAGGCCAAATATGCTTGTGATATGGGATCTAGACGACTGATAGACATTCTTATACACGTCCGAACCTAACCCTTCTAATTATACACATTATACATGGAAAATACGCAAACTCATGAACAAAAATTTGTGAATCACACACATTTTAGGACATTTTAGGACCGACCCAGGAAAGGGTCTACCCGAAGACGGACCGACGAATTGTATCTTTTATTGTTCAACGTAATAGGTGGTGAGCTTACTGCCCAAATATTTTTGTAGTAAGTATTATATTGTACGTTATGGTACAGCTTCATTTTTTTTAAAGTGAGGGATAATCCATCATGCATGCAATGCCGGACTCCTAACGACTAAAAAACCTTACGTAACGCCCAACAGCCTATGGTTGGGAGTCCCTGGTAAAGGTGCGGTTCCACTCACGCGGAGCGGAGAGGAGCGGAGACGAGCTGTGCCGCGATTCACCAATCACATGGCTTAAAATCCACATCTCTTCTCCGTGATTGGTGAATCGCGGCACAGCTCCTCTCCGCTTCGCCTTAGTGGAACCGCACCTTAAACCCTTGGAAGCATGTCCCGGGACTCCCAACAGACCTACGGCCACCACAGCGTCCCCGCCTAGGGGGTGGTTCGGATGCTTTCCCGCGTCTTTGGTGGGTTTCGGGTGTGTTCCCGCTTCTAAGGGGGGACGTGCGTGAATCCCTCACGTCACGCTGCCGTCATGGATGGTATAGCTACATTATTAGAATTCCAATACACATAATCAGTTAAATGAACTATTTGTATCTATATACAGAACTATATTAATTATTAAAATTAGCACTTGCTGACCCGACGAACTTCATACGACCTCAGTATCAAATAATGTGTCAAAGTTCAATAACGTTCTTAGTTCGACTTGTACGAACAGAGTGGCGATTCTCGATCGCGCGATTTCAAAGCGTAGATGGACGTTTACAGGTAAAATGTCTTCTGTTTTATTTTTGACAGCCTCGGTGGCGCATTCGGTAGTGCAACACCTACAATTAGTCTATCAGTCGTCTAGATCCCATAGCACAAACTTATAGTAGCTTAATTTGGGCTAGATGATGTTGTGTGAGAATGTCCACAATTATTTATTTATTTTGCCGTTACCAAAACGAGACAGTAAACAACGTTTCAGCAGTAATTTTCCTCAACGCCTTCATGTCGAAGTCACAAACAAGATCGAGAATAGCAGCTCAGTTGTGCATTTCGAAGCACGAACTCGCTTACATGTGAAATGTCTCAAAGAGATCACGTGATGGTTACCCATCCAAAAGCCACCCATAGCTATAGTTGCTTAGATACAGAACACTGAGTCCAAGGGGCGCTTTTTCTTGTAAGCTGTTTTTTTATTGATGTTAATTATTACAAAAATCTTCTTCAACATTCAAACTTTACTTTCCTTTTGTGTTTATTGGTGAATTGCGAAACCGTAATTATAGAATACAATATCGCTATCTCAGTTGGTTCAGTCTTACATTATGCTTTTAATAGCCAATCCTTTGTAAAGAGTTATTTTATATGCCAAGTAATATGAACATTGAGTTTGGGGGAAGAAATTATCTGAGTAGGCCGAGGTTTCTTTTGTTACATTTAATTACTCACCAGAGAACCACGTTTTGAATAGAATATCTATTCTAATAATTATAAAGCTGAAAACATGTTTTTTCGTTTGTTTGAACGCTAGGATCTCAAGCAATATTGATTGAAGTTCTCAAACGATTAGGTTCTAGGTAATTTAAGCATTTTACGCACTATTGAGTCATGACACAAGTATACGTTTGATACAAAGCCTTTTACGAGCCTTTCCGTGGTGGAATGTTCTGCTTTTGGTCCCAGCTGAACGTATCTATACAAATAAATAAAACTGGAGTGTCTGTTTGTAATACATATTTAAATAACCGCTTTCTACTACATGCATATGAATGTAAATACGGTACACATACCAAAATACGTATATATTTTTAAAATTTCTGTCTGTCTGTCTGTCTGTATAATCTCTGGAACGGCTGGACCGATTTGGACGGGACTTGCACTGGCAGATAGCTTATGTAATAAGGAGTAACTTAGGCTACTTTTATTTTAGAAAAAATCCTTTATTTTAGAAAAAATGGCAAAAACAAAAAAAGAAACTAAATAAACAATTTTTTTTTATTTCATTCCACGCGGGCGAAGTCGCGGGCACAGCCAGTGTAACATAATAGTCGTTAAGAGTCCGTATAACGCTAATCAGTTGAAAGAGGATAGGAGATTATACATTTCGCCGTACAAGATAGAAATAGATACGCTCGGATTTTGTACGATTTAAAGTTTTAAATTAATTATAAAGAAGTTTTTCTTCTAAATAAAATATATTTAATGTCATTCAGACTCTTAGAATCACACGTGCTCAACTTCTTCCAATGATCAGAAGCCCCACGATTCCCAACAGAGATAGATAGATACCTAACGAAGATATTATACATCCATTGATCCTCCCGCCTAGTACAGTAGCAGGAATAATAATAACCAATTGAGCCGGCTCTAAAGCAAGCCACTTCGTAATACATCATCAACTAATCGCTACCAGTCGTAGGTACAAATAGTTTGTGTTGTAGCTGTCAGTAAAGAAAGAAAGAAAGAAGAAAGAAAGAAAAAGCTTTTTATTCCACTTAGAAAATACATAATAATGGCAATAAAAAATAAAAGTAATAACACAGAAAGTAGAATAACGGCCACCTCTCAGCGTAATGCTGCCCACCTGCGCTAACAGGCAGACAGCGCTGATTTTCAGAGGTAGCCGGACGCCACTTGACAGGGGCACCCTTAATTTAAATAAATATCCTAATATAAAATCTTTTTTTTTTTACTATCACGCGAACATAATGACAACCTATTATTTTTCTAGAACGAACGAAACGTAATACTACAATAAAAACATACAGAAAACACACATGACAAAAACCATAAAGAGTTATATTTAGAGCTGGCGACATTCACTACTTCCGTCTCCGAGAGACACCACACCAGACGCAGCCAACGCGCCAGCCATGTTTTTTTTTTTTGACACTGACGTATTCTTCAAAATCTTTTCACAGAAATGGATTTAAGTTTTCTGTGAGAAATAGTTATTTGTTGTTTATTAAATCGAGTATTGTAAAACATGAAAATGACAGAAAATGCTTGCTGCTGTGCTGGAATGTGTAGCACTACGATTGATATCAACGTGCACGCTATCATTCAAGAGGCATCGCTTATCTGTTATCTATCAAGAAATAACAAACAACGCTGACATCAACAAAAATTGCCCCTGCCAATCGTAAGTATATCAATAAAGGCATTAAGTACATAGTGTAACATAATCTTTTGCGCGCACTTAAAAAAGAAAATATGCAACATGTACGCAACAAATGTGACAATGTGTTATGTTATGATCCTACTCAGATAAACACTGCAGTTTAATTAAAATAGGGTGTAGTGGGGCCCTACCAACACCTTCGGGCCCAAGTCAACCTCACGTGCAAGCTCGTGCACCTGCTGAACAACGGACGAGGCTCTGACGGCGTCGGTCCATTTCAACACGGCGATGGGCTCACCACCTGTTACGTGGGACCGAATTGTACACGGTGAATTGTGGGCCAGTATAGGCCTCTGCCTACCCCTTCGGGGATAAAGGCGTGAGTATATGTATGTATGTATGTATGTTAATTAAAATACCTACTAGATTATTAATTACTACATATAAAATTAAAAATATTTCACTACTTACATATATTTAACTCTTAAACATTCAGAGCAAACAGAAATTATTTATTCCATTTAAAGACTATTAACTTTACAAAAATTTGTTTCAGTACAACTATTATAACATTTTAGGCAAGTAACGCAGGCCTCACCTTGCTCACCCACATCACCACTTCAGGCACAGGCACTTCAGCTGCATGTCATGTTTCAAACCCACCCCATATGCTAGCGAAAGAAAGAAGGTATGTACGTTAAAAAATCATTTATCATTTAAACTCTATTGTATTGAACAAGTTAGACGTTCATCAAATATACACAATAATATATAGTATAGTAGGTACACAAAATATATAATTAAATAAATAAATAGTATTGAATAGTATACATATTATTTGAATAATGTTATTAATATTATAAATAAACTAATAAATTGATATTGATTAATAAGAATGTTGTAACAAGAAATTATAACATCACAAAGACTGACATTGTTCCATCATATATAAGGTCCTGAGACGGCGTACAAATGTCTGCTTTGTTTTCAGGCTGCGGATCGGTGGGGATAGAACATTCCAGCAGTTTGTCGCTGAGTGCTTAAATGTGCCTCTAAAGGCTGCCGTCCTATGAGCAGGAATTGACAAGGGAGGCACTTTTGTTGAAATATAACGCTGGCCACATAAATACGGTATAAGTTTTTATATTTTTATATCAAGGAACGAACTGCTGTCACTAGTGTGTTCTATGGTATTACGTGGTGTCATGTATTAGCTTTACAAATTATAATTTTAATATATCATTTAATAATATTTTTTGCGGTACTCTGATTTTACCTTACAAGAGGTTATGGGCTGCATCACGTAGAATGTTATGTAAGTGATTATATTTATAATTTAATTAAATTTTGAAAATGGAGTATTCAAACAACTCAACAGCTATTGCCGTTGAAAGGTTGAAAGGCACAACCAACTATAGAGATTGGGCATTTCGAATGAAAAACATACTCATATTCGAAAATTTGTGGCAATGCATCACCGAAAAACTCGAAACAGCTGAAGGTGCAAATGCTGAACTGAATGCTCGCGTAGAAGAAAAACCTAAAGCGAGACTGTGCTTGAGTGTTGACAAGTCATGCTATTCTCACATTGTAAACGCTAAAACGGCGAAAGATGTGTGGAATGCCTTGAAAAAGGCGTATGACGACACTGGTTTGCACAAAAGGTTGTCATGTCTTCGACATTTATGCTCGATTAAGCTAGAGCAGTTTGAGAGCATGGAGTTTTATGTAAACGACATTTTGTCGCTAGCTGAACAGCTAGATAACATGAAGAAGCCTTTAGATGATGAATTTCTAGCAGCTATTATGCTTCAGGGGTTACCACAGGAGTATGAGCCCATGATTATGGCTCTGGAACACTCAGGTGTTAATATATCCACAGATATGATAAAAATTAAACTTCTGCAAGATCATCGATGGAGAAAAGGCACTGGTGGTCCTGATGACTGCTTGTTGACACGTGATCGTGGTAGCGGTAGCAAGACCAGTTTCCGAGGCAATAGAAAATATGTGCCTATTACATCGAAACACGTAAATACTTCGCCAAATACAAAGAAACTATGGTGTTGGAAGTGTCGATCGAAAGGTCACGTCAAGAAGGACTGTCCTCAAACTGATGTATCGACTTCTATGATGTTGACTGCACTCAGCACGACTAGGGATGACAGTTCTTGGATTGTTGATTCTGGAGCCACGGACAATATGACAGGATGTCGGGAATTGTTTGAATCGCTTGATCAATCACTGACAAAGGAAGTATGTGTTGCTGATGGAAAGAAGTTAACAGTGAAAGGAAAAGGTGATGTACATTTTACAGTGAACTTTCATGGTAGTAATATTGACATAACTTTGAAAGATGTAATGTTTGTACCTGGCCTTACTGTGAACTTGATATCTGTGTCCACTTTAACCGCAAAGGGTTTTATATTTAATTTTACTAATACAGAATGTAAAATATTAAAATCTGGTAAGGTTGTTTTAAGTGCTAGGAAATCTGGGAGAATTTACAGACTTGTAAATGTTAGTAGAGCTAACCTGTCAACATCCGCATCGTCTAAAGACATGATGTTATGGCATCAAAGATTAGGGCATCTAAATTTTGATAGCTTGGCATCGCTAAGGAAGGTTGCTAATGATATTGATTTTCAGGTTGCTAGTCAGAAGCAAGTTTGTGATGTATGTCTTAAGGGTAAGCAATCCCGCGCCCCTTTTGTGACTAATTCTGACAAACAGGTAGCTAAGACACGACTGGCGCTTATTCACACTGACGTCGTCGGGCCAATGCCGACAACTTCTCTCGGAGGAAAGCGCTACATCCTTACGTTCCTAGATGACTATTCCAGGAAGGTGTTTGTATACTGCATTGCAAAGAAGAGTGAAGTATGTAAGTATACTATAAATTTTATAAATCTTGTTGAGAATCAGTGTGACGCTAAAGTCAAAGTACTGAGGTCAGACAATGGCTCGGAGTACGTAAACGCAGGATTAACTCAGTTTCTGAAGAAAAAGGGTATTATCCATCAATTGACAGTACCGTACAGTCCTCAACAAAATGGATCTGCTGAACGATTTAATCGTAGTTTGCTTGACAAAGTCAGATGTTTATTGTACAATGCTAATCTAGACGACAAGATGTGGGCAGAGGCTGCGAACACAGCAGCATTTCTTATAAATCGATCTCCTAGCTCACGACTATCTGGTAAAATACCGGAAGAGATGTGGAGTGGTAAGCGAGTGAGTCTTAAGTTTCTGCGCGTTTTTGGTTGCGAGGCATTTGTACACATAGATGACTGCAAACGAAAAAAATTAGACCCTAAAAGTAAAAGACTAATTTTTTTAGGTTACTATGACAACGTAAAGGGATATCGTTTGTTCAACCCTGATAACAATAAGATCGTTGTATCACGCGATGTGGTTTTCAACGAATCTGTGTTTCCAGGTAGACACTCTAAAATTGGTGAGAAACGTGTGTTTGAACCTATTTATCTCACAGAAGGCAATGATAAGAATCTAAAAACTACTCCAGTTGAGGCGGAGCTAGATCTAGATTGTCCTGTTGAGGCGGAGCCAGAACTGAATGCCGTTTCCGTCAATTTGCCAAATTACCGTGGTGAGATGGAGTGTGAACATAAGCCTAGTGAAGACTCAGCAAGAGCGTCTACACAGGCAGATGAGTCTACTAGTCAACGGTATAACCTGCGTCCACGTTTGCCTAGACCGACGTGTAATGTAACTAATGTTTGTAATGTGACAGAACCTATAGAGCCGCGAT
The DNA here is from genome assembly GCA_933228765.1 of Miltochrista miniata. Classification (NCBI taxonomy): domain Eukaryota; kingdom Metazoa; phylum Arthropoda; class Insecta; order Lepidoptera; family Erebidae; genus Miltochrista; species Miltochrista miniata. The sequence continues at coordinate 21,666,556 of OW121760.1, read as the reverse complement.
CTGTAAAAGAAGCTTTAAATTGTGAAGATAAGGAGTTGTGGCAGAAAGCCATGCAAGAAGAAATAGATTCTTTTATCTTTCATGGAGCTTGGGAGCTTACTGACAAACCGATTGGCAAGAAATTGGTTAAAAATAAATGGATTTTTACACTGAAGCGGGACTCTGATGGAAATATAACACGTTACAAAGCAAGGTTGGTAGCGAAAGGCTTTACCCAAAAGTATGGAGAAGATTTCAATGAAACTTTTTCGCCAGTCATTCGTCACTGTTCTATAAGATTGTTATTATCTCTGGCTGTCAAAATGAATCTGAAGATTGATTATTTGGATGTACAAACAGCATTTCTTAATGGTGAACTTCAAGAGGAAATTTTCATGGAACAACCAGAAGGTTTCATAAGCCCTGGGAGTGAACACAAAGTCTATAGACTACGAAAGGCGGTTTACGGGTTGAAGCAAGCATCGCGATCCTGGTACCAAAAGGTAAAAGATGTTTTACTTTCCCTTGGATACAAACAATGCAAGCAAGAAGACTGCATCTTTATTAAGAGATCGGGTGAGTCGATTGTTTTCATTGCTTTGTATGTTGATGATTTTTTCGTGTTTTACAATGACAAGCGTCAAGCAGAGACATTAAAATCTTATTTGCTGAAATTCTTTAAGATTAAAGACTTATGCCGGTAAGAAATATGTTAGGTATTAAAGTCGAACGTAATGAAACCTCTATCAAACTTAGTCAGGAAAATCGGATTGACAAATTATTAGATCGTTTTGGTATGACAGACTGCAAGTCTGTAAAGTCTCCAATGATGACTAACATTAGTTCTGTCAATGAGGAATTTGATAATGATAATGTTAGGAATAATAATGTCAGCAAGTTTCCGTACCAAGAGTTGATTGGTAGTTTAATGTATTTATGTGTTACTACGCGACCTGATATTTCGTTTGCCGTGTCATATTTAAGTAAATATAACAACTGTTATACGGAATTTCATTGGAATCAAGCTAAGCGTGTTTTAAGGTATCTTAAGGGTACAAAACAAAAGGCTTTGGTTTTTGAGAAGTCTAATGAGAACCCCACCTTGGAGGGTTATTCCGATGCAGACTGGGCCTCTGATTCTGATCGAAAATCATATACAGGGTATCTGTTTAAGTACGGTGGTAATTTGATATCATGGGGTTGTTATAAACAATCGTGTATTTCATTGTCGTCTACCGAGGCGGAGTATATTAGTTTAAGTGAAGCTAGCAGAGAAGCGGTATTCCTCCAAGCGTTATTAAAAGAACTATTAATGATACCTGTTTGTGATATTGTGTTGTATTGTGACAACCAGTCCGCTATGCAACTAGCTGTTAATAGGGTGCATCACAAGCGTAGTAAGCACATTGAGATTAGGTACCATTATGTATTTTTACATTGTATCGATCTACCATGATCGATACAATGTAAAAATATTGTACATTCCAACAGATGCAATGATAGCAGATGTGTTTACCAAGCCGCTGGGTTGTGTCAAGCATCAGGACTTTACTAAGCAGCTTGGTGTAGCATAACTGATGATGTCCACGTTATGGGGGGGTGTTGAAATATAACGCTGGCCACATAAATACGGTATAAGTTTTTATATTTTTATATCAAGGAACGAACTGCTGTCACTAGTGTGTTCTATGGTATTACGTGGTGTCATGTATTAGCTTTACAAATTATAATTTTAATATATCATTTAATAATATTTTCTGCGGTACTCTGATTTTACCTTACAAGAACTTTTGATCTTCTGCTGTAACGCTGCTTGTCATATCTCCAACTAAGTTTCTCATAGAGATAAGTAGGTCTTTGTGTTTTAACAACCCCAAACAGTAGGCTAGCCAAATGGAGCTTCCATCTGGCTGCCATTTTGAGAATTTGTAGCTTATTTATATAGGGAGTTACATGGTTTCTCCTGGGAATATTTGTACAGAAACGAGCGCAGGCATTCTGAACTCGTTGTATAAGGTTCTCTGTCCTCCCAAGCAGACAAGGCCCATACACTGTGTCACAGTAGTTAAACTTTGATAGCACAAGACTATCAACTAGGGTCTTTCGTAGTGGCTCACTCAGAAACTGTCGTATTCCATAAAGGACCTTTAATCTGTAGAAACAGTTACTGACAACCTTCGTTATATGAGCTTCAAATCGCAACGCCGAATCCAAAACTAGTCCAAGGCTGGTAGCAGTACTAACTCTCTCAATATTCTCGCCCTTCATAGTAATAACTGGGTTTAGTGACACAATATCTTGGAACTGTTTTCTGGACCCTAACACCATGAACTTTGATTTGGAAGGGTTCAGCATCAAGGAATTTTGCTCCGCCCATATAAGCTCACTTTTCAAGTCATCATTGATTGCAGCCACCGCAGTTGCTGTCTCAGTAGGCTTGAAGGACTTGTATAGCTGTACATCATCTGCATATATATGATATTTGCACTTCTTGATTGACCTAACTATATCTGCGCTATACAATATGTACAAAAGAGGTTCCAAAATTGAGCCCTGAGGTACACCCCTGGTTACTGGGCTAGGAGTGGAGGTAATCCGGTCACCACCCTCCCTTAAGATCTCCACACATTGCATCCTATTTTCCAGGTAACTATGGAACCATTGTACTGTTTCTCTGGCAAATCCGTAGTATGACAGCTTTGAGAGTAGGAGTGTAGTATTTATCGCATCAAATGCGCGCGAAAAGTCCAAGAGCACCAGGATAGAACCCTCCCCCTCATCCCTAGCCTCGAGTATATTGCCCACTACATCACCCAATGCGGTAGCCGTACTACGGCCCTTGCGGAATCCCGACTGTAGCTCAGGCAAAAGATTGTTAACCTCCAAGTACTCCGACAATTGTGTATGTACTACTCGCTCCAGGACCTTAGATAAACAAGGCAGAATACTTATTGGCCTTAAATCCTTATACTGCTGAGGATTACTAACTTTCGCTATCGGGCGAACAATTGCACAGCGCCACAGTTCCGGGAACTTATGAGACAAAATTAATGTGTTTATAATATTGGTCACAGCCTGCAGAGCTGACGGGAGGACCATAGAGATCATTTCTTGGCTGATCCCATCCACGCCCTGGGCATTTGTTTTGATACTGACAATTATTTTACGCACCTCATCCTCACTGACCGGCCTCAAATTGAATTGAGTGGGAGTGCACCTATTAAACTCAAAGAATGTCAATTGTGAAATTGACAGTACTAACAGTAACGTTACCATATGTTACTCATTAATCATTACCAACATAATAAATTCAATGTAAGTTTCACCTCAGTAGAACGTGTTTCAAGTAGTTTACGAATACTTAGTTACGTAGACTTTAGACCATTGAAAATCTAGATTTTATATATTACTAGCGGACGTCACGCGGTTTCACCCGCGTAGTTTCCGTTCCCGTGGGAATACGGGAATAAAATGTAGCCTATGTAACCACAAACAAAAGAAATGACATTGCGCTTGTAAAGGAAGGCTGTTCAAAGAAAGTACCTCAAAAGCCATACTCAATTTTGATGGCTGCCGCCGATTGGACTATACTCTCAGACACGTATGAAAAAAAAAACACTACAAAATCCCGGAGGATGTATGTGCCTCGTCATCCAGACCCGACATATTCCTGTTTTCGAGGATACACAGGCGTGCGGTGCTCGTGGAGCTGACGGTGCCGTGGGAGACCAACATACCAAAGGACCACGCCATGAAGACAAATAAATACTTTGACTTGACCAATGAGTTAAACAAAAATGGCTATGTGGTTAAACTCTATGCCGTAGAAGTAGGAGCAAGGGGAATTCCAGCTAAATCCCTGTATAATTTATTTAAGGACCTTGGATTGCCAAGAGCTTCAGTAAGCTCTTTACTAAAACGAGTATCCAAAGCGGCATTGATAGGATCTTACCAAATCTGGTTGGGCAGGGAGGGGAACATTGTTGACGGTGGAAGGTGATCGTTTATGCGCATAGTAAGGTGGCCACCCTAAACCTACTCGAACGGGTCGTAAGTCCCAGACGCCGTCGGGGTGTTCCCCCCTGTGCCACGCTATGGACCCGGCGCCCGCATGGAGAATCCATGGAATGCTAAGAATACGGTCTCACGGCTAAGAGCGTAGCTTCCCAACAGTGAAAGAATTTTTCAAATCGGTCCAGTAGTTCCGGAGCCTATTCGTTACCAACAAACAAAAAACAAATCTTTCCTCTTTATAATATTACTATAGAAGTATAAATCAACAGTGAATTTGAAGTTCTTTTTCTTTTTCTCTCTTTCCTCATAACCGATTATCTGCTAATTTGTGAAGGTTTCTCCTAATTATTGTCCTTAATACTGTCCTAACACAGTTATTGTTTTTGAATATTGAGTTTGGGCTAAATTACTGGCTTATGAATTAAAATGCAAGTTTTATATATAACTAGCTGACCCGCGCAACTTTGTTTGCGTCACATGAGAGTGAGAAAGAGAGAAGTATGTTATTAATATTTCGAGTATTATAATGTTTCCCGTTGCATTTACCCCCGTTGCGTCGCGTCGCTTGAGTTCATTAGAGCTGAACCGCATATCTTCGTTTGCGTTACATGAGAGTGAGAAGGTAAGAGTTGTTAAAGTGATATAATGGTTCCCGTCGCTTTTACTTCCACCCATCCGTTTTTCGGTATGGAACTCATCGACTCGCACTTGGCCGGTTTTTATCGTTCAATTGACTGGCTGCCACTGCAGACCAAGTTTACTCCCGTCGCGTCGCTCATACTATAAAAATTAATGAGAGGGTAAGTGAACCTTAAAAGATAGACATATGCTGTTAAAGACTTATTTTTATAACTTTTTAAGAGAAACAATTTTGTAATACACAATTTTTACGTAACTTTAACTATTTATGCAGCTCTCAAAAGAAAGAAATAATCCCCGTTCTCGAAACATTATTCATGGCTGCTCCGCTCTTATTCGACTTAGCGTGATGTTATATCGCCATAACCAGCCTCAATAAATGGACTATTAAACTGTAAAATAATTTTTGAAATGCAACCAGTAGTTTCTGAGTTACTAGCACGTTTTCAAAACATTCTTGATTGCTGCTCCGCTCCTATTTATCTTAGCGTGATGTTATATAGCCTATAGCCATCCTCGATAAATGGACTATCAAACTGTACAAGAATTTTTGAAATCCAACCAGTAGTTCCTGAGATCCTAGCGTTCAAACAAACAAACAAACAAACTCTTCAGTTTTATAATATTAGTATGGATTCAATAGTTTTTTAAATAAACCAAAGAAGTAACGTTATTCTGCACATAAATTAACATTTTCACAAATAAATAAAAAGTATATTTGAGCTTTGAGCCAAGAACGCTAAAGGCAAATACTCGTATAAAAGAAAAATGCGGGCTTTTGTGAGTTTAATCAAGGCTGGGGTTTCGTTGTGATGAACTGTATTCTATTGACTATTTCAATAAAGTAAATTATACTTTTCATGAGTACGCAAGAAACGTTAGTTTTCTTGAGTAACTACTTATTAAGGATTATCTCCCAAGATTTTATACCGACTCAACAAAAGTAATAGATTTAATTAGTAACGCAATCATAATATTATCTACCTTAGACAATAGCGTTCTTGCCTTATCAGATACAATTATACCTCAGTCATAGGTAAACGATGACAGCATTTAGTGATTAAGCATCGTATACTGTGTTCGGTTCTAAGATGATACCGTTCGCGCTTTTATTTACGAGCTTTTCCGTGCTCTAGAAGGCACTTGCAGCTGTTGATCCAGCCAGTAACATAGTGGCCTTCAAGTCAAGTTAAAAGCCTAATGAACGGGCAGAAAAATTTCAACGTGAGTCACTACCCGCCGCTGTACGTTTTAACACGGAAATAGGCTCGTAATTATTACGCATATTATGTGTGGCGTAAATCATGGATTTGCTATATTAGTTTATTAGGCGCTATTAAGCGTAGGTATAATGGTTATACTTAGGTCGGTATAATGGGTGTGTCCTTAATAGTGTCAAAGTAGGGATAGTTGATGGAAGGAGATATGGTGGGATGTAAGCTATATATAGGCGTGCGCAATGGTAAAAAGGAAATCAGGAACTAACTAAAATTAATTTATTTTACTTCATACTGTCGAAGAAAATTTACATCAAAGTAAATTATTCTATAAAATATATTTCCACTGAAATAATCAGTGAGTGGCTTAATAGCCCAAGTATTTAACTAAATTTTTATATGTGAAAACGGAAGCTCTGGTAAGCATCAACGTCATAAAATTTATTAAGTAAATTAATTGTGGGTAATTTTTATGTAAAAAAGTATATTTTAAGTAAATTTATTTTATCAGGCAGGCGTTTGTGAAATTTAGAAAAGGGGGTAATGTTCTTTGTATATTAAATGTTTTAAAATGGGGTTAAAAATAATGTAAGGGAAAGTTTAGGGAAATCTATGGTTGAAGAGGGTGTATATAAAATATATTGTTTGTCTTTTCAGAATGAGCTTCCAAGTTTTGAGTTTAAAAACCCTGCTTATATCCGTAAGCAACTATTTGTTGAAAATATAGGCGTAGAGCCATATTGCATATTTTTCAAATCCTGGAGGAAGGAAGTCCCAGAATCCGGATGAGTACCTAGTTGTTAAGTTAGATATAAGTTAATATTGTGAAATTAAAATAAAAGCAAAATACTCAGTGATACTTGCATTATTGACTCCAGGACAAATTATATACCCTTACCTAAACTACTGAACCGCCTGGGAACTCCTGGGATCACTCTGGACTTCCCAGAAGTGTGTCATGGCGCCCGAACATAAGTAATTGTCCTGGTAGTTGATAACGTGTGATTAATATCTACAGATTTGTTGGGTCTGGCGACCCGTAATTAAAATTTACAGTGTAATTTGTTGCCCGCTAGCAGGTAGCCTCCCCCGAAATTCGTGCTACTTCAAGGATTAGACGCCCTTGGCCTATGCTAGTCTGGATGCCCGAAATTTGATCATTTTATTTTGCATTTTACATAATTTTTTTTGGCTAAACGGGTATTCCGAAATTTGAAAATTCTCAACATCATTTTTATTAACGTAGCTTGTCCCCAAATTTAATTACAGTTTTTTTTATTTTATTTCAAACTGTAATAGTAGAATATCTTTTATTATATAATTGTTGGCTTATAGTCATATTCATATTTTGTATTATTCATCGTAAGGAAACAATTCTACCCTCATTGTTTTTGACAATTCCTTGTAATAAATTTAACGCAAAAAATATACCCACATTAATAAAATTGTTACGAACCTTATTGTAGAAGTAAAATTGTTGTTAATGTTTTAAAGATATTTAATGCAAACCAGTCACGGTAGGTTTTGTTTTATATAATTTGTGTATTGTTTCAGGAAAATCTGAATGTTATTGTAGTTCTGTGTGAATAGAAAAAGTAATTTTTGTAATAAAAATTGTGAGTGATTCGGTGCTTACCAGAACCGTTTAGCAATGGATAGTAATAAAATTAGATATTTCTTGCTTAGTAAAAATCAATTAACTTGTAAAGTAGTTATTCGCGGTTATGAGCCGATTTCTACAAAAATAGTATGGGGTTCTTTAAAAAGGGTCGTAAAAGGGTTTTACAGGGTCGGCAGCATGAGTTTGTCGCCTATGGTGAGGCAAATGTTCATAGGCTGCGGTAACCGCCAGTCCTTCTGGGGGGCCATATGTTTATCTGCCACCTTCATAAAGTTATGTCTTTTCTATATCGATAGCCACCTTAGTAATATAAATTTTTTTGGGGTAGGTAACAAATATTCGTCTTTAAAATCATTCCAATAATGCTATATACTAGTTAGCAATACAAATATTTAAACTAAATAATTAATTATAATCTTCATAAAATAATTCCAAAGTTTCACCTTGTAGCTAAAAATAGATTCAATATAAATTGTAGTATCATTTTTTTTCTCCTAAGTATGGGTAGTTGTGAATATCATGTGAATATCGTTAGGGTTCGTACAGACTGCATTTCATCACGCTATCATAGTTCCATAAGCGTAAGGACAGGATACGGTTTTAATGAATAATGTTGAGATTTAGTGTAAAATAAAGCTAAATTCTCTTGTGTATAAGAATTGCGTCATCATGTGATTGTATTGATGACACAAGTGTGCATGAGTGTTTTATGAGCGTGAAATGTATGAGTATGTATGAGTATATGAAAGGGATGAATATGAGGGTATGAAAGGCACATTATTCAAAGGAATGGGTGAGTCTAGTGAGTTATGAAAGTTTGAAATAGTCAGTAGGTACTTTGCATATAAAAATTTTTGTCTCCTCCCTATTCTAAAACAAAGTTAGCATCATTTTTTTTAGATTTTATCAAGTTAAATTAAAGTAAGTAAGACAAGAATAGCAATGTCAGGTCAGTTATTTAAAAATGAACGTTAAATTACTTTAGGATGTTGTCGCGGACAGTCAAACATACACGAGAAATTTAAGTCAGTGTGTAAGAGACCTTATGAATAATTGTGAAAATTTATGAGGGTACCTCGAAATATTGTTAAGCTTGAGGTCACATTGTGAATTCATTGTCATGTTATGTGAAAGTTGTGTACGTGCCGTGAGTTTATGAAATTACAAAGTATTAAGAATTACAAAGTTATGAAAGTTTTATGCACATGCATTATGTTAATAGTGATGCATACGTTTTGAAAACGTTATTACATATTGGATTTGGATTTCAGTGAAATGTTAAGGTTGGTAAATGTGATTTTTTTCTGGGTTGTTTGTATATTTTTGGTTAGAATTCTGGTAGGATGATTCTGTAGGTGTATTCAGTGCTATATTTTTGTTTCTTGGTTTTTTGTAGTAAATACTGCCACTCGGAAGCGGTAAGCTTGCCCTCGCAGATTTACGTGGTACTATAGGAAGCTCTTAAAGGCTTGCTTAACATATGCAAATATATTGCATTCAGTTATATAGACATATACAATGTTATTACATCGTTGTATATGTTGTTATATAAATTTTCTTCTCTGAGACGGTTATGGAAATCTCAGTCTTCAATTTAAGCCATATTCTATATTACATTCAGGCGGTTCGTATTACCTGGATTTCTTAATATTAAGCCTTAAATACGTCTTTTCTTCTATCTATCTTGTGAACACCATCAGAGTTACTCTATTGGAATATTTAAATTATTTATTTTTGGGAGACATTATCTAAGTAATACAGTTGTTATAGATTGATTGTTATATACTAATTCAATTTTTTTAAATTGAATTAGTGTTCTTAAATTTTGTCTATAGGGACAATTTGGACATCATTCATTTTGGACCAAAAACTGAAAGTGCCGGCCAGAAAAAGAAAATGTGATATTCGCATAGAACACACAATTTCTAGCAAAAAATTCTACTACCTTAACCCTGTGCGTGCTATGGTTTTTTTGTTACATGCTTTTAAAATTCGTGAAAAATGTTATTTCGAAGGTGTCATTCTAATTGATATGAGCAGTTGAATAGTGATTTATTTTATTAATTATGTCTTTCAGCACACATAAGCACACATACATATAATTATACCTGTTTCTCCGAAGGTTGAGGCAGAGGCATATTTTATGCCCATTTTGATTTCTCGTTCCTACATAAATAAGCATGTAAAATAAAGATAGAGTATTTTATTTCGACAGAGTCAATGGCCTTCCTGTAGTCCACAAACGCCATACACAGCGGCTGATTGTACGCGTTTGTTTTCTGTACAATCTGCCGTACAGTATAGATGTGGTCCACGGTTCTAAAGCCTTTTTGAAATCCGGCTTGCTCCTTTGGCTGAAACTCGTCGAGCCTTCCGGAGAGGCGGTTTGTGACTAGTCTCGAGAACAACTTGTAAACATGGCTCAGGAGCGAGATGGGTCTGTAATTCCTCAGCAAGGTCTTATCACCTTTCTTGAAGAACAGAGCCACCGCACTCCCGCTCCACGCTTCAGGTGTTTGTCCCTGTTGGAGGACGGAATAAACAAACTAGTCAGCTCGTTGAGAACCGTAGCCCCCCCCCCCCCCCCCACCGCCTTCAGTAGTTCAGTTGTAATTCCGCCACCGCTATAGTGGCGCGAGAGAACAACTTGTAAACATGGCTCAGGAGCGAGATGGGTCTGTAATTCCTCAGCAAGGTCTTATCACCTTTCTTGAAGAACAGAGCCACCGCACTCCCGCTCCACGCTTCAGGTGTTTGTCCCTGTTGGAGGACGGAATAAACAAACTAGTCAGCTCGTTGAGTCTATCTCAATCCTTGTGACCTTGTCGGGGCATCGCCAAGTCCATTTTCTGTGGGGCTGCTTCTTAAAGAAAGAGTTCATCAAGAAGAGCCCCTGAGACTTAAGAAAACTGACAAGCATATGGCCCCGGTCATTTCTGCGCCCTACACCAAAGGGGCCGATCTTCGTTTCGCCGCGTTCTTGTACTCCCACTGTGGCATTGAAGTCCCCCATCACAACGCTGTAGTGAGTCTTGGCAGTACCATGTAGTGCTTTTGCTATGTCCTCGTACACGGTCTCAACTGCCTCGAGTCGACAGTGCTTTTCGAGGTCGGGGCGTACACTTATATCACCTTCAGGGTGTACCTGTTGGTGAGTCTCAGTATTAAGTACGCTACCCGAGGCGAAACACTGCTGATCTCCACAAAGCTGCTAACAAGGTCCTTTTTCACCATAAAGCCAATCCCGCCCTCGAAAGAATGTCTTCTTTGATGCAAGGGTTAGCGTGTCCTCCCCCTTTCTTCGGACCTCGCACAATACTGGATGTGCCAGTTAATGCGACCTAGTTCTACCTCGAGTTCGGTGAGCCGCTCGTCCAGGCGCAGAGTAGTTCCATTAAACGTAGCCAGGGTCAGTTTTGTATGGCAGCCTCCTGTGACCCGGAGATTCTTAGTACAACCCCCCCCCACTCCCGCCGTCACTCCGACCGCTGCCGTGATCGAGAACAGCGGGAGTGCCGGGAACTGGGGGCCTTTGTTTTGTAGTGTGTATTATAGGAGGATATTTGGACTTACTGTATCACGCTGGCTAGACGGGTTGGTATAGGGTTTAGTTTCGAATTTTCCTTTTCTGTGCGCCATGACCTCATCCGTTTACCAGCAGGTGCACCACTCGCAGGTGAGGCTGGCTTGGACCCCGGGGTTGGTGGTAGGGCCCCATCGCACCCATCGGGCGTCGGAAGGTGGCGGGGTGATTTGCCAGGTACCTGTCGATTGAGCAAGGGGGGAAGCGCGCGGCACCTTTGTCTAAGTTTTTTTAAACAAGTTTGGACTTGTTGTGAATCGTTAGGTACGTTTTGTTTGTGCGTAGGTACGTAGATAATTAGTAAAATGATAATTCTTTCTTATTACAATAGAATAACGTAAAAACAAATCACTATTCAAGTGATGAAATGTATCAAAATACATCATCAAAATAACATTTTTCTCGTATTTTAAAAGCATGTAATAACAAAACCATAGCACGCACAGGGTTAATGTAGTAGTATTTTTTGCTAGAAATTGTGTGTTCTATGCGAATATTACATTTTTTTTTTCTGGCCGGCACTTTCAGAATTGGCCCAAAAATGTATGAAACGTGAATGATCTCCTTTCTCTTGGGGAGGGGATATTGTGGCGTAAATCATGGATTTGCTATATTAGTTTATTAGGCGCTATTAAGCGTAGGTATAATGGTTATACTTAGGTCAGTATAATGGGTGTGTCCTTAATAGTGTCAAAGTAGGGATAGTTGATGGAAGGAGATATGGTGGGATGTAAGCTATATATAGGCGTGCGCAATGGTAAAAAGGAAATCAGGAACTAACTAAAATTAATTTATTTTTAACCGACTTCAGAAAAAGGAGGAGGTTCTCAATTGGTCTGTATGTATTTTTTTTATGTATGTCAAGCGATATTTCCGTCAATTATAGACGGATTTCAAAATTTCTTTTTTTGTTGAATAGGGTTTACTTCTGAGGTGGTCCCATTTTCACCAGGTCAGGATCTGATGATGGGATCCAGGAGAAAACGAGGGCAACCACCGAAAATTGTAGGGACGACTAGTGCGTTTGTTAACTTTTTAATGAAGTGCTTTAATGTTCTACACTTTAATGAAGGTCTGGAGTCGAACTGATGATAGAGTCGAAAGACAGACGAGGGCATTCCTCAACAATTTACAGCAGTTACCTTGTGTTTGGTCTTGATTGATTTTTATTGATGAGAACTTTACACCTAGATTTATAGATCCGACTTTTAAAAAAAAAGGAAGTTGTCAATGTTTCATGTATGTTCACCGATATTTCGTCAATTATAGACGAATTTCAAATCTGCTTTTTGTTGGATAGAGTTCACTTATGAGGGGGTCCCAATTTCCCCAGGTCAGGATCTGATGATGGGATTCAGGAGAAATCGAGGGCAACTACCGAAAATTGTAGGGACAACTAGAGTGCGTTTGTTAACTTTTTAATTCAGTGCTTTAATGTACTACAATTTAATGAATGTCTGGAGTCGATCTGATGATGGAACCGAAAGACAGTCGAGGGAATTCCTTAATGATTTACAGCAGCTACCTTGTGTTTGGGCTTGATTGATTTGTAATGATGAGAACTTTCACCTAGATAGATATATTTTTCGGTTCACCCGTCACTTAAAATGATGAAAAAAAATTTTTCAATAAAAAATAAAACCGACTTCAAACAAATCCTGAAAAATAAAATTTACAAAGCACAACGTAATATGTATTTTGATTTATTAGATTTTATTCAATATAATACTGAAGTTGGTGCCATGAATAATAAGTATCTAAGTACATAAAACTATGTGTTTACTTAGCGCCGACTTCAATATGATATTGAATTAAATGTAATAAATCAAAATACATATTACGTTGTGCTTTGTAAATTTTATTTTTCAGGATTTGTTTGAAGTCGGTTTTATTTTTTATTGAAAAATTTTTTACTTCATACTGTCGAAGAAAATTTACATCAAAGTAAATTATTCTATAAAATATATTTCCACTGAAATAATCAGTGAGTGGCTTAATAGCCCAAGTATTTAACTAAATTTTTATATGTGAAAACGGAAGCTCTGGTAAGCATCAACGTCATAAAATTTATTAAGTAAATTAATTGTGGGTAATTTTTATGTAAAAAAGTATATTTTAAGTAAATTTATTTTATCAGGCAGGCGTTTGTGAAATTTAGAAAAGGGGGTAATGTTCTTTGTATATTAAATGTTTTAAAATGGGGTTAAAAATAATGTAAGGGAAAGTTTAGGGAAATCTATGGTTGAAGAGGGTGTATATAAAATATATTGTTTGTCTTTTCAGAATGAGCTTCCAAGTTTTGAGTTAAAAAACCCTGCTTATATCCGTAAGCAACTATTTGCTGAAAATATAGGCGTAGAGCCATATTGCATATTTTTCAAATCCTGGAGGAAGGAAGTCCCAGAATCCGGATGAGTACCTAGTTGTTAAGTTAGATATAAGTTAATATTGTAAAATTAAAATAAAAGCAAAATACTCAGTGATACTTGCATTATTGACTCCAGGACAAATGATATACCCTTACCTAAACTACTGAACCGCCTGGGAACTCCTGGGATCACTCTGGACTTCCCAGAAGCGTGTCATATGAAAATTATACAAGTGAATAAATTTGTGCTTAAAATAACCCTTTCGGAGAAAAAACGGGATATGATCTGACTATACTCGTAAATAAAATACGAGTATTACAAATGCGAAAGTTTGTGAGTGTCAATATTTGTTACCTTTTTTTTAACGTGAGGGAAAATTCTTCATGGATGCTCTGTCGGACTCCTATTTACTAAAAAAACCTGACGTAACGCCCATAAGCCTACGGTTGGGAGCTCCGGGTAAGCCCTCGGAAGGATGTCCCAGGAGACAATTTTCACGATCTAATGGCTGAATAGATCTGGCTTAAATTTGGTACAGGATTATATTAAAGCCTGGAATAAGAAATAAGCTACTTTTTATACTGAAATTAGTTCCCTTGGTAAGCGGGAATGGGAACATTATTGCGCGGGAGAAGCTGCGAGCATCAGCTAGTAATATGCATGCAAACGAATCAAGGTAAGAAAAACGCCAAACAAAAAGGCACCATACTTTTATCCTATTGTTCATTCCATTCTATTGTAGGATTGTGTATGTAGGTACCTGTATACCTTAGCAAAGGTTCCCGAGCTTATCTCTAAGGAAATCAAAGCAGCGACTCAACTTCAGAAAAATATTGAATATAGGACAATGGGGTCGCCTTCTGATGCAAAGGATTGAGGCGGTGAAATTATAATAAATTTTATTCATCCCGTTTTGAATAAATAAATTCAAATTTGAAATTCAACACGCTCGGCTGTGTGAAGCCGAGTAAGACATTTTCATTTGTTGGATTTAATTCAATGAATTATCTGGCTCTCTTGTTTAATAAATAATTTTTGAACAGACCCAAGAGAATAGAGCGATATTAGTATAAATGAAATTTGTTATTTTAAAAATTTCTTGTATCAATAAATGTACCAAACAAGATTTTCTGACCGCATACATTTAATGAGCATAAAATTGACAAAAAAGAGTAAGTTACTTTACAATATTTAAATTAAAGCGTCGGCAGAGTGGGTGTAGCACCTCTGGTGTTGCAAATTTCTATAGGTCGTAGGTAGGTAGGTAGGTAGTGACTGTTTTGATTTATGAATCTCCTAATTATTGAGATTTTGGAATAATTGATATTTTTTCAAACGCCAGATACTTAATCTTTTTTAATAGTTGAAATATATTAAAATATTCAAGTCGTGTCAATTACTTAATTAAAGAGATGGCTCTTGAGAGCATGAATCCATTAGTCCGAATAATAAGTCAATATGCCGAATTTCAGTTCAATCGAGAATAACTTAAATAAAGACACTGTAAAATAGCTAAACTAGTGCAAAACCGACACTTTTCTCAACTCCAAGTAAAACTACTCTCACACACAATTGAAACCTTGTAACAGTCGTTCAGAAAATAACAACATCGAGCCTTTATGACACTATACGAGAAAGTGGAACATGCCGACTTTCCACCTGACAATGTAACCCTCCATTTCATGTCAAGACTGCTTGGAAAACTATGTCAATTCATTTAAAGACTCTATATTTCTAACCATAAAGATAACACGTATTTTCAAAATGTAATTTTTTTGGGGATAATTTTGAAATCAATTAGTACTCTAAATAAATCACAAATTTATTGTGAAAAAGCGTTACCCTAATAAGATGAAAGAATTAGTCGGTTGAGAGTATTGTCTCGGTGGTCCAGTGGATAAGGCGTCTACCCCGGAATGGCAGAAGACACAGGTTTGATCTTGCTCGACAACGATTATTTTTTGACTTTTGTACACGAAGGGTAAAAGCTGGCCCCTTTTATTACTGAGACTCTGCTTTCTGTCTGTCTGTCATCAAGCTGTATCTCATAAACCGTGATCGCTTGACAGACAGTTACAATTTTCGCAGATGATGATATCTGTGTTGCTACTAAACAACAGAAAAAATTAAGGTGCTTCAATAAATGTGTGATAGTTTGCCCGATACTTTACAGATGCTTTTTCACCAAGAATGTGCTTTGTGCAAAAAGACGCTAAAAATAAAGTTAATTAAACAAATTGTGTGAGTTTAATGTCGGTATTTCTTTTCTTTTAATATTTTAATTATATTCCCGAGTTATCCCTGTATTATTAGAACGCCTACCGCCGTATAAACTTTTATCACTGTTGTTCGTTCAAATACGTACGCCGAAGTTTTATCGTTTGTGTCTGAATAAATCTTGTGTCTTTTCCTTGAGTCCTCGAGCATTTTGTGGGTACTAATTTGTTTTTCTTAGCAGCCAAACTTTAGATGTGTGTTTGTAATGATAACAAAGTTATATTTATTGCTTCTAAGTAATAAAATGTACCGCTTTAAGAAATTACGGCTATTTTATAAAGGACTTTAACACGTTGAAGCGCTCGTTGCCCCGCGAACTCAGTGTTCTATAAACGATTACTGCAGTAAGCAAATTTCGCTATGGCCAGTCCCTGGACTGACCCTGACAAATATGACCAATTGACCATCCATGTGACCACTTTGTGACATTTATTTGAGCGTTTCCATGCTTCGGAAGGCACGTTAAGCCGTTGGTCCCAGTTGCCAGTAAAATGGTAGTCGTTAAGTCAAGTTGAAGGCTTTATTAGGCGGCTTGAAAATTTTCAACAGCAGGCAGTCACAACCTGCACCTGTCTATTGTCTATCTCAACACGGCAATACGGCTCACTACCTATTACGTGTGTCGTGGGACAAATTCGAAAAAGGTGAAATGTGGGCATATAATATGCCTCTGACTACCCCTTAGGGGATAAAGGCGAGACTATATGTAGCTAAATGTTCTGTAAACTTACTGTGAAATTCCATAGGTACGGTGATCTATGAATGTTTGCAACACCCAAGAATCCAAGGCTATGATTGTGTACTGGTGTCATTGCGATTCTGTTCTGACACAATATACAGGGTGAATTTTTCAAAAGGGATTGGATGGCCAAATCCGAAACTTACGAAATAGCGAATAATGCTCAAAGGAGTCACGAGCCCGATTTTGATGAAACTTAAAACCTCATCATTAGATTTTTGAAAAACCAATTATCCTAGCTGGGAATCGAGCCTATTGATTTTGAAGAAAAAACACACAAAACTACACCATACGATAGTGTTGCTATTAGGGATCTTATTCTGTGAAGTAATGACATACGGCAAACTAAAGGAAAGTGCTCATCTTTAACAAAATACAGTTTATTATTCTTACGTTAACTGATTAATTGTTCAAAATGTAGACCATTGTTTTCAATACATAGCAGGATTCGAGACCTCAGGGATCGTAATGCATTCAATATTATTGATTCCGTTTATAATATTCTCCAAAGAATCATTCTGAGCATGATTGAAAACACGGAATAGTTACGATCTATTTTGGGATTTCGAAGGAAACAAATTATACAAAATTTAGGTACATGAAATATGAATTCTATTAAAATTCCAAACTTTCCTTAAATTTGCCGTATATCATTACTTCGCAGAATTTGATCCTTATCAGCGACACTATCGTATGGTGTAATAATAAAGGGTGTGTCTTTTTTTTTCAAAATCAATAGGTTTGATTCCCGGCAAAGATAATTGGTTTTTAAAAAATCTAATGATTAGGTTTTAAGTTTTATCAAAATCGGGCTCGTGACCCCTTTGAGCGTTTTTAGATATTACTTATAGTTCCGGATTTGGACATCCAAGCCCTTTTCAAAAATTCATCCTGTATATTGCAAACCTGGTCAGTGATGGAACACTCGCGCTGCCCGACTGACTATGCTATGCCTAGTTCACTAGGTACCTATTTATTTCTATACTAATAAAGAAGAAAGATTTAATTGTTTGTTTGCATCGAATAGGCTCCAAAACTACTGAACCAATTTGAAAACTTCTTTCATTGTTGGGAAGCTACACTATCCCTAGTGAACATAGGTTATATTAAATGCCCGTAAATACACAGAAACTGGAGCTACGCGGGGAAACCATGTGACGTCCACTAGTTTAAGAATAATGTCAAAGTTAATCCTATACAAAAACAATTTACTGTGATGTTTAAGTAGAAAACTGAGAACGTAATGTAATCATGTTGTCGAAATAGAAGTTAAGTTATGATAAGATTTTTTTATGATTGAACTTTATTTTTCGCCGCATGATTACTTTGTTCAATTTTACTGCTTTAATAAAAGCTAAGGAAATCATTATCTTCCAGAATGGTTTTCTTTCTAAAAATAAGTGAATGCTAATATTGTTGGGTAAATTTACAAAGGATTGACTTTTAAAGAATAATGAAATACTGAACGAACCACAATAGCGCGGTAATATAGTGCCGTTATATTTGCTTAAATGATGAATCTTACAAAGGTAAAGGATGAAAGATGGAGAATTATTTGTGGTAATAAAATAAATGTGAAAATTTCTGGAGAAAGGAGGAATGGTAAAGAAATAGATTATAGTCTGGAATAACCACAGAGCATCGCGCGCCTTTACAGAGGGAGAGGCCAAAGCTGGCATACCCCCTCTGGCAATAATTTGACATTTTGACGACTAAAAGTGTCCAGTTACATAAAAACTGTTTTTTGAAGTTTCTTTCACTAGACTAAGTCTAGTTGACAGCGTGAGCGGTTGAATTGTCATTTTATAAAAATGATGAAATAATTAGATATTAATTCAAAAAGAAATGTGATTAAAGAAATCTGAAGAAAAATGGCATTGTCTTGTGTAAGTAAGTAATTTTATAACAAGTAACTATTATTTACACCTATTTAAACGTATAGATAATATTCAGATTTGTTTAGCAACTTTCCCGGACGTCACATCAATACAGGGATTGGTTGAGCGACTTGGGGTGATATGACACAAAATGTATCATGTGTGTATAAAATTTATGAGTGTATTGTTAAAAGTGTATATATAGGCTTCGTATTGACAGTCGATTGCTATTGTAGTGCGAGTCTAAGAAAGTGTGGGTGAGGAAGATTTCCCCCGTCACCCGCAAAATATGAAAGACAAATTTGTACCGAGCAATCGTTCTATGCCGTCTCCCCTTAGACAGTTCGCGTTGCTCTATGGGAATAACACATACTTAACACTTTATTCTCGATATAAGTTTTCATAGAATGCGGGAAGGAAACATAATTTCTCGCTGGCTAGCTTATTTATTTATTTACAAAGAAAACTTCTTAATTTTTTTAACACCAAGCGTCGCGTGTTCTTAATTTCAAAGATTGTCACCTGTTGGTCTTATCAGAATATTAGGTTCAAAATCAAAAGCTATGAAACGTCTTTTAGTCCATTGAAATGTTACATGAGCTTTGCATTTATTACAGGACGCAATTTTATTTTCGGGACATGTCTGGGGGGTCAATAGAAGCTTAACCTCAAGTTTGTGGGGTCGCCACCCATGTCCCCCGGCCGCCATCTTGAAAAGAGGGGGGAAAAAACACTTTTTTCGCAATATTTCGGAAACTATGAGTCTTACAAAAAAATTGTAGAGGCATAATTTGTAGCATATTGTTTTGCCTACAAATCCTACTTCCTACTAATATTATAAATGTGAAAGTTTGTGAAGATGTTTGATGTTTAGATGTTTGGATGTTTGTTACTTAATCACGCTCTAACGGCTGAACGGATCGGGCTGAAATTTGGAACCGGGGTAGATTATAGTCTGGAATAACACATAGGCTACATTTTATCCCGGGAATATGTTCCCATGGAAAGCGGGAATGGGAACCAAATTTCACGCGGGCGAAGCCTCGCGCTTCAACTAGAACCTTTTAGAACTTTGTAGAACCAACTTTCCATACACAAACCACACTTACCGAATACCAGCACGTTACATAAAGAGCTAAAGTATTAAATAAAAGAAAGTACGAAAATCACCTGCACAAAAACAACAACACTATTTGACAGCGACAACTATTTTTTTAAATTAATTTATACTAGCTTTGGTTACTTAGACTTTAGACCATTGAAAATCTAAATTTTATATATTATCAACAGTGAATTTGCAGTTCTTTTTCTTTTTCTCTCTTTCTTCATTACCGATTATCTGCTAATTTGTGAAGGTTTCTCCTAATTTTTGTCCTTAATACTAACACAGTTATTGTTTTTAATATTGAGTTTGGGCAAAACTACTGGCTTATGAATTAAAATGCAAGTTTTATATTTAATTCAATAGATTTTCTAACTAAACCAAAGAAGTAACGTTATTCTGCACATAAATTAACATTTTCACGAATAAATAAAAAGAATATTTGAGCTTTGAGCCAAGAACACTAAAGGCAAATGCTCGTATAAAAGAAAAAATGCGGGCTTATGTGAGTTTAATCAAGGCTGGGGTTTCGTTGTGATGAACTGTATTCTATTGACTATGTCAATAAAGTAAATTATATTTTTCATGAGTACGCAAGACTTGATATATCACTGAAGACACGTTAGGTTTCTTGAGTAACTACTTATTTAGGATTATCTCCCAAGATTTTATACTGACTTCACGAAAGTGATACATTTATTTAGTAACGCAATCATAATAATTATCTATCTTAGACAATTGCGTTCTTGCTTTATCCGATACAATTATAAATTTGAACTGATTAAACTAAGAAAAATAAGACTAAAAGCCCCGCTACCTCAGTCATAGGTAAACGATGACAGCATTTAGTGATTAAGCATCGTATAGTGTTCGGTTCTAAGATGATACCGATCGCGCTTTTATTTACGAGCTTTCCGTGCTCTAGGAGGCACTTGAAGCTGTTGATCCTGCCAGTAACATAGTGGTCTTTAAGTCAAATCAAATTAGTCACTACCCGCCGCTCTATCTTTTAACACGGAAATAGGCTCGTAATTATTACGCATATTATACAAATTATACAAGTGAATAAATTTGTGCTTACAATTTTCGAATTTGTGCTTTCGGAGAAAAACGGGATATGATCTGACTATACTCGTATATAATTATATAATACGAGTATTACAAATGCGAAAGTTTGTGAGTGTGAATATTTGTTATCCTTTTATTAACGTGAGGGAATACCCTTCATAGATGCTATGTCGGACTCCTACCGACTAAAAATCCTCACGTAACGCCCATCAGCCTACGGTAGGGAGCCCCGGGTAAACCCGCGGAAGAATGTTCCAGGAGACAATTGTCACGATCTAACGCCTGAATGGATCTGGCTGAAATTTGGTACATATTAAAGACTGGAATAAGAAATAGGCTACTTTTTATACTGAAATTAGTTCCCATGGGAAGCGGGAATGGGAACAATATTGCGCGGGAGAAGCTGCGAGCATCAGCTAGTAATATGCATGCAAACGAATCAAGGTAAGAAAAACGCCAAACAAAAAGGCACCATACTTTTATCCAATTGTTCATTCCATTCTATTGTAGGATTGTGTATGTAGGTATTTGTATACCTTAGCAAAGGTTCCGAGCTTATCTCTAAGGAAATCAAAGCAGCAACTCAACTTCAGAAAAATATTGAATATAGGACAATGGGGTCGCCTTCTGATGCAAAGGATTGGGGCGGTTAAATTATAATAAATTTTATTTATCCCGTTTTGAATAAATAAATTTAAATTTGAAATTCAACACGCTCGGCTGTGTCAAGCCGAGTAAGACATTTCCATTCGTTGCATTTAATTCAGTAAATTATCTAGCTATCTCTTGTTTAATAAATATTTTTTGAACAGACCCAAGAGAATAGAGCGGTTGTTAGTATATTATGTAAATTAAATTTGTTTGTAAATTTTTCTAGTATCGTCAAATGTACCGAACAAGATATTCTGACCGCATAAATTTAATGGGTATAAAATTGACATTAAGGAGTAAGTTAATCTTCTTATATATAAAAATGAATCGCAAAATGTGTTGGCAAGCGCATAACTTTAGAACGGGTAGACAAATTTCACTAATTCTTTTTTTGTTGTGTAAGGTATTGTCAGGAGAAGGTTCTTATGTAAGAAAAAATATTGTATTCCCACGGGAGCGGGAACTACGCGGATGAAACCGCGTGACGTCCTCTAGTTTACAATAAAATTATAGGGTTGACAGAGTTAGGCGAGGCCGCAGTGGTAGCCGTAGGTTTGTTGGGAGTCCTGGAACATCCTTCCAAAAGCTTACCCGGGGCTCCCAAAAGTAGGCTGTTGGGCATTACGTGAGGTGCTTTAGTAGGTAGGAGTCCGGCATAGCATCCATGAAAGATTTTCCCTCACGTTAAAAATAAAATGTCGACAGATTTGGTGTCGCAAATGTTCATAAGCTACAGTGACTATTTTTGATCAGGTAGTGCCACTTTAGTTGTATAAGAATTATCTAATTATGAAGATTTTTTATTATAATTCTTTTTTTGCATGCTAAGTTATCTTTTTTTGAATACTTAGTTGAATGTATAAGGCTTTCAGTCAATGCCAAGTATTGTAGAGATGACCCTTAAGAGCCTACCAGACGCCAAATTGTTAAAAGCAGATAGCGGATATACATTTTAGCGCGCAAGAAAGAGAGAGATGCGATCGTTTTTTGTGCGCTTTCAACGAAATAAATTAATTATAAAAAAACTATAACCAATATGAAAAAAATGCTCTAGTGCAAATGAACATTTTTGCAATTGTCTTTCTTATAAATATTTTATATTATAAAAAACAACGTATAACATACGAGATCTAGCTTAAAATTTCTCGAAATCGAGGTATTTTCAACACAAAAATCTATCGAGGATTTTATCAGTAATCGTGTTTCGAGCCTAGAGCGTTTTTAGTTCATGAACTGAAGTTGTCTGTGTTCAAATTTTAATTCAGCAGACCTCACGAGTCCTGAGATCTAGATCAAAGTAATAGTCTATTTGGCGTCATATGGACTCTTAAGAGGACTGATATCAGTCCGAATCATAAGTAAATAAGCATGCCAAATTCCAGCTCAATCGGGCACCAGGAAATCCTCAAAATTTCGATTACAAATAGTCATTTTTTCTTATTACGAACAACTAAAATAAAGACACGTTAAAATAACAAAACTACTCGTGGTACAAAACCGACACTTTTTTCAACTCCCAGCAAAACTACTTTCACACACAATTGAAACCTTGTAACAGTCGTTCAGAAAATAACAACATCGAGCCTCCATGTCACTACACGAGAAAGTGGAACATGCCGACTTTCCACCTGACAATGTAACCTTCCATTTCAAATGAAGAAGAATGAAAAGACTGCTTTGAAAACTATGTCAATTCATTTAAAGACTCTATATTTCTAACCACAAAGATTTAAAGTAAGAAAAAAGTATTTTGTAAATATAATTTTTAGGGATAATTTTGAAAAGCAATTACGCTAACTAAATCACACATTTGATGTGAAAAAGCGGCACCCAATAAGGTGAAAGAATAAGTCGGTGGAGAGTATTGCTTCGGTGGTCCAGTGGATAAGGCGTCTACCCCAGAATGATAGAAGAGGCAGGTTTGTTCCTACTCGAGAAAGATTATATTCAGGCTTTTGTACTTGAAGGGTAAAAGCAAGCCTGATTACTGAGACTCTGCTTTCTGTCTGTCAACAGACATGCAGAAAGCAGAGTCTGTCAATAGACATGCAAAAAGCAGAGTCTGTCAACAGACAGACAGAAAGCAGAGTCTTAATAACAATCAAGCTGTATCTCATAAACCGTGATAGCTTTAAAGACAAATACAATTTTCGCAGATGATGATATCTGTGTTGCTACTAAAGAACAGAAAAAAATAAGGTGCTACAATAAATGTGTGTGATAGTTAGCCCGACACTTTACAGATGCTTTTTCACCTAGAATGTGCTTTGTCGCACAATTTGACAATGGCAAAAGACGCGAAAAACAAATTTAATTAAACAAATCGTGTGAGTTTAATGCCAGTATTTCTTTTCTTCTAATATTTTAATTATATTTCCGAGTTATCCCTGTATTATTAGAACGCCTACCGCCGTATAAACTTTTATCACTGTTGTTCGTTCAAATACGTACGCTGAAGTTTTATCGTTTGTGGCTGAATAAATCTTGTATCTTTTCCTCGAGTCCTCGAGCATTTTGTGGGTATTAATATGTTTTTCTTAGCAACTAAACTTGAGATGTGTGTTTGTAATGATAGCAAAGTTATATTTATTGCTTCTAAGTTATAAAATTTATCGCTTTAAGAAATTACGGCTATTTTATAAAGGACTCGTAGTCCCGGAGACTCAGTGTTTTTATACGATTGCTGCTTTATGCATGCCATTGTCCGTGCAGAAATCGCGATCATTTCCGACATTTCAATTTACGAGGATTTCCGTGCGGTGAAAGGCATGGAGATACTTTGATTCCGGTTGCCAGTGACCTGGACGTTAGTCTTTTAAAGTATTATGGGCAGCTGAAAAATGCTCTAGATAAACTTTCGGGGTTGATTTAGATGTGAAAGTATAAAGTGAAGTCATTGCTGCTCAGTCAATAAAAGTGGTAAACCTTTTTCCAAAATCTACTTAGTGAAAGTAACTGTTATGGCGCTAATGACGCTAAGAAGAAGAGAAGACTGTTTTCAGTATTATACTGATGATGATGATGCCTTCGACCGATTTCGGCCATGGCGACCACTTCGACTCCTAGTCGGCTCGGCGCTGATGCGCTCGAAGATGGCTAACGTAGCCGATCTTCGCGGTGAACTCACGTGTACACAGAGGGCACGTGAGAACACCACTTACGTAATTGTACTGAATGACAGCGGGTGGGCGGACTTTTAGCTCATCGCGTTTAGCGTCGAGGTCTGCCTTTAGCTGTTCCTCGAAATCGCTTACTCGTCTTTGCACCACCTTGCACCATTCTCGACGTTGTGCTGCCAAACCTTCCCATTGAGACGGCTCAATGTTGCATCTTCTCATATGACGCTTCTGAACATCTTTAAACCTGAGGAGTTGGCCGCCATGTTTCCGCTTGCCCTCCTCTAGTTCAGAGTAGAAGATGCGTTTCGCCACTCTCTCCTCAGCCATACGTGACAAGTGACCACACCACCGAAGCTGCCGACGCATTAAGTAGGACTCAATGCCACCGACATTGGCCTGTCGCAAAACTTCGGTGTTACGCACTCGGTCGGACCATCGGATCTTTATGATGGAACGTAGGCACTTGAGGTGGAAACGATCCAGAGTGCGTATGTGGCGCCGATACACACACCACGTCTCGGAGGAATATAAGAGGTTTGGCAGCACAATTGCCATGTAAACAGATATTTTGGTGGCCAGCTTAAGGTCATGCAAACAGAAAACCTTGGAACGCAGCTTCCCAAATGCCGCAGCTGCGGCACAGATCCTGCTGCTGATCTCATCATCAAGGTCACATTTAGATGTAATAGTGCTCCCCAGATAGCGAAACTTATCAACCTGCTTCAACATGTCCTGACCCAGCTGTATAGACAGTGTCTCGTGACCATGTGTGTCCAGAGACATCACCTCCGTCTTCTTGACACTGATTTTTAGGCCGAACCTGCAGCACGCTTGGTAAAAACTGGTCATTAGCCGTTGCAGGCCATCAGGGGATTCTGCCGCAAAGCATAGGTCGTCAGCATACATGATTTCTGTAATCATTGTATGTGAGACCCTAGTACGCGCCCTAAGTCTGGCCAAATTGAAAAGACTGCCATCTGTGCGGAAGCGGATGCGGACTCCCTCAGAAAGAGTCTGTAAAACATCCCTGACTACTACTGCTAAGTACATGGCGAACAGTGTGGGCGTTAGAACACACCCTTGTTTCACCCCACAGGTAACGGGGAAACGGTCTCACCAACTTTTCCGTGCATCCTAGCTTCCCCAGAACCATCCAGAGAGCTTCACGAGGCACACTGTCGAATGCCTTCTCCAGGTCAACGAAGCAGAGATATAGCGGACGACCTTGTTCTTTGCTTTTTTCTTGCAGTTGACGCACAGAAAAGATTGCTTCACAGGTGCCTCGTTCAGGTCGGAAGCCAAACTGGGTTTCCGGCAGTATCTTTTCAGACAGAGCCTTTAAGCGGTTTAAAAGAACTCTGGCAAAGGCCTTTCCAGGGGCTGACAAAAGCGAAATACCGCGGTAAGAGCCGCAGTCGGAACGGTCACCCTTGCTCTTGTAGAGGGTACAAATGCGAGACACTTTAAAATCATCCGGGACTCGCTCGCTCGCAAAAGTTTCCAAACCAACATGTACAACTCCTCGCCGCCGTACTTCAACAGCTCTCCTGGTATAAGGTCAATACCAACCACTCGCTTGTTCTGTTGCTGCTTGATGGCAGAGATAACCTCATCACATGACAGGGGCTCATCCAGCTCAATGGAAAGAGGGAGTTGAGGTATTAGACTCACACTTCGTAAATCAGGTGAACGATCAACGTTGAGCAAGCTGTCAAAGTGTTGGGCCCAACGATTTAGTACATCCTCCTTGTTTGTCAATAGGTGCATACCGTCTAACGACTTCAATGGCACCTTTGCTCGGTAGGATGTACCAGTCAGCCTACGTACCTCGGAGTAAAACTCCCCGAGCTGCTTAGTATCAGCGAGCCACTGCATATGGAGAGCCTTGTCTCGCCACCATTTGTCTTTTACTTGACGAGACAGCTTCCGCAATTCAAGGTCACTCGCTTTGACTACCGCAACGCTTCCACCTTGCCTACTATGCTGCCGCAAAAGGTCTCGATGTTTGTTGAATGCTGTCCTAAGAACCTCGTCATTATAATATTATAATATACCTAAAGTAGCTGAGGCTGCCTTCATACGATGAGAAGAAAAAGTTCCTCAGACCGCATCAACATCTCCTGTCTCATTCACTGGCAACAGCTTTCCAGACACAGCTTCAGCATATTTCTCCCTCACCTCGAGATTCTCAAGCCCATCTACGTTCAAAGACGCAGGCTTTGTAAGTGTGGATCTACGAGGTCGACGGAGGCGGAGCCGTAGCTTTGTGACAACAAGTTGGTGATCAGTCCAACAATGAGCACCACGCATGACACGAGTGACTTGGACTTGACCAGTATCTCTCTGCCTGACAATAGCATAATCGATCAAATGCCAGTGTTTGGATCGAGGGTGCATCCACGTTGTCTTGTGCTTAGCGGCAAGTCTGAACATAGTGTTCGACATTGCAAGCTCATATTGAGCACAGAGACTGAGTAGCAACTGACCATTGCTGTTCATGTTGCCAACTCCGTGTCTACCCAGGACTCCAGGTCAAGCCTCATAGTCTCGTCCAACTCTGTCATTGAAATCGCCTAGCAATATAACCTGCTCTCTGGCGTTTATACTGTCAAGGCATCGAGATAGTTCCTCGTAAAATTTATCCTTGATGTCATCAGCCTTGTCTAGCGTAGGGGCATAGACACTGATGACATTAAGGTAGTTGTCTTTATCCAGGTGAAGGCGCAGTGTGGTAACTCGGTCTGAAGTATGCACTGGGTGCTCCTCAAGTCGCTTAGCAATGTTATTCTTGATGGCAAACCCTACGCCTATATTATACTACTGAGGATACAAACTTACAGCCTACCCGATAGAAAAAGGTTTCTGTAACCTATGGAAATTTGCAACACGAGGGACCCAAGTATGTTATTTTGTACTGCTGTAATTAAGATAATGTTCTGACACACCTGAAATAGCAGACGTAGCTCTTTGGTCTGTGATGTTGCACCTGCGCCGCCCGACTTGTCATGCTGCGTCCACATTTGTAACATTTTTACGACACATTTTTCCATTACCGTATCTGACTCGCGTGTCGGTACCGTTGAAAACTGCAGCTACGAGTTGCATGTTCGACACGATGTGAAAATCTTACACAATAATGTGGATGCAGCATTTCGTTGTTACCTATGGTATAATACGTATTTACATCTATACTAATATTATTAAGAGAAGAGATTTGATTGTTTGTTTACACCGGCTATAAAGGCCCTGGAACTCGGGAATCGATTTGAAAAATTCTATCACTATTGGGAAGCTACACTATCCTCGGTAAACATAGGTTATATTTTATGCCCGTATTCCCACAGAAACAGGAGCTACGCGGGAAAACCATTTGACGACCGCTAGGTTAAAAATAA
The DNA here is from genome assembly GCA_933228765.1 of Miltochrista miniata. Taxonomy (NCBI): domain Eukaryota; kingdom Metazoa; phylum Arthropoda; class Insecta; order Lepidoptera; family Erebidae; genus Miltochrista; species Miltochrista miniata. Next base: position 21,638,906 of record OW121760.1, on the reverse strand, counting down.
AGTCAAAATTAATGTTATTCGAAACCAATTTACTATGTTTTAGTAGAATATTCAGAAAGTAATGTAATCATCGTGTAATCATGTTGTCGAAATAGAAGTTAAGATAAGATAAGATTTTTTTATGATTGAACATTACTGTTCGCCGCATGATTACTTTGTTCAATTTTATTGCTTTAATAAAGAGAGAAGAATCGCTCTCTTTCTAAAAATAAGTAAATGCTATAGTATCCGCAATACGAACTGGCACGTTGGGCCATAAATCATCGGATTCGTGCTATCTCTTTCGCACCTACACAGTCTTATGGACCGGAACTAACACGCATAGTGCTGTGCAGGTAATCTATCGTATTCCGTAATAGTATCGACAAAAGTAATGTAATGAATGTTTTTTGTATATGATTTATTTATTTTTATATCAGCATTGATTTATTAAGACAAATGTATTAAATTAAATAAAAAATAAATAAATAAAGAAATAAATATATTAAAATGAATAGGCTGAGTAGGTGAATTACTAACTAAAATAAATTTCAAATTTACAGGACTTTCATCAAAATAATATTAAAACTTAACAAAAAAATCAATAAATTATTGGGAACGCCATTAATACTCGTCTTCACTATCACTGTCGTCTTGTAGATTTATAACAAGACGGTGGGTGTCAATGAAGTGAGCTTTAGCTAGGTCTTCATTCTGGAGATTTTCAGCGTGGCGAACACATTTAACCCAGTCTTCTGTTGTCACGTGGTCGATAGCTTCATGCAGCAACTTCTCAACATCTGCCATTTTAAAGGTGGAATTTTTTGTATAAACTTCTCCTTTGATTTGAGCCCATATTAACTCTATAGGGTTATACTGGCAGTGGTAGGGGGGAAGTCGAATCACTTCATGACCGTGTTCATTTGCCAGTTGATCGACTGCGTATATTTTTTTTGGGTTACTTAATCCTTGGTCCTGGGTTCGACTCCTGGGTCGGTCCAAATATTTGTGTGATCCACAAATGTTTGTTTCGGAGTTTGGGTGTTTTCTAAGTATAATATGTATGTATTTAAAAAAATATAAGTATTATTATTCTCTTTATTTAATTAATTAACTTACAAATTACATTTTTAAATATAGATATAACAAACAAGTGCATTTAAAAATATAAGATATAGTATCCCACCGGCATCGGGTACAGGGACCAAGCTACCAGTCGTCATTATTATTATTATTATTACATAATAATATGTCCGCTTAATCTGGCCACTACAGGAATGACCACAGCTGCAATTATTTTACTTGACTGCACTTACGAGGAATTTAATTAATTTCCCGCTATCAGTTTATGTAAAATCTTATTTGCTATTAATTTCATATTTATAACTAAAAGCAAATTACCCACTTATTATCAGATTACGACATATCGACAAATTCTTAAATATTTTATCGTCATGGTTCAACCCCTACAGAAAGTGACATTTATGGCCCCAAGTGCCAGTTCGTATTGCGGATACTATAATATTGTTGGGTAAATTTACAAAGGATTGGCTTTTAAAGAATAATAAAATACTGAATGAACCACAATAGCACGGTAATATAGGGCCGTTATATTTGCTTAAATGAGGAATCTTACAAAGGTAAAGGATGAAAGATGGAGAATTAATTTTAATAATAAAAATAAATATAAAAATTTCTGGAGACGGACGGTTCTGACCAAAAGAGGGAATGGTAAAGAAATAGATTATTGGAATTAGGATTAGTCTGGAATAACACATAGTTTACATTTTGTCCTCGATATAAGTTTCCATAGAATGCGGGAAGGAAACATAATTTCTCGCTGGCTAGCTTATTTATTTATTAACAAAGAAAAATCCTTAATTTATTGTGTTTCTGACACCAAACGTCACGTGCTTATAACTTCAAATTTGGTCACCTGTTGGTTTTATCAGAATTTTAGGTACGAAATCAAAAGCTATAAAACGTCTTTGTACATAAATATTTTGTAACAAAAATATCAAAAACATATGCCTAAATTTGTACTCCGCCAAGTCACCTTCTTACAAAACATTTTCTTTAAAGTCGCCTGTTTCGTCACGGAGCGAGATATCTGTTGTAACAAACAGCTATTGTGTCATTCAATGTTACATCTTATAAAGTCGTACTTGCGATATTTTCGCATGATCCTGACGGTAATTTTCGCGTTGTATTTTTTTGGTAAAAAAGACGAACAACTCCCCTGATATATGTTTGCAAACACAGAATTGTTTTACATTTCACGCAGCCTGTATAATGTGAACTGACTTTTTGTACCTATATTATTTTACTGATGTGCTTGTAACTTCATGTGGTCAGCATTTGTGCTTCGGGCGTCACGTTAGGCACTCGGTGGGAAATCCCATTATGTTGATCTCGAACAGAATAAAATCAAACTTTCTCTGACGGGCGCCATGACTAACGCTGGAAAGATATTCCAGGCTTCTGAAGGATGTGTCAGGGGCAAGTTCTTTAGCAGGGCAGTCCACCAGCCACCTTTTGACCCACCTGGAGTAAACATACATCTTCACCGGTACAGTAACGGAACAGGCTGTGGTGTATACGTCCAGAAACAATACACATACCCACAAAAAAAAATACTACTTACCAAATTTATCATTCCTTAAGTAAATGGCGAACTTTTGCAAAATACTGTTTACCTGTCAGCATTTCTGGAAATGTCTATTTATAACATTTTGTCCGCAAAAGATTACATGATGAATGGACTAAAAATGTTTTTGACAAGTCAACGAATACAACTTGAGCAACTTCTCTTTAATATTGGAGTAAATATTTTCTCTCTAATCGTTTTCCACCATTTTGTTTCTTAACAAGGCAGCCTAGAGGCACTGAAAGACAAACACAATAAATTATTAATTATGACTGTTTTGAACAGTTTTCGAGATAAGGTAGTCTTGAATGGTAAATCACCAATACAAACAGAAAGGGATGGGGATAGGATTTTATCAGACGATGTGACATTGTGGATATCCCTGAAAACTGCAATAAAAATATAAGGATATAAAGTATGAAACATTATAAACAGTAGATAGCAGACTATATCCAAGTTTTTAAATCGATTTCATAACATTTTGGTATCATTAACTTGTCCTAACACTATCGGAAAACCATTAACCTCTCGATAACTTTTATCGTATGTGGGTAACTAGAAAACCAGCTATATTAGTTTCATAAAGGATTCAGCACGTAAAAAAAGGTAACTTTGGACACGGATGAAATAAAATAGTGCGCCAGACCGGCTGTGCTGAGTTTTAGCCACTTCAACGAAATAAACGTAGTTTTTGAAAACAGATACTATTTAGAAACAATTTAAAAAATAGTTAATCAGTATTAATTCTGGGGTCATCCTTCTGAGGGCTTTCCCGGGGCTCCCATCCGTAGGCATTGGGTACGAAACGTGTGGTTTTCAGTGGGTAGGAGTCCGGCATAGCATCCATGTAGGATTTACCTCAAGTTGAAGAAAGCTTCTAATATTTTATCATTGAAGATACTAAAATTACCTATATAGAAGAAGAAGAAGAAGAAAATTATTTTTTATTCCACATGCCACAGCCACCACCACCACTAACCTAACAAAAAAAAATGTGTGCGTGTACTAGTGTACACACGTAAGAAGTGAAACTTCTTCATAACCTTATTTTTCAAGCCCAAAAGCCCAAAAGCCGAAAAGCCGAAAAGCCCGAAAGCCGAAAAGCCGAAAATCCGAAAAGCCCAAAAGCCGAAAAGCCGAAAAGCCGAAAAGCCGAAAAGCCGAAAAGCCGAAAAGCCGAAAAGCCGAAAAGCCGAAAAGCCGAAAAGCCCGAAAGCCGAAAAGCCGAAAAGCCCAAAAGCCGAAAAGCCGAAAAGCTCAAAAGCCGAAAAGCCCTAAAGCCCAAAAGCCCAAAAGTCCAAAAGCCCAAAGTCCCAAAGTACAAAAGTCCAAAAATCTACAAACGACATGCTATCCCTGGATAAAGTACTCTTAATTCGAATCCACCGTGGTGGGGAACAGAACAAAGATGGCGCGTAACCAAAAATCGTGACGTGACGTGACGTGACGTGACGCAAATTTTTTTCCAACGCCGATAAAGAAGTTTCACTTCAAAAATATCTTCAAAAATAAGTACATTCACATTTTTTAAATATACCGCACACATTGTGGAATAAACGGCCGCCTCTCAGCGTAATGCTGTCCGCATGTGGTACATGCAGACAGCGCTGATTTTCAGAGACGGCCGGACGCGACGGTAAGACAGAGAGACTATTTATTATAATTTTCAGAAACAAAAGCAATTAAAAACAACTAACGCCAATCACGCAAACAGTACAAGATATTATAAAATAAATAAATAAATATAGTACCTTGTTATATTTATTAGTATTGAATCCAAAATGTTGATAAATATGTCAGTAAAATTAAATTAATTAACAGAATATGAACATAAAAATTGTCAAATAATAACTCATTCATTTTATTATCGCTCAATTATACATTAAAACTTACTCACCATATTTAATTCCTACAACACTCTACATTTCATTACCAACTAGTTTCTTTTGATTAGGAAAGCTTAAGGCCATACCCAGGGCTAACGACCTTGAGCAAATGGGCGATATGACTCGCTAACATTGAGTAGCGCAACTACAGAGACATCAGAGTAAAAGAACCATGGAAGAAGAAGAAACATAGTAGTGGAAATGCGTTCCTCGCTTCACCAAATAAACAAAAAGCTGTGAGACGGTCTCACCCGACTGCCCCTCTCCAAAACGTTTATTGTGAGAGTTCAATCCGATTGACGTTGTCATTTTTGTTTTATTTCAAACTTTGAACAGATGATCCACGTGACCTAGTGACGTAGTTTAATGCAACAGAGTCACAGACTACAGACAAAGTCTCGCCATAAGCCCCTCTGCACTCTATTTTATAGAGAGAGGCGAAAAGTAAATTAAAAACAAAGGAACGTTTGTATTTCAATTTTCCTTTGTTTTTAAGTGTAGTAAAATACACTGCAAAAAATGTGATTGATCATTACGTTAAACTTAAATGTGACGAATTCACAAAGACGAATGTTTATATATTCCACAGACATATAAGAATAAGATATATTCATTGTTTTGTACTTAAATTATTACAAATCCTGAAAGGGGGGTCTTCCACTCGCTTAAAATTTGTTACTTTTGGAACAAAATTTCATTTCATTTTATTATTACAAACAAACAAAAATAGACGTAAACGCAGTTGCGAGGGTCAGCTAGTTATGTATAAATAAGAAGCGCTCGTGGCACTGCGGACTTAGTGTTCTGTAAGCGATCACTGTAGTAAGCTCATTCACTATGGCCAGTCCTTGGATGGGTGACCATCCATGTGACCACTTTGTGACAGTTATTTGAGCGTCGTTTCCGTGTTTCGGAAGGCACGTTAAGCCGTTGGTCCTGGTTGCTCGTAAAATGGCAGTCGTTAAGCGAAGTTGAAGGCCGTTTTGGCGGCTTGATTAATTTTAACAGCAGGCAGATACAACCTGCGCCTGTCTATCTCAACACGGCAATACAGCTCACCGCGTATTACGTGGGACAAATTCTAAAAAGGTGAAATGTGGGGACATAATAATATGCCTCTGCCTGCCTCTTCGGGGATAAAGGTGTGACCATATGTATGTATGTAACTAGCTGACTCTCACAATTTCGTTTACGACGCTTAAGGTGTATGAAACATGAGGTATTTCTTCATCAGTCTCATCAACCGGCGGGTGAAACTGCCCTGTTTGATTAATCATAAACGAATTTAAAGATTAAGCATATTGTAAAACTAGCTGACCCTCGCAACTTCGTTTACGTCACATAAGGTTTGCAAAAGGAGAGGCACTTCTTCATCAGACTCATCAAGCTTAGGTTGAGAGCAGTGTCTCAAAAAAGCAGTGTGTTAATAATAACTATAATATAAGTATTTTCATCAGTAGACAACTGATGAAAATACTTATATTATAGTATCCCTTAGCACAAGGTTATATTAGCTTAAGTTGTGTGCGAATGTCCACAAATATTTCTTCATTTATTTATATTGAAATGATTAAGTACCGCTTACAATATAAGCATGATTACCTTTCGAAGTAATTTAATAAAACAATACGAAAAATAAGTTGAAATGATTATATTCTCATGTAATGCAGCATGCATAGTGTAACTCGGGCTCTGGCTCTGTTGCACGCATTACTCTGTACATGAATGAAAATATAACATTTTACGAGAATATTTTGCAGACCAGAGCGACACACGTCCGTCTAGCAACACGACTCCCCCCGCACTAGATTTTCGCCGAGCGCGGGGAAGCAAGCAACGTGATGTATTCTTTGAATACATTATTAGTTATAATTAGTTAAAACTTATACTAATTCAAAATTGAAGAAAACCATTTTAGAGGTCTATGTTTTCTTTAGTCTCTGATATAAATTTTATTATCATTCATTAATAAATAGATGTCATACAACGACTTCTTCTAATAAATTATGGGCTATTTCAGTGATGTTTTACTAGTTATTTATAATAAATACACAATTTCTGATGAAACCATCCTCTGGAACACATCTTGTAGATTTCAAATCTACTTTTGGCTGTCATTTTTCGTATACTAATACTGAGAAGAACGTCTTTATTTGCACCTTTTTTTCGCAAACTTTGTCAACCACTCCCCTTAATGTTGGTTTGATACAAAGTATAATGAGTCACCCATGTTCAGAAACAGCACAAAAATTGTGCCACTTGATAACAATATTTCAGCAATGATGTATCATAGTGAATGTACTAACTAGATCTAAACTTTAGTATAAGACTATGCTGTGTGTATTAAGATTCAAGGTACGATGGGGTTGACATATCCATGTGGATCAAAACCCCAAAATAAATAAAGATTAAAAAAAAAGCACCAGATTTTCGGTTATTGGCTAACATTCAAGGGTATCAAAATTGATTTCATATAATATTTCGCTCATGTAGTGGTAGGTACTTAAGTGTAATAGGGTAGTTATAGGTTTTTTCGACGGACTGAAAATGTATCTATGTGTTTTATAGGGTGTAAAACTAAGAAAGACTGTGATGAGATTTTGTTTATTTTACGAGACGAAGAGTTTCAATAACGGTTATTATGTCTTCAACTCAAGGAAAACGTCGTTAATGTCCTTTAAACTTTTTGAGATACCAAATATAATTTCGTCTATATCGTCTACTTGGGGAACTGTATTAGTTTTCGCGCTACAAACCACGACATACCGAAGTAATGTTGATTTTATTTCAATTCCATTTATTTCTATAATTTAATTATTGATTTTAACTCAGCACTGGTGTATCGTATTGTAGATATTTATAATGTATGTCTTTCTAGTTACTAGAGATTGCCGTCTCAAATTTTATTATCGATGTTACTTAAACCTATCAATCAAATCAGGTTATAGCAGTCCACTGCTGGATGTAGACCTTTGCCAGTTTTCACCAAAATACAGTTCTACGCCTGCGTCATATGAGAGGGTATTTAGCCTTACCGTACGACGCAGGCCAGAGTGTTGATCAGGGTTTTAGTTACGAGTTTTCCTTCTCTGTATGCCATGACCTCGTCTGTCATTCAGCTGTGCAGTCCACTCACTGGTGCGCCGCGCGCCGGCGCACTTCTGCTGGCGATTGCGGCTGTCCTACTCGCTGCCGAGTGGGCTCATGCCTCATATATAGATCCTGGTACCTGAATAACTTGTAATTTACTAGCGATTATTGTGATCTGTACAGACCATAGAAAGAATATGAAGGGACTCAATAAGCAATTATTTTCTATTCTCTTTTCCTCTTATCGTATTCCTAATTGCTTCCAATGGCCACCAGAATGTGAAATTTTAGTCCACTTTGATTGGCTGCTATGGGTTTGACTTGGGTGAACTACCACCTCAACCCAGTCCTGTACATATTTATATAGATCACTGTAACCAATGGTCAGTTGCAAAACCAAAGCAGTTCTATCTACGTGGATGACTCTTTTATGACGTACACAATCTATATTTTTACAAACACCCTCGATCTTCATTCGCTTTGTCTGGTGCCATGCAGTTAATATCTATTTCTTGGTTCCTTTGACCTATTTATCGAACAATGTCAGCATTACCCATCAGAATTTTAGAATCTATGTCTAACTTTTTTGGAACTGAAACTGGACTGAAGATGGAGAGCAAATAATATATCTAGAATTATGGTACTGATAAATTAATTTGTCCTTCAGGAGAAGATGACATCGCAGTGAACCTGGAAGACTACGGAGACGATCCAGCCGATCTTCAGCTTCTGCAAGATGTGGGAAAGTAAGTTCTAAAATTTTAGTGTCGATCCTTATTGTTTGCCTAGCTAGTTTTAACGCAATAATGACTGGCTTGTGACTAGCCGCTAGTATATTCACGGTGCTAAGTAGGTGTCCACTGAGTATGGGTGTCAGTATAATTTTTGAATTCGAAGGGTCAATTTTAGTTTATAAATATATTCAATGGAGGCTCCAGGGAATTATGTTATACTGTTAAGGAATGTTTCAGACCTCTGGCTATTATATGAAGATAATATTCTGCAAGCAAGAGGTTTTGTTAAGTGAAGGCCTTATTTAACCCAACACCATTGCATGACTTTTCCAAATATGAGTAACTCGAGACATACATTGAAAAATCTCTACCTATTCTGTACTAGCTGAGCCCGCAACTTCGTTTACGTCACATAAGGTGTATGAAAGGAAAGGTAATTCTTCATCAGAGTCATCAAGCAGCGTCTGAAACTGCCCTGTTTGCTTAATCATAAAAGAGCTTAATGATTAAGTCTATTTTAAAACAATTCAGCGCGGCGCGGACTGAATTGTTTAAAAATAGTCTTAATCATTAAGCTCTTTTATGATTAAGCCAACACGCCAGTTTAGGTTCACTCACATTCAAAGAAACCCCTACAATTAAAATTTTCAAAATATCTGATTCTTAAAAGTGTTATAACTTTTTTATTTCTAAACCGATTTACATAAAACAAACGCTAAATGTTAACTGGAGCAAACCTCAACACAATTAAAAAAACCGCATTGCAATCGGTTGAGCGGTTACTGAGATTAGCGTGCACAACCGTACAGACAAACAGATATACAGACATACAGATATACAGACATACAGACAAACAGACAAAAATTCTAAAAATCATTGTTTTGGGTTCTATTGCGTTCATAAAGCCCCCCTATAATATTTTTTCTTATTTATCTTCCATGTACAGACAGCGACCTGTTACGATTTTATTATATGTATTGATTACCTTTTACTTTATACATACACCATAATCATCCTTAGCTGTGACAATTTATTTTTTTATTATAATGAAAAGAGCTTTAATATCTCATTTTATACTCTCTTCTCGAAAGATCATTCCAAGTCTGCCCATAATAATAACAATATTTCACAGTGAGTTAAATTTGTACTTTAAAGATTACGCATAATCATGATTCAAAATACGGTTATGGATATTCCAGCCAGAATACCCGCTCAGATAAACTTAGGCTAGCATTCAATAATGTGGTTTCAGACGTTCGTCGCTGATCTACGTTTTCAGGCGCGCCTGTGTGCGGCGAGGGGGCAACTGCGACCACCGCCCCGGAGATTGCTGCCACTCGTCATCCTGCAGATGCAATCTCTGGGGCTCCAACAGCCGTTGCCAGCGCATGGGTCTCTTTCGAAAATGGGGGTAGTCTCTACCTCCAACACATCGGCTCCTTTGAAGCGACGACCAACTCTCACCAGCCGACTTGACCGCCGCTCCATCGGATGCGACAACGCACGCATTTACACACGGACCCTTTAAGTTGAATTCTCATTTCAGATTCTTCTTGTCTCTTCTAGTCATTATCTCTTCAAACTAATCGCGTAGAGATTCGAATTGAAAAACAGGGACCTAGATTTAGTTTGGAAATATTTTTGGACCTTTTATAATATATACAAAAAAATTAGTAATGGTTTTGTTTTGATTGAAATTGAGTCTATTTTCGGTTGTTGTAGCCTTTTTCTTTATCTGATTTGCCGAGTGTCCGCTTACGTGGTTGGGCAATCATCCAGCCTTATTGCCCAATCAGTACGCCTCGACGCCAAGCTCGGTGAATCAGACACCGGTAACTGCCTCCGGCGACGTGCTGCTCATATTTAGTTTCACTCTTGAGTTGTGCGAAGCGACTCGTCGCCTTGAGGGCAGTTCAACTGTTCTATAACCATGTATGTATGTAGAGTAAGTAAGATAAACGTAGTTAAAGCAGTAGCTGCTAACTTGATGGTAAACTTATGTCAATAGGAAGTAGACATCACTACAAAATAGAAAAAATATAAATGGAACTTTAAAAATAAATGTTTTAGTAAAATAAGAGAGTAACAGTTACGAAAAACTTGGTGAAAGACGCTATAATAAGCCTTGATATATAAAACAAAGCCACTTGTATTTGCGATTGGCAACTTAGATTTTTAAAATATCTATAAATGTGTTAATACATTCATATAAGAAATAAATATATATGTCATCAATACCTAAATAGTAGATTCTTCTTTATGTAGATTCATATATTGTATGTTTCTGGTCGGATTATGGTAATAGTATTATTACTAATATTGGAATATGGAAAATGATAAATTATATAATAAATGTTTATGGACGATATACGAGTGTTTATTTAAAAACATAATAATGGTCTTCGATATAAGGTAGTCGTATTGACTGCACCTACAATTATGTAGGTAAAGCAAATTCTTTTCTCTTATATTTAGTTCAAAAAGACTCCGCCCGTCTGATGGAAAGTCATGGCGGCAAGTCAAGTCAAGAATTGGCGGTCCAATTTTTTAAAAGGTGGGAAGCAAGTGCCCTGTTAGAGCTTCCTAGCTTCTATAGTTAGACAGAAAACGAACTTTTTAATCAACAAAATTCTGCTAATAAATCCACCACAACGCCTACTTCATGGATACTTAATGAAGTGCTGGTTTCTGCCAGCCTGATGGAAAGTCATTACATCAATCGAATTGACGGGTACTTTAACAATTCTCTATTGACAGTTTGACAGTTAGTCTTTACGTTGGCGGCCCTATGATAGACTTGTCAGAGGAGGGAAACACAGTCACTGGCAAATCGTTCTAAGTTTCTATGGTTCTATTCTTAGGTGGGTTAGTATCCTGTAATGGCAGCTCTGACTGGCGACAGACTTCTTTGCTACCTAAAATAAGAGGATAGAATTAGTTGAAAAGCTCTTCAGAACAGTCATCATGGTTTGTCAGCCAAACACGCTTTGATGTGCGCGACGTCAGACGACAGAGGCTTTCTATTATACTTCAGGATATGATATGCAGCGCCTCTAGTAAGTATGTTATATGAATAGTAAGTATGTAATATGATTAGTAAGTATGTAACTAGGTAAGATCTATATGCATTCACTAATTCATTTAACAAAATCACCTATTTTGTGTTAAAGGAATTCCTGTCACCCGTTTTTATTCTCAATAACGCAATCTCCTTGAGCTTCTTATTCATTCAACTTCTCTTAAGGACTAATGAAATTCCTCAAAAAATCGTTTAAATCCATAGCGAGTAGCTAAGCAATCAACTTTCCTTACAACGAGGAAATTCTATTCAACTCCATAAAGCTCTAAATTGCAGTTCAAAGAATTTTTAATAACACAAAAATCTGGTACGGTCAGATATACTGGAGAATGTTTGAAAGTTTTATGAGAAACGGCCTGACTGGTCGATTAACATGAACATAACCAGCATTGTTTGTAATTTGTTGAAGTAACAGAAGCTTGGAACTTCATTGAAATTTGTAATAACAAGTAGTTTTTTTTTTTTTTTTTTTTTTGACGCGGGGAACGCATTTACGCGCCTTCATCCCAGCTTCAGGGGCAGCTGGGATGGTGTGTGGGACTCCCGGCCCGGTCCGGAATGGACCGTCCTACCCACTAAACCCCGCGGTGTTCCTCCTCACCCTTTAGCCGGGCCGAGGGATATCAAAAGATTATTCACCTCGACCCGGCTAGGGGCGCCCCGTGGATTCGGGGCTCTCCTCGGGGGAGCCAGATGGGCGGCTCCCCAAAGCTCTCTAAGGAGCTGAAAAAACCACGCCTGCACCGCTCTCGAGCGCCCCTCTGTCATAGAGGAGTCAGAGAGCGGCTGGCGCAGGCGTGCGCTAATGGGCACCCCCGGAACACGGGGAAGGTGCCCACCGCCATGTGACCGTTGGAGGGCGGGGTCCCCCAACCTTACGCCCTCGGTCATGAAACAATCGGGGGACGTGCGCTAGCTCCTAGCGCAGGCGCCCCCAAACTGCATGACAGGGCGGGAGCATTTACCCAAACTCCCGCCCTTCCATGCAGTGCCTCTCATACTTCGCCACTATCGCCTCGCCAGCAAATGTGGTGGAGCGACAGCAGCAACACGATACAATCGGGGGCGCGCAGTGAACTCCTTACTGCGCCGCCCCCGAACTGCACGGCGAAGCGGGAGTATTTTCCATTACTCCCGCTCCCCCGCGCCTCCCTCTTTGCTGCCATCACCTCGTCAACTGACGAGGCAATAGCGGCCCAGCACTGCTGCTGCCGACCGTGTTGCTACTCACGGCCGGCAGCAACACACACCACCGAGCACCCCACAGGTGGGCTGCTCCCGCCTCGGCCGGAATTTGCCAGAGTAGCACCACTCCCCCACAGAGGAAGGGGAGTGGTCGCTACTCAGTTGCCCAGGATGCACCACGAGGAGGACCCGACCCATTGGGGTCCCGAAGATGTTCGCAGGACCCCGCATCCCGTAATAACAAGTAGTGAGTGAGATGCGGGCAGGCAAAAATGTGATGTATGTCCTACACGTAAGGTTCATTTTAATGTCTAGAAACAATTAGGTTTATTCTCCTTAGCAATACTACTATGACAATGATCATTGCTTTTACTATGTATCTATCAGGACATGTCATGTGTCAAGTTTGAATTATCAAAGCTAACAACAGATCACTTTCTTGTCTTATCAACATTTCATTTTAATTGGTCGGTTCCAACACGGCCAAAGTTATTCAATAAATAAATACCTATTTATTTTTGTGCACATGCTCACACAACATAATCTAGGCCCAATTAAGCTAATAAAGCTTGTGCTATGTGATTTAGACGTTTGATAGACATACTTATATATTCCTAAATTCATACATAATTATACATCATGTCACAGAAACCACCCAAACTCAGGAACAAACATTTGTGAATCACACAAATTATTAGGACCGACCCAGGAAAGGGATAGACCGACGCGACGGACCGACGAATTGTATCCATAATTGTTCAACGTAATAGGTGGTGAGCTTACTGCCATATTAATATATTTTTGTAGTAAGTTTGAAAACGTTATGGTATAGCTACATTATTAGAATTCCAATACACATAACCAGTTGAATGAACTCTTTGTAACTGTATGCAGAACTAAGTTTATTAATTATTAAAACTAGCACTTGCTGACCCGACGAACTTCATACGACCTCAGCATCAAATAATGTGTCAAAGTTCAATAACGTTCTTAGTTCGATCTCGTGCGAACAGGGTAGCGCGACTTCAAAGCGCAGATGAACGTTTACTGGTGAAAATTTCTTGTTTCCTATTTTGCCGTTACTAAAATGAGAAAAATGACGTTTCAACCTTAAATTTCCGCCTACGTCTAATACACATTCACATCGTCTGATCTAGAATCACAGCTCAGTTGTGACTTCCGAAGCACGGAAACGCTTACATATTAAGTAATGTCCCAAAGTGGACACATGGTGGTCATCCATTCAGACCAGTCATAGGGAAAAATGCTTACTGCAGTTATCGTATACAAACCATTGGTTTGTGGGGCTACTTGTTTTGTGCGCTTTTCAGTTTTTTACTGTGTGTATTATTACAAAAATTATCTTCAAAATTCGATCTTTACTTTCCTTTTGTGTTTATTTGTGAATTGCGAAACCGTAATTACAGAATATAATACCGCTATCTCAGTTGATTCAGTCTTACATTATGCTTTTATTAGCTAATCCGTTGTAAAGAGTTATTTTATAAGGCAAGTAATATGAACATTCAGTTTGAGGAAAGAAATTATCTGAGTAGGCCGAGGTTTCTTTTTTGTTACATTTAATTACTCACCAGAGAACCACGTTTTGAATAGAATATCTATACTAATAATTATTAAGCTGAAAACATGTTTTTTCGTTTGTTTGAACGCTAGGATCTCAAGAAATATTGATTGAGTTTCTCAAGCTATTAGGTACTAGGTAATTTAAGCATTTTACGCACTATTGAGTCATAACGCAAGTATACGTTTGATACAAAGCCTTTTACGAGCCTTTCCGTGGTGGAATGTTCTGCTTTTGGTTCCAGCTGAACGTATGTAACATAATAGTCGTTAAGAGTCCGTATAACGCTAATCAGTTGAAAGAGGATAGGAGATTATACATTTCGCCGTACAAGATAGAAATAGATACGCTCGAACTTTGTGCGATTTCAAGTTTTAAATTAATTATAAAGAAGTTTTTCTTCTAAATAAAATACATTTAACGTCATTCAGACTCTTAAAACCACATGTGCTCCACTTCTTTCAATGATCAGAAGCCCCAGGATTCCCAACAGAGATAGATAGATACCTAACGAAGATATTTTACATCCATTGATCCTCCCGCCTAGTACAGCAGCAGGAATAATAATAACCAATTGAGCCGGCTCTGAAGCAAGCCACGTCGTAATACATCATCAACTAATCGCTACCAGTCGTAGTTACAAATAGTTTGTGTTGTAGCTGTCAGTACTAACAGTAACGTTACCATATGTTACTCATTAATCATTACCAACATAATAAATTCAATGTAAGGTTTACCTCAGTAGAACGTGTTTCAAGTAGTTTACGAATAATAAATAGGTAGGTACGAGTATATGCACCGAAGTATGTGTGTGTTTCAAAATAAATAATTTTATCGTCACCCAATACTCACAACGTAACAAGCGGGGTGATAAAAGTATGCCAACTATGTGTGCGTGCAAATGTACTGGATTTGCATAAAGCTTTGTCAGCTCATTGCTTACATATGCATGTAATGTCAACATTTGGCATTGCATCAGGCGGATGGAGGTTTCAAAATAAATCAAAAATATTCATTTGTATCACCTATACTAGTTCTGAGCAAATATAAGGTCTCCAATGCTAGGTCAACCCGAAATAAATGACATTTAAAGAAATAGAGTCTTGAATTCGTTTTCGATTCAACCTATTGTTAGTTTCATATTTCTATCGACTTGACCATAAATAAATTCTCTATCGAACTAGATATTTTTATTATACATTTTCATGTATATCTTCAATACTAAAGGCGAATTCAATACTATTTGCGATAAAATGTTTCAATAAACGTCTATAGAAACGTTATTTAACCTTTGTTGTACCTCTTGCATTGCATGTGTTTTCACAGGTACGTAAAACTAGCACGATATGTAACATCTAAGTGATATGTTGAAGAACGTATTAGTTCTAAATACCTACCTTAAATAAACAATTAAACCTTTTGCTCTAATCAATTGATAAATAATTTAAGAAATTTAGTATTATTCACAGACAAAACACTGAAGGAGTTTATTTTGTAATAGGACCTTGAAGTCGTGAGTTGTATCTAGTAGAGTAAACTGTTTGTCTAATATAACAGGCACTTACGTTTACAATTGCCAGACATCTCATTATTAATCCCTTGATACTTAAGTACTTGTCTAACATGACAAAAACAGGAGATACGAGATCGCGTTGTGGTTTCATTTTCAATTTGACAGAATGTATCAGAAACAGTCTTCATGTTTATGAGATAGTGGTTAAGTTAGAAGAGTGTCACTTTGGTTGGTTTTGAGGCTTCCATTTAACTAAGTGGGGAACAAACAGAAATTATATCTGTGGAAACCAAACCATGTATCTGAATTTGGTGGTCTATTTTTTTTTCCTTTTCGAGCGTGCTTGGTAACTAAAACTTTTGCTGAACTCGGCTTCTGCTAGACGTGAGTCATCTTACCAAATTTTTTTAGCTGACCCCGTTGCGGAGGTTGTGTTATGATTATGACGTACGTGCATGACAGTTCACTTTCAGCTTTAACATAGTGCGACTACTACGTAAAAGCTGAAAGTATGTCCAAAATATAAATCACCAAAGTTGAAATTTACAGGTCCTTGTTATATTGCGATCGTCACCGTCTTTGCCGACTGACGACCTCTGACTAACTGATGTATGAGTAAAGACTATCACCACACAGCTCCACAACATTTGACCTTATGTTACACCGTCCGTATCCAGCAGTTTCGTTGGCGATACAATGTATTATAAATTCTTATCGCGTGCTATACGTTTTGTGTGGAGACGGAAGCTGAGGGACCAATGCTGCTCTCTAGGTTCCTAACATCTCTGATGTAGCTACAGACATGTATTTCAGCGAATTTTGAAGGATACATCATAACACATTTACAAGACAGATAAGCGTAACCTTTTTAGCCGACTTCAAAAAAAGGAGGAGGTTCTCAATTCGTCTGTATGTATTTTTTTGTTTATTTAGATTATTTTCTTTGGACAGTCTAGAATAATGAGTATTGTGAGTTAGTTTATGGTGAATTTTTTGATAATATTGCGAGAATTTTTCCTAACTAAAATTCGTGACCAAATTAAAAACACACATATAAAATCCATACGTGTATCAAAACTATACTCGGAATGTAGATATTGTATTTGTGGATGTGTACCAGTGTTCTAGATATTGAAATGTTGTTTCTGTTTACGGAATCATTAGGTACCTATAGATTTTCTCTTGTGCCCAGTGTGGCAACGGGAAAGAGTACAAAATGTCGCCACTCCAATTCATCCCGAGGATGTCGTGAGGGGCGACTTAGAACATTTTCACTTAACGATCCATTGCGTAGAGAAGGAAAACTCGAAGTGAAATCCGGTTTTCAGTAAAATAACAATTGTTAAGCAAAGTTGAAGGTATTAAGGGCGGCTTGAAAAATTTCAACTGCGGGTCGTCACGACTTGCGCCTGTCCATTTCAACACGGCAATAGGCTCACCGCCTATTACGTGGAACATAAAACTATAAAGTGAAATATGGGCGTATAATATGCCTCTGCCTACCCCTTCGGGGATAAAGGCGTGCCTTTATGTATGTATGTAATTTATACCTACCTTAAACGTCCGCTGATGGCAATACACTTATAATTTATAATCATGAGTATTGATGACACTTGATGGATTCGCTGCACATATCTTACTAATATTATAGATGTGAAAGTTTGTGTGTGGATGATTGTTACTCTTTTACGCTGTACAGATCTGGCTGTAATTTGATACAGGGATACATTATAGTCTGGAATAACACATAGGCTACTTTTTATCCCGGGAATAAGTTCCTACGGGAAGAACAAATTTTACGCGGGCGAAGCTGCGGGCATAAACTAGTTTAAAATATTGCTTGTAATGGTTAACCTTCGATGATACCGTAAGGCGAAACCGATCTGATTTATAAATGAATATTGTGAAACAGTACAAGTGGTGGTTTAAATATATTATACAATGGACTTGTCCCCAATTACATGAGACCGATAACCGTGCAAGCAAACCGTAGCTACGTATTTCACCTCTGCCTATCCCCTCAAGGATTATAGTCGTGATTGTATCTTACGTATCTACATCAATAAATTACACTACACACGTTTGGTACTCTTACCTTATTAGGGAGCTTAATGAGGATTTACAACAGTTTTGTGTGATGTAGCGGAGAGACGACCTATTGGAAGGAAGGTCCCTTGGGCAATAAATCTTAGCCAACGTAAAAGAAAATAAAGGAAAGTAAATTCAAAAGTTTATGTTACGAGCTTTTTACTTTTTAAGAGATCATCACAATTCAAATCGTAAATTTAGGAGGAAAGCCTATAATATCATCAACCCGGATTTTTAGGGTTTCGTAGCCAAATGGCAAAAACGGAACCCTTATAGATTCGTCATGTCTGTCTGTCTGTCTGTCTGTCTGTCCGTCCGTGTGTCACAGCCATTTTTCTCCGAAACTATAAGGCCTATGCCATTGAAACTTGGTAACTAGATGTATTCTGTGAACCGCATTAAGATTCTTATACTGGTTGAATTTATAGTCGTTTTGGAACGGAAAGGTTTAGGCCCAGTTTCGATAACAGAACCGATCGGCACTGTCAATTTGAAAATCAACAATAAAAAATTACGAAAATGTCAAAATCTACATCGTTTGCCAAAATCAAAACGAGAACACCTGGTTATTCCTTTAAATTTCACGAAATACGTTTACAACGATTTTCTACTACAATTTTTCATTCAATGTCTAACGTTCCAATCAGTAACAAGAGTCACCGCGCCGGGAAAATTCGACCAATCACAACGCATGAACGCATCGGTCCACGTGGACTCGTTGCCAAGTAACGTCGGTAGGTACTCGACTAGTTACGTCTTGTAGGTAGGTAAATACGCTCGGCCGACCGCGCCGCCGACCGGCGACCGCGGCGCGCAGTTCGACTATAACTCGCACGCAGTATTGTCGTCGCGATCGACTTTTATTTGTGGTCGAAAATAAAACGATTAGTTTACACTCGAGAGTACGAATCTCGTGATGAATTACGCAGTGCGATAGTGGACGCCTTTGAAATAGTGAAAAGTGACAGAGACACATTGAATAAACTAAAAGACAATAGCCTAAAACGTGCCCGTTTGTGTATCGAACGTTCTGGACTCCATTTTGAGCAGTTGTTAAGGTACAGGGAAGTGTAAATAAACTGTGAATAGGTAGGTCTAGGTATTTAAGTTGATTATTTTGTAAATAGCTCCAATTTTTTAAATACGCCGGAAATACTCCCTATTTGTTCGTGTTTATTTTCATTATTATTACATAAACCTTATTAATTCACCGTAAAATAGAACAATATTAAAGTATTTCCGACGGTCCTAAGCCCGCGTAAAGTATGAAGGAGAAATTGGAGTCCTTTATTATTATCTAAGTACCTATTATTATCAAAACGATGCATTCGGCCAATGAACTGATCACATGGAGACACGCGCCGCGGCGTAGTAGGTACCTATGGGTTTCGGAGTTTCATTCATTGAAAAGTTCAATGAATAATCGAAGCGCTACTAATGTTTCAACTCGAACGAGTGATAAAGATTACATAGAAGTCATTTTTTTATTATAACCTGCACAGCTGTTTTGACACTCCGAAATGGTTCCATTATTGATTCCGAGTAACCCCCTCTCGGGTCGAGAACGACTATAAATTCAACCAGTATAAAACTAGAAAAAAAGTAGTAAATTTTGGGGGTCCCCATACTCAGAACTGAAACTCAATTTTTTTTTTTCGTCAAACCCATACGTGTGGGGTATCTATAGATAGGTCTTCAAAAATGCTATTGAGGTTCCCAACATCATTTTTTTCTAAAATGAATAGTTTGCGCAAGAGACACTTCCAAAGTGGAAAAATGTGTGTCCCCCCCTCTAACTTCTAAACTAAGAGAATGATAAATCTAAAAAAATTATATCATGTACATTGTCATAAAAACTACCAACGAAAATTAGTTCGAAAGAGATAGAGCTGGTAGTTTTTTTTAATACGTCATAAACCGCAATTTTCGGTTAGAAAAATCACTACCACTGCGAACGTGTTAAAACATCAATCAAAGTTACAACGAACTATAAGAACTTTTATATTATATTACTTGCTTCTACGAAACCCTTCATGGGCGAGTCCAACTCGCACTTGGCCGGTTTATTTTTATGTATGTAAATGTGGAAAGTGCGAAATCTCGACGTTATGAGACATGGTATGGCCCATCAATTCCTGTCTTTGTAGGGTTCTGTATCCAAAGGGTAAAAAAGGGACCCTATTTATGAGACTTCTGTTTGTTTATCTGTCTATCTTTCTGTCTGTCCTTCACGAGGCTGTATCTCAGGAACCGTGAAAGCTAGAGAGCTGAAATTTTCACAGATGATGTATTTCTGTTGCCACTATAACAACAAATACTAAAGTAAAAGAAGGGGGGATTAAAGGGTGCTCCCATAAAACAAACGTGATTTTAGCCGTTTTTTGGTACGGAACCTTGCGGCGACTCGCACTTGGTTGGTTGGTTTTGTATTCAACGCGAGCTATAGGTAATGCAGTCTTTAGTACTACCCGTATAAGCATAATTTATGAAAATAATAACTTTCTTTATTTATCCTCCCAGAAATTTTAGGCTCTTGGTTATATTTATTGTAAACTAGCGGACGTCACGCGATTTCACCCGCGTGGCTCCCATTCCCGTGGGAATACGGTAATAAAACATAGCCTATGTTACGAAGGGAAAATGTAGCTTCCTAATTTTTTTGAAAGATTGAATAGCAATCGTAATAAACACAAAATACACACAATACCCAATAAGACAGCTCTTTTAAACAAAAGTGTCTATTGCATGGTCTCTAAAGTATACAATAAATTACCTACTGAGCTGCTTAAAATAGAAACAATTCATGTATTTAAACAAAATCTCTATAATATATTAATTGACAAAGCATACTATATAGCATACGGGAGTTTTTAGATGAGAAAAATGTTAAAATGTAATATGGTAATGGACTGATTGACTCAATTTCTTAATGTATTTTAATTTTGTATCCCTCTGTTTGACATTGTTATGATTTTGATTTTATTTAATTTTATAATTGTTTAAATTTATTTGATTATTTTTGTATGATCATAAATTTCGCTTTTGTTCCTTATACTAATGTTTGCAAGCCTGCGGGTGGAAGATGGAGAAGCTCGATTTTAATGTAACACCACTGTAACCCATTTTCGCAAATAAACGATTTATGATTTATGATTTATGAAAAAGCTTTCCAACATTGAAAGAATTTTTCAAATCGGTCTAGCTCGCAGCCTGCTTGAGGCCAACAACAAAAAATTAACCAAATTTTTCCTGTTTATAATACTAAAGGGTGTTTTTTTTAGAGGTATAGAACTTTGAAATGGAATAAAACGAAGGTGATTGTTTTTATTGATATGAAAATGACTTTATTCGAAAGAAAATCTTCTGGCATTATAGTTTAAATATGATTTCTGGCATATAACCGCCACGGCTGGCTCGGACGTAGTCTAATCTAGAGGTCCAATTTTCGATGACTTTCCCAACATTTGTGGCCGTATATCGGCAATAACGCGCCGAATGTTGTCCTCCAAGTGGTCAATCGTTTCGGGCTTATCGGCGTAGACGAGCGACTTCACATATCTCCACAGAAAATAGTCAAGTGGCGTAAAATCGCACGACCCTGGAGGCCAACCTACGGGTCCAAAACGTGAAACTATGCGGTAACCAAACGTTTCCTTCAATAAATCAATTGTGGCACGAGCTATGTGACATGTTGCGCCGTCTTGTTGCAACCACTACTCCTGCACATCATGGTTGTTCAATTGATGAACGAAAAAGTCAGTAATCATAGCTCTATAGCAGTCACGATTGACTGTAACGTTCTGGTCAGCATCGTTTCTAAAGAAGTACGGACGAATTATTCCACCAGCCCATAAAACACACCACACATTCAGTTTTTCTGGATGTAACGGTGTCTCAACATACACTTGAGGATTATCATCACCCCAAATATGGCAGTTTTGTTTATTGACGTATCCATTCAACCAAAAGTGAGCTGCACCGCTAAACAAAATTCGCTTATGAAAATCGCGATACGTATTTCGGACAGAACCATGATTTTCAAAATAAATTTGCACAATTTGGAAGCATTGTTCAGGCGTCAATCTATTCATGTTGAAATGCCAAACCAAACTTAACATAAATCACTTTTCAGCTGACAAAAATACCGCCAGTTAAAACAGTTATGCCAACTTAAAGTTCTATACCTCTAAAAAAAACACCCGTTAGTACATACATACTTATATAATCACGCCTTTATCCCCAAAGGGGAGATGCAGAGGCATAGTATACGCCCACATTTCACCTTATAGTTTTATGTCCCACGTAATAGGTGGTGAGCCTATAGCCGTGTTGAAATGGACGGCGCAGATCGCCTCTAATAATATTAGTATGGGTTGTAAATTTCAATCAATCAAACAGACTATGGCAGAGCTAGACGTAGGGCTCGTGCATTTATTTTGGAAGACTATTTGATCTTTCTGAACTACGTTAGCTGGCTACCAGTTTTGTTTCGAGATTTCCTTGACGTTTACTGATCTTATGAAATTGAGAGCATTGTCGGATGATCAATATTAGTTGGGGGTGTCACAGAGATTACCTTAATTCCCAGTGGTACCACTGGTGGTATCACGGTAATAAAGACGCTTGCCTGTGACACCACAGGAAGAGGTGATTCCCCATGACACCCCTGGAGGAACCCACACTTTGGTGGTGTCACGGGGAATGAACGCATCACCGTTATGTGGTTCTCACTGAAATGGTCATTGCCACCCCCAATAAATCATCCGTACTATTAATTTGTTTGTTATAAAGTATTCTTCAAAAAAGTGTCGCTGTTTCAAGTCATACATTAAACAATGGTATAGAATTTATAAAAAAATGGCAACACAAGCTCAGTGTTGTTGTAGATAACAAGACAAACGAAACATTTGCACATAAACGTAGCTTTTATCTAGCGAGAACGAGGCTGTAGGAAGTGAGGATTATGGGACGGCTTAAACCTACTGACTTTTACGATCACCGCGAAAAGAGAATTGGTTAAGCTGTTCTATCGTTTTTGTAACATTGTAAAAAAACGTACTAAGTATAGTGCAAATAGTGAGATGTATTTACCAACTACGAATGGAAATACGTAGAATAAGTCATTGGCTTTCCTCATAATAACTTTAGCTTAAGTCACTCACTCACAACAGAATCAATTACTTTGGTACACTTCTTTGGCTAATTCTTTGTGTCTGTAGTAAAAGATAATAAAATTCGTGTCGCAAGTGCCTGTGTATTAGGATTACATACATACCTAATTATAGTCACGCTTTTATCCCCGAAGGGGTCGGCAGAGGCATAGTATACGCCCACATTATTATGAATGTGAATTCTACTGTGCTCATAATATAATTATAATAGCTAAAATTAGCTTTTGCTATGGGATCTAGATGACTGATAAACATACTTATATGTTTCTAAATACAGACAATTTATAGATAAATTACACCCAGACACAGAATAAATCAATGTGCTTATCACACAAAGAGAATTGTCCTGGGTGGGAATCAGACCCACGAGCTCCGAATCCGTAGTTAGGTACTCTAACCACTGGACCACGAAGCCACTCTCATGTATGTATGTCGAATACATATTATCTACATGATGTTCTCTAATCATAAATAGAAAGAGTTGTATCCACATTTTCGGTTGATACTTTCTTTCTAAGCGTTATTTACATGAATGAGCATTACCCACGTAACTAGCTTCTTATGACTGAGTCAATATTTACTGTTCAATGAACACGTTAAGAGGGTTTCTTAAAACGCGCCAAATATAGAGTTGACGCGGACATTTTACACTCATAGTTTGACATATTAAGCGAAATACATTCCTGTAAAAGTAGACAGCTTTCACCAAAAATATGAAAATACTTAGTAATAATCCTGGGTCATCCTTTAATTTCGACGAATTGCCCGGGGCAAGACATGATGTCCGTGGGAATTTTCACACGTTCGAAGAATGTTTAATTTACAATCAGATCTGGTCGCCAAATTTCGATCGTGCGACTTGAAAATTCAATTCGTACGATCGAGAATCGTAACTCTGTTTCTATAAAATGTCTTTAAGCAGGCATACTATGTGCCCACATTTCACTAGTTGTAAAGGTAGAGTTCCACGTTATATGAAATATGCATTTCGTCCTGTCAAAAGATATAACGTATTTTTTCCAATTTGCCATACAAACATGTGTATAAATCAGGAAACGTTTTCCCAGTCAGCCATGGAATCACGATTTATTTTTTTATCTCGTTGGGCACAAGTATTGATGCGAAAATTGCCATAGAGCGATACGGTCTATGGTATTTATCGGGAGGGAAGGCGCCATACTGAGATTTTCCCCTCAGTCAAAGCGTACTCCAAAAGGATTACGCTTATACACACACATGGTAAGAAATATGTTATGAGTGGATTGTTTTCATTGTTTTTTGCAAGTTGCATAGTGACAGCCGATTGCTTTTACAGTGTGTTTATAAATGATAGCCGCCCCCCCCCCTCCCCCCACGCAAAATATGACACATGTCTACTCCCCTTGTACTGGTCGCGTTGCTCTATGTGACATACAGATATGTATAGAGCAAACATGCTATGTCTAATCCCCTTGTACTGGTCGCGTTGCTCTATTTGACACACAGAAATGTATAGAGTAAACATGCTATGTCTACTCCCCTTATCCTGGTCGCATCGCTATGTGTGACAAACAGATATGTATAGAGCAAACATGATATGTCTACTCCCCTTGTACTGGTCACGTTGATCTATGTGACCATGCTATGTCTACTCCCTTTGTACTGGTCGCGTTGCTCTATGGATGATTTGCTCGTGTGGGGTGACACAACGTGACGTGTAGACAAACGTGAGTTGTGGTCACTCATGCGACTCAAATTTTGGCGTTTTATTATTAGAATTCTAAAAAAATCCTACTAATGTTATATTAGGAAAAGTTTGTGAAGATGTTTGTTGTGCATTCATGCTTCAACGGCTCAGTGAATACGGCTGACATTTGGTACACGGATACATACATAATATGATCATGCCTTTATCCCCGAAGTGGACGGCATAGTTAATTTATTACTATGAATCATACCCTTAAACACTATACAAGTAGAAAATCATAGCTTGCAACAAACAATTTAACCATTACTCTACAACATTTAAAATAATCAAATGCTCTGAATGTTTAAAATCCCTTTTGTGCGAAGTACCTAAATTGCACGATGTCACTGCTGCATAACTACCTAAAACGCGTAGTACATGAAACTCGAAGTACCTAAATTGCACGATGTTAAAAAACTTAATCTAAGAGCTTACAGCTAAGCTTCATACTTTTATAATTATTTCCATAAGTACTGAAACATCTATAAAAGTCAAGTTAGATTTAAGTTTTGTACCTACACAGCTTAACATGATTAAGCTAGTTTGTTTCTGTCTTAATTTTAGCCAATGTTCTGTCAAAAATAATAAAATTATTGCGGACTAAATCCTTACCAAATTAATGAATTATGGAAAATCAGAAGTATCAACAAATGGAAATTCATCTCTTGGATACAAAGTAATTGTGATTTTGGATAGAAAAATTGTTATAAAGTGCACTTGCTGTTATACTACAAAGTCAAGTAGCTATCACGGTTTTTAAAATACAGCCTCGTGACGCGGACAGACAGACAGACGTGAAGTCTATGAATAGGGTTCGGGGTTCGCGGCAAAAACCTCCTCACTACCTTTCCTACACACTACTAAGAGTTTGGAGAAATTTACTTTTATTGGTACTAGGCACTAGGCGGGACTTTATTACTTCGATTTTGCAAAGTTCATAATATCGTTTTTAAAACAAAACTTCCGAGTCAAATCGATAAGTTTTCAGTGTTGTGTTTGTAACTATAAGTCAGCTCGTTGCTAACTTCCCAGTTGAGTGTATTTACTGGCCCATTTAGCTCAAACTTACTGGAAAGTTATCAAAGAACAATATTGTAACTTAAAGTCATATAAACCCCTTTCGGGTCTAATTTTAACTATAAATCAGAAAATTGGTTGTATTTCGTGTTAAATGTCGGCATCTGTTACTTCTTAGGGGTCGTACACACAAGCGAGAGAAGTCGTAAGAGAATCTCGGCGATATTATTGTAGTGTCACGTATTTTTACACACTCTCTATGAACGTGTCTACACACAGCGACACTATTATCGTCACACCTGTATACCTGAAGGGATAGGTAAAGACCTACTACGCTGACTTTTCTCCATTTGTATTTTTCTTCCACGTAATAGGTAGTGAGTCTATATTGCCGTATTGATATGGACAAAGGTCTAGCAGGCTGTGGCTGCTTGCTGTTAAGCCGCACATAAGTTCTCCAACTTGGCTTAGCGCTAGTAGTAGAGTCGTAGAGCAGTAGTTAGACGAGCCGTTGGTTGAACGGCTCAAGGTACTGAAAATAAATGGAAATACCATAAACTGTCACTGTTACCTATCTCGGGACTAATCAAATCGTATAATCGTTTACAGAACATTGACCAAGCGGGTCTACAAGCGCTTCTCTGTTATAATAATAGAAGTAGTTTATAATACCAAGACTGAAGTTAAAGTTCTACTGTAATTCATCTATACACTGCAGTGTACAACGAAGCAATGTTGAGTCAATATAGTTTTATGACTTTATGTAAATTATATACGCAGGGTGAAACTTCTTGTACAGAAATAAGTCAGCGGTTTCTGATATTTATTGTACTTTATATTCATGAAGCAGAAAATAAGCCGTGGCGCATCTAGCGATTGGGGGCCAGTCTCACAGTCCGTAAGACTTTCGACAGTGGCCCTCAAGTTGGCGGCTCAATGTGCCACTTCACGCTCCTCTTGAAGAACCTGGGATTGTAAGAAAAGGGAAACACGTGTGCGGGCAGGTCGTTCCATGTTTTAGTAGTTCGACAGAGGGACGATCTTTTCAAACCCTCAGTTCTGGCGAAGATCTCTCCACTGAAAATTAGTTATCATACTATTTAAAGCTTTAAAAGCTTTTGAAGTGCTTTTCTCCTCACGTCATGAAAACTATTTTCGGTGAGAAAGTTGAGAACCACTTAAAGGGCTTCAGTATACCAAGCACAGATAAAGCACTAGTTTGTTGTAAACTCTGTACAGCATAAGTTTTCGTCACCCGCAGTTTATACCTAAGCTTTAATGCTTAGTGGAGTTTAGATAGAAACTGACGTGACTTTGACTGCCTATGTGGCGCTGACGGTAGTGTAACCGACTGGCGAGCTGAGGTCCTGGGTTCGATTCGAATATTTGTGTGATCTACAAATCTTAATGATTGTTCTGGAGTTTGGGTGCTTCTATGTATCTATAAAATCTATGTATTTAGATTTATATGTGCTTATTAGTTGTACAGATCCTATAGTACAAGATTATTTTAGCTAAAGAACAATGGCAGTTTCCCTTATATAAGTATAAGTGAAAAATATGTCAAACGTTTCAGTTTCGCTAGTAGATTCCATAAATGAATTCATTTTCCATCGAGAAAGCCGGAAAATAAAGATATTGTGTTTTGATTGTTAGGTTTTGTTGTCGTGTAATCCCGCCATACTTACCTATACATACCTATATGTGTTTAAACACTATGGTGACTACAGTATTAAATAACTGACTGGAGTGTTTCTCGATGGTCATTTTAGTAGGTACATACATACAGGAGTAGGGTAGGGTATAGATTTGTTGTCAATGTGATCGTGAGTCCTGTTATGAAAGAAAAATAAAACCACAATTTTTTCATTTCTTTTATTTCACAAAAAATACACTTCACATCGGCGCAATATGTTCACATATACACACACAATGCAATTAAACACATAAAATGCGCGTAGGCCACTATTGTCTCCCACGATCTCCCAGTATCGAAGAACAACAAATCCAATTCACAAATAAGCAGTCCAGTAGGTAATAGCATAAAGTCATTCAAAAGCGATATCAAGAGTACGTTGAGCACTCAATAGTCACTCGAGGAAATAATCGGAGTTCATAAAACAGTCCAGGGTCAGAGTTACAAATCACCCCCCGCCCGCCCGCCTCTACACAACGCCCTCATTTTCTTCTGGGTCTCTTACCGCCCCCCTTGAGACCTGCAGCGCCCACAAGGGGGCGTTATCGCCCACTTTGGGAAAGACTGATATAGAGTAACGTATACCAGCAAATTTTATGAAAAATGCACAGAAAATTAAAAGAGACAAAAGTTGAAATAAAACTGCTTATTACTCGTAAATAACACTACTCTTTTCGTCAATATTTTTATTTTTTTATTCATTTAACTGTGTACACGTTTTAGTTTGCTGCGATTCTTCATAGGGAAAATCGATGAGATACTGAGAGTCTATCCTAACGGGAAATCGTTTTTGTATTCACTCCGGCCAGTAGGCATTATGAAATTCAACAGAAATTATTTCTAAGTACCTTTGCTATGACGTTGATGGCCGGCTGTTTCCCCAACAGAATTCAATCGCAATTTGAAGGAATTAAAAAAAAAAGTAAGTAAGCCGTCTATGAAGATTAATTTAATACTAATTTCATCATTTTTAAATTCAATTTACTATTTTCGTCAACCAGCGACTTGGGTTTCATAGTCCAAGTAATTGAATTTATGATTGCAAGCGAAACCGAGATAAGAGACAATTTTGTGCTGAAGATTACTTCACCCAAATCTAATAAGGCTCGAGTATCCCAAAGCAATATTCGCACACGCGATACGAAATTGGTTGACTGAACATTCGAAAATCAATTTTAGATCATTCTTATTCCGATTTCAAACGTAGTTCTGGACATGATGGAGTTTTCAAGAGTGGCCTCGTTTTCGCTTATATTAGGGTTCCGTACCCAGAGGGTAAAAACGTGACCCTGTACATGAGACTTCGCCGTCCGTCTGTCCGTCACGAGGCTATCTCAGGAACCGTGTTAGTCAGAGAGTTGAAATTTACACAGATAAATTTCTGTTGCCGCTATAACAATACAAATACTAATTAAAAACCAGAAAAAAAACATGTAAAGGCGGTTTTCATATAACATTACGTGATTTTTTGCGGGTTTTTGATATGGAACCCTCAGTGTTCAAATCTGACTCGTACTTGGTCGGTTTTTAGTTTGCTCAAGTGAAATCCCCTGAGGGGATGGCGATATTGAATGCAAGTATGTAGATGGTACAATATTGGTTCACTCGTTTTATGAGTAAGTAGTGTACTGCAATTATTCTTTGTTGGGGAGTCCTGGGACATCCTTCCGGGGGCTTACCCGGGGCTCCCAACCGTAGGCTGTTGGGTGTTACTTGAGATTTTTTGGTCGGTAAGAGTCCGGCATAGCATACATGAAGGATTTTCCCTCCCGTTAGTCATAAAAAAAAGCAAATATTCTTTTATACTCAAGCTTAGGTAGTAAAGCTCTGACGTTTTATATAATGTTTTTTTCTAAAAGAGAGTAAGATTTTTGCGGCATATAATGTATTGCTAGCTTTTCGCGAAGTTGGTGGTTTTTGCACCCTCTATTTGCGAAGTTGTTTAAAAAAGTAGCCTATGTCCTTCCAAAAGACTCAAACTATCACTATACGAAATTTCACCTAAATCGCTTCAGCGGCTTAGGCGTGAAAGCGTAACAGACAGACCAACAGACTGAGTTACTTTCGCCGCTATATTTTTGATGCTTACTGTATGCTCGTCGCTTGTGGCCAAGAACGAACCTGACTTTTATATTCTAACAAGTGCTATGAATGGACTGAACTTACTTTTTTCCCTATTTAAAGTGAGATGTTCAAGGCTATTTATTTAAAGTCGAATAAATGTGAATAAGTACCATACCGATTAGAAGTTACTGTTCCGTCCGTTTACATTTTACCTAAATTTTACTGTATCGGAAAGTAATAAAGTTACTTAGATACATTTAGCTTAATTTGCCCAAATAAATTAGGGTACCAGACAAATTTGATAACGCCAAGGACGCCAAGATGTTAGAACGACATATTTTATGAATTGCAAAATTCAAGTTATTCAAATTTACTTGCTGTTACCTGTATGATAATTTTTCCATTCCCGTTTCCTACAGGAACTATTTCCCAGGCTACTATGTATTAGAGCAAGGTGCATGCTAACTGTTCTCCAAAAATAATTTGGCGCTAACAATATTGCACGTTTTCAGCATGGAAAAATATAAAGAACCACTGGTTGTATCAACTTTACCTGTAAGCGCCCATCTGAATTTTTACTTTGCATTTACTTGATTAAAAAAAACCAGCTAAAATCTTTTGTTGTTAGTATTTGTGGTTATTATAGAAATACATTATCTATGACAATATCGGCTCTCTAGCTATCACGGTTCACGAGATGCAGCCTAGTGGCAAACAGATCTAGAGATGGACAGTGTAATCAGTAACAGGATCCCGATTTTACTCTACGGAACGCTAAAAAAGCTCCAACTATTACAGCAGACAGGGTGTTTGTTCATCCTCACACTCCGCAACCAAAGCGCTCTTCGCAATGCGCTTCCGCGTAAGTTCCGATAGGGGCTTCCTTCCGGGTATGCTTTGGCTCGTAGTTCTTACATAATATAATAAAATTATGTAGTAAGCATTACGATTCTTTAAAAGGCTGTATGATCCGAGATGTATTTCTCAGAATTTATAGCGCAGCTAAGATACTTGGAAACGTTCTCAAAACGACAACGACCACTTTCGGTCCTAATTTTATCACCGGATTATTGTAAAAAAACAACATGCCGTGGACAGAGCCTCCGCTTGTATGAATTCAACTGAAAGTAACCTCAATGAATGATATTACGAGTACTGTCATTCGGCTGCCCTTTCAAGCCAAGTGAAAATTCAGCCAAAATAATGTTCGATACTGTTATTCTCGCTAAATATATCTACTGAAACTATTTATTATTCCAGACATATTTGTCACGTGGAAACAGATTAGTATAAATAATTTGAAAGATGAAATATCATGGTTATTAGGTTACATATACATATTGATATTTAATTGAATAAATATTATTATAATTAGCAAGTAAATGAGGAAAAATCTCGAATAAATAAAGAAAAACCCGGCCATTTGCAAATCGGATTCGCTCACGGGGACTGTGGTACACGCATTATTTCCAGTCATAGTCCTACTGGTTCACACGGTAGCACAACTGGGCTTTAGGAACATTTCCGTAGCAAAAATTGCAGTGAAAAACTTTACAGCGGCAATAAAAATACATCATCAGTCGTAAAATTTTCAACTGCCTAGCTATCTCGTTGCTGCCCAGCTATCATTGATCACGATATACAACACGGTGACAGACAGACAGATAGACTGACGGGCAGACGGGCG
The DNA here is from genome assembly GCA_933228765.1 of Miltochrista miniata. Taxonomy (NCBI): domain Eukaryota; kingdom Metazoa; phylum Arthropoda; class Insecta; order Lepidoptera; family Erebidae; genus Miltochrista; species Miltochrista miniata. Next base: position 21,607,762 of record OW121760.1, on the reverse strand, counting down.
GCAGCTTGGAAGTCTCAGTAATACCACGGCCTACGATCGTAGGGTTTATTATTATACTGTACTAGCTGACCCGCGCAACTTCGTTTGCGCCACATAAGAGAGAGTATTAGGTACCTGTTCCCGTCACATTTGCTCCCGTCGCGTCACTTTTTCCCCGTTTTTGAAACATTTACTATTACTGCTCCGCTCCTATTCATTGTAGCGTGATGCTATATAGCCTATGACACTCCACAATAACGTAGCTTTCTATTGGTGAAAGAATTTTTAAAATCGGTTCAGTAGATCCCGAGATTACCCCTTACAATTTAACAAACACACAAACTTTACTTCTTTATAATATTAGTATAGATTAATAGGGTCCCGTTATTAGCCTTTGGTTACGGAACACTATAAATATAATATGCAACGCTGCTATGTCACCGTAGATATGGCTTTTGTCCACTCTATTCGCGGGTATACGAGCTTCCCCCTCCCCATCCCCTATTTTATTATAGTAACACAATATCAGTAAAAAAGTTACAATGCCAACAGTATAAAAAGTAATCCTCTTATATAAGAATATAAAAAGCACAGTAATATGATTTTTGTTCATTAGTTCCGTTCTAGAATGATAGAAAAGTAGGTTATGTCAAACCCAATATTGATTTTCAATTTGGGTTCAGATCACTAGAACCTATTTTGTAACTATTACAAAATAAATGAAAGGGTCACAATTTCGGTTTGATCATATTACTAAAATACATTATGCTCGGCGTTTCATATGTGAGATTATTATAATTTATACATACCCATCTCCAGTTTTATAGGAATTTAGTATTATTATTATGCACATATTTTATTATGTTTATTCAATTGGCGTCTTTGTATTTGTATGTCCCTAGTGGGTGTCACTAGGAAATCCTAGGTCGTAGGTTCAATCCCTACCCAAGAAAAATATCTTTTTCTGAGTTGCGTTTCTTTATTTTTGTCTCAGGATATTCACAATAGTTATTAAGATCATCAATCATTAGGATCATATTAACAACCTTTGAGAATACCAACTCCACCAAGCGCCATCGATCTACATTATACATTTTAATAAAATAACAATACCTTTCCGAATTCTACGTTATGTTCATTATGGATGAGCAATTGCCTCTGTTTACATTAAATCAAACCTTACCTAATAAATACTACGAAGACTAACGAAGACAAATAACTTTTACATTTTAGGGTTCCGTATCCAAAGGTTAAAACAAGACGCAGTTACTGAAACTTCACTGTTCGTCTGTATGTAAGAAAGGTAGAGCGCTGAAATTTTCCAGATAACAATATATTTCAATTTTCCGCTATAATGAGCAAATACTTAAATCAGATAAAAAGTTATATTTAAGGGAGACTCCCATATAGCAAACGTGATTTTTTGGAAGTTTTTTGTACGGAAACCTCAGCATGCGAGTCTGACTCGCACATGGCCGGTTTTTTTTTATTATAGGTACTGCCATCGTTCATCTCAGTAATGATAATAAAATTGAGGGTATTCTTTTCCTCGTTTCCTTTTCCGGTGTTCTTTGATAAAATTAACCTTAAAGGTCTCCCTAGGCTACAGTTAAAACGGCCCTTCGTATTATGAGGGCTTAAGAAACCTTGGGTTTATTAAGGTTTATCATTGTTTCGGCAGATAGCGCCGATATTCTAATATTCTGAAATGGTTAATAGTATGAATAAAAAGTTACTAATGATCACGATTGAGAAGAGAATGCTTAAAAATGGTTCAGATGGAAGGAACAAAATCAATGTATATAAAAAGTGGGCAAACAGATTTATAAACGCGTAATACTGTGCGAGCAGCAACTCCGCATACCAATAGAATCATAAGCGTATTGCCTATAGAAAATGACGGCCGATCGGGCTGAAAAGTTATCGAGTGACGTGGTAAAGTGGGTAGGCATCCTGCAATCGCAAGATGAATAGACTAGATAGATTTTTAAAAAATCACAACAGCCTGCTGAATAAGGGTGGCATAGAATCGAACGCTGTGGTGATCTTTGGGAGAGGCCTATGCCCAGCAGTGAGCGTCAAATCGTCTGAGATGATGATCATGACATACCTACGTTATATACGAGTGTGTATTGTATACTTACGACCAACATGAATCTTGGCTTCCATGACTGGGGGCCTGAGGACGGCGAAGGGGCTGCTCACCGTCCTCACAGAAGCAGGCCCAAGGCGAATGCGTAATGTGACAGTTTCACGCACGTCTCATGCCCCAAAAAGCGGGATAACACCCGAAAAACCCCTAAATGACGCGGTATAGTACCCAAACCCCTTAGGTGAGGCTGCAATGGTAGCCAAGATCTGTTGGGAATCCAGGGGATATCCTTCCGAGGGCTTGCCCGGGGCTCACAACCATAGGCAGTAGGTAGGGAACTTGTGGTTTTTAGTTGGTAGGAGCGCGGCATAGCATCCATGATGATAGGTCATGCTCGTGAAGGAGGCGGCAGGGCGGGTGAGGGAGAGAACTCTCCTGTAATGTTGTTGTTAAGGAGACAAATGAAAGACGTCCTTGTCTTACAATATTCCGTTTAATACTGCTCATCCATTGTTCACATACATACCTTTATATTATAGAACTTACAATACTATACTTAAGTAACATTAGGGCTGTACCATACCATATGCCCTTCCCAAAAGAAAAAAAAACTTATGTAATAAAGATTTTTTTTTTTTAACTATGAAATGGTTTCGTGCGGTTTTTGTGAACAATGTCAAATTTTCCATTTCTTTCTATTTTAACATTACAATTCAAATCTTCAATTACTTTAAAAGGTCCTAAATATATTGGTTCAAATTTATTATCTTTTTCACTTTTTACTAACAACATATCACCATTTTCATATCGTACAGGTTTTGTATACATGTCGTAAACAGACTTACGTTTTACTTTATTGCTAATTAATTTACATTTTGCATCATTTTGGGATACCTGTAATCTATATTTTAATTGTTTTACATAATCATGGTCATTATACAATGGTTCTACTATTCCTGAATTTAAATTACTTGGTATATTACATTTTTTGCCAAAAACAAGCTCAAAGGGTGTGTATTCTGTTTCAGAGTGGACAGTTGTATTATAAGCGAAACAAAAATATGGTAGCCATGTACTCCAATATCTAGGATTATTGTCAGTTTGAATTCTTAGATAAGCATTCAAAGACTTGTGTGTATTTTCTAAAGCACCTATTGATTGGTGATGATAAGCTGTGGAAGAAATTTGTTTTATATTCAAAAGTTCACATACCTCTTTCATAGTTGTTGAAATAAATTCAGTACCACGATCCGATGCTATTTCTCGGGGTATACCATACCTTAGAATAATATTATTAACTAGAGATTTTGCGACACTAACACTATCCTTATTCTCCAACGGGTAAGCTTCTATATACTTACTTAGCTCACACTGTAGGGTGAGTATGTATGAGTTATTATAATAGTCCTTACTTATGGGCCCAACTATGTCTAAGTATATTTTATCTAAAGCTAACTGCGCAGTGTTTGAAATCTCCATTGGCTGTTTAGTAGGTAAAGAATGTTTCTGAGTTTGACACTTCACACATTTTTTTACAAACTTTCTAACATCTTCCTCCATCTTCGACCAAAAGTAATACTTCTGTATATTATTTAACATGCGTCTTATTCCAGCATGACCGCTTGTCGGCAATAAATGAAAATCATTTAGAATTACTCGTTTATCATCATCATTATTTATTCGTATAGCTCCTTTCACAACACATACTCGTGGTCCGGACCACTTTTTATTGAAATTGGTTAACCATTTAATATATTTCATTGTATCATTATTCTTTATTATATAAACTTCTTCAATATTATTCTCTTTACAAAACCATCCAAAATCTCTCACGAAAACGTCTCGCGTTTGACATGATCGAGAATTAGGATTTAGGCCTACGCAATATTTTTCTTTAAAATAAATAAAGTTTCCTTTCAGGTTTTCTTGAACTATCAGTTCTATACAATTCTTTGGCTTTGTAAGCATTTCCACAACATCTGGGTGATCAGTCCGGCTGTCAGTAGAAATCTTATCAAGCAACGAGTTGTCAGTTGAATCTTCATTCAATTTTCTTGTCATACTTCTAGTCATTACATTCACAGACTGTACACTCATTTCTTTCAAATCATCTGATGTAATTGTGATACGAGATAATGCGTCGGCCGCCACATTACTCGCACCCCTAACATATTCAATCTTATACCTATACTCTTCTAAAGTTAGTCTAAATTTTAAGAGTCTACTGATGGATTACTCATAGAAAAAAGATAGACCAGTGGTTTATGATCTGTAAATATAGTAAAATCCTTCCCATACAAATACGGTCGAAAATATCGAACGGACCAAACTATAGCCAAAAGCTCTTTCTCTATAGTTGGATAGTTAATCTCTGCTGTATTTAAAGTACGACTTGCATATGCTACTGGTAAATCGTTTTTATTACACAAAACAGCACCGATGGCTTTACCAGAGGCATCAGTTCTCAAAATAAATTCACTCTCGGTTGAAAAATCTGGATATTGTAGAATGGGGGGGTTACATAGTAGTTGCTTCAATTTTTTAAAGGCATTTTCACATTCACTCGTCCATTTAAATTTAACTGCTTTTCGACATAATTTATTGAGTGGTATTGTAATTTCAGCAAAATTTGGTACAAATTTTCTATAATAGTTGGCAAAAGCAACAAAACGTTTAACTTCATCACTAGACTGAGGTCTTGGATACATTCTTATAACTTTAGTTTTCTCTGGGTCTGGTTGAACACCTTTTGATGATACTACATGTCCTAAATACAATAACTCCTTTTTTAAAAATTGACATTTGTTTGGGTTTAATTTTAAATTTACTTTCCTTAATCTTTCAAATACGTCTACTAGGTTTTTGTTATGTATCTCTAAGTTTCTTCCAAAGCAAATTAAATCATCTAAGTAAATTAAAGCTTTTTCATAATTTAAGCCAGCCATAGCTACTGTCATTAGCCTACTAAATGAATTCGGGCTGACCTTGAGTCCCATCGGCAAGCGTTTTAGACAATACTGTTTATCAGTTGTGAAAGCAGTGTACTTTCTGCTTTCCGGCTCTAATAGTAGTTGATAGTATGATTGTGATAAATCCAAATGAGTAAAATATATTGCACTCGAGAGAGAGTCTAAAATTTCAGCTATATTTGGTAGTGGAAACTTGTCATCTATTATTCTTTCATTCAACTTTCGATAGTCTATCACTAAACGCCATTTTTTATTCGAATCTTCACTTTTCTTAGGTACTAACAAAATAGGACTATTCCATTCACTCTGGGTCTCTTCAATAATGTCATCCTTCAACATTTGTCGAACTTGATTTTCTATTTCCTGCCTTTGTGACCTAGGTAATCTATAAGGCTTAACATAAGATGGTGAAATGTTTTCTTTTAAATAAATTTTTTGCTGATATAAATTTGTGAACCCTAATTTATCACCCGGTAACAGGAATACGTCTGCATATTTTGCACAAATATTCTCTATAGATATCTGCTCTTCCGAATTTAAATAGTTTAACTTGAGCGTAGAAAAAAGTTCCTTTACTCTATCTGAATCATTTAATTTATTCTCAAAACAGCAAATTGAATAATCGTTTAAGCTTAATAATTCTGGAATAAAATAGCTAAGTCTAACTTCTTCGTCCCTAGTATTTAAAATTTTAATTGGTATTTTTCCTTTACCCGGTCTAACTAGTACACTAGCAAGAAAAACACCCTCACATAACTCACACGATGTAATTATACACTCCTGATTAATATTCAAGTCAATAAAATGAATCGATTCACACCTCGGTTGTAAAGTTATATAATTATTATGTCCTATTTGTCCCATTTGTAATGGCAAGGTAAAACTCTCATTGTAGTTTACTGTTAGAACATTTTTCTCAAAGTCTAAAATGCAATTAAATTTACTAATAAAGTCTTGCCCTAAAATACCATCTGAACGACAAGGTAAATTCTTGAATACGTAAAATTTATGATTTAATATTTTTCCATTGTAACAAAGATCTAAAAACACATAACCTTCTGATATTACATCACCTCCGATACCTTTAATCTTTATCTTTTCGGCACAATAAGGAATTTGGTCTCTAATAATATATTCATACCTAACGAGAGACAACGAGGCACCAGTGTCAAGTAACCAAGAATAACTAACACCCTGAACATTAAATAAAACTGAATTAATGTTATCATAGTAGCAAATTAAATTATGAGGATCGAAAAAAATAATTCGGGCTTTCAGAATTTTTTAAAGTACCACTATCACTTCCTGTCTGAGTTATATTAACAGAACTAAAGTTTTTATTTTCATGGGCATCCGAATGAGCCACATTAACACGATGACCATTTTGACCACGGCCACGGCCTCTGTTATATGACTGTCGTCCCCTATAAGTAAAATGATTATTCTGCTGCCTGTGACCACCGCCACGGTTCTGGGAGTTATAATAAGATCCTTGACCTCTATTAAAATTAACACGACCACCATAATTATTACGAGGCATAAAATGATTTGACCTACCTCTATAACGTTGAAAATTCATTACTTGACCAGTTCCAGTTGACGACGATAACTCTTCATCCAATGCACCACGGATTGCGTCATTCAAGGACGTGTAATTTCTTGCTGCTATAATAGTACTGATTCTACTATTTCTCAGTCCGTCGGAAAAACGTTTAATAGCGTTTCTTTCATTCACAGATTTTAAAATTTCAAACTTTTGCGAATCTCCGCCGGCTTGGGAAATAGTTAAATCTACAAATAATTGTTCTATTTGCTTACCAAAAACTTCTACAGTGCTGTCATTCTGCTTAGCTCGTTGTAGTTGTTGTTGCAGTGACGTATCCGACTTTTTGCTAAGAAGTCGGTCCTTCATGTCCTTGACCAGATCTGGAACAGTACTATAAGTGTCGTGCAAGCGAAGCTTTGCACTTTCAGACAGCCTTGACCTTAACACAAAACTGATTAATTTTTTATGGTCCTCGGCTTCCAACATATCAGAGTACATTTCAATATTGCATATTAATTGTTTTGTAACCGATTCGGTTTTATCCATAACCGGCATAAGACTAATTGCTGTTTTAAGTTGAAATTTCTCCATTTTTACTAAACTTGAACCTGTCCCCTCAGTAACAAAATCCTTCTCAGTACACAGCTCTTTTATTTTTAAATAATAGGCATTAATTTTTTCACACAAAAATTCTATGTTTTCAGAGTCTAATTTCTCTAATTTCTTACTTTTCGACAAAATACTTACACTATCTAAAACAATATCAAACTGCTTTTTCAAGTTTCGCAACTCCGTATACTTGTCACTTTTTATTTTTGTTGTCCTTCGACTAGGACCTAACTTAGTTAAATAATCTTTTACATGTTTAAATTGCTTGTACAACTCAAGTAATTCATCAGCCATTTATTTACTCCATTAAACAAGTAAAACACTAATTTAGAGTATGTAGTATATATGCTAATAAATTTTATTAACTTTTGGGTTAATAAGATTTATTAAAAAAAAAAAAGTAATAAATGCTTACATACCTAACGAAATACCTAACGGTTCTTCTTAACATTTTCAGAGAATTAAAAAGGAATTATAAACTATTATAGTTTCAGTCCGAGGTCATCTTCATGAATTCTGTAGTACGCACAAATTTTTATACTATTTTATTTTTAATTTTTTTTCACTCACGCACTTTTTTTTTATAGCACTATTTATTTTTCACGACAAACAATTAAGGACATGGTTATACGACTGCTTCTGGTGTTGGCTTGCCCTGGAGACGCTTAAAGTAGCTTGCAGACCTCTGCAACGCAAATTCACGAAGTTGCTCGTTCGTCCACTGACGATGACATTTTCGATACAATTTGTACAAGAATATTACGCTCCCCAAGGCGAATAATGCACAAATTACCGAAAGGATACAATTTGTAGTTGCTGCATGCTCCTTGAGTCCATCCACTGCAGCCGAATTTTGTCCAGCACCAGCTGCCGTTTGCGCCACAATCACCTCTTCCTTCTCTACAGCCTGGTTATTGCCCATTTTTCAATAAAAAAAAATCGAACTAACATGCAAACAACCGCGAACGAAGTGCGACGATTAAGACTCGTTTTATAACTCATTATTTAAATCGACATAGAACCGAGCACAAGAGGTACGAATTATCATGTCACTCCGAAGGAATTTGCTGACGCCGCGAAACGCGCACCTGCATCGACTCAGGTTACGTCTGGCGTGATGTTATTTCGCAGGCAGGGTCGCCATGTAATGTTGTTGTTAAGGAGACAAATGAAAGACGTCCTTGTCTTACAATATTCCGTTTAATACTGCTCATCCATTCTTCACATACATACCTTTATATTATAGAACTTACAATACTATACTTAAGTAACATTAGGGCTGTACCATACCATACTCCCACCCGAGTTCCGTAGTCGGCGGCCTGGGCGCCGCCGACGTGTCTTCGCCGAGGACTATCGACCTCCATGACCGGGGGTCTGAGGACGGTGAGAGGGTCACTCACCGTCCTTACCGAAGCAGGCTCATGACGGCAGCGTGACGTGAGCAACCCACGCTCGCCCCCCCCCCCCTTTAGCAGCGGGATCACACCCGAAACCCCCCAAAGACGCGGGATAGCACCCGAACCACCCCCTGGGCGAGGCCGCGGTGGCGGCCTAAGGTCTGTTCGGAGTCCTGGAACATTCTTCCGAGGGCTTCCCCGGGCCTACCAACCATAGGCTGTTGGGCGTTACCTGAGGTTTTTTAGCCGGCATAACATCCATGAGGATTTTCCCTCACGTTAAACAAAAAAAAATTCCTCACTTAAAAAAAACTATTAATACATAGTCAATCACTCATTTTTTATTTGGTTGTGTTGTTGACAGTTATACTGTGGCATTATTTTTGTAGATATTTATGTATTCAGTTTGACCAATGATAAACTACTTTAAATAAAACATGATTGACATATGTTTTCATTTATAACAAATGGCACCACGTCTACGACTGCAAACTATTAAACGAAGTTTCACATAAGGTCATATTCATAATACTTCTATCTTGGTTCACAACACAATACACTGCATGATTTTATAAACAACTTTGATCGAACTAGAATAAAGCTTACATTGTTGAATATAAAGTATAAAAGAACTTAAGTTTCAGAACACAGCAAACTTGTAAATTCACCATACTAGTTTGTTGCAGAGATAGCGAGGGGGGTTTGTTTGAAACTATGGCATATAAATTATGCTGAACTTGAGAAGTGCTTTTTCACACTGTGATTTTGTAAGTCTATATTGTACATGTAATCTCAATAAAACTACTTCCAATATAGGATTCTGTGACAAATGTATAGAGTTAAATGTGAAATTATGAATACCTATTTACCTTTCTTACTTGGTGCTTAAATTTTAGACGTAGTTTAATCTTATTTTCAAGTGTAAAGGTTTCGGCTGGGCATTAAAAGGTGTGTAAGTTATCAGGTTATTTTATTAGAATATAAGCGTTTTCGGGTATATAATAAAGAAATATTTAGAAATACTGCATGAATTTGTATACAGCCTGTTTTTTTTTCAATTACAGAAAAAGGTGCAGTAAAAATAGCAAAACTGTATTATAGATGTAAAGCGTACATGCGTTTTTTTTTTTGTTTAACGTGAGGGAAAATCCTCATGGATGTTATGCCGGACTCCTACCGACTAAAAAACCTCACGTCACGCCCAACAGCCTGTGGTTGGGAGCCCCGGGGAAGCCCTCGGAAAGATGTCCCAGAACTCCCAACAGACCCACGGCCGCCACTGCGGCCTCGCCCAGGGGGTGGTTCGGGTGCCATCCCGCGTCTTTGGGGGGTTTCGGGTGTGATCCCGCTTCTAAGGGGGGGGGGCGTGCTCACGTCACGCTGCCGTCTTGGGCCTGCTTCTGTAAGGACGGTGAGCCGCCCTCTCACCGTCCTCAGGCCCCCAGTCACGGTGGCGTCGGTGGCCGATAGTCCTCGGCGAAGACACATCGGCGGCGCCCGGGCCGCCGACTGTGGAATTCGGGTGGGAGAGTTCTCTACCATACCCGTCCCGCCGCCTCCTTCACGAGCATGACCTGCTCGCAGAAGGAGGCGGCGCAGTCCCACTTACTCCCGCTGCAGAGCATGGCTCGCACCATGATCTCGAGCGAGAGAGTGTCCACGTCCAGACCCACTACGAGGACCTGGCGCTGTTGCGCCCACGCCGTGCACTCCACCAGCGTGTGGAACGCCGTGTCATCGCTGCGATCCTTGCAGTGCTGACACTCGGCTGTGGTTTCCCGGTGTTTTCGCCACAGATACCTACCGAAGCTACCGTGCCCGGCAAGCATCTGTGTCAACCGGTAGGAGAGAGCACCGTGTCTCCTCTCCAGCCACTCGTCCATGACCGGTCTGACGGCCGCGATTGTGGCGAATCCCCCCTTTGGTTGCTCAAGTCGCACCTTCCATGTCTCCACGGTTTCCTGTTGGAGTAGGGACCGCTGGGCCTCGATTTCTCGATAACCGGGCCTTTGGCCCCGCTCCAGCGCCTTCTTGCTTGTCGGACAATCACGTAATTTCACTGAATGTGATGATTATAATTTTAAGCTTGTAGCAGATTCGAGTACATGAGATTCTAACTGTAATTTTCTGTCATCTTTTTTTAAAATATTTATTTCGGTGAATTGACGACGTCCGCCTCTGATGGAAACCCATAGCGACATCTAGATTTGATTGGGGGCCACTTTTACAGACCATAGGATTTCTGGCAGTGGTTTTCACATTGGTTCTTCACGCTCCGCTTGAAGAACCCAGGGTTGTAAGAGGGGTGGAACACGGAATCTTAGTACAAAGTCAATAGTTTTTATTTATGCCTATCAAAATCTTTCAAAAGTGTAAGAGGTAAGTACAGATTTTTAACGCTTAATAAACTTTCGCCGATGCCCAATACCAATAAAGAGCAACCCCCTAGGTCAGGCCGCAGTGGTAGCCGTAGGACTGTTGGGATTCCAGAGGTATCCTTCCGAGGGCTTGCCCGGGCTCCCAACCGTAGGCTGTCAGGTGGGATATGTGAGATTTTTCGTTAGTAGTCTGGCATAGTATCCCTGCAAAATTATATAGCCAATAAAGTATCTCAGTTCTTCAAAGCCGATAATTGAATAAAACTCTACCATCTGTAAGACTTTTCTACCATTTGAAAACAGATTCCGTATAAAAAAACGTAGTTATAACTCAAAGCTAGCAAGTAATGTCGTTCTTTCGGAGTAATATGTCATTCTTTAGCATTATATTTAAACCAATTACGTGTATAGCCATTGAGGGTTACAGAAATCCCTGATAGAATAAAAATAATAACATTACGGACTGGTAATGGTAGCTAGCAGTAACAATTTATGGCACCTAAAGGCTGTGGGAGCCAAACCTTATCTTTTTACTTATTTCGTTGCCAAACAGGGAACATAAACGAACGGATCTCTTTTATCGTGATTTTATTATACACCGGAGTAATGAAAAAAGCTTTTAGAGTTGTTTCTATAATGGGTCGAATATTACAGACTTGGTTCTGCGAAAGAAACAAATTGTGTTCTAGGCATAGCTAGTAGGTTCTGAAAAGGCAGTGTGAAGAATTAATGGGATTAAATATTTTTTCATTATTGTAAATTTTTTGATATAATCTGCTTAGTATTTGGTTTAATTTTAACTCTTTAAAAAAAGATTAAGGATAGGCCTGAGAGGTAAGGGATGTCTGGCTAGGTTTCATAGAGGCATAGCAAGGATATCTCAATGTAAGAAATAGATGAAGTCCCCCAAACAACTTTCTCTAGCTATAATAGGTAACTTATTGATAGAATAACTTTATTGGCTAGTTCTCAATCAATCAAATCATCGGCAGCGCTTTTACAAATTCCAATTACAAAACTTAAATTTTTCGTAATTATTGTGATAGTAAAGCCTCAAAGTGGATGGTTTTGACGTTGATCTGTGAAGTTCAAATAATTTTAGAGTTCCATATTCAAAGGAAAAATTGGGTGTAAAACGTTTACGTGCCTCTGCGTTCTCTTTCGGAAACAAAGGCGTGACTATTTTTTTAGTTGCACGTATAATGTCAAATAGGTGCTCCTAGGTAGCTTTTAGCTGCCTAGCTTTTTTTTATCGCGGGGACTGCAGGTTAGGCACTTCACCTCCTTGATTTGAGAGGAGGTAGCTTTGTGTGGGACTCACGGCCCGGCCATGTGGGACCGTCTTACCCACTAAACCCCGCGGTGTTCTGCCACGTATAATCACTGAGGCCCGGCAAAGGGTCGCCCCGTTACTTTAGTACCTACTCTCCACGGGGAACTTGATGGTTTGGCCCCTCCCTGATCATCTTAACGAGTAGCCCCTCTGTAAGCAGAGGGGGTAGAGATCGACCGAGCAGGTAGGCGCTTAAGGCACCCTTGGAAGGACCTGGGTTACAGTACGTTACAGGCAGAGCCATTGCGCATAGCTAATTGTTTATACGCATGAACTAGCACCCTTAGCTTAAACCTAGCTTGTATTTACTTACAGCCATAACACAAACTAAAGTTTCAATTAAGTTAATAAACTTTGTGATTATATTATATGAACTTCCAATATTGGTGGTTATTGGAAACTTTAAAACATTAATGACAAGAGAGAGAAATCCAAATCGCAAGTTCTACATCAATTTTCTATCTGCCGACGAAATTCGTCCGCATTTCATGGGAACTCATTCTGGCATAAAAGTTAGCCTATGTGGTATTTAGTGAAGTTAGACTAAACATCTATTTCATACTAAATTTCAGGCAGATCTGTTAGAGCGTGAAAAAAAATCAAACATCTACACATCCCTACATCTACATAATTATATCTATACATTCATACTCGCAAACATTCGCATTTATAATATTAGTAAGAGATAGTCATCACTCATAATATATGATTAGGTCTATAATAAAAACATGTTTGCTCACACTTGCCCCCGTCAGCCGCCCCTAGAGAATATCAAATTAATACAGTTATGTTAGGGAAGCCAGTACAATAAGAAATAAATTCCTTATATTTTTGGATGAAGGTTTTACATTAGACCGCACAAAGAATGAGAGAATTTCTTTTGTCAGCCATATTACTATATTTATGTTTTTGCCTTTTGTGCTGATAAAAACAGGGACAGTCCCTAAGTGCACTTTTAGTTTTATTGATTTGTACGTCATCTTTGGATTTTCTCTTATACTCGTGGTTCTGTCAGTGTAATTTTTTTAATATATTTATTTTTAACATAGTTGGAAAGCTACGCATTTGATAATATTTCATAGTATTTTGTCCAATGTTTTAGTGCTCTTGGGAGAATAGATTTATTTTGTAGATTTTGCTACGTACATTCTAATTCTATGCTTGGTATACTATAAGTTGTAAATGCTATTATCAATGGCTCAACCTACAAATCTATACATATAATAAAACTGTAGAGGGTCGAGAGTCTGTACATGGAAGATATTTTAAAAATTTTAATTGGAGGGCGTTCTCTAATCGAAACTGAAGCCGAAAATGTAATTTAAACTTTTCACGTCTGTCTGTCTGTCTGTCTGTCTGTCTGTCTGTATCCCGAATAAGTATCACGCCGAAACTACTAAACCGATTTGAATGATACTTGGTACATTCCGAGCTTATAGTCCGAGGAAGGTTCTAGGATACTATTGATCCCGAAGTTTTGCGCGGTTCCTGCGGGAGAGGGGTTGAAAGATAAAATGGTTTTTCAGTTATAATTTCTCAGCGCGTGATGCGATTTCAAATATTTTTTTAGTCTTGGAAAGAGAGTACTTTAAGGATTTTTCGATCCAAGTTTCAAGATTGAGGGGTTTGCAGTTCAGAAATTAGAGGCATCTCAACTTTCACCAAACCTAGAATTCAAGGGTTCCTTTGAGTGAGAGAATCTAAACGGTCGTGTTAGCTTAATCATAAAAGAGCTTAATTATTAAGACTACTAGCTGTTACCCGCGACTTCGTCCGCGTCGGAAATTATGTTATAAGCAAAGTTTGAACCGTATTCTATTTGAGCCTCTAGGATAAGTCGTAACCAAAATGTGGGAACAAACTTAGGACATCCTCCAACTTACCCGGGGAGTTATGCGCTAGATGGATTTTTTTATCTATACATATAATAAAACTGTAGAGGGTCGAGAGTCTGTACATGGAAGATATTTTAAAAATTTTAATTGGAGGGCGTTCTCTAATCGAAACTGAAGCCGAAAATGTAATTTAAACTTTTCACGTCTGTCTGTCTGTCTGTCTGTCTGTCTGTCTGTATCCCGAATAAGTATCACGCCGAAACTACTAAACCGATTTGAATGATACTTGGTACATTCCGAGCTTATAGTTCGAGGAAGGTTCTAGGATACTTTTGATCCCGAAGTTTTGCGCGGTTCCTGCGGGAGAGGGGTTGAAAGATAAAATGGTTTTTCAGTTATAATTTCTCAGCGCGTGATGCGATTTCAAATATTTTTTTAGTCTTGGAAAGAGAGTACTTTAAGGATTTTTCGATCCAAGTTTCAAGATTGAGGGGTTTGCAGTTCAGAAATTAGAGGCATCTCAACTTTCACCAAACCTAGAATTCAAGGGTTCCTTTGAGTGAGAGAATCTAAACGGTCGTGTTAGCTTAATCATAAAAGAGCTTAATTATTAAGACTACTAGCTGTTACCCGCGACTTCGTCCGCGTCGGAAATTATGTTATAAGCAAAGTTTGAACCGTATTCTATTTGATCCTCTAGGATAAGTCGTAACCAAAATGTGGGAACAAACTTAGGACATCCTCCAACTTACCCGGGGAGTTATGCGCTAGATGGATTTTTTTAACGTGAGGAAAATCCCACATGAATGTACTATGACTCCCACTGACTAAAAACCACACGTATCCTACCTAACAGCCTACAATTGGGAGCCCCGGGTAAGCCCTCTAAAGGATACCCTAGGACTGCGCTAGATGGATAGGAAGAGACCTCATGGTTTTAGTGGGTCCAAGGCCGGTATGACGTACGTGTTTATTAATTAGCCCCTTTAATAATTAACTATAAGAGTAAGTAGTATGGTGAAGCGCGAATACGAAACGTTTGTTAGATTAGGGCCACAGACTGAAAACTTTACGCATAATCGGAAGAGTTGAGACGATAACACTAACGCTAACGGTAGCCAGTAAATGGCAGTCGTTAAACCAAGTTGAAAACCTTATAGATTTCATAATTTTCAAAAGTAGGCAGTACTAACGCCTGTCCATTTCAACACGGCAATGCGGCTCACCACCTATTACGTTACGTGGGACAAATTAAAAAAAGGTAAACATATAATATGCCTCGGTACCCCTTAGGGGATAAAGGCGTGACCGTATGCATGTACTTATTATGTTTAAGGTGATTTAATTTATGTACCCATGTCACTGTAGCCAAAGCTCAACATTTTTCAGTAAAGTTGTTTTAAGAATGTTCATTATATACAACGTTTGTGTGGCGTGTTGGCTTAATCATAAAAGAGCTGCTTAATGGTTATGGCCATTGTAAAATAATTCAGTCCGCGCCGAAGGCGTGGACTGAATTATCAGTCCATATCAGTCCAACCGCGACCACGGGCGCTGCAACGTGCTCGAAACGTCGGTGTGAAAATGTAAGTAAATGTGTTTCGCGTGAAGTCCCGAATTCTATAAGTATGAATCGTTATGTAGTTTACTGCCACTTTTAGAATCGGGTAACATTACGTCCATGCCAATACGCTGTCGATGCTGCAACATCAATCATCAATCAATACATATAATAAAATTGTAACAGGTCGCTGTCTGTACATGGAAGATAAATAAGAAAAAATATTATAGGGGGGCTTTATGAACGCAATAGAACCCAAAACAATGATTTTTAGAATTTTTGTCTGTTTGTCTGTATGTCTGTATATCTGTTTGTCTGTACGTTTGTGCGCGCTAATCTCAGTAACCGCTTAACCGATTGCAATGCGGTTTTCTTTATTGTGTTAAGGTTTGCTCCACTTAACATTTAGTGTTCAGTTCATGTCAATCGGTTCATAAATAAAAAAGTAATATCACTTTAAAGAATCGTACATAGACATGAATCTAAAAATGGGTAAATCTAAACTGGCGTGTTGTTGATGAGTCTGCTGAAGAAATACCTCTCCTTTCATACACCTTATGTGACGTAAACGAAGTTGCGGGTTCAGCTAGTCATTCTATAAATGTAAAGGAGTTTGCTGTGAACGAGCAATGCATGTGCATAAGGTGTTTGTTCTAGAATTCATTTACATGATTTTGTTTTTGATTTAGTATCAACCCATTAATTATAAAAGTTATTCAGTAGTTCTATGTTGAAAACAGTTTGCAGTTAATTCATGCAGCTTAATATATTTTTGTTACATACACACATACATACATAACATTACGCCTGTCTCCCAACGGGGTAGGCAGAAACTATGACTTTTTACTTGCTACGATCCTGGCAAACAACTTTCGCTTCATACATGCTGTTCGGTTAGGGGTACTCTTGACCTGACCTTTTCTCCGAAGATTATCAATTTGATCGACTTGAGTATGCCGAGGTCGACCCCGACCAGTTTGCCCATTCACTCTCGCCTCATAAATCTGTTTTGTCAGGATATTTTCATTTATTCTCTCCACATGTCTAAACCATCTGAGCATAACTTTCTCTATCTTAGTCACTACATCTTCTGTCAATGCATCAATATCACTCCGGCTATACTTCGCAAACTTCTCATTTCAACTGCATTAATTTTCCTTTCATGCTTCTCCTGCCACACCCAACTTTCACTTCCATGCATAAGTGTAGGGACAAGCACTCCTCTATGTACAGCCATCCTTGCCTTTTTAGACACGTTCTGACTGCTCATAAGGGTGTGAATGGCTCCATTCACTTGATTTCCTGCCAAAACTCTTCTTACAATATCATTGTAACACTTTCCATCTCTTGCAAATTTTGAACCCAAATATGCAAACTCTTTCACCTGTTCCAGGCTCTTTCCTTCGATCAATATCGAGCAATTAGTCATACATTCCTCTCTTTCAAATATTTTTGTTATATTCGTTAAATATCTACCGACTGACGCAGAACTGAAATTTCTAGATTGTTTTGCTATGTGCCTGACCTGCAGTAACTTCCCACCATTCAAGCCATGATATTTTGAGTCTGCCTCTTTTTTAGTTAGAAGTGTAGAAAAACTGTATGTTCAAAGATTTGCTACGGTCAAATGAATAAGTGTTAAATATTGGTACGCCAGTAAGGAAACCACTGTCAATACGTTTACCACTTTATTTGATCTCGGTCGCTTACTGAAGTCAGTTAATTGATAAAGTTTGGTTTAATTTATTCGATACATGGGAAACATCTAAACCACAAAACAACAATCTACGGATCAAACAAATATTAGCAGTCTGTAAATAATTTCAGGTCAATGTCTATATTACGTAAATCATTATCCAGCACAAGAGCTCTCATGGCGCAATGCAGAATATTAGGTATTGATACAAATCTAATCAATCTACCAAGATGAAAATCTATAAGCATCTTGATTTGGAAAGATGCCTATGGTACTTTTATTTAAGTTTAAAGTGCTTCTGGCAAACCGAAATTATACGTGGACGGAGTTGCGGATCTACCTTAGTACTCGTACTTGTAATTGTTGTAGTTGTAAAAAAAATTAAACGAGCTTTTTGCTTTCAAGGTTTATCAAAATAGGACATCTATAGTTATTAAATATAAGTAGGCCATTCATCACCAAACCCTCGTCAATTCGGTTTTTACAACAGCAATAATGCAAAGCAATAAGCAACTTGGCAAGCGCTACGCTTATTCGTAGCAAATCGTAGCACTTCAAGCAACTTCTACGAATAAGCTGCGAGTCAATAATACTAAAGTCTTGGACTATTACGAACAGGATTTCCGTAGTGCTTACCCAGCTGTTAAGGTTTCAAGTCTCCTCTATTGAAATGAAAGACAAACGCTTTTCGAAGTGAGCTAAATCGCATTGTTATGTAAAGTACAATAGAAACTACTGCAATGACAATAGGTAATTTTTTTTTAATTGATTATTTTCAAACAGAAACTTCGATGGGTATTCGGCCGTGTATCCGGTGAATATAATAACATAGTTCTACGTTATTATGCAGAATTAATTATAACAGAATTAATT
Source organism: Miltochrista miniata (assembly GCA_933228765.1). NCBI lineage: Eukaryota > Metazoa > Arthropoda > Insecta > Lepidoptera > Erebidae > Miltochrista > Miltochrista miniata. The sequence goes on along the minus strand of OW121760.1, from coordinate 21,589,491 downwards.
AATACAGAATTCTCTTTCTGTGTGTAAAAAGCGTCATTTAATGACTTGCAGGTAGTGCATTAGATAATTATTTGAACAGGTCATAGCGGAGAGAAAGAAGTCTTGAAAATTCAACACTGCATACCAACCTGGCTTGACTTGGAAAAGAATTCTATATTCAGCAGTAGACTGCAATGGGACAATTTGAATGACCGGTTGAATTACAATATATGTTTCACAAAATGTAATTTGCATATTCCTGGTGTGTCAGAACATAAAACATCGACATCAAACGTAATACGATCGACAAGCGTTCGAATAAAACGATTTGTCACGGTGCAATGGGCTTGTGATCGTGAATGTAATATTAGATGGTTTGATTTATATGAGTACAGTCGAGTGTAATGCCGTTTTGGCGGGATTTTGTAGCGAGTTTTGACTTTTGTGGAGTTTTATCGAAGTGTTTTTTATACTACTAAGGTAGCAAACAAGCTTACGGCTCACCTGATGGTTTATTACCGTAGCCTAGGGACGTTTGGATGACTGGAGGCGGGAGGCCCAGGACCGTGTATTGTGGCGCAATTTGGGAGAAGCCTACGTCCAGCAGTGGACTGCTATAGGCTGATTTGATTGATTGATGGACGTTTGGAATACAAGAGGTATTACACACGCGTTGCTGACCTAGGTGCAGGTTGTAACGACCCATTGTTGAAAATTTTCGAGCCGCCCATAAGGTTTTCAACTTAGCTTAACTCATGTTAATACTCAAGCTAATCTCATGTTAGTGACAACCGGGACCAACAGCTTAACGTACCTTCTGAAGCAAGGAAACGATCCCAAATAAATATCACAAGATAGTCACGTATTTTAGAGTTTATATCAACTAAAAGATTTTAAACTTATTTATACAGGATTACAGGAAAAGTCGTGCTAGATCCGTTTAGGGCGTAGAGTACCCATTATTTCTGACTAATTTCACTATGAAACACCCTACCCTAAACTTAACCCTGTTCGAGATATTCGACTTTTAATATTTTTATTGAAAATTGCCGATTTTTAGGTTACAAATTTTTTTATTTTTATTTTGGGCGCCTTATTTATTATTTTTGTTGCATTTTGACATGTGTAATAAGATGCTCCAAAACGTCAATCATTGAAATAGTGCATAAATTAATTGAACATGTCGTAGAAGACAAGTGAAAGTTTAGAAAATAAAAAAAATAGTAACAAGTTTATTTTTCTCTAAGGGATATGTAAAAATACTGCAGTATTACGGCAGTCGTTCGGCAGATGTTTTTTAAAATATCTACATTTCATCAGACTATCTAACGACGTATAGCAATGTAGGGTTGTATTTAAATTCATTGAAAAAAACTTAGTTTCAAAAGCGACAGTGGAGAAGAAAATTAATACTTAGCCCTAAAAAGTAAAATAAAACAATAGGAAAAGATGAAATGTCATTTATTAAACAAGGTTTTTACACAACTTTTTCATACTCTACAGTTCATGTTCAACATGGCCGCCTCGGTTATGAATACATTTTCGCATCCTTCTACGGAGACCAGTCTTTACTACTCCAGTGGTCAATGTTGTCCTCATTTGATTGGCTGCGTCCACAATCCTTTCTCCTAATTCTTCCACAGACGAAACTGGCTTGGCTCGCTGTACACAAGACTTTTCATAACCCCCCACACATGAAAATCCATGGGGGTTAAGTCCGGACTTCTTGCTGGCCATGGCAACGGCCCACCTCGTCCTATCCATTTATTTGGGTAAGTTGTGTCCAGCCAGTCTCGGACACTTCTTCTGAAATGGGCAGGGCAGCCATCATGCTGGAACCACATGTCCCTGATTAAGATTAGTGGCAGATCATCCAGCAGATCATTTAAGTCTCCTCTTAAAAAGTTTTCGTATGTTTCCCCATTTAAAGTGTCCGGGAGAAAGTAAGGACCAATTAAATAATTGGAGATAATGCCCATCCACACATTCACGCTGAATCGACGCTGGGACCCCGTCACTCTTTTCTTATTGGGATTCTTCAGTGCTTTTGGGGCCCAGTAATGTGCGTTGTGATAATTTGTTATTCCATCTTTATCAAATTTGGATTCATCTGTCCACAAGATGTTTTTTAAAAAAAATTGGGTCTTCTATGTCAGCATTCAGCATAAATCTGCAGAAATCTATCCTCCTCGCCGGGTCTCCCTCTTCAACAACGTGTACCGGAGTGTAATGGTACGGGTATAGGCCAGCAGTATGCACTGTAAACCACACTCTCCATTGCGAAAGTCCCAGATCACGGGCAACAATATTAGTGGAAGTAGTTGGATCCGCTCGAAAGCGTTGCACTATCTCATTGTCCTGTTCTTCGTCGCTATTAATTCGTGGTCTTCCCAAATCCGTACTTCGTCTCGAAATAGAGCCAGTTTCTCAAAGTCTTCGATAAACTCTGTCAAAAACGGCCACATCTGGCACTCGACGACCGGGGTAGCGAATTATGTGTCAGACACACAATCACAGTATCCGTAACAAATAAGCATATCCGCATATTCCTCAGGTGTATAGGACGTCATCTTCAACACTTCCGTATCACAAGTACAAATCAGAGTCCGGCTAACGAGCACAGTAGTCACAAATAAGAAGAAATGGTCCAGAATCATCAATCAGAAGAAATCACAGCCAAGTCGAGAAAAAGAGCAAAACGATATCACATCTACTATGTACGAAGCACAAAAGCAGACTAACAACCAAAACATGTAACCCAAAGATGTTCTGTGTTACTCACCAACTAGCGTGAGGTAGCTATGCAGAGAACTCTATCCCAGGGCGCCTTATTTCTGAGTTTCCAGTCTGTGTGCAAGGGTAGGCTAGGGCTCTGACGAAAACAGACAATAGGGTGTACACACATATATTTACTAAGTACACAGAGATACACAGAGACACACATAGAGCTTATTCACTGATAGACACAAATATCACAGGTACACAGAAATAAAGTCTAATTCCACTTAATAGACCACTGCCGCGTGAGCAGGTAGAACGGGTAAGCAGCTAACTACACTGTAATAGGGTGACAGTTACTGGCCTTGAGTAAGCTGAGAGCAGCACAGCCCGAGAATGCCACGTGGAGGCGGCTGGTCCCTCTCAAAACACCTCGCTCATGTAGTCCACGTGTCATTGGGTGTGGCTCTGCCAACCGTGGACGGGCCGCTTTTCCCCGTAGTAAAAAAACCCTGTTATGACAAGTAAACGACAAATGAAATAACTGACATCGCGACCGACGTAATTCGAACCGCTTAGCAAACAAGAAATGACGCTTACCGGTATCCCGGGTGTAGGTTGACACAGAGTCCAACTCCTTCCGAAAAGAATAAGTTAACTCAGACTAATTCCTTAACAGGTCCTCATGTTGCAACTAACAACCTCCAAAGAAAACTTGAGGCGTGCCACTCAGAGTAATATCAATCCCTCGTCCTTAGCCGATGGTCAAAAGAGACTCGGAACCTTGTATCCGGGCTTTATCCCCTCTCTCACGTGGAATCGTCTCGAATTTTTATCTAAAACCAGCTTTCATTCAATGCAAAAACGATCCGTCACTCGTCCTTATGACATCCTGTCATTCTGACAGCAGAAATGTCACCACTGACAACCGATTAAAAAAAGATAACTAGATAAGGCTGCTTTCACATCCTGAATACTGCATCTATAGAAAATAAATGCTACAACCACCCCCCCTTTAATAGTATTTCCTGCGGATATGACACGCTGGAAATACACAATAAAGAAAAGTACTGACTAATAAACAAAGACAACCAGCTAGGTCCTTCAAACACCAGCTGACTACGACCATTACAATACCAAAGAAAGATCCTCCTATGTACCTAACTAGACACTGACTCGTGTACCGGTTAGGCTAAGTAACTAGAGTCTAATGCCCTTCATAGAAAACGAATGCTCCCTTTACTCACTGCCGATACCCTAACACTACCCAAGCTCTCAGGATAATGTAGAGTACTAAGAAGCGAATGAGAGAAAAACGCTCGGTGCGGTGCATAGAAGAAACTACAACGTGACAATTTAAAGTCACGTACACATATAGAAATACAAACAAAAGATTAAAATAGTCTTACATAATGATCACATAGCACTGGTTTAATAAACTAGAGAAACAGTGCTATGTAGTTACGTTAGGTATTGGAGACTGCTCCTCCTGATACTTCAGGATGTCCTTGATATGGTACTCCCCAAGATCCTTACCGTCCAGATCTGACAGCCTATATACTAAAGGGGATCGTTTAGCAGTCACCACACATTTAAGGAACTTAGGAGCTAGCTTAGAAGTAAAATTCTTGGCCTTGTTGGACAGGTAGAACGTGCGTTTGTAAACTATCTGTCCCACTTTCAGCTCTACATGCCTTTTTCTGAGGTTGTAATACTTTTCATTACGCTGGTGGGCAACGTTCAAATGTTTCCTCACCTGGTCGTAAATGCGTTGTATTTCTCTCAGCTTGACACCGAAGGCTGATGGATCGTCTACAGAGACTGAAGTAGGATGGCACGCGATATCTGTCTGCCTGTATAACACTCCATCCCCAATAAATTCCCTACCATGTACCAAAAAGTAAGGGGTGAAACGAGTTGCTTCGTTAACTGCAGTGTTTAAAGCACACTGTATCTCAACCAAGAACTGATCCCAAGACTTGTGTTGCGACTTCACATAGCATGAGATCGCTTGAACAACATTACGAATAGCTCGTTCCGCCTGATTAGTTTGGGCATGATACCTAGGGTTATAATATATATTAGGTACATTGTATTTAGCCAACAGATCCTTAAATGGCTTACTCACAAACTGAGGGCCATTATCCATGTAAATAGTCTTGCAGACTCCGTGCACGAGAAACACACTCTTCTCTATGAACCTCGCGACTACAGCGCCTGTGGCAACCCGAACAGGGCACAACATGACGTATTTGCTAAAGTAGTCGGAAACCACGATCAGGTGTACGTTTCTATTGCTCGAAGTGGGAAAGGGACCTAGCAGATCGACAGAGATAGCTTCGAATGGCTTCGAAACCCGCTTCGGGCTACCCATTAGGCCGGGACGAGACGTATTTACGGGTTTGTACTGCTTGCATGTTTCGCAATTCCCAACATATTCTTTGACGTCCTCGTACATCTTGGGCCAGTAATAATTTAGGGCTAACCTTTTATGCGTCTTCCAAACGCCACCATGGGCACTAAGTGTGTCATCGTGGTACTTAGAGAGCAGGGGCAAGCGATCCTCCTGAGGTACCACCAGCTTCCAGTCAAAGTCTGAAGTCAAAGAATATTTATTTTTAGTTAACCTATATAGAAGGTTGTCACGAATGTCATAATTTGGTGACTTCCTAGGGTTCTTCCGAACACTATTCATGGTGTGGTCATACCACGGGTCTTTAGTGGGTACTGCATCGAGGGAATCAATTTTGATACGAGACAGAGCATCAGGTACAACGTGGTCTTTACCTTTTCGATGCTCTATGTCAAAATCGAATTGACTGAGCCTCATGCTCCAACGTGCTAGACGACCCGTGGGATTTTTTAGCTTATGGAACCACAGAAGAGATGAATGATCCGTGACGACCGTACATTTTTGGCCTTCGACGTACTGTCGAAATTGTTCCAAAGCGAAAATCACGGCCAGAAGTTCTCGCTCAGTTGTGCTGTAGTTCACCTCATTCTTGTTAAGAGAACGGCTACAGTAGGCGATAGGGTGCTCAACACCATCGTGAGTTTGTGTCAGTACAGCAGCAACTGAGTAAGCTGACGCGTCACTAAGAATGCGGAAGGGCATCTCAAAGTTAGGCATTTTTAATATAGGGGCAGAAACCAAGGCTGACTTTAGCAGGTTAAAGGACTGTTCAGCCTCAGGGGTCCATTCGAACTTAAGGTTCGTAGAAGTCAGTTTGCACAGAGGTTTACTAATCTTCGAGAAGTTGTTAACAAAGCGACGATACCAGCCGGCCATTCCCAGAAATCTCTTAACCTCCTTAGGGTTAGAAGGGGTGGGATAGTTGAGGATAACCTCAACTTTACCCGGGTCTGTCCGTAGGCCATGTTTGTCCACATAATACCCCAGGTATTTGAGTTCACTCCGACAAAAGTGGGATTTTTTCATGTTAATAGTTAGGCCAGCGTCCTTGAGTTGCTGATAGACTCTATGTAAGAGCTCTACATGCTCCTCAAAGGTGCTGGACACACAGACTATGTCATCCTGAAACGCAAATACCTTGTTGTCGAACTCGGGACCAAACAGACGGTCCATGAGGCGTTGCATCGTGGCACTGGCCCCGACAAGACCGAAGCACATCGAATTGTAGTGGAATAATCCTCTCCGGGGAACCGTAAAAGCAGTCTTCTCAGCAGACTGGGGTGAGTCAAATGGAATCTGCCAGTAAGCCGCACTCAAATCTACAGAAGTTAAATACTTAGCGTTATTAAGGTGGTCCAAGATTTGATTGATATAGGGTAAGGGGTAGGCGTCACTCTTTGACACAGAGTTCAGCTTGCGAGAGTCCAAGCACAATCTTAGGTCGCCGTTCGCCTTCTCCACCATGACCACTGGAGAGTTCCAGGCGGACTGAGACGGGGACACTACTCCCATCTCCAGCATTCGGTCCAGCTCGGCTTCCAGGGCCTTCTGCTTAAGGGGAGAGAGCGGATAATAACGCTGCTTGATCGGCTTGCTGTCACCAGTGTCAATGACATGGTGCACAAGTGAGGTCCGACCTAAACCCACCTTATCAGTGTTCAACGAGTCGAATTTTTCAATGACCTCGTTGATTACACACCTTTGTTTAGTTGTCAAGTTGTCGTAATCCTCGAGGCCACCGTTAAGGGACACAGACTCGATAGGATTATTATCACTAAAGCTATCAAGACTAATATTTTGTAAAATTAACTTATCACTTAACTTAAATTGTTGCCAGAAATCCACTCCAAATATCATGGAGGTGGTTATACCTGGGACAACATAGAACTTGACAACTCGGATAACCGAATTGTACTCAATTGGCAAAGAGATACAACCCAGACATTGCAAGTGAGTGCTGTCTGCAGTTGTAATACGAAAAGTAGGATTGATACTCACAAGATCAAAACCCAGTTCCAAGAAGATGCGGTGCGCTCCCTTACCTAGTATAGAGCAGGAGGCACCGGAATCTAAAAGGCCTAAGACATTTAAATTTAAAACCTTAACAACTAGATACGGTCTAATGTCACTATCCCGTTTAGGAAACAGGACCTTATCAGAAATAGACTCAGATACAGAGTAATGCACAGAGTTCCTAATAAGGCCCTGGCCTACGCGTTTTTTGACTTGCTAGTACAGTGTGAGCAGTCTGGGGTCTTGACTCCTTTGAGACCACACCGGAAACACACCAGCTCCCTTGACTGTGTGCAGCTGTATGCAGTGTGACCGCCCCCGCCGCAACGAAAGCATTTGCGATCGTGGGGGGTAACCGGCGTCTCCACTGCAGACACCTGCTTAGCGGGCTTTTGTACACCTTTGTTCTTGAGCTGGTGTAAGTCAGATGTAATCTCAAACTTGTCAAGAGCAGGCTCATGGAAAGCGTCTGCCCTAGTACGCGCAAGCTCCAAGCGCTTACCCAAACGTCTCAAGTCATCTACAGAGTTGACATCATGCAAGGCCAGTTCCTTCATGTAGTCAGGTCTAATGTTGTGCATGAGAATGTCCAGCTGTTCCTCACTGGGCATCTTACATGACAACCTTGAGAACATGGCTTGCATTGTACATATATAGTTAACCAAGGACTCAGAACGGGCTTGTGTACGCTGTCTTATCTCGTTCCTGAGGCGGTAATCATAATCAGGAATATCGAAGGTATCTCTAAGCTCACTAATAAGATCCTCATATGAGATGAAGTTAGCTTTGTTTGTACGGAACCAAGACAAAGCCGGTCCATCCAACAGGTCGGAGAAAGCCATAAGGAGTCTAGGCTTACTAACCTCCCGAGCACATCTAAGTTCCTCTAATCTCTCTAAAAACACACGTACACAAGTAGAACCATCATATTTTAAGTTAAATGAACATAAGTTAAGGGGACGTTCTTTATACACTATGTTACATGTAGAACTATTCCTACTTGAACTAGCTCGCACCGAGCGGTCCTCTCTCACTACTGGTGAAGTATATTCCACCTGGTCACGACCCGAAGGATCATCACCATCATCATCCGAACCTTCGGATTCAGAATCACTACTGGGTTCAGCCCTAGCGATGATCTTCACTAGCCTACCACGAATATCCACCAGGTCGGGGCAATCCAGACCACACCGAGCTAACCTACTCAATAAGTAGTTGGCCCTGAGGGACACCCTAAGACGACTACCCTTATTAATGAAGATGTCACCTGACTGAATAGCCTCCTCCAGCTCGGACACCTTCGGGAGGCAGATCGAGAGCTCAGCCGATGCATCAGCGGGTACCGGAGCACTCGCTTTGATGCTACCTCGACGGACGAATCGGTGTGCCGCTCTTAGCTCACTCCGAAGGCCAGACACTGTCGTTTCCGGTTCCACTGAAATACCCATGTGGGACAGCTCGTTAGCAAGTTCATCCTTTCTTAAATAATTAATATATTTTTTCATCTGTGCCATTATGTAAAAATTTACTTACAACAATTATAAAGATAAAATGGCACAGATAGGGATCAATTACAAAGTAAAAATGTAAATTGAGTTACAACAAAGTGTACTAAGTTAGGTAATTATGTTTCAAATTGACTTTTAGAATTTAACAAAGATTAAGGGTATATTAAGAGAGAAAAGTTTCTAAATTTTCTGATAACACAGTTCAGGTTAACATTCAAAATTACAAGGTATGTACACACCTTATAAAAAAGTTTTAAGTTACACAGAGAAATTCACTAAGTTAACACGGAGAGATTCACTAAGTTTACCTTACAAGGTGAAGCTATAGGATAATATATATTATATATTAATCTACACTAATAATATAATAAATATATGTGTGCACCATAAAAAAAGAAAAAAAAACACAATAAGAAAAAGAAGTGGGTATGCCAAATAAAATCAAAAAGTTTTTCCAAAATCACAGCTATTTTAAATTCTTGAATTTAGAATTTTGTGTCTTTTCCAGCCAAAGATGTAGGGAGCTGGAAGAAGACGAAAGGGAAGGTTTTGTGCTTAGCTGCTAGCACCACCAATTAACGTCCTGGAGCGTCTCGGACGATATCACAGGATGGTTTCGCCAGAGATAACCACCTATGCACACACACCAGACTGAGACTACCGCAGAGTAGACCCAGAGATTTGCCACTACGTTGGGAGCCAAATTTGTAACCCAAAGATGTTCTGTGTTACTCACCAACTAGCGTGAGGTAGCTATGCAGAGAACTCTATCCCAGGGCGCCTTATTTCTGAGTTTCCAGTCTGTGTGCAAGGGTAGGCTAGGGCTCTGACGAAAACAGACAATAGGGTGTACACACATATATTTACTAAGTACACAGAGATACACAGAGACACACATAGAGCTTATTCACTGATAGACACAAATATCACAGGTACACAGAAATAAAGTCTAATTCCACTTAATAGACCACTGCCGCGTGAGCAGGTAGAACGGGTAAGCAGCTAACTACACTGTAATAGGGTGACAGTTACTGGCCTTGAGTAAGCTGAGAGCAGCACAGCCCGAGAATGCCACGTGGAGGCGGCTGGTCCCTCTCAAAACACCTCGCTCATGTAGTCCACGTGTCATTGGGTGTGGCTCTGCCAACCGTGGACGGGCCGCTTTTCCCCGTAGTAAAAAAACCCTGTTATGACAAGTAAACGACAAATGAAATAACTGACATCGCGACCGACGTAATTCGAACCGCTTAGCAAACAAGAAATGACGCTTACCGGTATCCCGGGTGTAGGTTGACACAGAGTCCAACTCCTTCCGAAAAGAATAAGTTAACTCAGACTAATTCCTTAACAGGTCCTCATGTTGCAACTAACAACCTACAAAGAAAACTTGAGGCATGCCACTCAGAGTAATATCAATCCCTCGTCCTTAGCCGATGGTCAAAAGAGACTCGGAACCTTGTATCCGGGCTTTATCCCCTCTCTCACGTGGAATCGTCTCGAATTTTTATCTAAAACCAGCTTTCATTCAATGCAAAAACGATCCGTCACTCGTCCTTATGACATCCTGTCATTCTGACAGCAGAAATGTCACCACTGACAACCGATTAAAAAAAGATAACTAGATAAGGCTGCTTTCACATCCTGAATACTGCATCTACAGAAAATAAATGCTACAAACAATAACGTGATATTGTCAATATCACGTGTTGTATTCCCAACCCCAATCGGTCACTATGTTCTTTCATTCACACTTGCATAAATTGTCACTTGTCTCGCTCGCACGGTGCGTCTTAACTTGAAGGACAATAGGCGCGGGACCATTAGAACTGCTATCTGAAGCGTCCCCACTACTTTTTTTTCTACGAATTGTAATACAAACCCTTTTTTTTTGAAGCGTGTGAAAAATCCTACATGGATGCTATGTCGGACTCCTACCGACTAAAAGACACACGCGTGACACTAAAACCGCCAAATCCAGTTTCGTCTGTGGAAGAATTAAGAGAAAGGATTGTGGATGCAGCCAATCAAATGAGGACAACATTGACCACTGGAGTAGTAAAGACTGGTCTCCGTAGAAGGATGCGAAAATGTATTCATAACCGAGGCGGCCATGTTGAACATGAACTGTAGAGTATGAAAAAGTTGTGTAAAAACCTTGTTTAATAAATGACATTTCATCTTTTCCTATTGTTTTATTTTACTTTTTAGGGCTAAGTATTAATTTTCTTCTCCACTGTCGCTTTTGAAACTAAGTTTTTTTCAATGAATTTAAATACAAACCAACATTGTTATACGTCGTTAGATAGCTGATGAAATGTAGATATTTTAAAAAACATCTGCCGAACGACTGCCGTAATATTTTTTTTACATATCCCTGAGAGAAAAATAAACTTATTACTATTTTTTTTATTTTCTTAACTTTCACTTGTCTTCTACGATATGTTCAATTAATTTATGCACTATTTCAATTATTGACGTTTTGGAGCATCTTATTACACATGTTAAAATGCAACAAAAATAATACATAAGGCGCCCAAAATAAAAAAATAAAAATTTGTAACCTAAAAATCGGCAATTTTCAATAAAAATATTAAAAGTCGAATATCTCGAACAGGGTTAAGTTTAGTGTAGGGTGTTTCATAGTGAAATTAGTCAGAAATAATGGGTACTCCACGCCCTTAACGGATCTAGCACGACTTTTCCTGTAATCCTGTATAACTAACATTCGGATCAAAGTTGTATCATGTTTAAATAGACGTGTAAAACCTTACGGTATCTATATAATAATGTTATGTATAGCTCAAACTATTAACAAAGCAGGTATCCTACAAATTTAAATTTAATCACTTGAAACGTAACTTAGTATTACTTATCCGTTCGACTAATTTCTATTCAAGTGTATTACAGCCATCAATCAAACTTGTATCAGACAGCCTCAAGGGTATAGTTGGCAGACTTTGATTATATCTCCTTTTGATTGGGTATACTGGGGCGTGAAACCACAATCGAATACCGTTTACAGATTACGTAACGCCCATCGTTTCTATTCTAATGCTATTGAAGTTACTTTAATACAGAAGTTAGTTTCTAGTATCTCCTTTGTGATTTCATCTAATATTGATATTTGTAATGTGAACAAAGCTGTTAGAATAAAAAGATTTTTCGAAATTTCACCCCTAGAAGGTAAGATATTACTATTAAATATGAAAGTTTGTTTAGATGTTTGGATATAACAAATATCCAAACATCTTCACACTTTATTCCCTGAACCAATCGGTTTATAGTTTGCATAATAAATCACAATCACAAAGACAGTTTTGGTTAACAGAACCCTTTCTTGTGATAAACAGGTACGGAAAAATATCAACAAGCGGGCAGCGCCTTTGTCTAATAACGATCTTCCTAATATTGCCATTAAGTCAATTGAGTCATTTCTTTACGGCGAGATTTTTATTACGTGTGCGAATCCTTCATGGATGCTATACCGGACTCTTACCGATGAAAACTATTCGTGCTCTACCACTGACTACGACTGGAAGCTTTTCAGGTACGGAACTCTAAAAAGTATTATGACAACAAACAAAAAAGAATGTTCAGTTATTTATGTCGGGATATTAATAAAAATTATCTATACATGGCATCAAGTTGGTTCGTTAAACTTGACATATTAACATAAGACAGTGTCTCTATTTTTCACAGTCTTCAATAGAACCCGAATCTACAGACATTTTATTTATTCAACGTTCATCTATTTACTTTGTAATTTACTAACAGGAATAAAAAAGGTACTTTCATACTTATTTTTATTGACTCAGAATTCAGAGGACCTTGTTATTTTTTTATTTTCATTTCTATTTTTAAATTAATTAATTAATTAATATTAATTAATTAATAATTAATTAATTAATTAATTTAATAATTAATACATATAATAAAATCGTAACAGGTCGCTGTCTGTATATGGAAGAAAAATGAGTAAAAATATTATAGGGGGGCTTTATGAACGTAATAGAACCCAAAACAATGATTTTTAGAATTTTTGTCTATTTGTCTGTATGTCTGTATATCTGTTTGTCTGTACGTTTGTGCACGGTAATCTCAGCAACCGCTTAACCGATTGCAATGCGGTTTTCTTTATTGTGTTAAGGTTTACTCCGCTTAACAAGTGTTTATTTCATATCAATCGGTTAATAAATAAAAAACTTTAAAGATTCGTACATAGACTTATGAATCTAAAAATGGGTAAATCTAAACTGGCGTGTTGGCTTATTCTTTATTTAGTATAGTATAGTAGTAGTAAGTAGAATAGACTTAATCTTAAAGCTATTTTATGATTAAGCAAACAGGGCAGTTTCAAAGAAACACTTGATATGTCTGATGCAGAAATACCTCTCCTTTCATACACCTTATGTGACGTAAACGAAGTTGCGGGCTCAGCTAGTGTTTACTATGCCTGACTTAAGAAATAAAAATAATCACAGAAATTTGATGTGAACGTTCTTAAGCCCAAGAACAACATTGATTATTTTGTATAAATATACTTATTCTAAGGATTTTGTACAACAAAAATGTTTAGTTCATGCCAACTTCAAAAAGCTTTAAAATTTTAGCACATTACATAATAGCATTTTCGTGTTCAAATTAATCTATCAAATAGTAGGGTAGCCAGTAATTATGTTTGCATCAATACCTGTCAATAAAACCTGACCCTTAATTCATCAATCAAAATTAAGGTAGCAATGTGCTATCACCCCTAAATACATACTAATTTTATTAATATTAAAGTTTGTATGTTTGTTTTTCTTTCACAGATGGATTGTCATAATACTTTAATAGGGATAAATTTAGGCCCAGACAAAGTTAGCACAGTGGTATTTGATCGTCGTACTGAAGTCTTGAATTAAAGACCTGAATATTTGTGTTATCCACAGTGTTTATTTAAGACAAAAAAGTACTAGCTGTGGACCCAGGCTTCACCCGCGTGATATTCTGTTCTCGTCCCCGCATCCAATGGAAACATAATTATTCCAAGGATAAAGGTATCCTTTCAGTCAGATCTGTTCAGCCCTTAGAACTTGATTGAGTAACAAACATAAAAAAATTCAAATGTGATCTCTTCAAACTTTCACATTTATAATATGAGTAGGAAGTAGTAGGATTTATCATTTGTCTAGGTCACATAGTACAAGTTTATATAACCATAATTTTGGGCTAGTTTGCACTGAAGATAATAATAAATAAATAATAAACTTTATTGGTATCTTATAGAATTACAAAACAGTGTTTGTTTACAAGAACTTAATTGAGAATATCTTTAAATATTTACTTATTTCTACTGTGGCAAAATGTTTTATTCACAGATAAAGCCGTTGTACCTTTATAAGGCCGTATTCTACCAAAATCGGATTAAGGCAGATTTTTTTAACGTGAGGGAAAATCGATCATGGATGCTATGACTATAAATGTGAGATTTTGTAGTCGGTAGGAGTCCGGCATAGCATCCATGATGGATTTCGGAACGCACGTAAGGCAGTACTAGAGATTCTACTAAACTAATAGAAGTAATATCTCTTCAAATTTATAGCTATACATAAGGCGGTAATTTCCAAAATTCATCAAACAACATCAGAGTAAAGTGTCTGTTTAATAAGGCCCCAAACAAAGCCGTTCATGATGTGAACAGGGAGTAACGTACTTAAATTAACCACTTAAATATCTCCAGGACACTTGAATTTGTTACTAATAGATCTTCCCTTTTTTAGGGTTCCGTAGTTCACGTCTCGGAACAAACTCGTTTTTGCTTTTGAACTCAGTTTCACAGAGAAGGTTTAGTGTATTGGAACATCCTTCAGAAGGCTTCTTCTTTATAACACTAAGGTGGCAGACAAGCATATGGCCCACCAGATGTAATGGTGTTCATAGCAGCCTGTGAACGTTTGCAACACCGGAGGCGCCACACTCTCGCTGCCGACCCTGTAAAAACTTTCTAAGACTTCGTTTGAAAAGAACCCGTGACTCCGAGGCTAGACTGTTGTAGGCATTATGAGGTTTTAGTCGGTAGGGGTCCGGCATAGCATCCATGTTGGATTGATCCTTTAAGGTATGAAAATACGGTGTCGGACGGAACGGAGTAACCATGAATCACCTAGGTGGACCAAGAGTACAAAAAGTTAACCGTGGAACACTTAGGTGGACCAACGAGACCCGAGTTAATTGTGAACCACTTAGGTGGACGAAATACGTGTACCACGAATCAGTCAACTCTGAAAAAAAAAACATGTTTTTTAGTGTAGGTGACAGTATTGAAAACAAATCATGTGGATGCAGTGGAGTCCACCCTGTGCTTTTACGAAAGCTTTAATGGCTTAGAATATAGTTTTGTCAGTTCAGAAGTTATACTATGTAGGCCTAACTTGTAAAATACTTACTTTAGAAACTTCATACAGGGTCAGTAAATACTTATTAAACATGTAAAATATTACAAGTTCTCATTACAATTTTAAAGCTCATCAAAATGTTCTAGGCATATATTTTTGACACAGCCTTACGTATACAATCGCGCTTTTTGGGTCACGGCCATTAAAACCCTTATTTTGGAAAGATCTTAAACGTGCTCTTACTTTTAAGGAAACCCTCTTATATTTAAGGGGATAAAAATGTACAGTGAATTTTAGTATAATAATATTATAGACTTGACTTTACATAAACGAAACCTTTTTTGTGTTAAGAGGTCGCTGGACCTTTGAAGGGATGTCAAACGAAGGTACTTTAGAAGGGATGTAAGTATACGAGTATATTTTTTTCTTTTCATTATTTTAGATATAGAGCATAATATACTTAATGAAGATTATATTTTAGGTTGTTCAGACATTTAGTTTGTTTGAATCTGGAATTGAATTGGTGAGCATTTCCGCAAGTAAAAAAAAATACTATATTGAGATTAAAGTTTTGATAACGGTAGTCAGGAATGTACACATTACTCACGCTATTACGCACCAAGGAGCAAAAAAAAAGGTCTGTAAAGTAGGTTTACAGGATGATAATTTTATTTGAAATCGTCATAAGAACGTTATCTGCCGATGGAGTGGAATAGAGATAGCTACGTCACAAGCCGAGCGCATGTACCGCTCTATCGCTTACACACTCGGCTCGGACGAAACGTTACTATAAGTCATGCTTTTAGGTACGTGTAGGCGGCAAAAATAGCAATAGATCAAAGGAAATCTCGTAAAATGTTTTAATATATACGCTTATGTAAGTATATATGAATAAAAAAAGCTAAGTGCGAGTCGGACTCGAGCATGGAGAGTTAATTACAAAGAAAACCACAAAAATCACATTTGTTATATAGGAGCCCCGTTTATTTTTATTCTGATTTTAGTATTTGTTGCTATAGAGGCAACTGAAATACATCGTCGGTGAAAATTTCAGCTCTCTAGCTATCACGGTTAATGAGATACAGTCTCGTGAGAGACGGACAGCAAAAGACTCAAAAATCGGGTCTCGTTTATACCCTTTGGGTATGGAACCCTAAAAATAATAGTAATAGATTAAAGAAAAGCTCGTAAAATATGGGCATATTATATACGTTTATGTATGTATGAATGAAAAAATCAACAAATAAAACATTAAAATGTCGCTTTATACGCCTCGTTAACATCCAAATAGTGTTAATGTGATTGTGTAATCACCAACCACAGTATCCCAACGAAGCACGCTCACAATTATGTAAATCACGAAAAATCTTTCATAAAACATTGAATGAAGTTCTATCTCTCTCTACTTCGTTCACGTAAAAATATTAATGGGACAGAAAGAGCTAGCTAGCCTATGTTGAAGCTACCGGCTACCTCTTGTTGAAATTGGTACAAAATCTGTATCAGCGCTTAACCAGCCATAGACTGTACATTATTTTTTTATCTTATATTATCAGGACGTCGTTTATACTGGGTGTAACAAAATTACCTCTCCAAATTTTATGGGATGACTTGGCATCGGAAATCAAATACAAATATTTAATAATAAAACCGGACAAGTGCGAGTTGGACTCGCCCATGAAGGGTTTCGTAGCAGCGAGTAACATAATATAATAGTTCTTATAGTTCGTTGTAACTTTGATTGATGTTTTAACACGTTCGAAGTGGTAGTGATTTTTCTAACCGAAAATTGCGGTTTATGACGTATTAAAAAAAAACTACCAGCACTATCTCGTTGAAATCAATTTTCGTCGGTAGTTTATATGGCAATGTATATCATAAATTATTTTTAGATTTATAATTCTCTTAGTTTAGAAGTTAGAGGGGGGGGGGGGGGACACACATTTTTCCACTTTGGAAGTGTCCCTTGCGCAGACTATTCATTTTAGAAAAAAATGATGTTAGGAACCTCAATAGCATTCTTGAAGACCTATCTATAGATACCACACACGTATGGGTTTGATGAAAAAAAAATTTTGAGTTTCAGTTCTGAGTATGGGGACCCCCAAAATTTACTACTTTTTTTCTAGTTTTATTTAAGAATCTTAATGCGGTTTACAGAATACATCTAGTTACCAAGTTTCAACAGCATAGGTTTTATAGTTCCGGAGAAAAATGGCTGTGACACACGGACGGACAGACAGACAGACAGACAGACAGACAGACATGACGAATCTATAAGGGTTCCGTTTTTGCCATTTGGCTACGAAATTACGTTTCATGTTTAGGTCCCTTTTATTATTAACCTACGCAGGTGCTGTTATTTTCCACCGTGTAAATACCTAAAGCCATCCCCTTTAATTAGATGGTACTTATGAATTGTATTTCATCTTGGCAACTTGACTCTCTTTGAAGGAATTGTTGCTACTTTGAACTATAACTAAGTTAATTGTCGTTTTTGAATTATCAATCCTACTAATATTATAAATGTGAATAATTTATTCAGATTTTTGGATTCATGGGTGCTTTTTACTCAATCACGGTCTGACGGCTGAATAGATCTAGCTGGAATTTGGTACTGGTATAGAGAGGGAGAGTTTCCTCAGTATTCTATAGATTCAACGTGCGGGTGCCGGGTCCTTAGCGTGGTACAGAGGGAAACACTGTGAGGGTGTCTGGGACCTACGACCCGTTTGAGTAGGTTTAGGGTGGCCACCTGCGACCTTCCACCGTTCATAATGTCCTCCCCCCGCTCCATAACCAGATTTGGTAAGATCCTATCAATGCCACTTTTGGATATTCGTTCTAGTAAAGAGCTTACTGAAGCTCTTGACAATCCTAGGTCTTTTAATAAGTTATAATATGTAGATTTAAGTTGATATTCCCCTTGCTCCTACTTCTACGGTATAGAGTTTAACCACAAATAAGTAGTTTGGAATGCCACGTAGGCTGTTTTTATCCTTATAATGGAATGCGTGATCGGCAAGAAATCCATGCAGGCAAAGCCGCGAGCAACAGCTAGTCTATTTATATAAAAGGCTTTGTCTCGAGATCGATATCAAAACACAGTCGAAATTTCTTAAGATGAAATTAAAGAAGTTGGGACAGTAGTTTATTGTTTGTGACTAACAAATTCACTCAGAGCGGATTTTCGAAATTCATCCTTTAAGGGGATGAAACAAGGTAACAAAATATGTACCAAAAAAAATTCAAAAGTTTGGCAATAGTTGTTCAAATTCAGCACATGTACTCCTCAATAAAAATAAATGTAAATGTGCTTCAAGATTATCTACCCTTAAAATCTACCCTTAAAACTGTTTAATAAGGGATGAAAGTTTGGTAGAAAGACATTGGTGAAATGGCTCATAAATGCTAAACACTAAAAATATTTTTAAAAAACTTTTACGTTAAAGAGGGTTTTAAGCAATAAGAGGAGTTATGTAGCAGAAGCTAGTACGTACTGACATGCTTTTAGCTTCTAAATCACTTTTTTTTTGATTTTGTGTTGTAGTCACTTTCATAATTAACTCCAATCAAAATTCCAAATTGCTTGCTGTTCTAAGAGGCATAGTATTCGCGTACATTTCACTTTATAGTTTTATGTCCCACGTAAGATGTGGTAAGCCTGTTGCCGTTTTGAAATGGACAGGCGCAGGTTGTAACGACCAGCAGTTGAAATTTTAAACCACCTAAAAGACCTTTAACTTGGCTTAACAATTGCTATTTTACTGACAACCGTTTTTAATTTGGAAGTTTCCTTCTCTACGCAATGCATTCTCGAGTCTCGAGAGTCTGGGAGTCTCTATTATCGTAGCTTTTGAAACGCCAAATACCTACCACACTATCATATCATAATCATAATAAAGCTCTTTCAACTAATAGACTCCAATCTCAGAGAAGTAATTGCTACGAAAATGATCTAGACGTTATTACTTCGCGGGCTGTTGGTTTACGAGCGTCTTTGACGAGTTAATTATAAATTTTATTGGACATCTTAACCCGGCGTTTGTTAATAGTTAATTATTACGTTTGAACTGGATATTAAGACATTTCTGAGGAGATTTGATTTATAAAAATACTTGGAATGTATTTAGGTATTTGATTTTAATATTATATCTGTTTTTGTTTAAACACCTATAATTCTGATCTGATAAATATACCCTTATATTCAGTGGCGAAAAAATTAAATTCTATTCTTCAGGAACCATTAATCAAATTGTCGTTAGTCTTAATCATAGAGCAGCACGCTCTATGACGGTTATCGAGATAGGAGGCGCCATACTGAAACTTTCTCCTCTGTCAAAGCGGGCACCAAAAGGTATAATTATGTAATATAATACCTATATGTGTGAGACTAAAATTATGAGTGCATGTTTTCATGGTTTTGTGTAAGTTCCATAGTAACAACTTTTGTAGTGGTGTATTTGAATACAATTTGCGAGATTTAGTCAATTTTTTGGCGAGTGTGGCACCTCTGGTGTTGCAAACGTTCATAGGCTGCGGTGACCACCGGTCCTTCTGGTGGGCCGTATGCTTGTCTGCCACCTTAGTGGTATAAAAAAAAAAAAAAAAAAAAAAATTCCCCCCGCAACATGACAGACAGACATGCATAAGGCAAACATGCTACGTCTACTCCCCTTGTACTAGTCGCGTTGCTCTATGGTCTTAGTTAACCTTTAATTTTGGAACTGGATCATAACAAAATTCTCAAAATTGTGTTTACCAAAATGGTTATGCCCTCCACTCTTGCAAATTATATGCCCTCAAACAACCTACATACAATACGTTTTAAGTAAATCAATTTGTGTAAACGGTTCTTCATTGTCTACATAAAATACGTCACTAAGAAAACACAGGTAAAACCAAGCTACAGCGAGCAAGTAATTAAAAAAAATATTTGACCTACCTACCTACGTCTAAGTAAATAACTCCACGGCGGACGTTGCATTCTTTTATTAAAAGCTGGCAGAGTGCGAGTCGGATTCGCGCGTGGAGGGTTTCGTACCAATAAATAACAAAGACATCAGTCACGTTTGTTGTATGTACATATACACCCTTAATTTTTTATTTGTTTTAGTATTTGTTATCATAGCGGCAACAGAAAAACATATGTGAAGCGGGAACGGAAACTATACGTCTCTGAATATTTCAGCTCTCTAGCTATCATCTATACTAATAATATTATAAAGAGGAACGATTTGATTGTTTGTTTGTTTGTATCAAATAGGTTCCAAAACTACTGGGCCGATTTGAACAGTTCTTTCACTGTTGGGAAGTACACTTATCCCCGGGTGACATAGGTTACATTTATTCCCGTATTTCTACGGGAATGGGAGTTACGCGGGTCATACCGCGTGACGTCCGCTAGTCGTTCATAAAATACACCCTGATGACAGATAGACAGCGAAGTGTCAGTTAAAGGGTTCCGTTTTTACCTTATGGGTATGGACCCCTAAAAAGGCCTTTGTAATTAAGGATTACACCCGTTCATATTTATAGTAGATATTATCTACAGCCGCAGATAAAGATATCTCAGAATGCAGTTTTAAAGTTATTCTTGGGTTTATTGGTAAAGGATGTGGAATAATATAACGGCTTTGTGAAACATCTGGTAGTGTTTAATGTCGAGATTTTCCGTGAACTTTTACAACGGTATCGCTACTAAAGGTGAGAGTTTTATTAGAGTGTACCGTATGTACGGGGAAATAAATCGTTGAACGTGTTAAACTAAGACTAACGACAATTTGACTCGAGGTATCTTGGCAAAATGCTTACGAGAACATGATAAAAATAAAACTGTGTAAGTTCTAGTTGAACTCGCGTACGGAGTTCTGTACCATAAATCTGTATATACTCGTATTCAAGTTTGTTGTACAGGAGCCCTTTTAAATATTTATGCAACAAAAATAAATCATCTGTGAAATATCAATTGCCTAGCTATCACGGTTCCTGAGATACTTACAGCCTAATGACGAACAAACAGACAGGCGGACGGAGGAGCTTCAGGAATAAGTTGCCGTTTTTACTAGTATTTAAAAACATGCTTATAGAGAACTAGCGGACGTCACGCGGTTTTACACGCGTAGCTCCTGTTCCCGTAGGAATACGGAACTAAAATATAGCATTATGTCACCTGAGGTTAGTGCTGCTTCCCAACAGTGAAAGATTTTTCAAATCAGTTCAGTAGTTTCGGAGCATATTTGATGCAAACAAACAATCAAATCTGTTCTCTTCATATTATTAGTATAGTACCTCGGTATTCCCAAAACAAACATTTGCGGGTAACTCAAATATTAGTTTTCACTCATAATTCGAGCCTCGAGATAGAACAGTTTTCATTTCGTCGAATAATTTAATTTGCCAACGTGAATTGCGTATTCGTACTTAGCAAAATGATAGTGCAAAATAGAACAAGGCCATCTTCTGAGACATGACACTTACAAATAGGTTTTCGGATACGAAACGTCCTTGAATTTTATTAAGATTCCAGCGGACGACACGCAGTTACACCCGCGTGACTCCCGTTCCCGTGGGAATATGAGAATTAAATATATCCACAGAGTGAATGTAGCTTTCCAATGGTGAAAGAATTTTTGAAATCGGCGCAGTAGTTTTTGAGTCTATTCATTACAAACATGCACAAACACAAAAATATAAATTTTTCCTCTTTATAATAAACTAGCTGACCCGCGCAACTTCGTTAGCGTCACATAAGAGAGAGAGTAAATCACCCGTTCCCGTCACATTTACTCTGAGTGACCAAAAAAAGCGCATAAAAAAGTGGACTGAAACGAGATAAAAAGTATCCTATGTCCGTCTACTGGTTCTAAGCTACCTTCGCACCAATTTTAAAACAAATAGTGTAGGTACCTAACACGACTTTCTTTTATTACAATAAATTAGTGTAGATTGAAAGCTACGTTTTTTAGGGTTACATAGTTGATTTTGATTTTTAATATTCCTAATCAAATTGCATGCGTATATTTGATTTGCATACAATTCGATAAGGCACTTACCGTTAAAATCTTTATCATTCAATCACGTCTACTTTCCAAGTTGGAAGAGGCGAGTTACAAATCAAATCGCAATGTACGTGTAACAAAATAACTGTGGCTGCTACCTTTTTTTTTTCCTTATTTTATACCTATTTAACTCTCTAAAATAATACTGCCGCCTGATGGAAAGCCGTAATGACACTGGGGACCACTGTTACAGTCTATATGATAAGACTATAGATAGTGGTTCTCAAGTCGGCGACCCTATGATATGCCTCTTCACGCTCCGCTTGAAGAACCCAGGATTGTAAGAGAAGGAAAACACGTGTGCTAGCAGGTCGTTTATTTCTTATTTTTGGGCTTTCTCGGTTTGAGAGTATGCCAAAGTCGAGTAATAATTATGAATCTTTTTCATGTTAAGATTCTTGTAAACAGCAGCGTTCATGCATGTCCAGGAATGGATTAAGTTCTACTCCAGTAAAGCGATATGATCTTACTGAGGTTATCTGTAGATTTGTCGACAAGCAAGAAAGTCGTGTATTAGGTTGTTGTATAACATTCCAACACTTGTGCACATTGTCGAACCGTTTATGTTTAAGAATCCACCATAATTACACAAAAATACCACAGAACACAGTAGCTTTAAGATACGAGAAAGTAGAAAAATTATACAGCGGAGTGGCGTCCGCTTCTCTTTGAATTTGGTGCCAAACTCCCAGCCTGCCAACTTAGTGGTATGTAAACAAAACCCCCACAGAACATAACACAAAAATATAAATTTGAAACTGTGGATCCACAAAAAGCGTGTGTACATTTATGTTAGTTTAAAACAATTGGTAGAGTATGTTACAATCATGTACTTACTGTGGTATTTTTATACAAAAGGGCCTTTTGGATTCACATAATCGTGAAACAAATTTTTCTGCAGGGTACTACTTGTACTGTGTGTAATATACAAGGTTGAATGAAGGGCAAACAAAACTTTTTATTGAGCCGACATTTTTATATCCCCTGAAATGACGCACATAAAGAAAACTTTAGTTCTTGTATTCTTCGTAAATGAGTACTTAAATGAAGGTTATTTGTTAGGTTACTCTTATAATATGATGGGTTATTTAAGAAATTGAAATTCAAATATTAAATTAAATTTATTATTTAAGACATTAAAATATAGGTTTATTTTATTAGTACTAATAAAATAAAGTAGTGTATCATCAGATTTTTTTTTAATTAAGTAACGTCGAGTGTAGTACTTGTATTTATTTCCCGGGTACTAGTGGGATACATCAGTGCCAATTGTACCATCAATGGTACTGACTAATGGTACAGGTACTGAGTAATGGTAACATGCAGACCCGGTTCGGTTCGTTACAACTTTAAAATCTGGTTGAATTCAATGCCCGTAAAACTTTCAGCTAAAATCTAATATTAAACGATATGGCGAGAAAATATTTCGCAGATTTATCTAAAGGAGTGAGCAGTATGGATATGCTTACTCCTTTATGTAACTCTTCTTTTGTTTATTATTTACACGCTAGCCAGGCGCAACGTAGAACAATATCTTACTGCTCTGCATAATACGGAATCAACAATTTGTGGAGCTCATCAACTGAATCTAAATTACTCTTTTTCGATTTTTAGTAGTCAGA
The DNA here is from genome assembly GCA_933228765.1 of Miltochrista miniata. Lineage (NCBI taxonomy): Eukaryota > Metazoa > Arthropoda > Insecta > Lepidoptera > Erebidae > Miltochrista > Miltochrista miniata. The sequence goes on along the minus strand of OW121760.1, from coordinate 21,565,800 downwards.
TACTTTGAACTGCCTGCCACCCCACGTGAGTCTCTCCTCTTACAACCTCCAAGAGCTCAAGAGAGCGAAAAAGACATATTGTTACAACCGTAATCTATCATTTTACATCATGACTATCCATCAGTGGAGCGCTGTCATTTGGAATAACCAAATATGTACCTATATAAAAAGGTCGGACTAATAATAGATAATATATAAAATCGTGGACGAAACGAAATGAGATGACTTTCAAGGTTGTATAATATCTGGCATGAAATGAAATTCGGATCTCGGCAAACACTCTAATGTCGATAAACAAAGTGTTAAGTATAAAACTTTGAAACAAGGGCAGTAACAACTTGGGGACCGCAAACTTTACATCAAGTTGTAATAGTTATGAGTACTTTGACAAGTACCGTCTAAATATAAAGCCTTTAGGTAGTAAAAGTTTTGCTACGCTACAATGTTAAGGTAGTATAGCTTACAAAAGAATTCAATGGCAGTACAGCCAAAATGTTGGCATCATATTATAGCTAAGAACTTATTCTCAAGCTATCAAAATCCAGACTTTATAGTCTCTTTATCTAGTGAAATCGGGCGTTACATAGCGGAAATCCATCGTAGAACGATAATAAAGGGAGGGATGGTGAGGGAATCTGTTCCGGCGGGGAAGCGATGAAATAAAAAATTCACATTCAAAATGATGTAATGATATAATTTGTCATGCGATAGATGGACGAACAAATCGCCTCTTTGCTTCAATAACGTGGTATATCCGAAAAGTCGATATTTTTTTTATTTGATAATTAAAACCGCCGTGTTTGATTTTATTTTCTCAAAAAACGTGGTGTATTTTACACTTAACATACCTAATCTGTGAGTAAAAGAGATAGCGCCACTGTGTCAGATCGCAATATCACGTTGTCTCTTTATGCAGAGAGTTTTGTTGCAAAAACGAAACATAACAGTAGCCACTACGCAATTGCAGAGGAATGTGCTCTCGAATTTCTGCAAAAACGTGACATAACGATGATACCAAGCTTTGGTTGCAAAGGTAAGGTTCAATTTAATTATGCTTTTTAGTTTTACAATGTGATCTATAATTTTCACACTGATGTTGAAAAATAGTGCGGAATGTGATTGTTATTATTATGTATATGTCACACTCCTGTCGAAAGAATGTGAGTTTTGTTTTGTGTTAACTTAAGATGTAACATTGTAGGTGATGAAATTTTTTCTAATACAAAATTTAAGCTGTAGATAATTGTTAATGTCCCGTTTTTGAACGAACAAAAATGTATTTATTTTGTAATATTCCCAAATGATACGTTGTACATACTAAAACTAATAGCAATTTTTACCAAATTTTGCAGATGGACTCTAGATATAATATAAAGAACTTGGCAAACTTGCAATAGCGACAGATAATGCGAATATTCTTGAATCAGATACAAGTGCGGGTAAATATTTGAGTGTACCTATTACCATATTATCTTAGTTATTAAACTAGAGGAACTACTTAGTTTTGCTAAGAACTACCGCGCGTCTAACTTAAATATTAGTTCTATCTTACAGTCTATAAATAATGCACAAAAATGTAGGGAATAAGTTTGGATATCAGTTCATTTGTAACACTGTTAAATTTAGGATTATAATTTTGACCCTACTCAATAATTTTACTTGCATTTCAATTAATATAGGTATTTAAATTAGACGTATTCCATTCATTTGTCTTAAGTCAATTGAGCGGTATCATTGGAAGACACTTGACTACGATAAGTGGGCGGAACTCATCTATGTGCTACGGTAATTTATGAGGTATTCTTGATGTAAACATAGTGAGCTGTCAAAATTATCATCCTAAATGTAATAGAGTGTTTATTTAATTTAATTTTTATCCGATTCCCGAGAAAGGGGATTGGTCCAATCCTGCCAACTATCGTCCCACAGCGCCGTCACCACAATTGTCTGTAAAATATTTGAGCTGATAATCAACAAAAAACTCGTGTGTTACCTCGAGAATCACTCGCTACTCTATGATCCACAATACCGCTTTAGGCTAAAACGATCTACGGGTGACGTCCTGGCGTGCGTAGGCAGTAGGAGGGAGGCACGGAGAGGCACGGCGAGTCGTTGGCAATAGTTCTCGATATCGCGAAAGCCTTCGGTGGACTATGGCATGCGCGGCCACTTTCGAAGATTTTATATATTTCGAAGCTGAATATGGACTGGCGCATCTGGATGGACAGCTTTCTGCACGTATGAGAGATACGGGTCCACTGTGACGGCTAGACTTTCTGTTTTATGTAGGTTAATGTCGGGTACCACAGGGATATTGACCCCAAACCTCTTTCTTCTGGTCGGTTTTTTCAGGAGGATACATTACTATGCAGACGATAGCACCCTGCACGGAAGTTACTCGACCCGTCCAGCGGCCGGGAGAACCAACGGTGAGGAGAAGAGATGGCAACTTGTGGCTGATCTCGACGGGGACCTGGACCGCATTTCCCTATGGGGATCCGAAAACCTGGTCGAGTTTCATGCCCGTAAAACACTGGCGTGTGCGTTTACAGCTCAAAATCCCCTTTTCTACCTTTACTTTCATCAGAATACGACGATTTCTCTTGCGGACAATCTGGGCATCCTTGGCATTAACGTCCGGCACGAGCTCAATCACAAGAGTTAGAATTTTCACTTGAACTGAGCGGAATAGCGGTTTCAAAAAATATGCTGATTAGACTGATTTATTAATATCTACGTCAAACAATACCAAGACTGTTTATGTTTGTTTTTAAGATAATAATAATTATAAGTCAAATTGTAATTCTAATATAAAGCACAGTGATGTTACCACTTTATAGTTGATTTATTTTGATTTGATTAGTTTTTTTGTATCCTTGTTTTGACTACTGAAGTCTTGCTGTATATTTTTTTATTATTGTGTTGCGTTGTTGGAAATACCAATACTTAAGTGTTATTGTTGTCTGTCAAATATTTTAAACACTATTGAATAGTCATGTTCTGCCTATTAATTTACTGTTATATGATGAGAATAATTAAAATAATAATGCTGCACAATTATTGTCGAAGTCTGATTGTTTTTTTTTATATTTGGTCGTCATGTTGACTACACCCTGCCTGATGGATATTATATTAAAAGGATACCTGTTTTATATCTTGTGATTCTCTTTAAGTGAAAAATACAAATTGTGGTTATTTGCAGTATTAAATTTATTTTTGCCATAGAAATTATAATATGTGCGGTTGCAGTTACTCTTTTCCTAATAAAAAATATTTATAAATCTTAAAGTTTTCGTTTAAACAATGTTTATTTATGACGTAACTCAGTGTCATAACAACTGTAATATTATCTACAACGCGACAACTTAGGTTGTAACGCTTGTATTACAGATTATTTTCAAGAATAACGTGATATATATTACCCTTTTTTCAAATTGAAGCCAATTTCTGGTTAAATGTTCAAATTGACAAGGTTTTTAAAACTTTTCAGACAGTTTATTAGTTATGCCAAATAATAAAACAAGGATCGACAGTAAAAAAATTCTTTGTTTCTCGAAAATTGTATTTTTTAAGTAAAAAAATCGCTCTCCTGTAAAATTACAGTTTTCACGATAACACATAATTGAAGCAAAGAGGCGAAATGTGGCGAAGGAATCAGCGCTTCTCTTTATAATCTGGTCACAAAATTTTGAGTGGAAATATTTTTTTGGATGATATGTACAGTCACCTTGTTTTAATTTACATAAATTGAAACCCTGCTTCTTGGAAATTCTTAATCTTCTTGGAAACGACGAAGCCCGCTATTAACAGAACAAACCCATTGACTCCCTTTCACAGATTCCCTTTCTTTTCAAAATCGTAACGAGATTTTATTTTGAAGGCAAACCAGTCAAGTTTTTCTATAAAGACCCGCACATTACGATTCTTTTTCGACATACTTACCTACCTACTTAATTTTTCTAAAGATGAATATCATCAAATCTAAGTTAAACTTTGTTATACGATTCGACTATCACTGAGAGAAACCCTGGTGACAGACAGTGACGTCACAATAACAATTAGTCCTGGTTATAATCTTTTACTACTGAACTCTGAAAACGACCCGGTAACATGAAGAATAGATCGATTTTATCTCCAATTAAATTTCGTGACAATCTGTAGATAATGAATTGATAGGCTCTAATGAATCCGATTTTGAACTTTTTGTGAAAATGAAATTGCGTAAACGTAACAAATCATTACGCTTCTGAACTTGAAAATAGCGATTAAAGATAAAAATATACAGATTGAAACGTACAATTGGTAGAGATAAAATGAGTAAAGTAAATAGATTGATTGAAAATCGTTGTATCGGAGCGGCTCGATTGACGGCTTTGAAAGTCAGCAGGCCTTTGGGATATCTGAAAAAGAGGAGCTCACTAACAAGTGGAGCTTTCGAATCGAAAGTGCCTCTTACACCGGTAAACTACTTTGGAAAGGGGCCGCTAATGACTGAGTTATTCTGGTGCGTTTTCTGTTTTTTAAGTGTTAGAAAAGGAATGGGCTAGGACTCTTAGTAAATTTTTAATAGATTTCAGAATTGTGGCGTCAGAAAAATTTAAAAATAGAAATATGGTTTTATAATAAAGTAAGGAAAATACTCGTATCGTATCCACACATAGGCTTCTTTTTATCCCGGTGGTTAGTTTCAATGGAAAGTGGGAATACGGACCGATTTCACGCGGGCCCAAAATAGTGTACTGTTTAGTACTATAAAGTAGCCTTGTAATCGAATTTTATAAGCAAACAAAAAATCATGGCTCGGAAATCTGTTTTTGACTAAATAACCAGATCCGAATCTCTTGTGCCAATTATACAGACGTAACTCAAAGCTTACAACACCGACGTTTTTGCGTTGAGGGTTGAAAAGGAAGCCAAGAGGAAATGGAAATAATACAGAATGAATATTCAATGCAATTGTAATGAGACCACAATTTTTTTTTTTTTTTTTTTTTTTTTTAACGTGAGGGAAAATCCTCGTAGGATGCTATGCCGGACTCTTACCGACTAAAAAACCTCACGTAACGCCCAACAGCCTATGGTTGAGAGCCCCGGGTAAGCCCTCAGGAAGGATGTCCCGTGACTCCCAACAGACCTACGGCCGCCAATGCGGCCTCGCCCAGGGGGTGGTTCGGGTGCAATCCCGCGTCTATGGGGGGTTTCGGGTGTGACCCCGCTTCTAAGGGGGGGCGTGCGTAAGTGCTCACGTCACGCTGCCGTCATGGGCCTGCTTCTGTAAGGACGGTGAGCGGCCCTCCCACCGTCCTCAGACCCCCGGTCATGGAGGCCGATAGTCCTCGGCGAAGACACGTCGGCGGCGCCCGGGGCGCCGACTGCGGAACTCGGGTGGGAGAGTTCTCTCCCGCACCCGGCCCGCCGCCTCCTTCGCGAGCATGACCTGCTCGCAGAACGAGGCGGCGCAGTCCCACTTACTCCCGCTGGAGAGCATGGCTCGCACCATGGCCTCAAGCGAGAGGGTGTCCACGCCCAGACCCACTACGAGGACCTGTCGCTGTTGTGCCCACGCCGTGCACTCCACCAGCGTGTGGAGCGCCGTGTCATCGCTGCGGTCCTCGCAGTGCTGACATTCGGCCGTGGTTTCCCGGTGTTTTCGCCACAGATACCTACCGAAGCTACCGTGCCCGGCAAGCATCTGTGTCAACCGGTAGGAGAGAGCACCGTGTCTTCTCTCCAGCCACTCGTCCATGACCGGTCTGACGGCCGCGATTGTGGCGAATCCCCCCTTTGGTTGCTCAAGTCGCATCTTCCATGTCTCCAGGGTCTCCTGGTGGAGCAGGGTCCGCTGGGCCTCGATTTCTCGAGACGCAGGCCTTTGGCCCCGCTCCAGCGCCTCCTTGCGCCATCTGAACAGTGACGCAAGGGCTCTCGCTTCCAGGTCCCATGGAGGGGTCCCGGCTAGGAGACATGCCGCCTCACCGGAGATCGTGCGGTATCCTCTTATCACCCTGACGGCCATCACTCTCTGCGGGCTCATCAGTCTAGCCTCATTGCTGGCCGTCAGGGTCTCCGCCCATACGGGAGCCCCGTACAGGGCCATGCTTCGCACGATCCCAAGGTACAGCCTCCTGTAGGGAGCGTTGGGTCCCCTGATGTTGGGCATCAGCCGCGCGAGTGCGGCCGATGCTCCCCTCAGTTTTGGGACCAAACTTCGGAAATGGTGTCCGAAGTTCCACCGGCCATCGAGTACGAGCCCCAGATACTTCATCGAGGGCTCGATGCCGATGCTGACGCCCCCCACCTGTAGGCTGGATCCCGCAGGTGGCCCCATCCGAGGTCCGTGGAAGCACAGAGCCTCGGATTTGTGAAGGGCGACCTCAAGACCCAGCCGCCGAATCCGACCCACGACCTGAGCAACCCCTGCCGTGGCCTTAAGTGCTGCGGCACGGTGCGTTGCTCCCCGCGCCGTAACGAGGGTGTCGTCGGCGTAACATGTTACGCCGACCCCTCTGAGCAACGGACCACGCAGCACCCAGTCGTAACCGATGTTCCACAGGAGCGGCCCTAAAACCGATCCCTGTGGAACACCGCACGACACATCTCGCCGACCCGGCCCTAGCCAGCTCGGGTAAGTTATGGCTCTCTCGGATAGATAAGCCCCGACAATTCGACGGAGGTAGGGAGGCACTCCATGATAGATAAGCGCCTCCCTGACGCAGCTCCAGGGCAAGGTGTTGAATGCGTTGGCGATGTCGAGAGACACCGCCACCACCACCTCACCCTGTGAGACTGCTTCCTCCGTCAGGCCTCTAATGCGCATGATCGCGTCCACGGTGGAGCGTCCCTGACGGAAGCCAAACTGGCTATCCGCCAGATCAGGCCCCACGCGTGTGAGGTGCCCGACGAGGCGTTGGGCAATAATGCGCTCAAAGAGCTTGCACACCTCGTCGAGCAACACGATCGGCCGGTACCCTGATGGGGAATTTGCCGGCCGCCCCGCCTTTCGAATCAAGACCAGTTTCCCTGTCTTCCAGACCTTGGGAAACTGGCCTTTCTCGAGGCATGCGCTAAAGAGCCCAATTAGTCGAGGCCCAAGCTCTTCGAGAGCCAGGACCCACGCTCGGCCTGGAATGCCGTCGGGTCCAGGGGCGGTGTTTCTGCGGGATTTAAGCCGCAGTACAGCCGCCCCTAACTCACCCTCGGTGACTACGGGCACGTCGTTCTCGCTGCCTTCCGCGTTGGGCGCCTGAGACGGAGCCATGCGCGGAGAAATATGTTCCTCCGCTCTCGACGGGAACAAGGAGTCCAGGACCTCCTCCAACCGCTCCGGCTGGAGACTCTGAGTCAGTGGGGGCGCCTTAGGGCGTAATTTGCCCCTTACCATAAGGTACGGGCGCCCCCACGGGTTCCGCTCCAGAGTCTCCATCAGCTCATCGCGGCCCAGCTTTTTGGACCGCTTGATGGCCGTCTAGAGGGCCCTCTTGGCCTCCTTGTACCCATCGTAGAGCTCCGTCTCTCGGGCTGCCGCATCGTCTGGGCGGCGACGCCTCCGGCGGAACCTGGTGTACCGGCGGCGCGCGGTAACGCACTCCGCGCGCAACTGCGCGATTTCCGGCGTCCACCAGTACACCTGTTTCCTCGCCGGTCTGGGCCTAGCCCTGGGCATCGCCGCATCGCAGATGTGCGACATGGCTCTCCCGAACCACTCCACCTCGGTATCAACATCGGCAGGCCTGTCCGCTGACGGAATCCAGGCCTGCACGATGGCCGCCTCCAGGAGAGCCTCCCGATCAAGGCGATGAAGTGCCCAACGCGGTTCCGGGGAATTCGCAATTGCTGGCGGCAGGTTTGGTGGAGGGGAGACGTCGAACCGAATATATCGGTGATCTGACAACGTCTCCTCCTCCTCCACCACGCGCCATCCCTGGACACGGCGGGCGAGCTCAGGGGTCGCAAACGAGACGTCTATGACCGAGCTGAGCCCCCGCCGCGCCCAGGTTGCGACATTCCCCCGGTTCAGGATGACTAGGCCACGTGTTGTGACCCAGTCCTCCAGTTTCCTCCCCCTGTCTCTGGTTTCCCGGGAGCCCCAAGCCTGCGACCAGGCATTGAAGTCTCCCAGGACCAGGACAGGGCGAGGCCGGCATGCAGCGAGGACGACGTCCAGCTCAGGGAGCCATAGCTCGAACTGATGCTGGTCGAGGCTCGGCGAGATGTAAACGGCCACAACAGCCACACCCTCGTATTCCGCCGCGATGAGACCACAAATTTCAACGAAAATATCCTATTCTTTTTTAAAATTCTTTTGTGGAATAGGCCTTCAGTCTATTCTTTCTTCAACATTTGTTCTGAAACTGAGTATAATGATTGACCTCCACCGGTTTTTTATGAAGCGACAATAATTAATTCGGCCAATTACTCACAATTTTTTTTTATTGATTCTGTGCTATCTGAGTTCGAGGCTTGTTAAGAATATTTTTATAGCTTCGTTCGGAAATAAAACAAATCATATATAGTAGGAATATAAATTGTCGCCCATTTCAGAACTAACCAAAATGTAGGATGCTCAACACTGTAGTCGTTTACATAACAAGTAGTAAGTATCGAAGTACCACATTAATACTGTACATTGATAACACTTGGTGGAACTTGCTGCACATGTATATTGTACTACTGAAATATCTTACTTATTGACACAAGATACTTGTAGTATTAAAATATATTTCCAAAAATATACCTGACCAGCACACGTCACGCGGTTTCGTCCGCGTAGTACCGTTCCTGTGGGAGTACGGGAATAAAACATAGCCTATGTTACCCGGGGATTTGACTGCCTCTGTGGCGTAGTCGGTAGTGATACCGCCTGTGGCGCTGAAGGTCCTGGGTTCGTTTCCCGGGTCGGTCCAAATATTTGTGTGATCCACAAATATTTGTTTCGGAGTGATGAGGTAATGATACTCCAAAGATCCTTTACATGGCCATTTATTCTTCTGCTCTTCGTATAATAGATACTACTCCTATATTTCCACTTAATGGTATGATAAGATAAATAACAATCCAATGATTGTAGATTCGTTACATTTTTATTTTCACAATTTATCTAATACTTGCACAACATAGCCTATACTAACTATTAATTAATACAAATATTCTACTTTAACTAATTAGCACTTTACTGAACTCGATTACTACTTAAAACTGAATGGTTTTAGAAAAATCACAACAGGAGTTTGGGTGAAGGATGAAGGAGTTTGGGTAGAAATATGCAACGCATTCTACACACAAAAAATTCGGAGGTCCAACAATTCGTGTACTTAGGCACTGAGTGAAAAACATATTTATACACTAGCTGATGCTCGCGGCTTCGCCCTCGTGAAATTTGGTTCCCGTTCCCGCTTCCTATGGGAACATATTCCCGGGATAAAAAGTAGCCTAAATGTTGTTCCAGACTCTGGTACTAATATTTAGGCCGATCCGTTCAGTCATTAGAGCGTGATTGAGTAAAAAACATCTTCACAAACTTTCACATCAATCAATACATATAATAAAATCGTAACAGGTCGCTGTCTGTACATGGAAGATAAATAAGAAAAAATATTATAGGGGGGCTTTATGAACGCAATAGAACCCAAAACAATGATTTTTAGAATTTTTGTCTGTTTGTCTGTATGTCTGTATATCTGTTTGTCTGTACGGTTGTGCACGCTAATCTAAGTAACCGCTCAACCGATTGCAATGCGGTTTTTTTTATTGTGTTGAGGTTTACTCCAGTTAACATTTAGCGTTTGTTTTATGTAAATCGGTTTAGAAATAAAAGAGTTATAACACTTTTAAGAATCAGATATTTTGAAAATTTTAATTATAGGGGTTTCTTTGAATGTGAGTGAACCTAAACTGGCGTGTTGGCTTAATCATAAAAGAGCTTAATGATTAAGACTATTTTTAAACAATTCAGTCCGCGCCGAAGGCGTGGACTGAATTGTTTTAAAATAGAACTTAATCATTAAGCTCTTTTATGATTAAGCAAACAGGGCAGTTTCAGACGCTGCTTGATGACTCTGATGAAGAAATACCTTTCCTTTCATACACCTTATGTGACGTAAACGAAGTTGCGGGTTTAGCTAGTTTATAATATTAGTAGGATTTCTAATTACACACGTATACATGGAAATCACCCAAACTCCGAAACAAACATTTGTGGATCACACAAATATTTGGACCGACCCTGAATCGAACTCAGGCCCTCAGCACAGCAGTTGGCTACACTACCGATTGCGCCACCGAGGCACTCATTAACTACTCCTCTTGTCTTTTATCGACAATTCCAAAACCGGCACGTTATCGTTCCTACATGTTACATCCGAATCCTACTTCTTACTAATATTATAAATGCGAAAGTTTGTGAGTGTGGATTTGTGGATGTTTGTTACTCTTTCACGCTCTAACGGCTGAACGGATCTGGCTGAATTCGGTACAGGGGTAGATAAGTCTGGAATAACACATAGGCTACTTTTTATCCCGGGAATAAGTTCCCACGGGAAGCTTGAACGAGAACATTTTTCACGCGGGCGAAGATGCGGGTGTTGGGTATGCTTATATATAGGTAAGTTACTTGGTTGACCGTACTGTTCATATGGCAACACGTTAGAAGGAACCATTATTTATTGTTCGGTAAACATTTTATTATTTTGTGGTTGGTACTATTGGCAGTACTTTGTAACAATTTAGTCAACATGCAAAATATAAGTTCCGTTTCAAAAGAGTTTTTGAGAAACCGTATAGTATTAATTATTAATATTGTTTCATAGCATATAGATATTTAATTGTAGAACAATTATATAATAACTACGATCAGGTTCAGTAATCTTAGTTTGGGATTTATTTGATTAAATGATTTGAGTGTTGTCATGTTCCGGTAAATTGTCAGTAGTCATAACATGGAATAATTTATGTTAAATGTAATAATTGAATAGATACTATAATGTTTCACATTTACAATTAGGTTAATTAATTATTTTAGACGATACCTACTTTGTTTGTATATTTCATAGTATCATTTAAATTAATATAATACAATAGGTATTCAGTTTAGATTTGACACTTGTGAACAGTGTAATGCTGTTTAGGCGCCAAAATATAGGACAGAGGCACAATGTTAGACAGAACAGCTCAGTCGCTGAGCAGCCGTCTTAAGGGTACGTTTCTCATTAATAACTTATGTAATTTATCTGATATCTGATCTGATGTGATGTGTAATATATGTGTTGAAATTAGCAGAGGTCTATGTCTAACATTGCTGGATTGCCATAGATCGATTTGATTGATTGTATTCAAGGTTATTTATACTGCCCATGGCTTAGTTTAAGAGATAATGTATAAGTACTATTCTGCTGAGCTATTTGTAAAGATATGACCCGTGTTGCTAGATTATAGTAGAAATAGATGTATAGCAATACTTGTAAAGAATGTGACTTTAAAAAGAGTGGCCGTGAGTTTTATTGCCAGGTTCTTTCTCACAGGTTCTACCTATTGCGAATCTGGCGGTAAATGTAGAATCGGAAATCTTGACGAGAATAAAGATACTTTTATCTCATATTCATTTCTTTTCATTTCATAACTTGTTAGCTAATACCCTCCTTACAGAATATGCTTCTGGCTATCCCTTCGGGGATAAAAGGCGTGACCGTATGTATTGATATACCTACTCTCTACGAGACGAATCTAACATCAGAAGTGGGATTGATTCCACCTTTGCTAATACATTGATTACAAGTTTCAGAATCGACGGACTTTGCTGCTGCCTCGGGACGTTCGCTGCTCTGATGACGACAACGTGGTATTCTCGATCTTCGATCCGGCAATCGGTGGCAACAGTGTTTCAGAATCGACTGTTTTGCTGCTGCCTCGGGACGTTCGCTGCTCTGATGGCGAACGTGGTATTCTTGATCTTCGACCCGGCAATCGGTGGCAACAGTGGTATGATGTGTTTTTTTGTGATCATGTGTGAATTTTATATACTGTGCAAGTTATACCAGTGAAGTTTTTTGATAAAATGTAGATATACCTACCTATATTTTAAGCTTGGAATGAGTAGGTATAGTTTATAATGTTGCTGCTGGATTATGTCAGCTTTATTACCTACACTATTTAAACATGTAACTGCTTAGGTAGGTACACTTATAACTTAGAGATTGAGAGAACGAGGAAGTAATTTCTTTTTTCTTCTTTCTTTCAATATGTACCTAATACGTTACCTAATGGCATCATATTCATGATCTCCGTTTTATTTTGAAGGCCTACCTAGGTACCCGAAAATTGAAACATTCTCGAAATTAGCCACATGGCGCATTTAGGCAAGACGAAGCTTGGCGCGTTAAACCTCTCAGGATATCTCCTGAGAGTTTGATATTATCCCATTACTGTTTGGGACTCTCATCTGACGCCGTAATCTAGTAGTAAAACAAAAGAATTTCGCAGTAGTCAAATTTGTACTTTACGACTACACCAAGAAGTACCTACGAACAAGTAGAACGTTGCCTATCCACTCCACTGTACGTCCACGTAACTCATATTCTTAGTACCTTGCGTAATGAAATGTCAGATTGGCCGAACGTTCTGTAGAAGGTTCAAAAATCATTGACACGATTAAACAGAATTACACTTTTCTCTTCCTTGCATTATTCGTTGAGGTAGAACTGTGGCTATTCCATATAAACTCATCATTACTATCGGCATCTATTTCCAGAACTACCAATAACATGTAGTATATTAGACTAATGATTTATAAACTTAGAGGTCAATGTACAGAGTATTAAATAGATAAGTACCTACTAGCGGACATCAAGAAGTTGAATCCGCGTCGTTCCGTTCCCGTGGGAATACAGGAATAAAATGTAGCCTATGTTTGTACCTACTCGCTGTTTCTTTTATTGGTGAAAGACTTAAAAAAAATCGGTTCATTAGTTTCAGAATCTATTTACTTAATGCAAACAAAAACATTTTTTTTTCCATTGGGTAATATGATTAGATACTAAACGCTTGTCTACGTTAACGGGAATTCGTAAGTCGTATCACCACCAAGTACACAACACAAACATAACTACGCACTGTTTCTTCATACCATTATTTTCTCTTACGATAGTTCTCGGATCTAATTGGCGTCAATAAGATAGTTTTTTTTTCCGAGTTTATTTTAAATACCAACTAGATTTCCATATCAAATCTTGATTTCTTTTCATTAACTTTCTGTATAGGAGGTTACCTACATTAGTTAGCATGAAATATTTCGTCAATACGCCGCTCTTGGAATATGTAGGTAAGGTACTAGAAGATTTTTATCTTGTGACTCGGTATCGCGTTGAATGAACTGTGGTAATAACTACCTACATAATTTTTGTAGTCTATACCTACTATTCTTGCTGTGAATACTAGTTATTACGTATAAATCGAAGAGTTACTTATGATTATGTAGTGATGGATAATATTTCATTGCAAAATAGATGCAGGAAAATAAGAAAAGACAAAAGATTATCTGATATTAGAAATAAGTAAGCAGGGTCATTACGTCTGTTTCCGTACAAGATTTATGGTACCTTAATATGAAAAAAAAAAAACCGCCAAGTGCGAGACAGACTCGCCCATGAAGGATTCCGTAGCAACAAGTTATAATAATAAAAGTTCTTGTAGTTCGTTTTAACTTTGATTGCTGTTTTAACACGTTCGCTGTGGTAGCGATTTTGCTAGACGAAAATTGCGATTTATGACGAATGAAAAAAAACTACTTACTAGATCTTGTTCAGACCAATATCGTTGGAGGTTTTTATGGCAATGTACATCTTATTTTTTTGGACTTATCATTCCCTTAGTTTAGAAGTTAGAGGGGACACACACACATTTTTCCACTTTGAAAGAGTGTCTTGGGCAAACTATTCAGTTTAGAAAAAAAAATGGTGTTGGAAATCTCATTAGCATTTTGGAAGACCTATCTATAGATACCACACGTATGGGTTTGATGAAAAAAAAAAACATTTTTTTTTTTTTTGAGTCTGTTCTGAGTATAGGTCCCCAAAAATTTACTCCCTTTTTTCTAGTTTTTGTGTAAGAATATTGATGCGGTTTATAGAATACACTTACTTACCAGGTTCAATAGCATGGGTCTTATAGTTTCGGAGAGAGGGGGCTGTGACATACAGACGGACGGACGGACTGACGGACTGACGGACGGACTTGACGGGACTACAAGGGTTCCGTTTTTGCCATTTGTCTACGTAACCCTAATAAATGCTGTTCTTTTAATTTTAGGTTTTCCCTAAGAGAGATAAGTAGTTTAAGTAACATTATTATAACTAAAGAGAATGTATGCTATGGTCATGTGAATAGATAGGTTGAAAAAATTTGTGTGGCCTAGGTGGTGCTGCTACTGGTCACATCAATGATTAAAATAATATTATGAAATCTGTGCGTAGCTTAAGCCTAGGTATTGTAGGTACATATAAAATAAATGGAGTATGTTCTAAGAATCAATTGAATGTTGATTGACTGAGATAAACTGCTGAATGACTATGACAATACATGTAATATTATGTGCCATACTAAGTAATTTAAGCCCAAGTAATGTAGGGTATGTAAAATAAATGGAGTTGATCTTATGTTCTGAGAATCGATTGAATATTGATTGAATGAGATGAACTGCTGAAGTCTTTTGCTTTGGTCTAGCTTGTCACATGTGCAGCAGGTGTGAAGATAGTGGTTATTGTTGGCAAAGCGATTGACCGTTGTTATGTAGTTCTCATAATGTGAATAGAGACTTATGACAATGAAACGATGTCACTGTTTAAAGTATTATGCAGAAAGCTGTAGTCCTCAATGTAAAGAGGCTAGATGTGAAGAAAAAATTTAAAGATCTATTAGGTGTAGTACTTGAGTAGGTACTATTAATGTAAAACGAGGCTGGCAGTGAAAAGAAATAGAATCAATCTTGTCCTTATTGTTGAATTTATATAATCTAACTAAGTAGGTATACTGTATTTCAATAGCTTTGCGCAAAAATGTAAACAAACACATTTGATCCAATATATCCATAGTTACTTGCAATTGAATATTTACCCTGATTAAATTCCAGTATTCAGGAGTCGTACAGTGTTCTTACAATCATTTCGACACTAGATAACTTCTTTATGAGTTTATTTTCATTTAAAATACCTACTCAGGATAGTAAAAAATTCAATGATTTGTCTTATTATATTTTTCTACTCATCTGTCTTAGACAACGATTGTCAAAACAAGACATGTTTACATTATTGCCAGATCGGGCAGGATTGGACACGGTAAATTCGTTCATAGGTATATTGTATTGTTATTGGTTAATTCAGAGAATCCCAGTATTGGCATTGCTGAAATGTAATATTTATAGTGTTATTTTTGTAATGCTGTTCGTTTGATCAGTAAAATATAATAAACTAGCAGACGTTACGCGGTTTCACTCGCGTAGCTACCATTCTCTTGGGAATACGGGAATGAAATATAGCCCATGTTCAGGTAGTGTAGCTTCCCAACAGTGAAACAATTTTTCAAATCGGTTCCCAACAGTGAAAATAGTTTCGGAGCCTATTTGATGCAAACAAACAAACAATCAATGGAAGGAACTGATTTATAAAATTAGTATAGTTAAATATTGTACTTCGAGAACGAAGTACTTGTCAGTATGGCCGTGTTGGGTATGCTTATATATAGGTAAGTTACTTGGTTGACCGTACTGTTCATATGGCAACACGTTAGAAGGAACCATTATTTATTGTTCGGTAAACATTTTATTATTTTGTGGTTGGTACTATTGGCAGTACTTTGTAACAATTTAGTCAACATGCAAAATATAAGTTCCGTTTCAAAAGAGTTTTTGAGAAACCGTATAGTATTAATTATTAATATTGTTTCATAGCATATAGATATTTAATTGTAGAACAATTATATAATAACTACGATCAGGTTCAGTAATCTTAGTTTGGGATTTATTTGATTAAATGATTTGAGTGTTGTCATGTTCCGGTAAATTGTCAGTAGTCATAACATGGAATAATTTATGTTAAATGTAATAATTGAATAGATACTATAATGTTTCACATTTACAATTAGGTTAATTAATTATTTTAGACGATACCTACTTTGTTTGTATATTTCATAGTATCATTTAAATTAATATAATACAATAGGTATTCAGTTTAGATTTGACACTTGTGAACAGTGTAATGCTGTTTAGGCGCCAAAATATAGGACAGAGGCACAATGTTAGACAGAACAGCTCAGTCGCTGAGCAGCCGTCTTAAGGGTACGTTTCTCATTAATAACTTATGTAATTTATCTGATATCTGATCTGATGTGATGTGTAATATATGTGTTGAAATTAGCAGAGGTCTATGTCCAACAGTGCTGGATTGCCATAGACCGATTTGATTGATTGTATTCAAGGTTATTTATACTGCCCATGGCTTGGTTTAAGAGATAATGTATAAGTACTATTCTGCTGAGCTATTTGTAAAGATATGACCCGTGTTGCTAGATTATAGTAGAAATAGATGTATAGCAATACTTGTAAAGAATGTGACTTTAAAAAGAGTGGCCGTGAGTTTTATTGCCAGGTTCTTTCTCACAGGTTCTACCTATTGCGAATCTGGCGGTAAATGTAGAATCGGAAATCTTGACGAGAATAAAGATACTTTTATCTCATATTCATTTCTTTTCATTTCATAACTTGTTAGCTAATACCCTCCTTACAGAATATGCTTCTGGCTATCCCTTCGGGGATAAAAGGCGTGACCGTATGTATTGATATACCTACTCTCTACGAGACGAATCTAACACGGGCATCAGCTAGTTTCTCATAATTTTCTGTACGAGTGTCGCGTATTTCTGGAATATCTAACAAACCGCTCAAGTTAATTGAATTACAACTCAAACCCCTATATACTTGTGGGCGATGCGTTTAAATACTGTCATTATTTAAGCTTTATCTATAAAATACTTTACACTCGGTTCTTAGTCTATACTAGTATTATAAAGAGGAAAGATTTGTTTTTTTGTTTGTTTGTTTGTAACGAATAAATAAATAAATAAAATTGTTCCTCTTAAAACGTTATAAAAAAAAGTTCTGAACAGCATATGCCTATCTTTTACGGTTCGCTTACAATAACCCTCATAATAAGTTTTAAAATATGAGCGAGGCGACGACGGCAGTAATCGTGGTCTGCAGTGGTAGCCAGTCAAGTGAACATAAAAACCGGTCAAGTGCGAGTCGGATCCGTACCAAAAAAGGACGGGCGGAAGTAAATGTGACGGGAAACATTATATCACTTAACATATGAATACCACGCCTCTCTCCTTCTCACTCTCATGTGACGCAAACGAAGCTGTGCGGGTCAGCTCTTATGAACATAAGCGACGAAGTAAATGCGACAGGAAACATTATATCACTAAATATTTATACCACACTTGTCTCTTTCTCACTCCCGTGTGAATGCAAACGAAGTACTTAAAAAGTAAAATTAATCAAATAGCCTGATACTCGCTCCTTGTTAATACGGCCTTGTTAATCACGTTGCCCATAACATAGATACTATATAAAAAATGATTTTCTAACAATTGCAAAAATAATCTCGAATATTTTTTATGACATGAAGGAATTATAAGGACATCTCCGCACAACTTTTCTGAAAAAAGTTGGAAGCAATGGCTGAAAGTTAGTCCCGAAAACTCTCAGGGAAAAATACAAAAGATTTATTCAGATATGGACAATAAAAGTTTGGCGTGCTTATTATTATTTGAACAATTTTTTTTATCTGCAGTAAATCCTACATGGATGCTACGCCGGACTTCTACCGACTAAAAACCACACGTTTCCCACCTAATACCTGCAGTTGGGAGCCCCGGGTAAGCCCTCGGAAGGATGACCCCAGGATTCCCAACAGACCTTGGCTATCACTGCGGGCTCACCTAAGGGGGTTGGTATTTTATTATTATATTAGAAAAACCAGGAACTATTTCCTTGGTTTTCACAAACGCCTACATTATGGAGTTCTTCAAAAGAGGTCTTAAAATTTTTTACAGGGTCGGCAGCGTGAGTGTAGTGCCTCTGTGGTTGCAAATGACCATAAGCTACGGTGACCACTCGTGCATCAAACAGGCATCTGGTATCCATTACTACTCGGTCTTCGAAATATATAAGAAATTTCGTGGTTTTTTACTTTACATGTAATTTTAAAGTCAATATTACAAAAACACCGTTAAACATACTCTTATATACACAACTAGCTGATGCCCGCGGCTCCGCCCGCGTGGATTGTAATTCCCGGTCACTTAGGGGTATGAAAAATAGATGTTAGCCGATTCTCAGACCTACTCAATATGCTCACAAAATTTCATGAGAATCGGTCAAGCCGTTTCGGAGGAGTACGGGAACGAACATTGTGACACGAGAATTTTATATATAAGAAGTTAGTTAAAAATTAACTACACTACATACTTACCAAAAAAATACGATCGCCGATAGAACTTCTAAAAATAAATCTTCTAATTGCCGAACAGCCCACACTCACTTAAACTTGAATGGGTTTTTTATCGACAGAAAATGTTGTTTTGATGTATCTAATGGCACTTGAAATTGTTTTTGTTCAAGAACTTATCAAATAAATAGACAATAAAAATTTGTTCTTTTATTTTTACACAGAACAGCCTGCTTCTGGGAAAGTCTGATAAGGAATTATAGGTAAATAAAGCGCTCTTGACCTCAATTTCTTCAGTGTTTTGTAAACGATCACTACAAGGTCTATTCTGGAGGGGCTAAAAAGGCTACATAGCTTGTTTCGTACAAGAAAATGCTTAAGAGACCTTAAAATAGGTAGGTACATTAGAAAATAAATCATCTAAAATTCATATCATTACTCAATCATATTATGATTTTGCTACTTCGAAAAAATACGGGGACGCATCGAAATTTAACAAACGCAGTGAAATTAAACATTATAAATGATCAGATATTGAAAATACTATGTTGTCTTTTAGACCTGCGGAGCGGGCGACTGTGTGGGCATTTCAGATTACGTGATCCTGTGCTTCTCTCTTATAACTTGTTGGTCTTATCAACCAGTAACGTACATACATACATACATACATAACATCACGCCTGTCTCCCAACGGGGTAGGCAGAGACTATGACTTTCCACTTGCTTCGTAGTGCTCAATTCTATAGGTATGAGTACTTGTACTTACATTTTTTTTATACTACTTAGGTGGCAGACAAGCTTACGACCCACCGGAAGTTGGTAACCGTAGCCTATAGACGTTTACAACACCAGAGGCGCTAAACACGCGCTGCCGACCCGGGCGCAGGTTGTGACGATTTGCTCCATGGTGGCGACCCACAGTTGAAAATTTTCAAGCCTCCCGGCCTTCAACTTGGCTTAACGACTGTCATTTTACTGACAACCGGGACCAACGGCTTATCGTGCCTTCCGAAGCACGGAAACGCTCGTAAATAAATGTCACAAAGTGGTTCACGTGGTGGTCACCCATCCATATCCGGCCATAGTAAATGTTGCTTACTGCAGTGATCGTTTACAGAACACTGAGTCCGCGGGGCCACGAGCGCTTAAAACATTTGCATTAGGCACTTGCTGATTAATTATAATCCTTTTTTTCCCTGTTGCCAGTAAGTTAAAGGCCTTTTAGGCAGTTTGAAAATTGGAACATTGATCAGTCACAACTTGGATCTGTTCATATCAATACGGCAATACGGCCAAATCTAATAAAAGGTGAAAGATTGAAAGAGGAGACAAACACGTGCTGGATATTTCTAATGTTCAACAGAGAAACTATCTTTTGAGGCTCTCAATTCTGACAAAGATTCTCCCCAATGTAGATATTACAATATAGTACATCCAACAAGCTCCCGCGGCCTTCATTAAAAAAGCCTTAATAAAGAAACCTAAATTAATTTAATACGGACTCCACGGAGTAGGCTCTTTCTACCAAGAACATCATATTTAAAAAAGTACGGAAAGGAAGGCGACCTCATTTCGTATTCACGTCTTTTCCATCGAATTTACCTATTCCTTATTCGAAAATATAATATTTTCTTTTTTGTTGGCATTTCCAGCAAAGATCTTTGTGTTATTCTGAGTATGTACTCTCTTGACCTTAGAACAAACGAGTACCGTAAGTGTATTGCACCTTGTTGTCTATTGGTTATCTTGGGAAAATGTTTCAGTGGTCCCCTGAGACCCATAGCCGAAAATACAGGCTGCAGGTTGATTAATAACTTGTAGAATATATTTATTTTGAGTGTTACGTTGTTTTATAGCTAATTGTTTTATAGAATTTCGTTTCACATAAAATGTTTCTCATATTTTCATTTCATAGAATAATCAAAACACAGAATACTTACTTTGAAGATTTTAATTTATTGATTTTTGTTTCACATAAAGTTTAATGTTAGAATAATCATATCATAGAATAACAAATCACTAATTCGTTATCATTATATTGTTTATTTAATTTAATATAAAACTTATTTGAGCTAAGATAACTCCTATTTTGGGTGGGCTACTTTTGGGTGGGTAGAAGAGGTTCTAGATACGCATCTAGAACCTCTTCTACCCTAGGACCCGGGGTCCACATAGCCGTGCTTTCAATAAGAACTGTGGCTATGTAGATACATGGTCACAGTCAATTGACGTACAAAATAAATAGATAGGAAGATTCCTATCTATCTATTTTGTACGTCAATTGAGTTCTACTCTCTCATACACAATAACTCAGTGCTATTACGTTTATTTGATTAAATCAACACAGTAGGCTCAGAGCTCGAGCAATTCCATTAATTGTACATTGACTGCGTAAATTTACATTATTAATTCTTAATTTAGGTGTATGTCACGACCTTCTATTCTATTCATATTGTATGGGACTACATATGAAGGAGAACTAGAAGATGATGAATATCATAAAGCTGCCAAGTGTGAGTCGGACTCGCACATTGAGGGTTCAGTACCAAAAAACCCCAAAGAATCATTAGAGATAATTTTGAAAAGCAATTAGTATGCTGACTCAATCACAAAGTTTAGTGTGATAAAATTTTGGTCTGGAGCAGGATTCGAACCTGCGTCTTCTGGTTTGCCGGACCAGACGCCTTAACCAATTGGATTAATCCCATAGCACAAGCTTTAATTAGCTTTATTTGGGCTAGATGTGGTCGTGTGAGGATGTCGGCAAATATCTATTTATTTATTACTAAGAACCGAGTGTAAAGTATTTTATAGATAAAGCTTAAATAATGACAGTATTTAAACGAGTCCTCCACAGGTATACAGCGGTTTGAGTTGTAATTCAATTAACTTGAGCGGTTCGTTACATATTCCAGAAATACGCGACACTCGTACAGAAAATTATGAGAAACTAGCTGATGCCCGCAGCTTCGTCTGCGTGAAAATTGTTCTCGTTCAAGCTTCCCGTGGTGACTTATTCCCGGGATAAAAAGTAGCCTATGTGTTATTCCAGACTTATCTACCCCTGTACCGAATTTTAGCCAGATCCGCTCAGCCGTTAGAGCGTGAAAGAGTAACAAACATCCACAAATCCACACTCACAAACTTTCGCATTTATAATATTAGTAAGAAGTAGGATTGGGATGGAACATGTAGGAACGATAACGTGCCGGTTTTGGAATTGTCGATAAAAGCCAAGAGGAGTAGTTAATGAGTGCCTCGCTGGTGCATTCGGTAGTGTAACCAACTGCTGTGCTGAGGGCCTGAGTTCGATTCAGGGTTGGTCCAAATATTTGTGTGATCCATTAATGTTTGTTTCGGAGTTTAGGTGTTTTCCATGTACAATATGTGTGTAATTAGAATTCCTACTAATATTATAAATGTGAAAGTTTGTGAAGATGTTTGTTACTCAATCACGCTCTAATGACTGAACCGATCGGTCTGAAATTTAGTACCGGAGTCTGGAACAACATATAGGCTACTTTTTATCCCGGGAATATGTTCCTATAGGAAGCGGGAACGGGAACCAAATTTCCGCGAGTATCAGCTGGTGTATAAATATGTTTTTCACTCAGTGCCTAAGTACACGAATTGTTAGTGCTCCGGATTTTTTGTGTGTAGAATGCGTTGCTACTCATTATAAATAAAATAATTTATGTCAGAAAACTGCTTTTTTTTAAATTACATGGTAAAATCTGAGAGTACTCCTTCATTTTCCTCATCCTAATTTTCAGCCAAATATCATAAATCCATTACACATGGGGTGTTCTCGGATTTAGTGTAATTATTTTCGTCAGTTATCCAGCATGATGAAACAGTAAGTATTTCTGTAGTACGACTTCTGTAAAAGAAATAAGGACATATTGTGTGAAGCTCGGCGTGCAGCCGCCCCGTTCCCGCCACTAGCGTGCGGACGGCGGGCCAGTCTCGCGCGTTCCGACGCGCCGTCCGGCGATTTAGCGGTTAGAACAAAGGTTCTTTTTTTTACGTAAAATAATGCCACACGGGTGTCTATTGCCTGAGCTGCACTTTAACACGCCATGCGAAGTACGGAAAAGGTCCACATTACTTCAAGTCTAACCGCAGCAGTGTTAAATGGTTAACACCGTAATCGTTCACAGAACACGCGAACGCTTACTACGCGTAATAAATCAAGCACTTCTAAAGTAGGTAATAAATTATATCAAAATTATACAAGGAAGAACAACGCGCTGTTGAGATTATGTTGTTAATTTACATCTACCTATCCGCAGTTCTACATTTACCTATACTATATATTATAAAAAGAAAAAAAAAATCATAGTTCTTTCACTGTTGAGAAACTACACTGTCGAGGGGTCAAATTGACTACATTTCATTCCCGTATTCCCACGGGAACGGGAAATAAACGGATAAAACCGCGTGATATCGACTATTGTTACAATAAAACCCCAACTAACTAACTAACTAACTACAAAAATTTACATCAGCGCCATCTATTGATAGACATTGGCAAATTGGGCACATATTTTAATTTTATAGAATTATCTATATTGGAAGGATGGCTAAGTGTAACGCTTGTGGCAAGTTTGTAGCTGACAGGAAAGAAGAGGTAGTTACTTGTAGGAAATGCCATGGTAAACATCACCTTGCCTGTGTTCACTTGAAACAGCCGCCTAAGCCATCGTCCGAATGGATGTGTCCGGGGTGCAAAAAAGCAGGCTCCCCTGCTGATCCTTTGGCTACTCCCATAGCTGGTACGGTGGGCGGTAATTGTGGAAAAACCCCTGGCAGCTCGGAGAACTTGTATGAAGATGCTGCAGATCGGCACGTACCTCCTTTAGGGGAGAATATTGTCTATGAAGTGAGGCTTTTGGGGAAGGAATTGCAGAGTATGAGGGAAGAGTTGAGAGCGGAGCTAAAGGAGATTCGGCGAGAGGTCTGTGAACTTCGCCAGACTGTCAATGAGTGCGGACGGCGGGTCGACAGTTTGGAGTGCAGAGTAGCAGCGCTCGAAAACCGGCAGAACGACGCCGCCTCTGAGTGTTTACAAGCTAAACTCGAGCAGACGGTGGCGCAACTCAAAATAGAGCTCAACGAGAGGGAGCAGGAGTTGCTCTCATCTGACCTCGAGATTACTAACCTTCCGGACGGCGAGGGAAACGTCATACATACGGTCGAGCTCGTAGCTAAAAAACTAGGAGTGATACTCGAAGCCCGAGATATAGTTTTCGCGGAGCGAGTCGGCCCCAGGCCCCACGGTGGGGCCGGTGCCGGTGCGGCGGGGGATGGGCCGCGCCGCATTGTGGTGCGCCTGGCGCGGCGCGGCCTGCGCGACGACTTGCTGCGGAGCGCGCGCGTGCGCCGCGGGGCCACTAGCGCCGACCTCGGCCTGCCGGGCTCCCCGCGGCGTTTCTACATCAATGAGAGGCTCACCCGAACCAACCGGCAGCTGTTCTACCGGGCGCGCCGGGCGGCCGAAAGCGCGGGCTGGAGATACGCCTGGACGAGGCGCGGCCGGGTGTTCGTTAAGCAGGGGGAAGGTAAGCGTATGATCAGCTTACGCTCGGAGGAGGACCTTGAACGTGTTTTCCCTGTCGATGCCTCTGGAATCAATAGCAATTGAGCGACAAGTATGTGGTTTAGTATTCCTTGCTAGGTATATCATATTTGTAAAATTTGGATTTGCACTTTATGCTTTATTTATATGTTTGCACTCTACTTATTATGAATGCAGGAAATTCTATAATATTCTGCATTCTTCCTGTTTACTTTGTGTTGCTTGCAATATGATGCTGGAATGGATCATACATCTCATAATTGATATTGTCTATAATACCATTTATAAGAAAAAACTCAGATGTAACGTTCTTGTCTTGTATGAAATTAGTGTTTTTGGGGCACCATTTGAAAATGGTAATAGTGTAATATTCTATTTGTTTGTGATATGTTTGGTTGTGATATGCTATTTGCATTTGTTAATTATAATAAAACTAGTAAAAAAATTAAAAGTAAAGAATAAACTAATAAAATGTAAATTATTGGTACCACATCAATTTACATTTTTGTCTACTGCCGATTACAATATAGAACTCAGGTGTCATGTTATTGTACTGTTTATTACATACAATAAAGATAAATATGTTTTTTACAAAATTGATGTTTCTCTAACATCATTTGAGCAGAGTGTATTGGTTGTGATATACTTTTTGCAGTTATTAATTATAATAAAACTAGTAAATATAAAAGTAAAATATAAAATAGTAAAATGTAAATTATTAGTAATATATCAGCTTGAATTGTTTAACAGTGTGGTTATTATTATTTTTTATAGTATTGTCTGTGCATGTGACTGTCTATGGTGGAAACGTTACTTATGGAGACATAATTTTTATAAATTTCAGTAATGAAAAGAAATAAAAAATTGCGTTTAGGTTTATTTAATGCGGGTTCTCTTGGTACGGGTCATGATGAGTTTCTTTTGGCTATGGAGGAGGTTTCAGTGGATATAATGGCAATCAACGAAACTTGGCTGGAGTTGGGGGAGGAGGGCCGCGCGCCCACGGTGCCTAATTATAGGTTGCGACACACGCCGCGCCCGCCCACTGTGCCAAAGGACGGAGGTGGGGGAGTCGGGTTCTATGTGCGCCGGGACCTGAGGGTGCGCACCGTACCACATCCGAGCTCGCCCTTGGTTGAACAGATGTGGATCAGACTGAATCTCAACTCACAATCCCTTATCATTGGCACGGCTTATAGACCACCTTGGTTGAATGTTAATACTTTTATTGATGCAATCTCTGACACACTATCCTCACTTACCCCCTCTGATAAAATAGTGTTGCTTGGGGATTTCAATATTGACGTTCAGAAGCCTGATGATAGTAAAACAAAAATTTTCAATAATTTTCTAAATTGTGTCAGTCTGAAGAATGTCATTGTGGAACCTACGCATTTCACTGAAACTGAAACTGTAATTGACCTAGTGTGCACCGATGCCCGGGTATCAAGTGTTTCTGTGATGCACAGACCTGAACTCGGACGGCATGCAATGATATCGGTAGAATTGAATTTTAAAACTGAAAAGCCTATTCCTCAATGTATTAGTTTCAGGCCATTGAAAGATATACTGCTTGATTATTTCATTAATGATGTAGGTAAAATGGACTGGGACCACATTGCAGATCTGAATGACGTTAACAGCATGGTGAAACTTTTAACGCCTATATGGTGAGGTTATTCGATCTTCATGCTCCACTCAGGAAAGTGACCTTGAGAGAAAGGAATCCTCCATGGATCACTGATACGGTGAAAGAGATGATCAGACTTCGGGACAGGTGTCATCAGCGTTTTAAGGGTAGTAAGTCTGATTCTCATTTTAATTCATACAAAGAAATGAAAGTTTTGGTAAAAACTGCTATAGATAGTGAGAAGCGGGCTTATTTTAGATCTAACATTCATAGGAACATAGAAAACCCTAAAAAATTATGGAAAAATATCAAATCTGTGACAGCATATAAGGGTGTTAACGGGCATGAACTGCCTTATTTCTGCAGTGATCCAGAGGTTATTAACAAACAGTTCTTGGATGTACCTGGTAGTGGTGAGGTGTCCTTGTCTCAACTGACCTTTTATGAATTGCAGAGGTTTGGGTCCAGCCAATTCCGCTTTGAACAAACCAATCAAGTTGAGATCCTTAAAATTATTCGAAGTTTAAAAACAAACGCCTTAGGAGTGGATGGTGTGTCTCGTGACATGTTGATGATGACACTTCCTTTCACAGTTTCTGCCATAACAGGCATCATTAATAAGTCACTGGCTACTTCTACATTTCCGGACCTGTGGAAAATAGCATTGGTTAGACCAATTCCTAAAAAGTCAAATCCAAATTCGATTAAGGATCTTCGGCCAATCAGCCTGCTTCCTTGTTTATCAAAAGTCTTAGAAAAAGTGGTTTGCCTTCAACTTAGAAAATATATAGAAACTTCAAAAATCTTACCTGAAAAGCAATCTGGTTTCCGGATAGGGCATAGCACTGCGACTGCCTTGATGGATGTGGTTGACGATATTTTGGGGGCCAGAGACCAGGGTAGGGGGACTCTGCTCACTCTGCTTGATTTTTCACGTGCCTTCGATTCCATAAATATTTCTCTGTTATTGTCCAAGCTATCCTATTATGGTTGTGAATCAGAGACTGTGAGATGGTTTGACAGTTACTTGAGTGGTCGCTCTCAATGTGTGCAGCTGCTGAATGGCAGTGTTGATGGAGGCATTGTGGAGTCTTCTCTTAGTCCAGTGTCGAGGGGAATTCCACAGGGTTCGATCCTCGGGCCACTGCTGTTTATTATTTACACTGCGGATATAACGAGTTCATTTAACTATTGTGACTATCACCTATATGCTGATGACCTTCAGCTCTATATCTCTTGTCATCCAGAGAACTGTCATGAGGCTGTGGATAAAATGAATAAAGATTTAGACGGGATTTCAGACTGGGCAAGGAAAAATTCACTTGTCTTAAATCCCGGTAAGTCTAAATTTTTGGTGTTGGGTTCCAGGGCATCTATCCAGAAAATCAAACAATCTGACCCAGATGTCATGATAGATGGATCCCAAATTGAGCAGGTGTTGGAGGCTCGGAACTTGGGAGTGATTTTTGATGGATTACTGCAGTTTGAAACCCAGATGTTGGAATCTGTACGTAACTGCTTTTACCGACTCAAGCTGCTTTATCGTGTTCGGCCTTACATAGATGTTGATATGAGAATTATGCTGTGTGAATCTCTAATTCTGTCAAAATTAAACTATGCTGATACAGTGTACGGGAATTGTCTTTTGAGCAGAACCGAAAGGATGATTCAACGTGTTCAAAACGCATGCGCACGATTTTGTTTTCCTATTCCTCCTCGCTCACATGTTACCCCCTTTATTAATGGGGGAAACATGATGAAAATGTCTACTCGCAGAAACCTTCATTTTGCCTCTTTACTTTTTGGTGTTATTCTAACTCAGAGGCCTGAGTACCTATACAAAAAGCTTACCTGGGCCAGAAATTACAATAAGCATAGGACTCGAGCTTCCTCTTACCTTCTTGTGACACCAAGGCATCATGGAGCAGCATTCCGTGGCAGTTATAGACTTAAAAGTACTAGGTGTTGGAACAACTTACCGCCGCCGCTCCGTGCTTCTAAGTCAGTTTTTACGTTTAACAGAAAGCTAAGGCAACACTTGCTTAACGAACAAAAACTAAAACCTTACCTTTCTTAATAAATATCAATTTTCCTCTCACATGAACTCATTGTTCTTGTAGAAAAAGTTTTCTTTTCTTTTGAGTGCCTTAAATTATCATAATTCTAATACATTACTTACAGTAAATAAATTGAGGATAATTCACATTGTAACTCAAAATTGTATTGTTTATAATATTCCTTTTGTCAAATATTCAATCAGTAAATATCAGGTATAACACATTTCCCTTGGCATTTTCTTTGCTTTTCTTTCTTTTTGACAAGACGCTTAACATTGCAATTGAAAACCCCGCGAAGCATGTTTCTGTCATTCATTCATTCATTCGTTCACCACCATAGACAATCCAACTAGTAAAATTGTAAATTGGTTCACTAGAGATTATTCATATCAGATGTTGATGGTTTTGTTGTGGCTCCCGACACGGTCAATAATATTGAGTCAAGTCTGATAAATGTGAATGCAAGTTGGTTCAGTATGCATGCTTTGTTTGTGCACGGGTGTGTGCATCGACGGCGACGTAATGTACACATTTGTTGACATAAAGTTATTGATGACTATTTGACCGTCTCCTGAGCCCATTAAAGATTAAGGGTTTGTATTGTGTGTGGTTTAAACAGGTTTAGAGGAAAATTTCTGAATACCAATATACCAATTCTGATATATAAAAACTATAGATACGTTACCAGTAGGCAATAATGAGTCAGGCAATTACCTTACCTTTCATATAAAAATTCTTTTTTAAATGTATAAATGATCTGCTGTTTTTGAAAGTCGTGATGTTCGTGCATGACGTGTCTAATTATAACACGTCGTTGCTAAATACATGGTTGTTTGTGCTGTGGGGTGTGGGGGATAGGAGCTAACATTATATTATGTTGGTTCTTGTTTGTTACACTTTGTGGCGCAGACAATATTGTTAGTTACCTAATTAGTATTGTGGAATGATTTATCATAATAAGATGAATCACGGTGTTGTGATTTGCAGGTGGTATCATAATATGCAGATAAGCATAAATATAATGGTTATACCTACTTAGTCATGTAACTTAGCAATGTATTTTGTTTTAATTTTATTTTGGCAGTTTGCTCGGCCGTATTTTCACTGGCCCTAGCAGAAAACCAGCGCTAACTCGCTAATTACGCGAAGTAGCATCAAAGCTGAGCTAGGGACCATTTTTGTCTCATGCGGGGATATCAATGTTATCTGTTTGCTATACCTAAGTACCTAATATTACTTTTATTGTGTCCTAGCTGAGAACAAAATAAATTATTTTTCTTTCTTTCTTTTCTTTCTTTCAACTAACACAACATAGAATGATAAATCAATAAACTTAGATGTAGCGGTCAGTAACTTAATCAGTTGTGCTACTTTATCATAACCCAAGCTTGAGAAAATAGGTCCTAGGTATATTGGGTTTCAATTTCGCTGTGACAACACAATTACTACAGTTGATGTATGAGTTCTATTAACAGAAAGGCATTTCTTAAAAAATATTTTCTATTGAAACAAGGCACTCGTAATATACCTAACTGTTTTGCCACACGGCAATAAGTTTAGCATTATAGGGAGGAACCTTTGATAATGCTGCAAGGCGAAACCAGTCTACACTAATATTATAAACAGGGAAAAAAATGTATTTGTGTGCGCGCGCGTGTGTGTGTGTGTGTGTGTGTGTGTGTGTGTGTGTGTGTGTGTATGTTTGTAATGAGAAAACTCAAAAACTACTGCGTTGATTTAAAAATTCTTTCACTGTTCTGAGAAGCCACACTATATGTGAACATTCACACACAACCTCATCTAGCCCAAATGAAGCTAATATAAGCTTGTGCTATGGGATCTAGACGACTGATATTACATACTTATATATTTCTAAATACATACATATTATACATAGAAAACACCCAAACTCCGAAACAAACATTTGTGGATCACACAAATATTTGGACCGACCCGGGAAACGAACCCAGGACCTCCAGCGCCACAGGCGGTATCACTACCGACTACGCCACAGAGGCAGTCAAATCCCCGGGTAACATAGGCTATGTTTTATTCCCGTACTCCCACAGGAACGGTACTACACGGACGAAACCGCGTGACGTGTGCTGGTCAGGTATATTTTTGTAAATATATTTTAATAATACAAGTATCTTGTGTCAATAAGTAATATTTCAGTAGTACAATATACATGTGCAGCAAGTTCCACCAAGTGTTATCAATGTAAAGTATTAATGTGGTACTTCGATACTTACTACTTGTTATGTAAACGACTACAGTGTTGAGCATCCTACATTTTGGTTAGTTCTGAAATGGGCGACAATTTATATTCCTACTATATTATATGATTTTTTTTATTTCCGAACGAAGCTATAAAAATATTCTTAACAAGCCTTAAACTCAGATAGCACAGAATCAATAAAAAAAAATGGTGAGTAATTGGCCGAATTAATTATTGTCGCTTCATAAAAAACCGGTGGAGGTCAATCATTATACTCAGTTTCAGAACAAATGTTGAAGCAAGAATAGACTGAAGGCCTATTCCACAAAAGAATTTCAAAAAAGAACAGGATATTTTCGTTGAAATTTGTGGTCTCATTACAATTGCATTGAATATTCATTCTGTAGTATTTCCATTTTGTCTTGGCTTCCTTTTTAACCCTCGACGCAAAAACGTCGGTGTTGTAAGCTTTGAGTTATGTCTGTATAATTGGCACAAGAGATTCGGCTCTGGTTATTTAGTCAAAAACAGATTTCCTAGCCATGATTCTTTGTTTGCTTATAAAATTCGATTACAAGGCTACTTTATAGTACTAAACAGTACACTATTTTGAGCCGGCGTGAAATCGGTCCGTATTCCCACTTTCCATTGAAACTAACCACACCGGGATAAAAAGAAGCCTATGTGTGGATTAACGTACGAGTATTTTCCTTACTTTATTATAAAACCATATTTCTATTTTTAAATTTTTCTGACGCCACAATTCTGAAATCTATTAAAAATTTACTAAGGGCCTGTTTCTTTCACGGGACATCCTTCCTGAGGGCTTACCCGGGGCTCTCAACCATAGGCTGTTAGGTGTGGCGTGAGGTTTTTTAGTCGGTAAGAGTCCGGCATAACATCCTATGAGG
Organism: Miltochrista miniata; assembly: GCA_933228765.1. NCBI lineage: Eukaryota > Metazoa > Arthropoda > Insecta > Lepidoptera > Erebidae > Miltochrista > Miltochrista miniata. Next base: position 21,534,915 of record OW121760.1, on the reverse strand, counting down.
ATTTTCCCTCACGTTAAACAAAAAAAAAAGGGTCTGTTTCACAATGTACGGATAAAGTGTCAAATAGTTATGTTACACATAAATTATTCGGAGTATAAAAGTTCTGAATACGAACCTTTGCGTTTCACATGCTTATTTTATCTGACACATAACTACACAGAACTTATAGGGAAGAGCGGTGGCAACACCAAATACACACGTTCCATTTTTTAGTGTCCTTGAAATGAACAAAAAGAAAGTTATCACAAAATTCGTATAAAATTATTTTAATAGATACTAAAAGTATTGTTTTAATTTAATATTTTTACATACTTAGCTCTTATTCACATAACAGTTAATATCCTTTAAAAATCCTATATTTAAACGATTTTATGATAATTGAACATTGCTTGTAACGAAACGGGATGACGTTTGACAATGACACTATTTCAAATAAACAAATGGCGGGCCCATTCAAGAAAAGAAGAAGAAATAAAATATCACGGGGAGTTTTGTTTAATGATTAATGTTAGTTAGGTCCAGTCTTTTCGGTGTTGGTATTTTTGTATTTCGGTTTGTTTTGTGTGTTCAGTGATTTAGAACTCTATATATAAAGTTAAAATGACGACACAGCTAAAACGAGAAAGAAGCGGCAATTTTAACCGAGAAGAAGTTGAGCTACTGACTTCGTTAGTAGCTCAATATAAAAACATATTAGAAAACAAGAAGAGTGATGCTGTCACATGGCACGAAAAGGAACAGTGCTGGAAGACACTGGAGGCAGCGTTCAATAGTATGAGTGGGGCAAACTATCGAAACGCTAAAACTTTAAAAGCCAAGTATGAAGGCATTAAAAGAGCGACTAGGAAAAAGTCAGCTTTAATATGAGCTGAAACATATCGCACAGGAGGGGGCCCTAGTGCTGCTCCTCCTCTGACGCCTATTGAGGAAAAAGTTAAAGACATGATATTATTGTCTGTTGATGGAGTTGAGAGTCAATTTGACTCCGATCATGTTGGTAAGAGCATACATTTTATTGTTATTAATTGTGTAATAGTGAATCAATTAGATGACCAATCTGTATTTTTAATTATTTATTATCTTACATGGTGAACTGAATACATTTTTCTCACCCCTTCTTCGGTAGGACTTCGGATTGTCCTCCCACGATTTAAGGGCTGGGAGGTGGTGGGGGGGAGGGGGGAGGGGGTGTAGAACCCCCCCCTTGAAGGAAAAGTTGCGGACGCCCCCCCTTTTTGAGTTACGATTTTTTTTATATTATAACCTAACATTCGCATTTTCTTGGTCTGAAATTGTTATAATAATATTATAAAGGACACCTCTGGCGCTCGGCGGCCGCTGCCGCGGCACGCTCGCTTCGCTCGCTCGCCGTCGCGCGTCAATGGTCACAGTTCCAACCTAACCTAACCAACAGTAGTTGGATAATCAACAATAGTTTGGCTAAAAGGCTGTAGTTAAAGGCCATAAAATAAGTATTACAAAAAAAAATATAACTGTCAGACAGTAACAGTGACAGCGCGTCGACGGCGTTTTACGTTTAGTTTTACATAGCGGCAATAGTCGGTAAATTATTGTCAGAATACATTTAAGTAATAGCATTCATTTATGTCAACGAAATATATGTGTATTATAATAAAATATGCATAAAATTTTACGTAGTCACTGAATATACCTATTTATTTCATTATTAAATGAAGTTAAACATTTTAGTGCGTAAACCATATGTAAAACGAAACGTTTAATGACGAGCCGAATGTCAAAAGCATTGAGAGTGTAGGTACCCTCCCAACCCATGGTACACCTCATTGGTTCACCTGGGTGGATCACGACCAATTATTTTTTTCCGTGGTACACCTTGGTCCACCTTGGTGTACTAACAGGCAGAATTATTTACCCTTGGTCCACCTTGATAATGAACGACGACATTATTAACATACAGATGCAATTATTAAATAATGATATTTCTGTTGGTTACGCATTAGAGAAACTGCGATAATTCATTCAAGTATCAAGTAGTTCTTAAGGAATTAAGGAATTCTTTGACGCCTGATAGTCCTCATATACCTAATTATTAATTTTATTTTTATGTAGCTTAATTTAGTTTAATTAGAATTTAGTTTATTTAATTTTTTTAAGTGTTAAACATTTAATCCTAAATGATAAAGGCGTTTAATTTCAAATTAAGTACCTACTTACCGTCTAAGTAGACGCAGGTGAACCACGACCAACATAATTTATTTAAAAAAATATACGTTTGATTAACGTGTACCACGGAAAAAAATAATTGGTCGTAGTCCACCCAGGTGAACCAATGAGGTGTACCATGGGTTGGGAGGGCCTTTTTACCTCCTACAATCATGCAGTTTCCGAATTCTCCATTTTGAAGTCGTTGCTTTATAAAAGAATTGTTAAATATTGTCTGGTCATGCGCTGCTCCTGGCCATCTAGCAACTATGTCCAACATCTTTAACTTCGCACTCACTATAGTTTGTACGTTAAAAGAAAATTGTGACTTCCTGTTTCTCCATTCTTCTGCACTGTTTCCACCTGAAAATATTAAAAGAAACTGTACTTATTTATAAAAAGTAGAAGCTTTATTAGATCATTTAGACCAAGGGTTCCCAACCTGTGCGCCGCACCACGCGGCGCCCCTTTGTACGTAAAAAAGTTAGTAAAAAATATCATAAACATGCAATTAATCAATCAATACCTATGACAGTCCACTGCCAGACGCAGGCCTCTCCCAACTAACGCCGCACGGTCGCCAAGAGAGATATCCCGCCACGCCGTCTGGTTCGGGGGCGCCGCATGGAAGCCTTCGTGTGCGTCCCCGACTAGCGTTAGTTGGGAGCACGCACGAAGGCGGTGTGGGCGTAGGTCGAGGGACCACCGATGATCATATGGCGGAAGACACCTCTCCGTGCTCCGGATGTGCCTTCAGTGCCTCTCTGCTTCCAGGGATCGGTATTGTCCCCAACTCTCTTTCTTCTGCATATCAATGACATCCTGTCCCTTGGGTGCATTCATTGTTATGCGGATGATAGTACGCTACATGGGAGCTATTCTAGCCGGCGCTCAAGATCGGTGCGGTTTTAGTCAGCTTCATAAGGAGCTCATGGGGAGCCGCCCATCTTGCTCCTCCGAGAAGAGTCCCAGACGTGCGGGGCGACCCCGGCCGGGCCGGTGACGTGATTATTCATTGGATATCCTTCGGCTTGGCTGTACGGTGAGAAGGGACACAGCGCAGTGAGCAGTGAGGAGGTGGCCAGCGGAGAAACGACGGGGGGAGGGGGGGGGGAGATTTCACGTGGCATGTGAGGGCGCCGTGAAAATTTTCAAACCTTAAAAGGTCGCCGTGGCCTGAAAAAGCTTGGGAAGGTCTGATTTAGACATTGATGAATATAGAATTTAATACTATGTTATTATTTTTCTTTTACCTGGAGATTTTGTCAGGTAAATGGGTACAATCGATAGCGCCAATAAGTCTAGGGAATTTAGCAATATTATAGAACTTCTTGAGTGCTAGTAGGAAATTTGATGAACTCTGGACGCAATCGTGCAATAGCTTGTGAAACCAGGTAGATAATGCGACTGGCAGAAGCCTTACTGACGCCTAAGAAGTCACCTACTACTGTGAGAAAACTTCCCGTTGCGTAAAACCTCAATGTCAATAGCAGGCGCGTAATCGGCCTTATAGCCTGATTCCTAAAAAAAAACAGGTAGGTTGGTTATATGCAAGGAACTGATAAAAGATATATAGATTATGTATCTAAAGCTAAACGAGGATAGGAGTGCCGTATTTAAAAAATGCAGGTTGTAGGTAGGCATGTACCTTCTTACTTACCGTTCTGTAGGAACAGAAATTGCTTTCTCAATATTTGAATATACAAACATCACAGCTGTCTTGGTGAGTCTGAAACGCGTCCTAAAGTCCGTTTCGTCTAATAACTCCATGTAGTTTTTCCTTTCCCGATACACAGGATTCCTGCGTGGTGTTATAAGGCTATCAAAATATTCATCAAACTCATCTTCAAGAGTCTCGAAAATCTCCATTGTAATTAAATTTATCACGCTGATTCTTCTCTGATAAACGTAAAACTTTACGAAATGATTTTACGTCAGTAATAAACAAAAGAACAACACGAACTAAAAAAAGACAATTGTATTCAATTTGAAATTTTTAACTGTAAAACACACTAGGTACATACCTATGTCTCGGATAAATGTGTTATTTGCCACTTCGACTAGCCTATAGTTTATGGTGGACATTAAGTGACACATAGCGCTATTTGTCGTTTGTGAAACGCAACAATAGGGCTTATCCTAGCAATAAGTAAGAAATTGCTTATACGAAACTTATGCAGAACTTATCGGTACATTGTGAAACAAACCCTAAGAGTCCTAGCCCATTCCCTTTCTAACACTTAAAAAACAGAAAACGCACCAGAATAACTCAGTCATTAGCGGCCCCTTTCCAAAGCAGTTTACCGGTGTAAGAGGCACTTTCGATTCGAAAGCTCCACTCGTTAGTAAGCTCCTCTTTTTCAGATATCCCAAAGGCCTGCTGACTTTCAAAGCCGTCAATCGAGCCGCTCCAATACAACGCTTTTCAATCAATCTATTTACCTTACTCAATTTATCTCTACCAATTCTATGTTTTATTTCAATCGCTACATTTTTATCTTTAATCGCTATTTTCAAGTTCAGAGGCGTAATGATTCGTGACGGTTTCGCAATTTCATATTCATAAAAAGTCCAAAATCGAATTCAGTAGAGCCTGTCAATTCATTATCTACAGATTGTCACGAAATTAAATTGGGGCTAAAATCGATCTATTCTTCATGTTACCGGGTCGTTTTCAGGGTTCAGTAGTAAAAGAGTAAAACCGGGACTAATTGTTATTGTGACGTCACTGTCTGTCACCAGGATTTCTCTCAGTGATAACTGAATCGTATAACAAACTTTTAACTTAGATTTGAAAATATTCATTTTCGAAAAAAATTAAGTTGGTAGGTAAGTATGTTGAAAAAGAATCGTAAATGTGCGGGTCTTTAAAGAAAATCTTGACTGGTTTGCCTGCAAAATGAAATCTCGTTACGATTTTGAAAAGAAAGGGAACCTGTGACTTAAATCAATGGCTTTGTTCTGGTAATTGCGGGCTTCAACGTTTCCAAGAAGATTATTTTGCGGTAGCAGGGTTTCAATATAATATGTAAATAATACCAAGGTGTACATATCACCCAAAAAAAATATTTCCACTGAAAATTTTGTGACCAGATTATAAAGAGAAGCGCTGATGCCTTCGTCTCCTTTGTTCGTCCATCTATCGCATGACACATTATATTTCCCGCCGGAACAGATTCCCTCACCATCCCTCCCTTTATTATCGTTCTACGATGGATTTCCGCTATGTAACGCCCGATTTCACTAGATAAAGAGAAGAGACTATAAAGTCTGGATTTTGATAGCTTGAGAATAAGTTCTGAGTTATGATATGATGCCAACATTTTGGCTGTACTGACACTTAATTCTTTTGTAAGCTATACTACGTTAACATTGTACCGCAGCAAAACTTTTACTCCCTTCAAAGGCTTTATATTTAGACGGTACTTGCCAAAGTACTCATAACTATTATAACTTGATGTAAAGTTTGCGGTCCCCAAGTTGTTACTGCCCTTGTTTCAAAGTTTTATACTTAACACTTTGTTTATCGATATTAGAGTGTTTGCCGGGATCCAAATTTCATTTCATGCCAAATATTATATAACCTTGAAAGTCATCTCATTTCGTTTTATATGTCCACGATTTTATATATATATATTGTTAGTCTGACCTCTTTATATATTTGGTTAGTCCAAATGACGGCGCTCCACTGATGGAAAGTTATATGAAGTAAAATGATAGACTGGCGGTTGTATCAAATGTGTCTACGCTCTCTTGAAGAACCGGGGTTTGTAAGAGAAGAGAATCACGTATGGGGTGGCAGGCATTTCCAAGAATCTGACTACTAAATGAATCGTAAAAGAGTAATTTGGGTTCAGCTGATGAGCTCCACAAATTGTTGATTCCGTAAAATACAGCGCAGTAAGATACTGTTCTGCGCTGCGCTTAGCTAGCGTGTAAATAATTAACAAAAGAGGAGTTGTATAAAGGAGTAAGCATATCCTACTGCTCACTCATTTACATAACTCTGCTAAATGTTTGCTCGCAATCGTTTAAAGGTTTTGATTTTATCTGAAAGTTTTAAAAGGAATGGAATTTAACCAGATTTTAAAGCTGTTAGCAGTTAGCTGTTAGAGTTATACATCATATTATAAAAGTAACCTTACAAATAACCTTCATTTAAGTAGGTACTCATTTTCGAAGAATACATGAACTAAAGTTTTCTTTATGTGTGATACAGGGATATAAAAATTTCTCAATAGAAAGTTTTACATGCCCTTCATTTCACCTTGTATAGAACATACAGTACAAGTACCCTATAGTAAAATTTGTTTCACGACTTTGTGAATAATACAAAAGGCTCTTTTGTATAAAAATACCACAATACATGATTGTAATATGCTAGCAGACCCTACTTTAAAAAGAAGATATTTTTTTGTATTATGTTCTGTGGGGGTTTTTGTTAACATACCACTAAGGTGGCGGGCTGTGAGTTTGGCACCAAACTTAAAGAGAAGCGGACGCCACTCCTCTGTATAATGTTGCTACTTTCTTTTATCTTAAAACTTTTGTTTTGGGGTATTTATGCATACTTTTGCAATTATTGCGGATTCTCAAACATTAAAGAATCGACAATGTGCATAAGTTACCTTATGTACATATTAGTAGGTAATACCGTGTCCTTCCATCTAGATGGAAGGACACGGTATTACCTACTAATATGTTGTTTCTTTCTACTAATATGTCGTTTCTTCACAGCATTTTCAAAGGTTTAAAAATGCTGTGAAGCGAAACCGGTCAGGTTTATAATAATAAATATCGTGGAATAGTACAAGTGTCGTTTTCAATATGTGCAGCAAGTTTCACCAAGTGCCGTCAATCAGCAGTATAAATAATGTGCATAAGTATTGGAAAGTGACGCAACGAATTAATACACGACTTTTTTGTTTGTCGACAAATTCTACAGATAACCTCAGTACCTAAGGTCTTACCACTTTACTGGAGTAGAACTTAATCCATACATGGACTGGCATGAACGCTGCTGTTTACGAGAATCTAACTTAACATTCAAAATATTTATAAATATTACTCGACTTTGGCATACTCTCAAACCGAGAAAGCCCAAAAATAATAAACTGTGGGTCGTCACAACCTGCGCCCGGGTCGGCAGCGCGTGTGTAGCGCCTCTGGTGTTGCAAACGTCTATAGGCTACGGTTACCAACCTTCCGGTGGGCCGTAAGCTTGTCTGCCACCTAAGTAGTAAAAAAAAAAAAAAAAGCCCTAAAAAGGTAGCATTAAATATCTTAATAAATTTCAAGGACGTTTCCCATCCAGTAACCAATTTGTAAGTGTCATGTTTCAGAAAATGGCCTTGTTCTGTTTTGCACTATCATTTTGCTAAGTATGAATACGCAATTCACGTTGGCAAATTAAATTATTCGACGAAACGAAAACAGTTCTATCTAGGGCTCGAATTTTGAGCGAAAACTAATATTTGAGTTACCCTCAAATGTTTGTTTTGTGAATGCAGAGGTACTTACTAATATTATAAAGAAGAAAGATTTGATTGTTTGATTGCATCGAATATACTCCGAAACTACTGAACCGATTTGAAAAATTCTTTTACTGGTTTTTTAACATGCGGTAAAATCCTGCACCTCCATACCGGTCTCCTACCGGCTAAAAAACCTCACGTATCCTGCCTATCAGCCTACGGTTGGGAGCCCCACGTAAGTCCTCGAAAGGATACCCCAGGACTCCCAACAGACACACGGCTACCACTGCGGCCTCATCTAGGGGGGGGGGGGGTGATATCTCGCGTCTTTGAGGGGTTTTAGGGCGAGCCTGCGTGAATCGCTCCACGTCACTCTGTCGTCAAGGGCCTGCTACTGTAAGGACAGTGAGCAGCCCTCTCACCGTCCTCAGGCCCCCGGTCATGGAGGCCGATAGTCTCGGGCGAAGTCACGTTGGTGGCGCCCATGGCTGTTGACTGCGGAACTCGAGTGGGGGAGTTCTCTCCTGCTCCCTCCACGCCGCACAGTGTTAGAATAGATCGATCTAGTTGGACAAACCTCAGAACCTAATTAAAACTTCGAAAATTACTTTTTAAACAAAAAGAATACATTAATATCCGTGTGCAGATTGTTAATGAATAAGTATATAACAAAAAAATCATTATTTTTATAATTCATAAATGTCTGTGTCCGTAAACGTATCCGATTTTCTAAGTAGCTTACACAGTAGGGAAATGTACGGGTCTGAAATCATTAAGAGGTATTTTAACAAATCAAAATTAGTTCTGAATCTTGACTTTTGCAGGTGTGTCTTAATCTAGCTTTTCTTATTTCTTTGTTCATGGATTCCCCAAATATCCCAAAGGAATTATCGAGTTTCTTATCAATGCTCCTCCATGAACTAAGATTTTATGAACTGTTACGGGCATAACATACCAGTCATATAATTCCAAATAGAGAGTTCGTGTTTTGTCACAATAGTTCTGAAACTTTATATCATCTATCTCGTGGCCACAAGTTAAGGTTCTTAATATGACTAAGAAGTTATAAATTAGACGTTCGTCGACACCTGTGATTGCAGCTTTTTCTTTCTGTAGTTGAGAAAAAATCTGCGTGTGGTATTCCCGCGTATTATTAACCCTATCTGCTTGATTTTTTTTAATTTCCGTTTTCCTGGTTGCAACTCTATCTTTCTTTTTTTGTCCCCGTATCTGCCACTCCTTAATTTCTAATCGTTATTACGGATTTTAAAAGTATTAATTTCTCGGTGCCATTTCCGTTAGTCATTGTCGCGACGCCGGCGTTTATGGCCGATTATTATTTACGTATTAATTGATTTTATAAAAGTAATGTACAGTGATGCGATCCTGTTTAATGTGCTAATCGATTAGTGAAGTTTTTTATTTAAAAAGTTATCAGTAAGTGTGTGAAAACAGTGAATCAAAGTTCGAAAGTACCTATAAAAAAAGTTTGTTTTCGTAAGTGCGACGCTATGTGTTTCAAGTTTCATATTATCTAAACAATACACTAATACGAATCTCACCATTGTTTATTGAGAACTATACAAACCGATGGCTGGTTTTTGTAAAGGTCGTAAGGTTATCTGAAGTGCCGTTACTCGGAGATCGAGTGGTAAGTCTTTGTTTACATAATTACGGTCGACGCCGCACGGGGCGTACCTTTTTTTATGAGGCTAGGTGATAAAAAAATTGTAAACAGGTGTGTATTTAAATATTTTTAAAATGAGTATTCAAGTCTGTTTTTAGAAAAAATACAAAAAAAAATTTTTTTTTCGATTTAATTTTTTCATAAAAAAAACTTTTATGCAAAAAAATGGCGAAAAATCACAAATTCTGATTTCAATTATTTATTAAAAAAACAATAAAAAACACAACAATTAAAGGCCGAAATTGTTTTTAGCTTGTTTTTTAACGATTCTAGTGATATATAAATGACTAGCGGACGTCACGCGGTTTCACCCGCGTAGTTCCCGTTCCCGTGGGAATATGGGAATAAAATATAGCCTATATTACCCGCAAAGAGTGTAGCTTTCCAACAGTGAAAGAATTTTTCAAATCGGTCCAGTAGTTCCGGAGCCTATTCGTTACAAACAAACAAACAAACAAACAAACAAACAAAAAAACAAATCTTTCCTCTTTATAATATTAGTATAGATATACAGCTACTATACAAAAGTTACGAAATAAAATCATTTTAATCAAGGTCGTCTAGGTCATCCTGGATGACGTAATCGACCTAGCCACAGTAGCCACTGATTTGGTGTTAGCAATTTTTAACCAACACAGATAAGAGGTTATGCAATATTTAAAAGACACTTCATTGTCCGAATAACTGCGCCGAATCTCGTTTACCGGAAGATCGAACCAATTTACATAATAGTATGTGCAGCATAAAATTATTTTGACGCTCTCATATTTTTTACACATATCCATAACTTTTCTTCTTTTCGTTCTGTCTGAACTCTCCTCAAAGTTTTTGGCTGGTCTACCACCACCACTAGAATGTAAAGACGTCGCGATCTCGACATCAAAACGATCTTCATCTTCATGCCGTGTACTAAAACTTTCTTTAAACAAATCATACTTTCTGTGTTTCCTTTCCCATTTGGACCTTATTTTTTCACATTCCTTTTTAACAAATTTCTTAAGTTTATGCTCTACTTCTTCACTACTGTCCTCAATGTGCAAAACACCTTTTATAAAAGTAATTACTGCAAGTCCTCTTTTGGAAGTCGGCTTAGAACGCCAAATATGAAAAATTTCAATTCGCTTTGAATGGCGCATACCTACGAAAAAAATTAATAAAAAATAATAGCACAAAAATGCGCAAATAATGACTGGTATTGCTCGAAAAGTAATTAAATTATCTATCAAACAGTAGTATTTATATGACACGACTGCATCCGACTGTTAAGTTAGGGTCCAAAATAGAACGGTACAATCATTCATTTTATCTATTACGGACCTATCGCAAACACTGCATAGATATATTTTAATAGAATATACTACAACATGGTATTTGATTTAAACAAAATAATACATACCTGAGCTATATAATAATAAAGTTTTAAAATAATCAGCAAAGTATTTTTAGTGCGATATCACTTTGAACTAAATGAACGATTACGTGAAAACAATAATCAAATTAACAGGGCTTTGAATGTTACACTTTGCGAATTAATTATAAGTCTACTTGTTATTTTAAACTACCCATATTTATGCTTTTTGATTCACAGGTTAATACAGATTGCAGAAATGGTATCTATGGCTATGTAATTAAAGATTAATTTTTAAGGTTTTGTCCAACTAGATCGATCTAATCTAATACTGTGCGCCGTCTCTTTCACAAGCATGACCTGCTCGCAGAAAGATGCAGTGGAGTCCCACTTACTCCCGCTCGATCATGACTCGCACCATGGTCTTCAGCGAGAGACTGTCCACGTCCAGTCCTGCCACGAGGACCTGACGCTGTTTCGCCCACGCCGTGCACTCCACCGATGTGTGGAGCGCTGTGTCCTCGCTGCGCTCCTCACAGTAAATTCTCAATTATATAGGCTATTTATTATTACTGTATTCCTTAGTAAGACGCGCGGGTGAAACCGCGTGACGTGCGCTAGTTCTTTTATATGCATGTTTTTAAATACTACTGCCACAGAATTTTAATTTTCTTTATTTATAAAGGGTAAAAATGGAACCCCTAGGTGAGGCCGCAGTGGTATATCCGACGGCTTACCCGGGGTTCCCCACCGTAGGTTGTTAGGCAGGATACGCGAGATTTTTGAGTCGGTATGGAAATCATCCATGCAGGATTTTCATTCGCATAAAAAGAAAAGGAAAAAAAGGGTAAATCGCAACCGCAGTCTTAAAACTCTGCCGTCCACCTGTCTGTTTGTTCGTTATTACGCTGTAAGTATCTCAGGAACCGTAATAGCTAGGCAATTGATATTTCACAGATGATTTATTTTTGTTGCATAAATATTTAAAAGGGCTCCTGTACAACAAACTTGAATACGAGTATATACAGATTTATGGTACTGAACTCCGTACGCGAGTTCAACTAGAACTTACACAGTTTTATTTTTATCATGTTCTCGTAAGCATTTTGCCAAGATACCTCGAGTCAAATTGTCGTTAGTCTTAGTTTAACACGTTCAAAGATTTATTTCCCCGTACATACGGTAGACTCTAACAAAACTCTCACCTTTAGTAGCGAAACCGTCGTAAAAGTTCACGGAAAATCTCGACATTAAACACTACCAGATGTTTCACAAAGCCGTAATTTTATTCCACATCCTTTACCAATAAACCCAAGAATAACTTTAAAACTGCATTCTGAGATATCTTATAGCTCAGCTGCGGCTGCAGATAATATCTTATATAAATATGAACGGGTGTAATACTTAATTACAAAGGCCCTTTTAGGGTTCCGTACCCAAAGAGTAAAACGAAACCCTTTAACTGACACTTCGCTGTCTGTCATCAGGGTGTACTTTATGAACGTCTAGCGGACGTTACGCGGTTTCACCCGCATAGCTCCCATTCCCTAGGGAATACGGGAATAAACTTAAGCCTATGTTACCCGGGGATAGTGTATCGTCCCAACAGCAAAAGATTTTTTTAAATTGGTCCAATAGTTTCGTAGCCTATTATAAAAACAAACAAACATACAAATAATCAAATCTTTCCTAAAATATTAGTTTAGATGATAGCTAGAGAGCTGAAATATACATAGACGTATTTCTGTTCCCGCTATAAGAATAAATACTTAAACAATAAAAAATTAAGGGTGACTATAACACACGTGTTGTCTTTGCTGTTTTTTTTTATACCACTAAGGTAGCAGACAAGCATACGGCCCACCAGAAGGACTGGTGGTCACCGCAGCCTATGAACGTTTGCATCACCAGAGGCGCCACACTCGCGCTGCCGACCCAGTAAAAACCTTCTTAGACCCCTTTTGAAGAACCCCATTCTGTAGGTTTATTGGTACGGAACCCTCCATGCGCGAATTCCACTCGCACTCGGCCGGTTTTTAATAAATGAACGTAGCGTCCGCTCTGGAGTTATTTACTTAGACGTAGGTAGGAAGGGCAAATACTTTTTTTTAATTACTTGCTCGCTGTAACTTGGGTTTACCTGTGTTTTCTTAGATGCGTATTTTTATGTAGACAATGAAAAACCATTTAATCAAATTGATTTAGTTGAAAAGTATTGTAATGTAGGTTGTTTTCGGAGATACAATTTGCAAGAGTGGAGGGCGCATAATCATTTTGGTAAACAAAATTTTGAGAATTTTGTTATGATCTAGTTCCAAAATTAAAGGTTAACTAAGACCTTAGAGTAACGCGACTAGTACAAAGGCAGTAGACGTAGCATGTTTGCTTCATGCATGTCTGTCTGTCATGTTGCGGGGGGTAATCGTATTCAAATACACCACTACAAAAGTTGTTACTATGGAGCTTACACAAAACCATGAAAACATATACTCATAATTTCAGTCTCACACAGAATTGTTTTAGAATAGACTTAATCTTTAAGCTCTTTTATGATTTAGCCAGTTTAGAATTACCCATTTTTCGAAATAATGGATGTATTTAGATTCATATGTCTATATCTGATTCTTTACAGTTACATAACTTTTTTATTCATAAACCGATTGACATGAAATAAATACTAAATGTTAAGTGGAGCAAACCTCAACACAATAAAGAAAATCGCATTGCAATCGGTTACTGAGATTAACGAACACAAGCGTACAAACAAACAGATAAACAGACATACTGACAAACAGACAAAAAATCTAAAAATCATTGTTTTGGTTTCTATTGCGTTCATAAAGTTCCCCTAAAATATTTTTTCTTATTTATCTTCCATGTACAGACAGCGACCTGTTACGGTTTTATTATTATGTATTGATATTGATTGATTGATGATTATACCTTTTGGTGCCCACTTTGATAGAGGAGAAAGTTATAGTATGGCGCCTCCTATCTCGATAAATGTCGTAGAGCATGTTGCTCTATGACTAAAACTAACGACAATTAGATCTATGATTCCTTGTTTTAACATTTTTTTTTTCACCATTGAATATTAAGATATGTTTATCGGGTAGAATAATAGATATTTAAACAAAAACAGATATTATATCAAGACCAAATATATATTTCAAGAATTCTTAGAAATCAAATCTCCTCAGAAATTTCTTAATATCTAGTTCAAACGTAATAATTAACTATTAACAAACGCTGGGTTAAGATGTCCAATAAAATTTATAATTAACTGATCAAAGACGCTCGTAAACCAACAGCTCGCGGAGTAATAACTTCTAGATCATTTTCGTAGCAATTATTTCTCTGAGATTGGAGACTATTAGTTAAAAAAGCTTTTTTTATGATTATGATAGTGTGGTAGGTATTTGGCGTTTCATACATACATACATATGGTCACACCTTTATCCCCGAAGAGGTAGGCAGAGGCATATTATACGCCCACATTTCACCTTTGTATAATTTGTCCCACGTAATAGGTGGTGAGCCGTATTGCAGTGTTTAAATGGACAGGTGCAGGTTGTGACTGCCTGCTGTTGACGTTTCAAAAGCTGCGAAAATAGAGACTCCCAGACTCTCGAGACTCGAGGAACAATTTCGCAAAACAATTAATTGCGTAGAGAAGGAAACTTCCAAACTAAAACGGTTGTCAGTAAAATAGCAATTGTAAAGCCAAGTTAAAGGTCCTTTAGGTGGTTTAAAATTTCAACTGCGGGTCGTTACAACCTGCGCCTGTCCATTTCAAAACGCAATAGGCACACCACATCTTACGTGGGACATATAATTAACTGTAAGGTGAAATGTAGGCGTATACTATGTTTCTGCCTACCCGTTCGGGGATAAAGGCGTGACTGTATATATGTATGGATTAAATTTTTTTGCCTCGTATAGTTTGATTTGTACCTAGAGGATCAAGGTTGATACGAATAGCTACGAGTTCCCTTTACTTTGTACGACGTGCAGCTGATCCCTATTAGAACAACAAGGAATTTTGATTGGAGTTAATTATGAAAGTGACTACAACACAAAACCAAAAAAAAGTGATTCAGAAGCTAAAAGCATGTCATTAAGTACTAGCTTCTACCACATAGCTCCTCTTACGGCTTAAAACCCTCTTTATGGTAGAAGTTTTCTAAAAATATTTTTAGCGTTTTTAGAAAGAAACTATTATCAAATCTCATTTCGCATTTATGAGCCATTTCACAAATGTCTTTCTAACAAACTTTCATCCCTAATTAAACAGTTTTAAGGGTAGATAATTTTGAAACACATTTTCATTTATTTTATTGAGGAGTACGTGTGCTAAATTTGAACAACTATTGCCAACTTTTAGACTAACTGATGCTCGCGTAATTTTTTTTTTGCCGATCCCTCATCCCAGTCTAAGGATAAAAGTAGCCAACGTAACATTCTAAACTACTTATATGTGGGTAAACTCTATACCGTACAAGTAGGAGCAAGGGGAATACCAGTTAAATTTCAGATATAACTTATTTAAAGACCTAGGATTGTCAAGAGCTTCAGTAAGCTCGTTACTAAAACGAATATCCAAAGCGACATTAATAGAAACTTACCAAATCTGGTTATGGGGGGGGGGGGGAGGACATTATGAACGGTGGAAGATCAAACCAGCAGGTGCCCAGCCTAAACCTACTCAAACTCATTTCAATAATGTATTTAATAAAAGACAATTTGGGTATTTGAAAAACGTAGGAACTCTGGATGCTGTAAACATTTTGGTCAATGATGTTGCTGTGGCTTTAAATGATAAGAAAAAAGTTGCAGGAATCTTCCTAGATTTAAGTACTGCTTTTGATTCGGTGGATCATTAATTATTGTTAGCGAAATTGGATTATTATGGAGTCCGAAGCGCATCAAAGCAGCTTTTTGTATCCTATCTGCAAAATAGATCTATGTTTGTGGAAATTGTCACCACATCTGACGAAAAAGTTGACAAACCATATCTGGCGAATAAAACGTATAGATCTAATTTTTTTCCCAATAAAAATGGGGGGGCCGCAAGGATCTATTCTCGGACCAATATTTTTTATAATCTTTATAAATGATGTAATTAATTATATGACTAACATGATACCTAATTCAATAAAATTGACCGTTTTCGCTGACGATACAAATGCTGTAATATATGCTAATAATACAGAAAATCTTAATAAGTTGGTAGATGAAACATTGAAGGCATTTCAAGACTGGTTTATTAATAACAATTTAAAATTGAATGTTAACAAGACGAACTTAATACGGTTCCAAACTACTACAAAAGATAATGACATCATATATAGCACTATAAACGGTAATAGAGTAGACACAGTCAAAGTGGTTAAATTCTTGGGTGTACAAATAGATTATTTATTAAATTGGCAAAAGGAACTGACAAATATGGAGAGTCCAATAAGCTCAGCATGCTATGTGCTGAGAAGTCTAAGAGACGTTCTTCAATTAGAGATCTTAAAACAGTATATTACTCATTAGTGGAATCTAAATTAAGATGTAGCATTATAGTGTGGGGTGGAAGTTACAACTACAATGTGCAAAAGGCTTTTGTAGCTCAGAAAAGGGCCATCAGGACAATTGTCCGAATAAAGCAACAGGAATCCTGTAAACCTCATTTCAAAAGGCTCAATATTATGACAGTACCTAGTCTTTATGTATTAGTTGTATTGTGCAACTTTGCGAAAAACATTCACGAATTTGAAAACGAGGAGGAGAGACAAATAAGGGAGAACTCACGTAGGAAAGATTTTTGTTCAAAATTACTTGCCACCTTGAATGTAGTAAAGCACAGCTCCTACTATTCGTCAGTGAAGTTGTTCAACAAACTGCCACTGAATATGAAAATTATACTTTACAGGACCTATGAATTTAAAAATAAATTGAAAGACTATTTTGATGGACAGATGTTTGTACTCAGTGGACGACCTGTGAATACATCATTATTAATTTAGTTCTGTCAAAATCTGCTAGTGATTTATTTTTGGTAGTTATCTTAATTTATTGGGTACTTTTACTGAAGTTTTACTTATTTTTTGACTCATATAGTATTGTATTGAATTTTAATTTTATCAGGACATTTTACATTTTAATTGTTTGTATTTTTGACATTGAAAATATTTTAATTTAGTGCATAATGACAATTTAAATTGTTATATTAATAGTTATTATTTCTTTACTGGACTGCATGATTTCTTTTCTCTTTGACATTGATAAATTTTAAATTAATAGTAAATGTAATGGGATTGTAAATAAAATACTTAGTATTATTTAGTTTGAAATGAAGATGTAATTAGACTGTGCTTAGAAATAATGTATAATGCTAAATGATGGAATGGCACAAAGGGAGTGCAAAATTGCGAGGCTTGTGCTCGAGTTCATTATTCTTCTTTTTTAATGTGATGAAATCGATTTGTATTTTAAATGTTGTATGTCATAAGGGTGGAATAGTTTTTAATGTTGAAAGGGTTGGCATAAAATTTGTTGTAAATGTATAGTAAACCTGTAGGAACTTAGTATAAGAACTTTTTCTCAATTCAAACACAATGTATATTGTTTTATGAATAAATAAATAAAAAAACGTGTCGCAGGTCCCAGACACCCTCACAGTGTTTCTCTCTGTACCACGCTATGGACCCGGCCCCCGCACGTTGAATCTATGGAATACTGAGAAAACTCTCCCTCTCTATGTCTGTACCAAATTCTAGCTAAATCTGTTCAGCCGTCAGATCGTGATTGAGTAAAAAGCACCCATGAATCCAAAAATCAGAACAAATTATTCACATTTATAATATTAGTAGGATTGATAATTCAAAAATTACATTAAACTTAGTTGTTGTTCAAAGAAGCAATAATTCCTTCAAAGAGAGTCAAGTTGCCAAGATGAAATACAATTCATAAGTACCATCTAATTAAAGGGGATGTCTGTAGGCATTTACGGTGGAAAACAACAGCACCTGCGTAGGTAAATAATAAAAGGGACCTAAATACGAAACGTAACAATGTTTGTCGGCTTACACAAAACATTAAACTTTTACCATTCTGCTTACGTTTACAATCTTCTATATCTATACAAACTAAGGTAAAAAGGTGCCCTGTTTTCTAAAATGGACACTGAAACAAAGAAGTAGTTTTTAGAATTGTTACCGTTTGTACCTAGGTATATCCGGAATAAACGCGTCAACAACCGATTAGATTTCGAATTAGCTGACCTAAACTGCGTACTTCCATATTATTTTGCTTAAATACTTTTTCTTTCTTCAACACAAACTTTGTCCTGACAATAACAAAAATAAAGGAATCATCTAATTTGGTACAGTCAATCGAAAGTTATGCGTTGATATAGAGAGAAATCCAAATTTCTGTCAAACCAACATTTCCATGCGAACGAGGTAGAGAGCAACAACTAGTAATTCAATGTTTTATGAACGACTTTTTGTGATTTACATAATTTTGTGCGTGCCTCGTTGGGACACTGGTTGGTGATTACGCAATCACATTAACACTATTGGGATGTTAACGAGGCATATAAAGCGACATTTTAATGTTTTATTTGTTGGTTTTTCATTCACACATACATAAACGTAATATAGGTGCACATTTTACGAGCCTGTCTCTAATCTATTGCTATTATTTTTAGGGTTCCATACCCAAAGGGTATAAACGAGACCCGATTTTTGAGTCTTCACTGTCCGTCTCTCACGAGGCTGTATCTCATTAATCGTGATAGCTAGAGAGCTGAAATTTTCGCAGATGATGTATTTCTGTTGCCTCTATTCTTCTTCTATCTATACTAAAATAAACGGGTTTCCTATACAATAAATGTGATTTTTTTGCTGTTTTATTGGTGCTAAACTCTCCGTGCGCGAGTCCAACTCGCAATTAGCAATTTTTTTCATCATACATAAGCGTATACTCCCTCATTTTTTGAGCTTTTCTTTGATCTATTGCTACTTGTGCCAGCTACACATACCTAAAAGCATGACTCATCGTCACGTTTCGTCTGAGCCGAGTGTGTAAGCGATAGCGCGGAATAGGCGTTCGGCTTGTGACGTAGCTATCTCTATTCCACTCCATTGGCCGATAACGTTTATTGTTTCTTATGACGACTTCAAATAGAATTATCATCTGTAAACCTACTTTACAGAGTCCTGGGGGATCTTTTCGAGGGCTTACCTGGGGCTCCCAACCGTAGGCTGTTAGGCGGAATACGTGAGGTTTTTAGCCGGTAGGAGTCCGGCATAGCATCTTAGTAGGATTTTCCTTCCTCACGTAAAACAAAAAGAAATCAAAAGAAAAAAAACCTACTTTACAGACCTTTTTTTTGCATCTCGGTGTGTAATAGCGTGAGTAATGTGTACATTCCCGACTACCGTTATCAAAACTTTAATATCAATATCGCAATCAATTGTAGGAAATACTTGCGGAAATCCCGTCCAATGCAATTCCGGATTCAAACAGACTAAATGTCAGAACCCTGGGACATCCTTTCGAGGGCTTACCCAGGACTCCCGGCCGTAGACAGTTGTAGAGCATCGTGTGGTTTTAGTCGGTAGGAGTCCGGCATAGCATACATGTAGGATTTCCACAAGTAAAAAAAAAAAATTGCGTGTACTTAGTGTACACACGTAAGAAGTGAAACTTCCTCATAAACTTAATTTTCACCTCACCTTAAATTAAGTCAAAAAGTACAAAAGTACAAAAGTCCAAAAGTCCAAAAGTCCAAAAGTCCAAAGTCCAAAGTCCAAAGTCCAAAGTCCAAAAGTCCAAAAGGCCAAAAGTCCAAAAGTCCCAAAGTCCCAAAGTCCCAAGGTCTCAAGGTCCCAAAGTCCCAAAGTCCCAAAGTCCCAAAGTCCCAAAGTCCCAAAGTCCCAAAGTCCCAAAGTCCCAAAGTCCCAAAGTCCCAAAGTCCCAAAGTCCCAAAGTCCCAAAGTCCCAAAGTCCCAAAGTCCCAAAGTCCCAAAGTCCCAAAGTCCCAAAGTCCCAAAGTCCCAAAGTCCCAAAGGCCAAAGTCCAAAAGTCCCAAAGTCCAAAAGTCCCAAAGTCCCAAAGTCCCAAAGTCCCAAAGGCCAAAAGTCCAAAAGGCCAAAAGTCCAAAAGTCCCAAAGTCCCAAAGTCCCAAGGTCTCAAGGTCCCAAAGTCCCAAAGTCCCAAAGTCCCAAAGTCCCAAAGTCCCAAAGTCCCAAAGTCCCAAAGTCCCAAAGTCCCAAAGTCCCAAAGTCCCAAAGTCCCAAAGTCCCAAAGTCCCAAAGTCCCAAAGTCCCAAAGTCCCAAAGTCCCAAAGTCCCAAAGTCCCAAAGTCCCAAAGTCCCAAAGTCCCAAAGTCCCAAAGTCCCAAAGTCCCAAAGTCCCAAAGTCCCAAAGTCCCAAAGTCCCAAAGTCCCAAAGTCCCAAAGTCCCAAAGTCCCAAAGGCCAAAAGTCCAAAAGTCCCAAAGTCCCAAAGTCCCAAAGTCCCAAAGTCCCAAAGTCCCAAACTCCCAAACTCCCAAAGTCCCAAAGTCCCAAAGTCCCAAAGTCCCAAAGTCCCAAAGTCCCAAAGTCCCAAAGTCCCAAAGTTCCAAAGTCCCAAAGACCCAAAGTACCAAGGTCCCATCTAAAAGTCCAAAAGTCCCAAAGGCCAAAAGTCCAAAAGTCCCAAAGTCCCAAAGTCCCATCCAAAAGTCCAAAAGTCCAAAAGCCCAAAAGTCCAAAAGTCCAAAAACCCTTAAATGACATGCTATCCCTGGATAAAGTACTCTTAATTAGAATCCACCGTGGTGGGGAACAGAACAAAGATGGCGCGTAACCAAAAATCGTGACGTGACGTGACGTGACGCAAATTTTTTTCCAACGCCGATAAAGAAGTTTCACTTCAAAAAGACTAAACGTCTGAACAACTTAAAATATAATCTATATGCTCTATATCTGTATCTCAAATAATCAAAAGAAAAAAATATAGACTTACATCCCTTCTGAAGTACCTTCGTTTGACATCCCTTCAAAGATCCTACGACCTCTTAATACAAAAAAAGGTTTCGTTTATGTAAAGTCAAATTTATAATATTATTATACTAAAATTCACTGTACATTTTTATCCCCTTAAATATAAGAGGGTTTCCTTAAAAGTAAGAGTACGTTTAAGATCTTTCCAAAATAAGGGTTTCAATGGCCGTGACCCAAAAAGCTTATTGAATACGAGAGGCTGTGTTAAAAATATATGCCTAAATATTTGATGAGCTTTAAAATTGTAATGAGAACTTGTAATATTTTACATGTTTAAGAAGTATTTACTGACCCTGTATGAAGTTTCTAAAGTAAGTATTTTACAAGTTAGGTCTATAAAGTATAACTTCTGAACTGACAAAACTATATTCTAAGCCATTAAAGCTTTCGTAAAAGCACAGGGTGGACTCCACTGCATCCACATGATTCGTTTTCAATACTGTCACCTACACTAAAAAAACATGTTTTTTTTACAGAGTTGACTGACCCGTGTTACACCTATTTCGTCCACCTAAGTGGTTCACGATTAAATCGAGTCTCGTTGGTCCACCTAAGTGTTCCACGGTTAACTTTTTGTACTCTTGGTCCACCTAGGTGATTCATGGTTACTCCGTCCATCCGACAACGTATTTTCGTACCTTAAAGGACCCTACCGACTAAAACCTCACAATGCCTTACAACAGTCTAGCCTCGGAGTCCCGGGTTCTTTTCAAAAGAAGTCTTAGAAAGTTTTTACAGGGTCGGCAGCGCGAGTGTGGCGTCTCCGGTGTTGCAAACGTTCACAGACTGCTATGAACACCATTACATCTGGTGGGCCATATGCTTGTCTGCCACCTTAGTGTCATAAAAAAGAAGCCCTCTGAAGGATGTTCCAATACACTAAACCTTCTTTGTGAAACTGAGTTCAAAAGCAAAAACGAGTTAGTTCCGAGACGTGAACTTTTTTAGGGTTAAAAAAGGGTAAGAGCTATTAGTAACAAATTCAAGTGTCCTGGAGATATTTAAAAGGTTAATCAATGAAGTAATATAAACAACAAAATTTTGATGTATATTATTAATTTTCTGATGCAGCAGTTCATCCCTAACCAAAGTATCTACTTAATTAAGTACGTTACTCCCTGTTCACATCATGAGCGGCTTTGTTTGGGGCCTTATTAAACAGACACTTTACTGTGAAGTTGTTTGATGAATTTTGGAAATTACCGCCTTATGTATAGCTATAAATTTAAAGAGATTGAAACGTGTGAACTGTGTATAGTTTATTGCCTACTAGGTAACCTTTCTTACTTACTTAGGCCGAAATCTACCAAAATCGGAGTAACGCTATACTAGAGAATAACTTGTACATAATATAACAGTAAAATGATTTTCCATTTTATCAAAAACAAATTCAACGTATTTTTTAACGTAACTATGATAACCACGCTAAAGTAGATTACTTTATATTTTAGTAGATTCTCTAGAACTGCCTTACGAGCGATCCAAAATCCATCTTGGATGCTATGCCGGACTCCCACCCACTAATAAAACCTCCCTTTTTTAGTCGGTAGGAGTCCGGCATAGCATCTATAATAGATTTTTCCTCACGTTAATAAAAACTGCCTTAATCCGATTTTGGTCGAAAACGGCTTATAAAGGTACAACGGCTTTAACCAAAATTAAAATATTTTGCCGGAGTAGAAAAAGGTAAATATTTTGAGGTGTTCTCAAACAGTGCCAGCTAGCCCAAAATCAATACATATAATAAAATCGTAACAGGTCGCTGTCTGTACATGGAAGATAAATAAGAAAAAATATTATAGGGGGGCTTTATGAACGCAATAGAATCCAAAACAATGATTTTTTGAATTTTTGTCTGTATGTCTGTATGTCTGTATGTCTGTATGTCTGTATATCTGTTTGTCTGTACGGTTGTGCACGCTAATCTCAGTATCCGCTCAACCGATTGCAATGCGGTTTTTTGTATTGTGTTGAGGTTTGCTCCAGTTAACATTTAGCGTTTGTTTTATGTAAATCGGTTTAGAAATAAAAGAGTTATAACACTTTTAAGAATCAGATATTTTGAAAATTTTAATTGTAGGGGTTTCTTTGAATGTAAGTGAACCTAAACTGGCGTGTTGGCTTAATCATAAAAGAGCTTAATGATTAAGACTATTTTTAAACAATTCAGTCCGCGCCGAAGTTGTGGACTGAATTGTTTTAAAATAGACTTAATCATTAAGCTCTATTATGATTAAGGGGCGGTTATTGCGCACAAGTAGGCATTTGGCGCTCCCCTCGCCCCGGGCGCAAGACACACCGCGCGCCGGCAGCGGCAGTCAACTCTCATGCCACAGTATACAGTATAGTAGAAAGAAACAGCATGCTAACTTTGTTTGACGTAGTAAATGCATCTAACTTTATTAAGTGTAGTGATTTATTAGTTTCGTAAATAAAAATAAAAGAGTTAATCGTAAATAAATTATGTATATTATACTATTATTTTTAAGCTAAAGAGTTTGTTTGTTTGTTTAGTTGTTCTAACTCTAGAGTCTAAGAGACTGCTAGTTGAATTTCAAGAGTTTCTTAACAGAATGTCCATTTTTGAAAAATACCAAAATATATAACATCACGCTAAGGCGAATACGAGCTTAGCAGCAACGAAACATTTTTCGACAACTAGGATATTTCATTTCTTTTGAGAGTTTCCGTTGCGCACGTTTGCTACAGTTGCGTAAAAAATGTAAATTACATAATAGCTGGTCATAAAAATTTCTAAAGTTTTCTAAAGTTGGTATGCTAAGTATGAATCACGGGATCATTGTGCAATCCAAAATGGCCGCCGCGGTGTAATCACAAAATTTCATGATGGGTGTCGTTTAAACGGTTTTTTGGTACTGCTCGTTCGCTCTAACTTTGCCGCTTGGCCCCATACTAAAGTCGAATTTTTAATTAGACGAAGTAAATTGACAGCAACTAATGTCACTTCTTCATACAATGTTGCGTATTTTCTATGACGAAGTGTCATTAGCTACTGTCAATTCACTTCGTCTAATTAACAATTCCGGTATACGCCTCTACGCCAGCGGCAAAGTTAGAGCGAACGGGTAGTATGCTGAGTACGAATCACGTACTAATTTTGCAATCCAATATGGACGCAGCGCCGTAATCACAAAATGTCATGATGGGTATCGTTTAAGGAGTTTCTTGGTATGCTGAGTACGAATCACGTGATAATTTTGCAATCCAATATGGGCGCCGCGCCGTAATCACAAAATTTCATGATGGGTATCGTTTAAGGGGTTTCTTGGTATGCTGAGTACGAATCACGTGATAATTTTGCAATCCAAAATGGCGGCCGCGGTGTAATCACAAAAATTCATGATGGGTATCGTTTAAAGGGTTTTTTGGTATGCTGAGTACGAATTACGTACTAATTTTGCAATCCAATATGGCCACCGCGCCGTAATCACACAATTTCATGATGGGTATCGTTTAAGGGGTGTATTGGTATGCTGAGTACGAATCCTGTGATAATTTTGAAATGCAATATGGCCGCCGCGCCGTAATCGCAAAAATCCATGATGGTTATCGTTTAAGGGGTTTTTTAGTATGCTGAGGACGAATCACATGATAATTTTACAATCCAAAATGGCCACCGCGCCGTAATCACATAATTTCGTAATGAATATCGTTTATTGGGTTTTTCGAATGCTGAGTACGAATAACATGATCATTTTGGAATTCAATTTGGCCGCCTAAGCTATTTAGGCCTACTTGCGCGGAGAGTCGAGTTAAATATATAAATATAGAGTTAGTAAGCTCTGAGTTAAATAAATAACTTCTTAACTCTGACCACGTCTTGCACAGTTGCAAATTGGCACGCGGTTAACTAACTCACAGTAAACCGAACAAGTTTTTTTAGTCTGTCGTTCCATGCAATCCTGATTGGATTGCATGGAACGACAGACTAAAAAAACTTGTGAAAAAACACAAATGTTAGAACGAAGAATGGAACATGTGTCTCTATCTCTTTTACACTACAGTCTGCTACGTATGATTTACGATACTACCATACGTACGATACTACCATTTACGATACCAATCATAAAATTTTGTGATTACGGCGCGGCGGGCATATTGGATTGCAAAATTATCACGTGATTCGTACTCAGCATATCAAAAAACCCCTTAAACGATACCCATCATGAAATTTTGTGATTATGGCGCGGTGGCCTTTTTGGATTGCAAAATTAGTACGTGATTCGTATTCAGCATACCATAAAACCCTTTAAACGATACCCATCATGAAATTTTGTGATTACAGCGCAGCGGGCATATTGGATTGCAAAATTATCACGTGATTCGTACTCAGCATACCAAAAAAAACCCTTAAACGATACAGATCATGAAATTTTGTGATTATGGCACGGCGGCCATATTAGATTGCAAAATTATCACGTGATTCGTACTCAGCATACCAAAAAACCCCTTAAACGATACACATCATGAAATTTTGTGATTACGGCGCGGCGGCCATCTTGTATTGCAAAATTAGTACGCGATTCGTACTCAGCATACCAAAAAACCCCTTAAACGATACCCATCATGAAATTTTGTGATTACGGCGCGGCGGCCATATTGGATTGCAAAATTATCACGTACTTCGTACTCAGCATACCAAAAAACCCCTTAAACGATACCCATCATGAAATCTTGTGATTACGGCGTGGCTGCCATGTTGGATTGCGAAATTATCATGTAATTCGTAGACATTTTAATGCATTAGGTAGCTGGTTACCATGTCGTGAAAACACTTAAAAAGTAAAAGATCACCACATTTTTACCATGAGTCGCGTATGTATTTGTAACGGTTAATCTAATTACATTTTGCCCATTACTGATATTTTTATACTGTGGCGCGATTTCAACGTATTTGGCATAGTAATTACGAAATAGTTGCGACAAAAACTGACACAGGTCTTGCCTCCACAAGCGCCAGGGCGAGACTGATCGGCCGTCAGCGGCGCAATTCTATTGCGTTGGTAGATATTCGTACATGATAACTATGTAAATAGTTGTTTATAGAAAAACGCTCGGAAAATGTGTATAAAAACTTAATACCTTTAATTGAGTGCAAAAAAAATATATAAAATGTTAATTGTTTAGCCACAGTTTTGAAAAAACTTTTCTGAGAGAGTCAACTTTGGGATTTTTTTCTATCTAGTGAAATTTATTGGATCGTGTAACGGGCTCGGAATATGTTTAGCTTATATCCTTAACTATTATATATATATTTTTCAGATTTAAAAACCCTTTACTTTTTGACTAGGATTGTTTCAAAAAACTCAAAATCTGACCCACGCGGCCTTAAGCAAATAGGGCAGTTTCAGACGCTGCTTGATGACTCTGATGAAGAAATACCTTTCCTTTCATACACCTTATGTGACGTAAACGAAGTTGCGGGCTCAGCTAGTAGAGTAATAAACTTGTACGATGTAACCTAGACAACTGATAAATCCTACTACTTCCTACTAATCTTATAAATGTGAAAGTTTGTAAAGATCACATTTGAATTTTTGGATGTTTGTTACTCAATCAAGTTCTAACGACTGAACAGATCTGACTGAAAGGATACCTTTATCCTTGGAATAATTATGTTTCCATGGGATGCGGGGACGAAAACAGAATTACACGCGGGCGGAGCCGTGGGCCACAGCTAGGATAAATACTTTTTTACTTAAGGAAACACTGTGGATAATACAAATATTTGTTCCGACACAGGTCTCTATTCCAAGACTTCAGTACGACGATCAAATATAGCTACCACTGTGCTAACTTAGTTTGGGCCTAAATTTATCCCTAATAAAGTATTATGCCAATCCATCCGTGATAGAAATACAAACAAACAAACTTTAATATAAATATAATTAGTATGTATTTAAGGGTGACTGCACATCGGTACCTTAATTTTGATTGATCGATTAAGGGTCGGGTTTTATTGACAGGTATTGATGCAAACATAATTACTGGCTACCTTACTATTTGACAGATTAATTTGAACACGAAAATGCTATTATATGTTATGTGATGAATATTATAAAATTTTAAAGCTTTTTGATGTTTGCATGATCTAAATATTTTTGTTGTGCTAAATCTTTAGAATATAATTTATAAAAAATAATCAATGTTGCCCTTACGAACAGTCACATCAAATTGGGTGATTATTTATATTTCTTAAGTCAGATTAAACATTGAAAAATTGGAAATGAAAAAAAAAGAACAAGGTTGTCGGAATTCCGGGTCAATAAAAATAACTAAGTACATTTTTATCCCTGTTAGTAAATTATTAAAGTAAGTAAATGAGGGTTGGAGAAATAAAATGTCTGTAGTATCGGGTATTATTGAAGATTGTGAAAAATAGAGACACTGTCTTGTGTTAATATGTCAAGTTTAACGAACCAACTTGATTCCAGTTGTAATATCCCAACATAAATAACTGAACATTCTTTTTTTTTGCTATGATAATACTTTTCAGGGTTTCGTACCTGAAAAGCTCCGTCGTAGTCAGTGGTAGAGTAGAGCACGAGTAGTTTTCATCGGTAAGAGTCCGGTATAGCACCCATGAAGGATTTGTACATGTAAAAAATTACTCGCCGTAATAAAGTGACTTAATCGACTTAAGGGGCCCATCCATAAAATGCACAAAAAGACACTTAGGAATTTGGAAATATTTAAGAACCCGCTTCATTAATCAAATCCTAATTTCTTAATAGATGAGACTACATTAGCACCGTGTGCTATTTAGAAAATAATTAATTTACTTGCGCAAAAACCTGTCAAAATCATCGAAATTTACCTTTGTCAATTTGATTATTCCTGCTATTTCAATGAATTTTAATAATTTTGAGAGGTGGTTTTTTAACGTGAAAAATTATTTTCTAAACTTTTTGGGGGACCGCGATTTGCAAAAGTTGTAATTCAATTTATTTAGTGAACATTATTTTTCGAAAATTTCAAGGTAAGTTGCCCTGTTTAATTTTTACTTTTATTCTTCAAAATGTTAAATATCGAGTGTTGTTCAGGCGTTCCTAAGCTGTCCCCGCAAACGCAAACGAAAATCATCGTCATCGTGACGTCATCGATATGTAATGACAGTACAAATTTTATCTTCATTCGAACTATATACTACCTACCATAACGTACATGGAAAACTGTAATTTTTCACTATTTTATTATACGCATTAATCAGTCGTCTGCGCGTCATTTCTTCAACCCCAAGCTGAACCCTCACCATATGGTCCTTCGAGCCGGATCTAAATATCGACACCAGCGCGCATCGATCGTTGGGGGTACCAGCAACAGCCGTTACGCTTCAAGAAAAGCTGTTCCAAGGAGTTGAAGTATCGGACGATAAGCAGCCCTTGCAGTATTCAAGACCAAGGAAAGCCAGGAGTAAAGGAGTGTACGCGTAAGCAGACGAAAGCCGGTTCCACACCTGATACGCGCACAATAGGTACGGCCAGCCATCCTGCCCATCTCCCGCTTATCTCCCTTTCTAGTGTCTAATATCGTGCTATTTAACTAATTACAGTGTTCGCCTAATTACCTGTGTACGTATTTGCTACCCCATTCGCATCATTGGGTTTCACAGCATCACCGTAAACTGTAAGTACCCCATATTTCTATGCTTACCGCCAGAATGACCGAAGAACCGAAAGATCTAGGTAAATCACGCGATAAATCCCCTTGCAAAACCAGTGAAAGTGCACTTACGCGTGAGCTGATTAAAAAACGTGGTATTATTAAGGGTAGATTCACAAGATTCGCCAATTACCTTTCTACGCTAGAAGATGATATTTTGTCTAGTCAGAAACTGATTGATTTAAAATTACGCATTAAGGGTGCTACTGATTTGTTTAGCGAATTTAACCAAATACAGAACCAAATCGAGGAATCAGTTTCGGACTTCGAGGAACAGTTATCGCAGCGTGATTCATTTGAAAATACTTACTATTCAGTGTTATCAAAGGCTGAATACCTGCTTCTTAAGAATAAGGATGCTGAAAGTTCTAATAAATGCGGTCATCATAAAAAATCGGTTAAGCTTCCAACTATTTCTATGCCCACCTTTGACGGCTCATATGAACAATGGCTGGAGTACAGGGACACGTTTTTATCATTGGTTCACAATTCCACAGAGCTTAGCGATATTGAAAAGTATCATTACCTTAAAACTTCCCTCAAAGGAAGCGCAGCACTCGTAATAGACTCGGTGGAACGATCTAGTGATAATTACTGTGTGGCCTGGGAGTTACTTCTCAATCACTATAATAACAGTAGGCTATTGGTGCACAATCACGTTAAGTCGCTTTTCAGTATGCACAATGTTCACAAAGAGTCCTCAGATTTGATTAGAAAGTTGATAGACACTGTACTTAAGAACTTATGGGCTTTAAAAACATTAGGTGAACCCACAGACTCGTGGGATACGCTGGTTATTTACATAGTGGTATCTAAGTTATATAACACGACGGAACGCGAGTGGGAGCAACACAAAGGTACATTATATTCTATGAGTGGCGATCCTAAGGCAATAATTAGGCTTAGTGATTTAATTAAGTTCCTAAAAGACCGTGCCGATATGTTGGAAACGTTACAGGTGTCACATAGCAAAGCTAGTCACTTCACAAAAAATAATAACACAAAAAATACACCGAATCATTCTAAAATTCACTGTAACGTTTCCACCAATAAGTCACAAGAACGTCATTTACGAAATCACTACAAGAAGGTTTGCTTGCTATGTAATGTGAGTCATCCACTATATGCATGCCAAAAGTTTCTTGATTACACTTTAGATAATAAATTACAATTTATAACCAACAAGAAACTTTGTAAAAACTGTTTACGTTCCGGTCACACAATAAATGATTGCAGGTTTGGGACGTGTCGCTTATGTAGCCAGCAACATAATTCTGTAATTTGTCACAATAATAATCAGCCTATTTCACTATCTACTCGGCGCACTCAAAACGAAAGAAATGCAATGACTGCGCTCGACACGCCTGAATCCCTTCCCGTCTCGCAGTCGCCGGTCGCATCTTCATCACTCTTATCAGTAGATATACCTATAATTCAAACTAACAATGCACGCGCTAGTGTTGAATGCACTCAGGTAGGCATAGCGAGACCGGTTCTTTTGTCAACTGCGTTGATCGAAGTGGCTAATCATTGTAATAAGTATCATTTAGCCCGTGCATTACTTGATAGCGGCAGTGAGCGATGTTTTATCACGAAATCCTTATGCGATTTACTACAAACTCCATTAATACAGTCCACTCAAGAGATTCGTGGTATAGGCAACTTAATCACGACATCCTCACAAATATGCAACATAAATATAAATTCACGCGCTAACGCATACTCCACGCGATTACAATGTTTCGTGTTACCGAACATTACATCGGCGTTGCCTGCGACGTCGACCCAATGCGTACTAGATATACCAACGCATATACAACTAGCGGATCCGTGTTATTATGAATCTCGGAGCATAGATATTTTAATAGGCGCAGATAAGTTCTGGGATTTATTAAATACCAATAAAATAAAACTACCTAGTGGGCCTTTCTTATTGGACACTAAATTAGGCTGGATTATATCCGGTACTATTTGTTCCCTTACGCGTTATGATAGGGCTATTCACTGTAGTTTCTCACAGTCAATTGATGCGCAACTACGACAGTTCTGGGAGCTCGAAGAAGTACCCAAAGGTCTGCGATGTACGCTCACTGACGAAGAGCGTGCTTGCGAGCAACACTTTCTTAGTCACACTAAGCGTTTAAGTGACGGAAGATTTTGCGTACGTATACCTTTTAAGCAAAGCCCTGATACGTTGGGTGAAACTTACTCACTGGCCGAACGTAGGTTTTTAGCGCTTGAAAAACGTTTGCTTCGTAATGCTGACTATAAAGCGCTTTATAGCGAATTTATTCACGAATATATTCGCTTAGGTCACATGAAGCGCGTTGACACCTACGGAGTGCCCCATTATATTCTCCCGCATCACGGCGTCTTTCGACAACATGCCGCCACCACTAAGCTACGAGTTGTATTCGACGCAAGTGCCCCATCTAGTAACGGTATATCTTTGAATCAATTGCAAATGGTTGGGCCTGCGATACAAGGCGATCTTTTAGCTATCCTGCTACGCTTTAGGCAGCATAGGTACACAGTTTGCGCAGATGTGGAGAAGATGTATCGCCAGTGCCTGGTAAGTGAGGATCAAAGGGATCTCCAATTAATATTGTGGCGCGACGATCCCAAATCACCAATAAGCGTATATCAGCTACAAACCGTTACTTATGGGTGCGCGGCATCAGCGTTCTTAAGCTGTAGATGCCTCAAACAACTCGCAAGCGAATGCTTAGATTCTGACGTCACAAGAATTATCAACGAAGACTTTTTCGTTGATGATTTGATTACAGGTTGTAACCACAAAGAAGAATTGTTAGAAATCTGCCGTAGGGTTGACAACGTTCTTCAATCAGGTGGTTTCCCACTTCGCAAGTGGAAATTTAATTTTCAATTAGATCCTATCTCAAGTGATAATGCGCATGAGTTTTTAAAGGATTTAAATTTAGGTGAAAACATACACTCTAAGACTCTTGGCTTAGGGTGGCACAACTTAAGCGATGAATTTAATTTTAGTGCACAATTTTATAATGATAATAAAAATATTACAAAGCGTTATATAATGTCCACTATAGCCCAGATCTTCGATCCTCTGGGACTTCTTAGTCCTGTTATAATCACAGTCAAAATCTTATTGCAATCCCTGTGGCTTTTAAAAATAGGTTGGGATGACGTAGTGCCTAGTGACGTCATGCGCACCTGGGAGCGATTCATAAGTTCCCTGCACATACTAAACGATATACGCGTACCACGGCATGTCATCGGCGCCGATCCTGTGCGATTAGAGCTACACATCTTTACGGATGCCTCGCAGTCTGCCTACGGAACCTGCATCTATGTGCGTACCATTAATCGCGACTCGTCCGTTGGAGTGAGGCTATACATTTCCAAAGGAAAGGTTTCGCATTATGAAAATTCACTTGTACTATTCCACTTTTATTTTAATTTAAAAATACCTGACCGGTTTCGCTTTTAAAGCATTATCAAAGGTTCTTACACTAATTTTGACATAACGTAATAACGGATGAAAGGTTAGGTTAGGTAAGTATAACGGATGAAAGGTTTCGCCTTTAAAGGCTGTAAGTATACCACGGTTGGAGTTATGCGGAGCCCTATTAGGTGCTAGGCTTTTCGCTAAGGTTCGAGAATCCCTGCATTGCAGTTTTGATCGCATAGTATTTTGGTGCGACTCAACAATCGTGTTGGGCTGGCTGCGAATGTCTCCCAATCTATTAAAAACCTTTGTCCAAAACCGAACGGCAGAAATACACGAAATAACCGGAGACCTTCCATGGTGTCATGTAAAGGGTACAGACAACCCGGCCGACTTGGTGTCTCGTGGTATAAGCCTGGAGGACATACAAGCGTCCACTTTATGGTGGGAAGGTCCTTCATTTCTCCGTGACCCTGAGTTTGACTGTGAACAATCTATAGCAACCTGGGCTACTAACGAGACAGTCGTTGATTTACCCGAAACTAAGCATGTACCAGAAGTTCACTCACTGGTTGTCACTGCGGACACATCCTTATTTCCATTTGAAAGGTTTACACAATATAATGGTATGAAACGCGCCTGTGCTTATGTGTTACGCTTCATTTTTAACACACGCCACAGCAGCACTAGACGTCATGGACCTCTTTCAGTGGATGAACTAGGGGACGCAGAGGTAACTCTGGTTAGGTTAAGTCAAAGGGAATCTTTCACGGAAGAATATAATTTATTAACTAATAAGCGTAGTTTAAGAAACAAACATAGTTTAATTAGTCTAGCGTTATTTATTGATTCTGACAAAAATATTCATGTAGGTGGCAGAATAAAACATTCGCCTTATAACTTTGATAAAAAACACCCATATTTAATATCGTCGAAGCATTGGTTTTCAATATTATTATTTCGTTATGAACATAAGCGCCTACAGCATGCGGCACAGCAAGCATTATTGTACAGTATTGGGGATACACATTGGCCGGTAGGCGGTAGAAACTTAGCTAAACGTACCGTACATAACTGTGTAGTTTGTTCGCGATTGAGAGGTAAGTCCTTAACTCCTATCATGGGAGATCTGCCGCAAGAGAGGATTACACCTACCTACCCTTTCCTTCGATGTGGTGTTGACTATGCTGGGCCAATGTTCATATTGAGTCGAAAAGGCAGAGGCTCGAAGCTAACAAAGGCTTACGTTTGCTTATTTGTATGTTTCGTGACTCGCGCCGTACATTTAGAACTCGTCAGCGACCTCACTACCGATGCCTACCTATTGGCTCTCAAGCGATTTATTGCTCGTCGTGGTCAGCCAGCTGAAATATTTTCAGACAACGGTAAGAACTTCGTGGGTGCTGCTAACGAATTTTCAAATTCTGCAGCTGTACGCTCAGGCGCGGGTGGAGGATTTGGCTGATGCAGTGGATAGGGTAAATGCTGATTTGATTCGTATTCACAAATGGTCTAGTGGATTTGGTTTATCCGTGAATCCTAATAAGTGTCAAGCGATTATAGTGGGTAGCCAACGCTTGATGGGACGGGTGGATAAGGCGATCCTTCCCCCTTTGACTTTTAATGGAACCATGATACCTTTCTGTTCCACTGTTAAGAATCTGGGTTTAATAGTGGATTCGACATTAAGTTGGAGGGACCAAGTGGTCCATGTTGGGCAGAGAATAACCGGCTCTTTAAAGGCCTTATACCGACTTAGAAACCTTCTCCCTAAGGATACAAAAAAAATGCTCGTGGAGACCCTACTGTTTCCTATTTTTGATTACGGTGATGTATGCTGCCTAGATCTGAATGCAGAACATCTGAATAAGTATGACCGTCTCTTAAATAACTGCATTCGGTTTGTATTTAGCCTCCGTAAGTTTGACTATGTGTCTGAATATCGGACTCAACTGAGATGGTTACCCATTCGCCAGCGACGTGATCTGCGTGCACTTACCACACTCTTTTCCATTCTTTCATCCCCCTATTCACCTTCCTATCTCGCTTCTCAATTTGAGTACCTATGCAGTAACCACAACAGAAACCTTCGATCTCAAAATAACTTGCTCTTACGCTGTCCTTCTCATAGCTCCGATTTCGTTCACTCTTCTTTTATTGTTCAGTCTATATTACTCTGGAATGCACTGCCACTCCAAGTCAGGAGGGTCACTAGTCGTTTTACGTTTAAGAACAGGGTTCGCAGAATATTGCAGGACGATTTGGCAGAAACATAGCATTTTTACTTATAAAAAATTTAATATGTTTTTAAACTTCGATCTTTCCACATATTGTAGATATTATATTCCTCTTTATTAAATATAAACAACATATAAATTTACATTTTTAAATATACATATAAAAAATACATTTAAAAATATAAAAAAATAGTTTCCCACCGGCATCGTGTACAGGGACCAAGCTACCGGTGGTCAGGGCTCCAGAGACAGGAATCTCCTCACAATGCGCGCCGTGCTCAGCAAAACCGCCTTTTGCATCAAGCCCTTGACCCAACTGCCTAAAGAGAGCCTCTTAAGATGTTGATCGAGGCTCTTGGCGATCAGACCGTGTGCTGATATTATATTTATTATTATATTAGTTACTAGCTGACCCGCGCAACTTCGTTTGCGTGATAAATGACGAACCACTCGATCGATTTTGTGCAAACTTCAACATAAACCATCTACTAAATAGTCCGAAAAAAGCCTAAAAATTTGGTTTGGATAAGTTAGCCCGTTCTTGAGTTATAAAATTACAACGAAAAGTGGCATTGATTTTTATTTATAAAGATAATAATATTTTAGGGTCGGCAGCGCGAGTGTGGCGCCTCTGGTGTTGCAAACGTTCATAGGCTGCGGTGACCACCGGTCCTTCTGGTGGGCCCTATGCTTGTCTGCCACCTTTGTGGTATAAAAAATAATAATAATAATATGAGCTAAGTAAATTTATTAAATACATCTTAATTCAACGGCTAAACTACTACTTGACACAACTTCTATTCTAAGCAATTGACATCGTAACTTAGTTCCTTCTTCAGTTAGTCCCAGCCTACGACGTTTGGACAAACCGAACTACTGTAGGCTTTGTCCTCCTAATACAGATCGTCCATCCAAGACCTGGTAACGCAATAAGAATGTAAATTTCATCAGCTGAGCGTTCATGTTCATTGTAATGGCTCTTTTCAGTCCTGTTGAATGTAGTCTACGTAGAGGCCATTCCCGTATTTTACGAAGACTCAGTGAGTCTGTTTCCAAATTTCAGCCAGATGGTAACATGCGGTGTTATTTTATTGACCAGTGGATACTACCTAAAGCGTGGTCTTTCATTTTTTCTGGCTAGCCATCTTATAATTTTCTTATTCTTTTCACAAATGTATTTTTGTCACATAAAATTTGAATAAATTAGCAATAATGCTTCCATAAAGCATATTTGGTTAATATTATACCAAAATAGGGCTTTTTTATTTAACTTTATGACTATATTATAGTAAAATCATCTGTTTGAAGTTTGAATTAAAACATAAATGAAAACGTCAATTGTATTGAAGTTTCACAAATTATGTGTCAAAATAAAAAGTAATTTAAGTATAAAATAAGGGTATTTAAGGAGTATTGATATCAACTCCGAAGAAAATCAGCCCCAAAATAATTTACATTCCCTTTTTAGCTCGTTATAGTACAAATTTCAATAAAATACGAAACACGTCTTCCATCAATTATGTTAATAATGCTATATGCCAAATTTTAAGTAGATCGGACCAAGGAATCACGTTGTCCCATACAAACTTTACCCTCCTTTTTTATACCTTTGGAGGTGGAATTTGCAAAAATGTTAAAATTACTTTTTTCAAACTGTAACAAACAACGCTCATGCTTAGTTTCATCATCGTACCGTTAACCGTTTAAGCATTAATTGATAGTAACTTTGGGTCTATATAGTTTGAATTCTATATAATTTTCCGGGATAAAAAGTACCCAGTGTGGTGCCCAGGCTAGTAAAGAATAATTATACCAAGTTTCATCGTAATCGAACCGGTAGTTTTTGCGTGATGCCTGAACAAACAGACAGACAGACAGACAGACAGACAGACAGACAGACAGACAAAAATTTTTTTGATCACAGTTTTGGGTTCGGTGTCGGTCTAGTAACACCCCCTTCTATTTATTTTTTTGATATTTTGAATGTACAGAATTTTCACTTCTACAGATTTATTATAAGTATAGATATTCCATACTATTGTTTAGTGTATGTATTATTATTTAGTTATGTAAGTATCTTAATTCTATATGTATTTGTTTATATCATTATATATATGTAAATTCAGTGTTATTTTATGCAATTTCTCTTGTACAGGATAATGCACCTACTTTGTTTATCATGGTTTATCTCTGCATCACCTATGGTTGACTGGTAGAGAATGCCAATGGCATTAAGTCCGCCTGTGTACTTTGTGCATGAAGCTTAAATAAATAAATAAAGGCATGTATTTAAATCGATATCTGTTTATTCCCTTTTTCCGAACAAAATATTTCAAAGTTAAACCAAAAATACTGACTTGCACACTAATTATGCACACTAAATAAACCAAATTCATTATACAGTTTAATGGTATTTGCAGAACTGTTTTACTAAACGAATAACTATTATCAGAATAGTATATCTAAAAATTCCAATGTTCAACAAAAATATTAAAACTTTTTTAAGGAAATCTATCGCCTAATTTACTTTTAGGAACATCGTTTATTCTAAGTAAAACCCCAATTTA
Source organism: Miltochrista miniata (assembly GCA_933228765.1). Lineage (NCBI taxonomy): Eukaryota > Metazoa > Arthropoda > Insecta > Lepidoptera > Erebidae > Miltochrista > Miltochrista miniata. Next base: position 21,498,266 of record OW121760.1, on the reverse strand, counting down.
ATCAGTCACCTCTACCAAATTAAATTTTATTGATCTAAAAAATAAAATAATAAAAGTTTAACCTAACCTAACCTATTCCGTTATAAGATAGTACTATTTAGAGTGCAAGTTAGTATTTTTGATATGCAATTCTTATTAAACGGTTTTATTTAGCTCACCCCGTTTGTTTTATTTATTTATTCTTGGGTCAAATTTAGTAATTCAAATTTCACCCTCTTCCTGTCAACCGATTAATCTGAAATTTTGTATACACTTTGGATTTTGATGACAATACAATTATGTTTATTCATTATCTTTATAAATTCAAGATGGCCGCCGCTACAAAATGGCGGATAATTTATTTATTATTAATCACATAAATATGGGTATCAAATGAAAGGGCTCAACAAGCAGAATACAATATAATATAAAAAATTGAAATCCAAGATGGCGGCCGCTACAAAATGGCGGCTAAAGTAGGTTTTATCAATATGAGTATCAAATGAAAGGTCTCAACAAGCAGAATACAATATACTATAAAAATTGAAATCCAAGATGGCGGCCTTTAAAAAATGGCGGATAACTTAGGTTCTATCAATCCCATCAACATGGGTATAAAATGAAAGGTCTCAACAAGTAGAATACAATTTACTATGCAAAATTGAAATCTAAGATGGCTGCCGCTACCAAATGGCTGATAACAATTTTTTAACAATCCCACCAATATGGGTATCAAATAAAAGGGCTTGACAAGAAGAATACAATGCACCATACAACCTCAATATTTAAGATGGGCGCAGCCACTAAATGGCGTATAATAATAAGATTTAAATTTAGAAATTGAATCTGTAATTTAGGTATCTGATTAATCCAGCCTGAATCCACCACCCAAGTCAAGATTTTGTATCGTGTTGAGGACTATGTTTCGTTAGGGTGGCTAAAAATTATACGTCGTTAGCGGTAAACCACCCAAGTTAAGGTGAAAGGTTAAAACGCGCCGAGAACTGTATGGCATTAGGGTGGATAAAAATGATATGTCGTTAGCGTTTTCCCCTCAAGACTCAGGCGCATCTTGTTGTACATAGCCTTGCCCCTTTATTGGACCTCTGGGGGGGTCGACCGTTTAAATGTTCATTACTCGTGGGAACAAAATGGTAAAAAAAAATATAATGAGCTAGTTAAAAAATAAAACAAGGTTTCTTCTTACCTACTTAGAAACTATTTTTACAATTTTTATGGTAATAATAGACATTCTTTGAAATGTGCATTTATGGTATTGTTGTGACTTTTATGACACGTATATAGTACCTATGTATGGGGTAGATGGCGCTCGCGGCTACGTCAGCGTGAAATTTTACTTCCCATGGGAACGTCCATTACTCGTGGGAACAAAATGGTAAAAAAAAATATAAAATATACAAACACAAATAAAACAGAAACTGCAACACAACGTAAACGAAGGCTTCAAAAAGCGAAAGAAAAGTATAAAGCAAAACGAGCTAAAGAAAGTGAAGGTGATAAAAATAGTCGATTACAGAAACGACGGGAACAATTAGCGTCAAAAACACCTGAGCAATATGAGGCCAGGTTAAAAAAGCAACGTCAGCGATATACACAAACGACGGTGTCAGAAACGCCTGAAGAATATGAAGCCAGGTTAACAAAGCAACGTGAGCGATACACACAGATGATAGCGTCAGAAACGCCTGAAGAATATGAAGCCAGGTTAACAAAACAACGGGAGCGATACACAAAGATGATAGCGTCAGAAACGCCTGAAGAATATGAAGCCAGGTTAACAAAACAACGGGAGAAATATCCACAGATGGTAGCGTCAGAAACGCCTGAAGAATATGAAGTTAGATTATTACAAAGCCGTAAAGAAAGAAAGAAAGAAAGAAAGAAAATTATTTTTTATTCCACATTCATAGCCACACCACCACCACTAACCTAACAAAAAAAAAATGTTTAAAAATAAATACATTTACATTTTTTTTTAAATATATCGCATACACTGTGGAATAAACGGCCGCCTCTCAGCGTAATGCTGTCCGCATGTGATACATGCAGACAGCGCTGATTTTCAGAGACGGCCGGACGCGACGGTAAGACAGAGACACTACAAAAAACAAAAAACAAACGCAAAAAACAACTAGCGCCAATCACGCAAACATTACAAAATATTATTATAAAAAATAAAAAAAATAAAAAATAAAATGAAAATAAATAAAGACTAATGGGCTCCCGACACGACCATGCCTTGCAATTGTCAATCACGTTAAATATGAAAGGAATCCTTGAAGGAATCAATCATCAAGGAATCAATCAATTAAAAAAGTAAAAGACAAAGACAGCAGTTGGGTTCAGAAACGCCTGAACATCGCGATACGAGGTTAAATAAACAACGAGAGCGTACCCAGCAATGCAGAGCTAATAATCTGCAGGCATTCGAGAATGCTATTAACACAATTTGTATACATGTTTGTGATATTTGTACCAAACGTTGTTATCCTAATCAAGTTCGTACAGTTCAGTACAACGCTGCTGCATTAACATACTTACCTGTGGAGTTAACTTCGAAAAAATATCATTGTTATTATGTTCCCGCTGTCAAACACATGTTACTAGTAATAAAAGAACAGCACCACCAAAAGCTTACTGGAATAATCTGGATCCAGGTTCTATACCAGACGTTATTCAAACTTTGACACAGGCGGAACAACGTTTGCTGTGCAGAATTATTCCCTTTGTTAAAATCGTGAAATTTAGTGGCCTCTATGGGTAGTACGGTTTTCGCGGACAGGCAGTTTTATTTGCCCAAGATATCTTTGAAGTCAGTGAAAGACTGCCTAGTATGCTACCAAGATCTGCAAGCCAGGTAGGCATTATTGTAGTAACCGAACGATTAGAAAATTTGAACATCACCAGGGAATTCACAATATGTCGCGAAAAAGTCTATAGTGCTTTAAGATGGTTAATCAGAAATAACCCGCTTTACAAAGATGTACGTATTGACGACAATGCCCAAATTAGTGACCAGGAGTTAGTACGACTTAGTGTGCCCGAATTGTCTGAAGATGAAGCGTCCGAAAGGAATGAAAATGAAATTCGAAGTGCATTCATTCCAATTAATCATGTTGCAAGAATTATTCGAGCTTCATGGCATCAAGGTGACTACAACGTCTTTACTTCGCGATATGCTGGTGTACAATGTAGTGCTATGTCGTTGGCGAACATTGTCCGAGTTGCAATCCTAAGCCCTAATCAATGGGACGTCAATATTCTGAATGCTAATATGTTAGCGGGTGACTCCTTATATTGCTGGATTCGTACCCAGCTTGATCCTACTGAACTGGATGAAACAGGATATTTAGAGATACGAAACTTTCATATCGTCAGGCAAAATTTAAAAATGTATGAATGCCGATTTTCTATAGAATATGATGAAGACACTCTTTTATTCGGGAGTCTCCAAGATTCTGTAAATACTAACAATATCGGCATTACATTACATACAGCTTTAAATAGATTATTTGATAGTCATTCTTCAGGAATATTGACAGCGTCAAATAAATCTGTTAGCGTATTTTGCGGTGAAGACAAATACTATTTTGCTGACTCCCATTCTTGTGGCCCAAAAAGAAAACCAACACCAGAAAATGGCAAAGCCCGTGTTATAGAATGTGACAACTTACAAGAACTGTGCCGCATCTGTAAAAGATGCCTCGGATCCCGTAATATTGCGTACACCCTTACACGCGTAGACGTACATTTGAGGGAAAATATTATCACTCGTCAGGGTGTTCAAGTACAGCAACAGGAAGATGCCATCACTCATCAGGATGTACAAGTACAACAACCGCTTTCGAATCTGAGATCTGAAACTATACCTATACAAACATCTGTAATGTTGCCTATTGATAGCGTCCAACCTGATGTTGAAGATGAGCTAGAGGTATCTGAAAATGTAAACGAAATCAGAAGAAAGACGAATAATAATATTGTGAATGAAGCTTATGAGTTAAAAGCAGAAGAGTTCGCATGGTATCAGCTTTTCCCGTATGGTAAAAATGGTTTGAAAGAACAACGGCCCGTAAATATAAGTCCTTTGGATTACTATCAATTTCGTTTATTAGGTGCTGATGTTAGATTTCAGCGCAACGATTACCTATTCTATGCTCTATCAATGTTTGAGTACTATCGAGTTAAATCAACCATTGCAGCTTGTGCAAGAAAAGTTGAAGGTGAAAACGGTAATCGAGTGGAAGACCTGCACTTATATTTAAAAAATCTAAGAGGTTCCGCTGCTTATTGGCGTAGTGCTCTTAGTGATCTTATAGCACAAATCAGATGTTTAGGACCTCCCACTTATTTTGTTACATTGAGCTGCAATGATCTTCACTGGAAGGATATGAAAAGAGGTCTCCTTGTTAGTGATGGTAAACAGCACATTGACCCAGATGACAGATATTCAGGAAACTCAGAGACTCATCGAGATGTATCCAGTTGTTGTGAGTAGACATTTTATGGTACGTGTTAATGCGCTAATGCAGTTTATTAAAACTGATACTGAAATATTTGGCGGTAAAGTTAAAGATCATTGGTGGCGAATCGAGTTTCAGAACAGAGGAAGTCCTCATTTGCATATGGTTGTTTGGATCAAAGATCACCCGTCTGTTGCGACACCTGAAGGAATAGCTCGCATTGATTCAGTCTGTAGTACTGCCATTCCTCCAGAATCTTCAAAACTATATGAATTAGTTAAAAATTGTCAAATACATCGACACACTAGTACCTGCACGAAAAATAATTCTGTTTGTCGTTTCAACTTTCCACGCTCGGAATGCTTAGAGACACATGTTATTGATCCTTCATCTAACGAATTCATCTACAACGGTGGTCGCATTTGCGTTCTGAAAAGAAAAAGTGAAGATGGTTGGGTAAATAATTACAGTCCTGCTTTGCTAAAAATGTGGAAAGCCAATATGGATATACAACCGTGTGTTACAAATGAGTCGATTGCGTATTACATCGCTAAATACGTGTCAAAATCAGAACCTACAAACCTAGATGGTGAAATATCTCGAGCTATTCAACAAATTAGAAGAGAAGAAACTGACGTCTCGCGTAAGCTGTTTAAAATATGCATGCGCATATTAAGAGAACGTCAAGTTTCAGCCTGCGAATGCGTATTCAGGCTATGCCATTTGAGTATGCGTGACAGCTCGAGAAAAACAATTTTTGTCAATACTCGTAAAGCGGAACAAAGGTATAAAGTGTTGAAGTTTAATGAAGCTGGTCAAGCAGCAGGATATTGTGCCAATATTTTCGAACGATATGAAAAGCGACCAGCAGAGCACCCCAACTATGATTTTAACAATATGTGTCTCATAGAATTTGCGATGTTATTTGAGCCACACTACACAAAACCGCCAGTTATAAATGAAGAGAGCATCGATACCGATGCTTATGCACCGCACGAGCAAACAACAAGAAGGCGTCTTATAACTTTAACAGACAACACCAAAATGACTATTAGAAACACGCCAGCTGTAGTACGGGTACCTAACTTCGTAGTAGCTTCTGATCCAGAGTCATATTATTACAGTTTACTAATCCAGCATATGCCGTATCGCAATGAGGCCGAACTTTTAGGAGAATTTAATAGTGCCAGAGATGCGTTTCTCGCCAACGAAGAAAGTTTAAGACAAACAAACGCCTACTTGGAAATATATCGTGAACGTGACAGGCAGCTTGAAAATGCATTCGCGCAAGTAGGGTAAACCACCCAATTATTGGCACTTTTAGAATGAATTATTGGCACTTTAGTTAAGAGTATATTTCGAAAAATAAGGGAAACCTAGTTTATTTCAGTTCGGTGTTGCCCATTATGTAGTTGTAGGTATGCATTAAAAAGTAAAATAGCATTCTTTTTCTGTTAGAAATGGGCAAAATTACCTAAAGTGCCAATAATTGGAGGAGTGCCAACGATTGGGTGGTTTACCCTACACGCATTTCAGATACTGGAACACGCAGAGCCGATGGAACTAGACCATGAAGAAGAAGTTCCTTATTTGCCAATGAATGAAGACCAGTTCTTACAGGCTAAGCAGTCTATGAATGCAGGACAAAAGGAAATTTTTACATTAGTTACCCAGTCCATACAAATTCAAATGTCAGGTGCTGAAGAACGTTTAAAAATATTCTTTACAGGAGGAGCTGGTGTGGGCAAGACTTTTCTATTAAAGTTATTACGAGACCAAATTAATAGGTGCTACGCAAAGGATGCGGTTAAAGTCTGCTCACTAACAGGAGTTGCAGCTAGATTAATAAATGGAGCTACGATACACAGTACTTTAAAATTGCCTGTACAGAAAGACGGTCGCATAACAGGTATGTCACCACTGTCCGGAAACTATTTGCGAATAATGAGGCAACAATGGCATCAGACAGAATTTTTGATTGTCGACGAGATTTCCATGGTGTCTTATCAAATGTTATGCATGATGGACGCTCGATTAAGGCAAATTAAGAACTGTGAAAATGAGTTTTTTGGAGGAGTAAACGTATTACTTTTCGGTGATCTTTTACAACTGCCTCCTATAAAACGATCAGGAACACCTGTTTTCAAACAGCCAGAACATCTTCAACCAGCTACACATCTCTGGCGTTTATTCACGCTGTGTGAATTAACTGAAAATATGCGTCAGCAAGGTGACCAGACTTTTATTGATATTTTGAATGCTTTGAGAGTCGGTGAGCTAACAACCCAACATTTTAGTATTTTAATGGGAAGACTTCTTCAAGACACGAGTGATGAGTTTGCAATAGACAAAGCGTTAAGGGTATACCCCACAAATCAACAAGTTAACGACCACAACTCCGCTGTATTGAATTTGTACAGAAATAATGGTGCTCGCATTTACAAAATAAAAGCGCAGGATCAGCTAGTACACGCTACACGACATGCAGACAATATGGATATAGCTACTATAATACCAGCTGATATCAACAAAACTGGGGGTTTACCAGCGGAACTGGAAATATTTGTGGGGGCAAAAGTCATGCTACGGTCCAATATTGACGTTTCAAAGGGATTAGTAAATGGCGCTATAGGCTACATCAACGAAATCGTTTGGCCTCAATTTCGTCGAACTCAGATGTATGCAACAGATCTACCTTCCATCCGTATTGATTTCGCAAGAGACGGAGTACATCTTATACACCCGAAAGCTATACAGTTTCCAGCTAAGTACAATTACGGGACGGCTGAAAGGAGAATGTTGCCTTTAATACTATCATGGGCTTCTACAATACATAAAATGCAGGGCAGCACTGTGGATCACGCAGTCGTATACTTAGGTGCGAAACTGTTTGAAGAAGGTCAAGCCTACGTGGCTCTTAGTAGAGTAAGATCTTTGCAGGGACTATGTATAGAGAAGTTGGACTGCAATAAACTAACGGGCAAGAAACCTTGCAATAATGAAGCACTAAAAGAATTAAACAGAATGCGAAATAAAAACTAAAAACTAGAAAATAAAAATAGGTAAAAAAACTTTTTAAGTTAAACGGTTTTATGTTAAACATACATTGCAATGTTTAAGATAAATGTACTAAAAACCAAAAAATAATAAAATAGATACAGTCGTGGGAATTATAAACATATGCATAGACTAGACTAAAATAAAACCGTGGGGCACGTCAATTGTCTACAAATTATCGACTTAATGTGCGATAGAAGAATCGTTTAATTCGTCGTTAGGCAGTTGGCCCGCAGACGGTGAGGAAATTACTCACTATTTTCTTGCTCATGGAAATTCCAATAGTTATACACTCCATGTAAATAAAAGAAATGTTTCAACTAGTTTATCGTTGGACATTCACAATGCTGGCTGGCGAGGAATCGTTTCACTGCTCGTAGTTTGTCTTTAATCGACAAAACATATGATAAAAGTACTACTCGCTCACCACTATGAAACCGCGAAAACTCGCTTATAATCGAGCTTGCTAGCTTGTTTCCACATTCTAGCCGTACTTATCACACGCCCATCGTTATCGGTTGAACAACTGCGTAATTATAGTGTAACATTACAAAATAAACATTTTAATCAACGATTGTAGACAATTGACGTGCCCCACGGTTTTATTTTAGTCTAGTCTATGCATATGTTTATAATTCCCACGACTGTATCTATTTTATTATTTTTTGGTTTTTAGTACATTTATCTTAAACATTGCAATGTATGTTTAACATAAAACCGTTTAACTTAAAAAGTTTTTTTACCTATTTTTATTTTTGTTTCACAAATCATATATTCGATGTACAAACTACATTTTTGGTGTGAATTCGATTAAAAAGGTCATCTCGTTCTGAGTAATATTTAAGTTTTTTAAGTAGGACATGTTTAGTTAATCAATTAGTTTTTTTGCACAGCATTTAATTTTCTGGTTTGCATTCAGTAAATTAGTGGAGGTACCTAGTGTGCAGAAAAATTAAACTGAGGTGCATTTAAAAATATCCCATAAATAAATCCTTCATGGATGCTATGCCAGACTTGTACCGACTAAAAAACCTCACGTAACGCCCAACAGCTTATACAGGAGCCTGATAGTGTGATAGCCTCGGAAGTATGTACCGGGACTCCCAACAGACCTACGGCTACTACTGCGGCCTCGCCACCACTGTGGGTGGTCTGGGTGCTATCCCGCGTCTTTGGGCGTTATCGGGTGTCATCCCGCTTCTTAGCGCGATGACATCCGAAAACGATGCGTGAATCCCTCACGTCACGCTGCCGTCATGGGCCTGCTTCTGACAGGACGGTAAGCAGCCCCCTCACCGTCCTTAGGCCCCCGGTCATGTAGGCCGATAGTCTTGGGCGAGGATACGTCGGAGGCACCCTCGCCGCCGCCGACTGCGGAGTTTGGATGGGAGAGTCCACTCCCGCTGCCTTCTCGCCGTCTCTTTCACAAGCATGACCTGCTCGCAGAAAGAGGCGGCGCAGTCTCACTTACTCACGCTGGAGATCATGGCTCGCACCATGATCTCGAGCGCAAGAGTGTCCACGTCCAGAACTTGGATACCTTTCGACTTGAAGTAGCTGAAACCTTTTACTTTTTGAGAAAAAAAAAACTAGGTAGACCCAGTCCTTCTTTAGAACGAGAAATACTGTGCTTTCCAAAAAAGGAAGAACGGTGTTTCCCTGGTTTCACTATCAGAAGATATTAGTTTAGATGAAGATTTTGCTATTCTGGCCATTTTTTTGATAAAAGTAACATGTAAAATGCCTCTGTTCTGGTTTTACCCAAACCAATTATGTGATTTTTTTTATATGTCTCTACCTTACATTATGAGAAAAAACTGATTTAGGAAATACCATAATAAAATAATAAAACACGTAATCTAATTGTTTCAATTTTGAAGAAAACCACGCGACATATACACCTACTTACATACATACTCTTTTTACTTGGAGTGCATAATGTAGGGTACATCCTACACAGAAAAAATGAGGGATTTAATGGACTAAACCTTCTTCGATATTTTTTTTATTTTTTTTCCAGTAATATCTGTACTCTTGAGATAATACTTATATTTTTTTCATTGAAAAATAAAAAATCATGCATTTAAGAGTTAAAATAACTTCATTAGCATTAAAATAGAAACGATGGTCGTTACGTAATCTGTAAATCTTGTAACCATAAGCGACTTTTGAGAGCATTGACTAATACCAGTATTTATTTTAGACCCACTGACCCCAGTGAAGTAAGCTACATTTTGCGAGTTATGAAAAATAATTATAGCTATGGTCAAGACGAGATTCCTCCGTTTTTGGTTAAAGCATGTTCGGACGAATTAAAAATTCCGTTAACAATGCTTATCAACCAATCTTTGGACGAAGGCACGGTGCCCGACCTATTGAAGACTTCAATTATAAAGCCGATTTTTAAGAAAGGAGATAAGTATGACGTTGGCAACTATAGGCCTATATCTCTGCTACCAACGTTTTCAAAAATATTTGAAACAGTAGTTTCCAGACGTCTATATAGGTACTGTGAGAAATATGAAATATTCAATGACAGTCAGTGTGGATTTAGAAAAAACAGGTCAACAACTTTGGCAGTATACAGATACATACAAGAAGCATTAAATATACTAAACAAAAAAGAATACGAAATAGGAATTCTACTAGACATAAGCAAAGCTTATGACCGCGTGCCATACAAAATACTATTGGACAAGTTATATTCGTTAGGTGTAAGAGGAAAAGCACGTGAATGGTTCACTTCCTATTTAAAGGGCCGCACTCAGTGCGTAGAAATAGATCACCACTCACACTGTGGCCAAATCACTCAAGTCAGATCAAAACAAGTAGAAGTCCACATGTCCATACCTCAGGGTAGTTAGTGTATTAGGATGTATCTTATTCCTATTGTATATAAACGACTTACCAAAAGAAATTGACGCACAAACTATTTTATTTGCCGATGACATATCCATAATATTTCCTTGTAAAGACACTGCTAATTTAAATATAATTTTGGACCAAAGCCTTTCAAAAACAATAAGTTGGATGACTGACCATAACCTGGAACTTAACTTAAATAAAACAAAAATCATGCGGTATAGACCATATCAAAAAAGAGAATTAAATATAAACTATGCATTTAATAACTGCAAAATTCAGTGCGTGGATGAATTCCCACTATTGGGCTTAACAGTGGACACACATATTGACTGGAAGGCTCACTTACAAAGTGTTTCAAGCAGACTGTCAAGGTTTACATACGCGCTATACGAATTGAAAAAGGCTACTGACCTACAAACTGCAATGACAGCATATTATGCTTTTTTTTTTTTTTTTTTTTTTTACGTGAGGGAAAATCCTCATGGATGTTATGCCGGACTCCTACCGACTAAAAAACCCCACGCAACGCCCAACAGCCTATGGTTGTGAGCCCCGGGTAAGCCCTCGGAAGGATGTCCCAGGACTCCCAACAGACCTACGGCCGCCACTGCGGCCTCGCCCAGGGGGAGGTTCGGGTGCTAGCCGCGTCTTTGGGGGGGGTTTCGGGTGTGATCCCGCTTCTAAGTGGGAGCGTGCGTGAGTTGCTCACGTCACGCTGCCGTCATGGGCCTGCTTCTTTAAGGACGGTGAGTGACCCTCTCACCGTCCTCAGACCCCCGGTCATGGAGGCCGATAGTCCTCGGCGAAGACACGTCGGCGGCGCCCAGGCCGCCGACTGCGGAACTCGGGTGGGAGAGTTCTCTCCCGTACCCGCCCCGCCGCCTCCTTCACGAGCATGATCTGCTCGCAGAAAGAGGCGGCGCAGTCCCACTTACTCCCGCTGGAGACCATGGCTCGCACCATGGTCTCGAGCGAGAGAGTGTCCACGTCCAGACCCACTACGAGGACCTGGCGCTGTTGCGCCCACGCCGTGCACTCCGCTAGCGTATGGAGCGCTGTGTCATCGCTGTGGTCCTCGCAGTGCTGACATTCAGCCGTGGTTTCCCGGTGTCTTCGCCACAGATACCTACCGAAGCTACCGTGCCCGGTAAGCATCTGCGACAACCGGTAGGAGAGAGCACCGTGTCTTCTCTCCAGCCACTCGTTCATGACCGGTCTGACGGCCGCGATTGTGGCGAATCCCCCCTTTGGTTGCTCAAGTCGCACCTTCCATGTCTCCACGATTTCCTGGTGGAGCAAGGACCGCTGGGCCTCGATTTCTCGAGACGCAGGCCTTTGGCCCCGCTCCAGCGCCTCCTTACGCCATCTGAACAGTGACGCAAGGGCTCTCGCTTCCAGGTCCCATGAAGGGGTTTCGGCTAGGAGTCATGCCGCCTCACCAGAGATCGTGCGGTATCCTCTTATCACCCTGACGGCCATCGCTCTCTGCGGGCTCAGCAATCTAGCCACATTGCTGACCGTCAGGGTCTCCGCCCATACGGGTGCCCCGTATAGGGCCATGCTTCGCACGATCCCCAGGTACAGTCTTCTGTAGGGAGCGTTGGGTCCCCTGATGTTGGGCATCAGCCGCGCGAGTGCGGCTGATGCTCCCCTCAGTTTTGGGACCAAACTTCGGAAGTGATGTCCGAAGTTCCACCGGCCATCGAGTACGAGCCCCAGATACTTCATCGAGGGCTCGATGCCGATGCTGACGCCCCCTACCTGTAGGCTGGATCCCGCAGGTGGCCCCATCCGAGGTCTGTGGAAGCACAGAGCCTCAGATTTATGAAGTGCGACCTCGAGACCCAGCCGCCGAATCCGACCCACAACCTGAGCGACCCCTGCCGTGGCCTTTAGTGCTGCGTCCCGGTGCGTTGCTCCCCGCGCCGTAACGAGGGTGTCGTCGGCGTAACACGTTACGCTGACCCCTCTGAGCAACGGACCCCGCAGCACCCAGTCGTAACCGATGTTCCACAGGAGCGGTCCTAATACCGATCCCTGTGGAACACCGCACGACACATCACGCCGACCCGGCCCTAGCCAGCTCGGGTAAGTAATGGCCCTCTCGGAGAGATAGGCCCCGACAATTCTACGGAGGTAGGGAGGCACTCCATGGTAAATAAGCGCCTCCCTAATGCAGCTCCAGGGCAAGGTGTTGAAGGCGTTGGCGATGTCAAGAGACACCGCCATCACCACCTCTCCCTGTGAGACTGCTTCCTCCGTCAGGCCTCTAATGCGCATGATCGCGTCTACGGTGGAGCGCCCCTGACGGAAGCCAAACTGGCTATCCGCCAGATCAGGCCCCACACGTGTTAGGTGCCCGACGAGGCGTTGTGCAATAATGCGCTCAAAGAGCTTGCACACCTCGTCGAGCAACACGATCGGCCGGTACCCTGATGGGGAGTTTGCCGGCCGCCCCGCCTTTCGAATTAAGACCAGTTTCCCCGTCTTCCAGGCCTTGGGAAACTGGCCTTTTTCGAGGCATGCGCTGAAAAGACCCATGAGTCGAGGCCCAAGCTCCTCGAGAGCCAGGACCCACGCTCGGCCTGGAATGCCGTCGGGTCCAGGGGCGGTGTTTCTGCGGGATTTAAGCCGCAGTACAGCCGCCCCTAACTCACCCTCGGTGACTATGGGCACGTCGTTCTCGCTGCCTTCCGCGTTGGGCGCCTGAGACGGAGCCATGCGCGGAGGAATGTGTTCCTCCGCTCTCGTCGGGAACAAGGAGTCCAGGACCCCCTCCAGCCGCACCGGCTGGAGACTCTGGGTCAGTGGGGGCTCCTTAGGGCCTAATTTTCCCCTTACCAAAAGGTACGGGCGCCCCCACGGGTTCCGCTCCAGAGTCTCCATCAGCTCTTCGCGGCCCAACTTTTTGGACCGCTTGATGGCCGTCTGGAGGGCCCTCTTGGCCTTCCTGTACCCATCGTAGAGCTCCGTCTCTCGGGCTGCCGCATCGTCTGGGCGGCGACGCCTCCGGCGGAACCTGGTGTACCGGCGACGTGCGGTAACGCACTCCGCGCGCAACTGCGCGATTTCCGGCGTCCACCAGTACACCTGCCTCCTCGCCGGTCTGGGCCTAGCCCTGGGCATCGCCGCATCGCAGATGTGCGACATGGCTCTCCCGAACCACTCAACTTCGGCATCAACATCGGCAAGCCTGTCCGCTGTCGGAATCCAGGCCTGCACGATGGCCGCCTCCAGGAGAGCCTCCCGATCAAGGCGATGGAGTGCCCAACGCGGTTCCGGGGGATTCGCGATTGCTGGTGGCAGGTTTGGTGGAGGGGAGACGTCGAACCGAATATATCGGTGATCTGACGACGTCTCCTCCTCCTCCACCACACGCCATCCCTGGACACGGCGGGCAAGCTCAGGGGTCGCAAACGAAACGTCTATGACCGAGCTGAGCCCCCGCCGCGTCCAGGTTGCGACATTCCCCCGATTCAGGATGACTAGGCCACGTGTAGTGACCCAGTCCTCCAGTATCCTCCCCCTATCTCTGGTTTCCCGGGAGCCCCAAGCCTGCGACCAGGCATTGAAGTCTCCCAGGACCAAGACAGGGCGAGGCCGGCATGCAGCGAGAACGACGTCCAGCTCAGGGAGCCATAGCTCAAACTGATGCTGGTCAAGGCTCGGCGTGATGTAAACGGCCACAACAGCCACACCCTCATAATCCGCCGCGACGCAACCCGGGCCCCTAGCGATAAGCGCTAGGCGCGAGTCGTCCGCGCCGGTACCCCCAAAGACAGTTGCCAGGCCGTCCAGATCCACCGGGCTTCCCGGGTGCACCCAGTACGGCTCGGCGACAACGGCGACATTGATGGACCACTGCCTGATGCTCTGGTACAGAAGGTCCTGAGCATCAGAGCAGTGATTCAGGTTCACCTGCAGGATGCGGATATGGGTGTCCATTAATGAACATCTATCTCCGCACCCTGCCGCGAACGTGGACCCTCACCCCCCGTGCGGACGGACGGGCAGCATATTATGCTTATGCTTACTCATGGCTAAGTTACGGCATTATATTATGGGGGAATAGCACGGACGCGGAAAAGCTATTTATATTACAAAAGAAGTGTATCAGAATTTTGGCCAACATTGACAGTATGGAGAGTACAAAGCCATTTTTCTCTAAATTCAAAACTCTAACTCTTACCAGTATATATATACTAGAGATCTGCAAATTTGTTAGAAAACACCCCACTATGTTTCCATTGGTTAGCGAACAACGACCCCAAAAGCGTAACTTAAGGTACAACAACAAATTAGCCTTGCCAAGTTGCAAATTGGCTAAATTTCATTCAGGACCTTTTGTCATGTGCATAAAAATATACAATAATTTACCTAATGATATAAAAACAATTGACAGCGAAATTAAATTTAAAAACGAACTTCAAAAATATCTAACATCCAAGATCTATTATAGCCTAGACGAGTACTTTAAAAAACATGGCAATAATTAAGTTAATTTATTGCAACCTATAAGTGAAATTTATTCTATTTTATTATCTTGTTCTTGATGTGGATTGACGAGCGGAATATTCGAACATTTGACATGATTTAATTTGATATTCTAATGTTTTGATCGTATCTAGTATTATATAATTATTGATGAAATTGTGAATAACATTGACATCCAATTAATTAGGAATTGACATTTTGTAACTAAAATTAATGAATACTTAATAGATATAGTGTAATGTAAGTGCTTTTTTGTAAAATTTTCAATTGAATGTAACAGCATGCCTGTGTAGTGTACATGTATCATACTACTGTGTAAATGTTGCTGTGCCCGAACTGGGTCCACAATTGATACTTTAATTTTGTATTATAATACTTGATTTACATTGTGGAAATGCAATAAAGAATACAATTACAATTACAATAAACGGTATTCGATTGTGGTTTCACGCCCCAGTATACCCAATCAAAAGAAGATATAATCAAAGTTTGCCAACTATACCCTTGAGGCTGTCTGATACAAGTTTGATTGATGGCTGTAATACACTTGAATAGAAATTAGTCGAACGGATAAGTAATACTAAGTTATACTAAGTTTCGTTTAAAGTATTTAAATTTCAGTTTGATATTGATGACTTCGATAGATATTGGTTTTGTTTGTACATTACATTATTAATATAGATACTGTAGGGTTAAAAACGGGTATTGATACGTAAAACGATACTAGTGCTATAATAATAGACGGGTTTCTCCGAAAGAAAATGTATATTATAACTTTTTCGGTGTTATCACGTTTTCTTCGAAGTTCCACCTAGCGAATTAGTCTTTTATCCAACCTTTTACGAAGTCAAAATTTGGAATATTTTTACAATCTATACTAATATTATAAAGAGGAAAAATTTGTTTTTTGTTTGTTTGTTTGTAACGAATAGGCTCTGGAACTATTATTTCAACTGTAGGTCGTCACAACCTGCGCCCGGGTCGGCAGCGCGTGTGTAGCGCCTCTGGTGTTGCAAACGTCTATAGGCTACGGTTACCAACCTTCCGGTGGGCCGTAAGCTTGTCTGCCACCTAAGTAGTATAAAAAAAAAAAAAAAAAAAACTACAGGACCGATTTAAAAAATTCTTTCACTGTTAAGAAGCTACACTCTTTGCGGTGAACAAAGGCTATATTTTATTCCCGTATTCCCACGGGAACGGGAACTATGCGGGCGAAACCGCGTGACGTCCGCTAGTAATTACTAATTTAGTATAACTTCCTTCTATTTAAATATTCCACTCTAAAATAGTTACATGAAAATCCTTTAAAGGAGCCAAAAGAGAGATTTCTACAAAATCCCGCCAATGCGGCATCACACTCGACTGTACTCGTATAAATCAAACCATCTAATATTACATTCACGATCACAAGTTCGTACCGTGACAAATCGTTTTGTTCAAACGTTTGTCGATCGTATTACGTTTGATGTCGATGTTTTATGTTCTGACACACAAGGAATGTGCAAATTACATTTTGTGAAACATATTTTGTAATTCAACCGGTCATTCAAATTGTCCCATTGCAGTCTACTGCTAAACATAGAATTATTTTCCAAGAAAAGCCAGTTTGGTGTGCAGTGTTGAATTTTCGAGATTTCTTTCTCTCCGCTATGACCTGGTCAAATAATTATCTAATGCACTACTTGCAAGTCATTAAATGACACTTTTCACACACAGGAAGAGAATTCTGTATTAATTAATTCTGTAATAATTAATTCTGCATAATAACGTAGAATTATGTTATTATATTAACCGGATACACGGCTATGGAACTATCGCTTAGGTGATGATGAGTTTAGGAACAAAATATCCATCGGAGTTTCTGTTTGAAAATAATCAAATTAATAAAATTTACCTATTGTCATTGCAGTACTTTCTATTGTACTCTACATCACAATGCAATTCAGCTCACTTCGAAAAGCGTTTGTCTTTCATTTAAATAGAGGAGACTTGGAACCTTAACAGCTAGGTAAGCACTACGGAAATCTTGTTCGTAATAGTCCAACTCCAAGACTTTAGTATTTTTGACTCGTAGCTTATTCGTAGCAGTTGCTTGAAGTGCTACGATTTGCTACGAATAAGTGTAGCGCTTGCCAAGTGGCACACTATAACTGGCATAGAATCAGAATGAACAATGGTTTGGTGATGAATGGCCTATATATTTTTAATTACTATAGATGACCTATTTAGGTGAACCTTGAAAGCAAAGACTTTGTTTACATTTTTTACCACTACAAAAATTACAAGTATTAAACGAAGGCCTGCGACGCTATCCGCGTAAAATTGGTTTTGACAGAAGGACCGTAAATTTGAATAAAAAGTCACTATGTAGGGGCTTTCTCCCTTGAACGCTTAGATTGTGGAATGATCTCCCTACATCGGTTTTCCCAAAAACCTACAGTGCGGGATTCTTCAAAAGGGGTCTTAGAAGTTTCTTGCAGGGTCGGCAACGCGAGTGTAGTGCCTCTGGTTGTCACAAACGTTCATACGCTTCGGCGACCACAGTCCATCAGGTCCGTAAGCTTGTCTGCCGCCTTAGTTACATAAAAAAATCTCCAGATCAAGATTAATAAAATGTAATTATGTATATTATAACAAAAGCACTAAAACATTGGCGAAATATTGTACAATATTTTTAAATGCGTAGCTTTTCAACAAACAACTTAGACGCTGACAAAAATACGAGTATGAGAGAAATTCCCAAGATGTCGTACAAATCAATAAAACTAAAAGTGCACTTAAGGACTGTCCCTGTTTTTATCAGCACAAAAGGCAAATACATAAATATAGTAATATGGCTGACAAAATAAATTCTCTCATTCTTTGTGCGGTCTAATGTAAAACCTTCATCCAAAAATATAAGGAATTTATTTCTTATTGTACTGGCTTCCCTAACATATCTATATTAATTTGATATTCTGTAGGGGCGGCTGACGGGGGCAAGTGTGAGCAAACATGTTTTTATTATAGACCTAATCGTATATTATGAGTGATGACTATCTTACTAATATTATAAATGCGAATGTTTGTGAGTGTGGGTGTATAGATATAATTATGTAGATGTGGGAATGTGTAGATGTTTGTTACTTTTTCACGCTCTAACGGATCTGCCTGAAATTTAGTATAAAATAGATTTTTAGTCTAACTTATAGGCTAACTTTTAATATCAGAATTAGTTACCATGAAATGCGGACGGTAGAATTTCGTCGGCAGATAGAAAATTGATGTAGAACTTGCGACTTGGATTTCCCTCTCTTGTCATTAATGTTTTAAAGTTTCCAATAACCACCAATATTGGAAGTTCATATAATATAATCACAAAGTTTATTAACTTAATTGAAACTTTAGTTTGTGTTATGGCTGTGAGTAATTACAAGCTAGGTTTAAACCAAGGGTGCTAGTTCATGCGTATAAACAACTAGCTATGCGCAATGGCTCTGCCTGTAACGTACTAATAACTCAGGACCTTCCAAGGGTGCCTTAAGCGCCAATCCGCTCGGTCGCTCTCTACCCCCTCTGCTTACAGAGGGGCTACTCGTTAAGGTGATCAGGGAGGGGCCGGACCATCAAGTTCCCCCGTGGAGAGTACCAAAGTAACGGGGCGACTCTTTGCCGGGCCTCAGTGATTATACGTGGCAGAACACCGCGGGGTTTAGTGGGTAAGACGGCCGTGAGTCCCAAAGCCACCTCCTCCCGAAACCAGGCGGTGGAGTGCCTAACCTGCAGTCCCCGCCTTAAAAAAAAGCTAGGCAGCTAAAATCTACCTAGGAGCACCTATTTGATATTATACGAGCAAATAAAAAAATAGTCACGCCTTTGTTCCCGAAAGAGAACGCAGAGGCACGTAAACGTTTTACACCCAATTTTCCCTTTGGATATGAAACTCTAAAAATTTTTTAACTTCACAGATCAACGTCAAAACCATCTACATTGAGGCTTTACTATCACAATAATTTCGAAAAATTAAAGTTTTGTAATTGGAATTTGTAAAAGCGCTGCCATTTATTGAGAACTAGCCAATAAAGTTATTCTATCAATAAATTACCTATTATATCTAGAGAAAGTTGTTTGTAGGACTTCATCTATTTCTTACATTGAGATATCCTTGCCATGCCTCTATCAAACCTAGCCAGACATCCCTTACTTCTCAGGCCTATCCTTACTCTTTTTAAGATTCAAAACTCCACACAACACTTATCAAAAATATCAAAAAAATTACAGTAATAAAAAATATTTAATTCAATAACTTCATCAAACTGCGCTTTCAAAACATAGTCGCTATTCCTAGAACACAATTTGTTTCTTTCCCAGAACAAAGTCTGTAATATTCGACCCATTATAGGAACAACTCTAAAAGCTTTCTTCATTACTCTGGTGTATAATAAAATCACGATAAAAGAGATCCGTTCGTTTATGTTCCCTGTTTGGCAACGAAATAAGTAACAAGATAAGGTTTGGCTCCCACAGCCTTTAGGTGCCATAAATTGTTATATTACTGCTAGCTACCATTACCAGCCTGTAATGTTATTATCTTTATTCTATCAGGGATTTCTGTAACCCTCAATGGCTATATACCTAATTGGTCTAAATATGTTCCTAAAGAATGACAAATCACTACGAAAGAAAGAGACCACTTATTAGCTTTAGATTACAACTACGTGCTTTTATACGGAATCTGTTTAGTTTTACAGATGATAGAGTTTTATTAAATTATCGACATTGAAGAACTGAAGTACTTTATTGGCTATCGGCTTTTTTTATTTACCGTGAGGAAAATTCTACATAAATGCTATTAATTAGACTCCTACCGACTAAAAACCACATGTATCCTACCTAACAGCCTAAGGTTGGGAGCCCGGGTACTCTCAACAGACCTACGGCTACCACTGCGGCCTGACCTAGGGGGTTGCTCTTTATTGATATTGGGCATCGGCGAAAGTTTAATAAGCGTTTAAAATCTGTACTTACCTCTTACACTTTTGAAAGATTTTGATACGCATAAATGAAAACTATTGTCTTTGTACTCAGATTCCGTGTTTCTCCCCTCTTACAACCCTGGGGTCTTCAAGCGGAGCGTGAAGAACCAACGTGAAGACCACTGCCAGAAATCCTATGGTCTGTGAAAGTGGGTGGACGTCGTCAATTCGGCGAACTAAATTTTAAAAAAGAAATGACAGGATATTACCGTTAGAATCACATGTACTCGAATCTGCTACAAGCTTCAAATTATAATCATCACTTCTGTCAAATTACGTGATTGTCCGACAAAATCGTTGCCGTCTATTACACAAGGAGATCTTGAAACGATCAATTGGCAAATGCGGTTATGGTTTCATAAGGTAGGCATGTTCGTTATTTTAATATTTCTAAATATTTCTTTATTATTCACGCGAAAACTCTTATTTACTAATACAATAACTTGGTGACATACCTTTAAACGCCCAGACGAAACCTTTTAACTTAAAAAATAGGTTTAACTACTTCTATGATTTAAGCACCATCTAAGAAAGGGGTAGGGTAGGTATTCATATTTCCACATTTAACTCTATTGATTTGTCATAGAATCCTATATCGGAAGTAGTTTTATTGAGATTCCATGAGTACAATAAAGACTTAGAAAATCACAGTGTAAAAAAGCACTTCTCAAGTTCAACATAATTTATATGCTATAGTTTCAAACAACCCCCCCACGCTATCTCTGCAACAAACTAGTATGGTGAAATTTACAAGTTTGCTGTGTTCTGAAACTTAAGTTCTTTTATACTTTATATCCAACAATGTAAGCTAGGTATATTCTATTTCGCTCAAAGTTGTTTATAAAATCATGCAGTGTATTGTGTTGTGAACCGAGATAGTAGTATTATGAATAGGTCCTTATGTGAAACTTTGTAAGGAGTTTCATGAATCTAGAACATTTTCTAACAAAGGAAAGTTCATCAAGTTTTTCATAAAGTATTTCAAATAGTTTGCAGCCGTAGACATGGGGCCATTTGTTATAAATGAAAACATACGTCAATCATGTTTCATTTAAAGTAGTTTATCATTGGTCAAACTGAATACATAAATATCTACAAAAATAATGCCACAGTATAACTGTCAACAACACAAACAAATAAGAAATGAGTGATTGACTATGTATTAATAGTTTTTTTTTACGTGAGGTATTTTGTTTTTGTTTAACGTGAGGGAATGAATCATGAATGTTATGCCGGACTCCTACCGACTAAAAAAACCTCACGTAACGCCCAACAGCCTATGGTTGGTAGGCCCGGGGAAGCCCTCGGAAGGATGTCCCAGGACTCCCAACAGACCTTAAGCCGCCACAGCGGCCTCGCCCAGGGTGTGGTTCGGGTGCTTTCCTGTATCTTTGGGGGGTTTCGGGCGTGATCCCGCTTCTAAGTGGGAGCGTGCGTGAGTTGCTCACGTCACGCTGCCGTCATGGGCCTGCTTCTTTAAGGACGGTGAGTGACCCTCTCACCGTCCTCAGACCCCCGGTCATGGAGGCCGATAGTCTTCGGCGAAGACACGTCGGCGGCGCGCAGGCCGCCGACTACGGAGCTCGAGTGGGAGAGTTCTCTTCCTCACCCGAACTGCCGCCTTCTTCACGAGCATGACCTATCGTCATGGATGCTATGCCGCACTCTTACCGCCTAAAAACCACAAGTTCCCTACCTACTGCCGACGGTTGTGAGCCCCGGGCAAGCCCTCGGAAGGATATCTCCAGGATTCCCAACAGATCTTGGCTACCATTGCAGCCTCACCTAAGGGGTTTGGGTGCTATCCCCCATCATTGAGGGGTTGTTCGGGTGTTATCCCGCTTTTTGGGGCGTGAGGCGTGCGTGAAACTGTCACGTTACGCAGTCGCCTTGAGCCTGCTTCTGTAAGGACGGTGAGCAGCCCCTTCAGCGTCCTTAGGCCCCCGGTCATGGAAGCCGATAGTCTTAGGCGATGACTATTAAAAGTTAAATCAAAACATTGTGAGATTCATGTTGGTCGTAAGTATACAATACACACTCGTATTCATGTTGGTCGTAAGTATACAATACCTATATAACGTTGGTATGTCATGATCATCATCTCAGACAATTTGACACCCACTGCTGGGCATACACCTCTCCCAAGGATCGCCACAGCACAGCGTTTGATTCTGTGCCATCCGTATTCAGAAGGCGCTTGTGATTTTTAAAAATCGTCTATTCAAATTAATAGCGACCAAATTAATCGTGTGTTAGTTGAAGGTGGTGTCAAGAGCCGTAGGAACCGACGTGCATGCATGAAAAGAAAAATGAAATAAGCAAGTGAGGTGTGTATGGACCGTGCCGTGTGGCGCTCGGTTCTTTCTGCCTACCCCGCAAGAGATTTGGCGTGAAGATAGTTAGTTAGTTAGTTTTTAGTCTATTCATCTTGCGATTGCAGGATGCTTACCCACTTTATCCATCACTTACTTTGTCACTCGATAACTTTTCAGCCCGATCGGCCGTCACTTTCTACAAGCAATACGCCTATGATTCTTTTAGAATGTCGGAGTTGCTGCTCGCCAGTATTACGCGTTTATAAATCTGTTTACGCCCACTTATTATATACATTGATTTTGTTCCTTTCATCTGAATCATTTTAAGCAATCTTTTCTCAATCTTGATCATTAGTAACTTTTTATTCATACTGTTAAATATCATTGTATAATTTCAGGATAGAATATCGTCGCTATCTGCCGAAACAATGATAAACATTAATAAACCCAAGGTTTCTTAAGCATTTATAATACGAAGGGCCGTTTGAACTGTAGCCTAGGTAGACCTTTAAGGTTAATTTTATCAAAGAACACCGGAAAAGGAAACAAGGAAAAGAATACCCTCAATTTTATTATCATTACTGAGATGAACGATGGTAGTACCTGTATAATAAAAACCGGCCATGTGCGAGTCAGACTTGCATGCTAAGGGTTCCGTACAAAACACTCCAAAAATCACGTTTGTTGTATGGGAGTCCGCCTTAAATATAACTTTTTTTTCTGATTTAAGTATTAGCTCATTATAGCGGCAATAAAAATACATTGTTTGGAAAATTTCAGCGCTCTACCTTTCACGGTTCCTGAGATAACAGCTCATGACATACATACAGACGAACAGTGAAGTGTCAGTAACAGCGTCTTGTTTTACCCTTTGGATACGGAACCCTAAAATGTAAAAGTTATTTGTCTTCGTTAGTCTTCGTAGTATTTATTAGGTAAGGTTTGATTTAAAAAAGAGGCAATTGCTCATCCATAATGAACATTACGTAGAAATTGGAAATGCTAAGATATTGTTTTCTTATTAAATTTTATATTGCTGATTGATGACGCTTGGTGGAGATGGCATTCTCAGAGGTTGTCAATATGATCCTAATGATTGATGATCTTCACCTTTCAGAATATTCTGAGACAAAAATAAAATAATATTCTCTTGGATGGGAATTGAACCTACGACCTAGAATTTCCTAGTGACAACCACTAGTGACAAACATTTACAAAGACGCCAGATGAATAAACCTAATAAAATATGTGAATAATAATAATTCAAAATTTCCATAAAACTGGAGATATGTATAAATTTTATAATATCGCATACGAGACGCCGAACATAATATATTTTAGTAATTTGATCAAACCGAAATTCTGACCCTCTCATTAAATTGTAATAGTTACAAGATGGGTTCTAGTGATATAAACCCGAATTGAAAGTCAATATAAGGTTTGACACAACCTACTTTTCTATCATTCTAGAACGGAAATAATGAACACAAATCATATTACTGTAGTTTTTATATTCTTGCTAAGTGGATTACTTTTTATACCTACTGTTGTATTGTAAGTTTTTTTGCTGTTTTTGTGTTACTGAAAATAAAAATGAAAATATCTTTTTTCACTTAGGTTACAAAGTGACACTTATGAATGTCAAAATATTTGCTTCTACGTTAACATTTACTGCTAGATTCGCAATGCAATAGGTAGAGCCTGTGAGGAAGAACCTGGCAAGAAAACTCACGGCCACTCTTTTCAAATAGTCTAGCTAAAATCGTTTTGTAATACA
Organism: Miltochrista miniata; assembly: GCA_933228765.1. Classification (NCBI taxonomy): domain Eukaryota; kingdom Metazoa; phylum Arthropoda; class Insecta; order Lepidoptera; family Erebidae; genus Miltochrista; species Miltochrista miniata. The sequence goes on along the minus strand of OW121760.1, from coordinate 21,474,280 downwards.
ATAAAGATTAACAATTGCATCTACACAAGCGACATTTAAAATCGCGCCTAGTTTATTTAAGTAGCTGTTGCCCGCGACTTCCTACGCGTGCAAATTATGTTATAATGCCAATTTGATTGCTCTCTGCTTAGCCCCTAGGATATGTAGCGTGATAATATATAGCCTATTTTAAAACCCTACCCCTAGCTAAATATTTGTACAAAATTTGAACCAAATCCATTCAGTACTTTTCGAGATCCTTCCGGACAAAGCAAAGCAAACAGACAAACAGACAAAAAAAAATCTAACTATATTTTCGGCTTCGGTATCTTATGTTGAACACCCAGCGAGTTTTTTTTTTTTTAATATTTCCAATGTACAGTTTTGACTTTTCTATCATTTTATTATATGTATAGATGGAGCAAACAACTCATGTCCCTGTATCACCAAAATCTATCATCACTATAATAAAACCAATTACTGTAATAGAAGAGGCGAGGGAAGTGGGCACCCCTTACACCCCCGATTCTAGTTGACAAAAGTCAAATCTAAGACGACATAGCATGGCATTTGCCCGTCCGTCAGTCTGTTTGTCTGTCATCAGGCTGTATCTCATGAACAGTGATAGCTAAGCAGTCGAAAATTTTACAGATTATGTATTTCTGTTGCCGCTATAACAATACAACTAAAACCAAAAAAGAATAGTTAAGATATTTTTTTGTACCAAATTAAAATTTTCACAATATTTTTTAGGATGGAATTGCCCCTTAAGCCCAGTAGTACTACCGTGTGTCCTGACCAGTGGCACTATAACTGGGAATAATGCAATTATACTACAGTCTGCGCGAATCCGACTTGCACTTGGTCGGGTTTTTAATTTATTTCTTCGAGTCTTTTACTTATTTACTTGCTAGTTATAATAATATTAATCCAATTAAATAACGACAGGGATAACCTTACCTAATACATTACTGAAACACACACTTGCACTTACATTCCACAATTTAATTACCTAATAACAATGATATTTCGTCTTTCAATTTGTTTATACTAATCTGTTTTTGCGTGACAAATATGTCTGAAATAATAAATAGTTTCAGGCGGCAAACAGAATGTTTAGCGTAGAAAAACAGTATCGAATATTATCTTAGCTGAATTTTCACTTGGCTGACATTCAAGAAGTTGTGTCACCTGAAGGGCAGACGAATGAAACTACTCGTATTATCATTCCTTGAGGTTACTTTCAGTTGCGTTCATACAAGCGGAGATTCTGTCCACGGCATGTTGTTTTTTTACATTATTTCGGTGACAAAAATAGGACCGATAGTGGTCATTGTCGTTTAAGGACGTTTCCAAGTATCTCAGCTGCGCTACCGATTCTGAGAAATAGTATTATAAACACCTTTTGTAAAATGATATGCTGACTACATTATTTTATTTTATTATGTAAGAACTACGAGCCAAAGCATACTCGGAAGGAAGCCCCTATCGGAACTTACGCGGAAGCGCCGCGCCGTGTGAAGCGCGCTTTGGATGCGGAGTGTGAGGATGAACAAACACCCTGTCTGTATTAGTTGGAGTTTTTTTTAGCATTCCGTAGGGTAAAAACGGAACCCTATTAATGATATTACACTGTCCATCTGTCTATCTGTTTGTGTCTAGCCGATATTGTCATAGATAATGTATTTCTGTTGCCACTATAACACTAAATACTAATTATCATACATAGCTAATGTATTTCTATAATAACAACAATTACTAAACACAGAAAGTTTTTATTTTCTTTTATTCATATAAATACATCTTACAAGTAAAAAATCAGATGAGCGCTTACAGGTAAACTTATTACAACCAGTGGTTCTTTATATCTTTCCATGCTGAAAACGTGCAATATTGTTAGCGTCAAATTATTCTTGAAGATCAGTTAGCATGCACCTTGCTCTAATTCATAGTAGCCTGGGAAATAGTTCCTGCAGGAAACGGGAATGGAAAAAATATCATGCCGGAAACAGCAAGTATTTTGAAGAACTTGAATTTTGCAATTTATAAAATACTAGAGGACGTCACGCGGTTTCACCTGCGTAGCTCCCGTTCCCGTGGGAATACAGGAATAAAATATAGCCTATGTTCACCGGAGCGAGCGTAGCTTCCCAACAGTGAAAGAATTTTTAAAATCGGTACAGTAGTTCCGAAGCCTATTCGTTACAAACAAACAAAAAAAGACGTGTGGCACTCGGGGACTGCCGCGGTAAAGCTATTACATAGCATTTTTTATCAACTATGCTAGTATAATTATTTCTATATAAGAATACTAGCTGATGCCCGCAGCTTCGCCCGCGTAAAATTTGTTCCCGAAGGAAGTTATTCCCGGGATAAAAGGTAGCCTACCTATGTGTTATTCCAGACTATAATGTATCTCTGTACCAAATTTCAGCCCGATCCGTTCAGCGGTTTGAGCGTGAAAGAGTAACAAACATCCACACTCACAAACTTTCGCATTTATAATATTATACATATACTACCTGATGCCCGCAGCTTCGCCCGCGTAAATTTTATTACCGTTACCGCTTCCCGTGGGAACTTATTCCCGGTATAAAAAGTAGCCTATGTGTTGTTCCAGACCATAATTTATCCCTGTACCAAGTTTCAGCGAGATCCGTTCAGCCGTTAGAGCGTGAAAGAGTAACAAACATCCACACTCACAAACTTTCGCATTTATAATATTAGTAAGAAGTAAGATTTTAAGGCCCATGTTCAACAAAGTAAAGTACCAAGTACCTACTTGACTGTCGACATTTGGGCTATTGGACTTTTGGATTGTTGGACTGTTGGACTTTTGGACTTTTGGACTATTGGACTATTGGACTTTTGGACTTTTGGACTTTTGGACTTTTGGACTTTTGGACTTTTGAACTTTTGGACTTTTGGACTGTTGGACTTTTGGACTTTTGGACTTTTGGACTTTTGGACTTTTGGACTTTTGGACTTTTGGACTTTTGGACTTTTGGACTTTTGGACTGTTGGACTTTTGGACTTTTGAACTTTTGGACTGTTGGACTGTTGAACTTTTGTACTTTTGGGCTTTTGGACTTTTGGACTTTTGGACTTTCGGACTTTCGGACTTTCGGACTTTCGGACTTTGGACTTTTGGACTTTTGGACTTTTGGACTTTTGGACTTTTGGACTTTCGGACTTTTGTACTTTGACTTTTGTACTTTTGTACTTTTGGACTTTTGGACTTTTGGAATTTAGAACTTTTGGACTTGTGTGTGTGTCTGTGTGTGTGTGTCTTTGTGTGTGTGTGTGTGTGTGCGCGTGTGTGTGTGTGCGCGTGAGTGTGCGTGAGTGTGTGTGAGTGTGAGTGTGTGTGTGCGTGTGAGTGTGCGTGAGTGTGTGTGTGTGTGTGTGTGTGTGTGTGTGTGAGTGAGTGTGTGTGTGAGTGTGTAAGTGAGTGTGTGTGTGAGTGTGTGTGTGTGTGTGTGTGTGTTTGTTGCATGTATGTTTATGTGAGTTGATTTTTGAGTGTGTGTGTGTGAGAGTGTGTGTGTGGGTGTGTGTGTGTGTGTGTTTGTTGCATGTATGTTTATGTGAGTTGATTTTTGAGTGTGTGTGTGTGTGAGAGTGTGTGTGTGGGTGTGTGTGTGTGTGTTTGTTGCATGTATGTTTATGTGAGTTGATTTTTGAGTGTGTGTGTGTGTGAGTGTGTGTGTGAGTGTGTGTGTGGGGGTGTGTGTGTGTTGCATTGGTTTTAATCACTCAGTTACTGCCGTCTTAAATTCTCCGTATGTATGCATACCTACTTAGAAATTATATGAGTATATATAAAAAAGTTTTAATTAGATCGCAAAGAAAATGTCCAAAAGCCAAAGTACCTACTTGAAGCAAAGTCATTGATATACCTAATTAGAGATAATAGAAAAACCTCGCAGAACTTCAGAACAATACACACTCACACAGTACTGTTTTACGATTACCGATTATAATTATTTAAAGTTAAAGTTCATTTTTAAATAATTTATTATACTATTAAACTAGGTAATTGTTGTCAAACTGATTATGATTAAACCTCTTTTCATAATCAATAAGCGAGTATATGCCAAAGACAAACAAGACTGAGAAAAAATAATTTAATGACAAGCAAGAATGACAGGTTTCAATTTTTATCATTGAAGTATTTTTCATGAAATTACTCTATATTCTAAAGGTAAATTAGTGTCGAAATGGCCGCATAAATCTAACTAAGTATGGTTCCTTAAAACGAATATGATCAGGATTGATATTTAAATGTAAGTAATTATGGAGAGTCGAGATCCAATCTGTTTGTTTACTACATTGTTTGAATCTGTTGAATCCACTATATTTGAAGTGTGAGATACACGAACGTGGCCGAAGGTAGCCGAGAGTGTGATTCGTTTTCGTGACAGAATTTCTGGATTCGGTCTCCACGCAAGGCCCGCGATAGAAGCTATGCAATAGCTTAAAAAACAAATCTTTCCTCTTTATAATATTAGTATAAATGTCGTTGTAACACCTTGGCGTTGTTAACTTTGTCTGGTACGCTAATTTATTTGGACAAATTAAACTTAAATGCAGCTAAGTAACTTTATTACTTTCCGATAAAGTGAAATTTAGGTAAATCGTAACGAGAAGTAACTTCTAATCGGTATGATACTTATTCACATTTTTTCGACGTTACATAAATAGCCTTGAACATCTCACTTTAAATAGGGAAAAAGTAAGTCCATCTTCAATAGCACTTGTAGGAATATAAAAGTCAGGTTCGTTCTTGGCCACAAGCGACGAGCATACAGTAAGCATGAAAAATATAGCGACGAAAATAACTCTGTCTGTTTGTCTGACTGTTACGCTTTCACGCCTAAAACTTGCGTATAAAAGAATGTTTTTTTTTTGACAAACGTGAGGAGAAATCCTTCATGGATGCTATGCCGGACTCCTACCGACTAAAACACCTCACGTAACACCCATCAGCCTATGGTTGGGAGCCCCGGGTAAGCCCCCGGAAGGATGTCCCAGGACTCTCAATAAAGAATATTTGCAGTACACTACTTACTCATAAGACGAGTGGATCAATATTGAACCATCTACATACTTGCATTCAATATCGCCATCCCCTCAAGGGATTTCACTTGAGCAAACTAAAAACCGGCCAAGTACGAGTCACATTTGAACACTGAGGGTTTCATACCAAAAATCCGCAAAAAATCACGTATCTTATATGAAAGCCACCCTTACATGTTTTTTTTTCTGGTTTTAATTAGTATTTGTGTTGTTATAGCGGCAACAGAAATACATCTGTGTAAATTTCAGCTCTCTAACTAACACGGTTCCTGAGATAGCCTCGTGACGGACAGACAGACGGCCAAGTCTCATGAACAGGGTCACGTTGTTACCCTCTGGGTACGGAACCCTAATATAAGCGAAAACGAGGCCACTCTTGAAAACTCCATCATGTCCAGAACTGCGTTTGAAATCAGAATAAGAATGATCTAAAATTGAATTTCGAATGTTCAGTCAACCAATTTCGTATCGCGTGTGCGAATATTGCTTTGGGATACTCGAGCCTTATTAGATTTGGGTGAAGTAATCTTCAGCACAAAATTGTCTCTTATCTCGGTTTCGCTTGCAATCATAAATTCAATTACTTGGACTATGAAACCCAAGCCACTGGTTGATAAAAATAGTAAGTTGAATTTAATAAAAGAATTAAGTGAGAAAAATATTTTTCATAAACGGCTAACTTACTTTTTTAACTTCTTCAAAATGTGATTTAATCTGTTGAAAAAGCCTTTGATAAACGTCAAAAAATCAATGGAGCTTTAAAATTATTTTGTGTTGAAATTCATAATGCTTACTGGTTGGAGTGAATACAAAAACGAATTCCCTTTGGGATAGACTCTCAGTATCTCATCGATTTTCCCTATGAAGAATCGCAGCAAACTGAAACGCTCAAACAGTCAAATTAAGAAAAAAGTAAAAATGTTGACGAAAAGAGCGGTGTTATTAACTAAGCAGTTTTATTTAAACTTGTCTCTTTTAATTTTCTGTGCGTTTTTCATAAAATTTGCTTGTAAACGTTATTCTATCCAAACTCGTTACTGATATAACTAGTGAGTATTCTTGACCTGACCGATTTTTATGCCGTAAGGTGAAACCTATAAAACTAAAAGCTATCGTCAATGTACATTTGAGGGTCGCGTAAAAAACTACAAAATAGCACACTCCGTCTAAAGTAGTGAAGTATTATGAGGCGTAAAAATGTCAAAACTGAGGTCATGCAATAGTTAGCTATAATTAGACATGCATTTCTTATTTTGTACTTAGATAACGTACTATAACGCCTAGATCCTGGAGCGGATAGGTAGAGGTAAGTTAGACACCAACCAAAAAAGTCAATTTCTCTGCTGATTAACTTCGAAGCGGTTTCCAAAACGTTCTCACATCTTCAGGCACTTTACGAAGTTTAGTGTAACTTTTCTGGTATTGGTTTTAGCTGTAGACTCTGGTTTACAGAAGTTACTGTAATAGGACTTCGCGTGAGAATAGTCCCGTTAAAGCTTGAACTCGAACTCCGCAGAAAAGAAAATATGGATGTTGGATAGGAAAAATCCCAATTAACAACTCATTATTAACAATGCACATTGTTAATAATGAGCACTACTCCGCTTGCCAACGTGACTAATTAGTCGACACGTGTTTCGCCTACACACGAGGCATCCTCAGAGTTGCATGGTAGCAAATGAGCTCAGCGCACTATGTGTTTCAATTTGATTATTTTTTCATATTTGGAAGTGAATATCGATACACGTTATTTCAGTGAAGTGACATTTAATTTGACTTTTTATGCAATGCAAAATAATTGTAATATTTGTTTTAAACTTCATCAAAGCGTAGATCATACAAAGTTGTGCGAGCGTAAAGGTGTTAGAAAGGAGAGCCTTCTTACACTTTACGTGACGAAAACGAAGTTGCGAGGGTCAGCTAGTGATTGAATATTAGTATAGATAAATAATTATTGTGGGGTATTTTATTTTACGTGAGAGAAAATCCATCATGGATGCTATGCCGGACTCCTCCTAAAAAACCTCAAGTAACGCCCAACAGTTCTCACACAGCGCTATCTCTTTTTAAATAAGCTTGTACTTTAGGATCTCGACAACTGATAAACATATATAATTCTAAATACATACATTTATAGGCACATAGAAACCAAACTCCAGAACATACATTAAAATTTGTAGATCACACAAATTGAAAAAACGACACTTGTACTGTTCCACAATATTTATTTATTACACCTGACCGGTTTCGCCTTATAGCATTCTCAAAGGTTTAGATGAAATTGTTTGAGTAAGTTCGATACAGTATCTTGTTTTCTAAAAATGTAATTGTTTGAGTGATTTCGATACAAAGTATATCATCAAAACCTTTGAGAATGCCATAAGGCGAAACCGGTCAGGTGTAATAAATAAATAAATATTGTGGAACAGTACTATTGTCGTTTTTTCAATATGGGCAGCAAGTTCCACCAAGTGCCATCAATCAACAGCATAAATGATCACACAAATATTCGAATCGAAACCAGGACCCCAGCGCGCCAGTTGGTTACACTATCGTCAGCGCCACATAGGCAGTCAAAGTCAAGTCAGTTTCTATCTAAACTCCACTAAACATTAAAGCTTAGGTTTAAACTGCGGGTGACGAAAACTTATGCTGTGCAGAGTTTACAGCAAACTAGTGCTTAATCTGTGCTTGGTATATTGAAGCCCTTTAAGTGGTTCTCAACTTTCTCACCGAAAATAGTTTTGATGACGTGAGGAGAAAAGCACTTCAAAAGCTTTTAAAGCTTTAAATACTATGATCACTAGTTTTTAGTGGAGAGAATCATCGCCAGTACTGAGAGTTTAAAAAGATCGTTCCTCTGTCGAACTATAAAAACATGGAACAACCTGCCCGCACACGTGTTTCCCTTATCTTACAATCCGGGGTTCTTCAAGGGGAGCGTGAAGAGGCACATCATAGGACCGCCAACTTGAGGACCACTGTCGAAAGTCTTATGGACATCGGAGATCAGGTTGGTGTCGACGTCAATTTGGCGAGCTTAATTTGAAAAAAAGTATGATAACTAACTCGGCAAACCTTATCGGCCTTATTCCAAAACAAGATTTATCTTTTTTTTTGTCGCTTTGTCGTCGTCATGATGATGATCATCTTCATCCAACCTACCACTGGACCGCTGAGGCCGTCGAAGCGTCTAGAGTATAGCCCGCCGAAAAACACCCTGCCGCTGGAAAAAACATCAGATGCTGAAAAAAAAAAAAAAGGCCAAAACACCACAGCCTATAGAGCACAGCCCAGTGTCAGGGAAGAAATACCCGGACAGAACAGCACAGGCGATAGACATGGCCAAGAAGGCCAAGGCCTCTCTTGGCTTAGCCAAAAATCTGCGGACGGAAATAAAGACGGACGTCACTCAGTGGCTTGATAAATTAGTTGACATCGTTAGACAGATGGAGACAGGGCTAGAGAAAGTAGAGAAAGTCTCGGTTGCCCCACCCACCCACGCGCCCACCCACCCACGCGCCCACCCACTCACCTGACATGGAGACATTCACCAAAAGACTGAACGAGCATGCCGAAATGCTCAACAGGAACGCAGCACAAATGGAAGAATTGCAATCCGTCCTGCGAACAAGCATTGAACTCCAAGAAAAGCAGACATACGCCAAAATTACAACCACCTCCACCTCCCCAAGAGTGCCACAAGTAAAACCTGCACTGCACTCAATAGTCGTAACATCCGACAAAGAGGAGGAAACTGGCGACCAAGTCTTGGAAAGGGTGAGAAAGGCGGTGGACGCAAAGGAGGGATGGATACGCGTGGAGCGGGTAAGGAAGGCAAAGGACCGCAAGATTATACTCGGATGTCCAACAACAAAAGATAGGGACAGCACACGAGCGAGACTGGAGAAGGAGAGACTCCTCGTTGAGGAGATCAAAAACAAGGACCCGATGGTGGTTCTGAGAGATGTCCTGAGCATCAACTCCGACGAGGAGGTGCTCGGGGCACTCCGGAAGCAGAATCGGAGTGTCTTTGATGGCCTCAACAAGGAGGACGAACGTCTCTCAGTCAAGTTCCGGAAGAAGACGAGGAACCCCCACACAAACCACGTGGTCCTTAATGTAGCTCCGAAGCTATGGAGAAGAATGACGGACGCCGGCACTCTTCACGTAGACCTACAGCGGGTGAGGGTGGACGACCACTCACCACTAGTGCAGTGCTCGCGCTGCCTGGCGTACGGTCACGTGAGGAGGGTCTGCACTGAAACCGAAGACGTCTGTAGTCATTGTGGGGGACCACATTTAAAGGCGCACTGCGACAGCTGGATGGTTAATGCACAACCATCTTGCAGAAACTGTCGTAAGGCAAAGATAGGTAGAGTCGAACACAACGCCTTTAGCGAAGAGTGTCCCGTCAGAAGGCGCTGGGAGTCCCTAGCCCGGTCAGCCGTAGCGTATTGCTAAGGGCAGCCAGGCAGAAAATACTATCTACCGCGTGTTCCAAGCAAACTTGCAGAAGCAGAAAATCGCACAGCAGGAACTACTAAAGGAAGCTGCAAACCGCAAGATAACAGCGGCCTTAATCCAGGAACCATGGACGGAGGGCAAGACTCCAGTTATGAGGAGCTATCCAGGAACCAGGATCTTCCAGAACAACGCGACTGGGGAGGATAGGGTCAAGGCAGCAATAGCCGTCTTTGACCCCAACATCGACATCGTCCAATATCCCGAGCTCACCACGAACAACATCATAGTGGTGAGCCTCAAAACCATCGACTGGAAGGTCACACTGGTCTCCTTCTACCTGGAGCCTAGCCGACCAATCGGCCCGTACCTGCTGGAACTAAAGAAAATCGCGGCCAAACCTGGATTAGGAAGATTGATAATGGGAGGAGACGGGAATGCTTGGAACACGTGGTGGGGTAGTAGAAAGAACAACAATAGGGGAATAGAGCTGTTGGAGATGATAGACGAGATGGGCCTCCAGGTGCTCAACACAGGAAATACCCCCACTTTCGACACGATCAGGGGTACTACTAGGTTTACGAGCCACATCGATGTTACAGTCTGCAACGAAAAAGCGCTAAATCATGTGGTAAATTGGAAAGTCGAAGAGAATCTAACTGAGTCGGACCACAATGGAATCACTTTCGGCATAAAGCTCAAAAGGTCCAAAGGGACCGACATCGCGAGAACAACACGCAAATTCAACACCCGAAAGGCCAACTGGGATGAGTTTCGAGGGAGCATGGCTGAGCTCAAGACGAGGGAAAATTTGACCACCGACAAGGTAAATGCCGTTACGACAGAAGCCGAAATTGACGATGTTGTCGAGGGATACAGCCGGATCATCACCGAGGCATGCAGTGGTACCATCCCAGAAAAGCCCAAACACCAGAGGCTTTCGATTCCATGGTGGTCCGAGGAATTAACCAAGCTCAAAAAAGACGTCACCACAAAGAGGCGGCGTATCAGATGCGCAGCACAGATACGGCGCGAAGCCGTTGTGAGAGAGTACCTGGAGAGCAAGGAGAGTTACGAGACTGAGGTCAAAAAAGCCCAAATATCCTCCTGGAAGAGTTTTTGTTGCAAGCAGGATAGGGAATCAATGTGGGAGGGGATCTACAGAGTCATCGGGCGAACCACCGGTAGAGCCGAGAACGTATTGCTGGAAGCAAATGGCGTGGCGCTGGACGAGGAAGGCTCGGCGGAATTACTGGCCAGAACATTTTACCCACAAGATCGGAAAGAGGATGACACGGCCGAGCAAAAAACTGTTAGGGAGGACTCTGTTGCGGTGGCGGGGGGACCGTGTGGGGAACTGCACGATACCCCTTTCACCGCGCACGAGCTTGAAGTAGCAATCCGGTCATTTAATCCAAAAAAGGCGCCCGGAGCCGACGGCTTCACCGCCGACATTTGCAGCCACGCCATTAGTACTGATCCAGAACTGTTCCTTGGACTCGCAAACAAGTGCCTCACACTGCATTATTTTCCGAAGGCCTGGAAAGAAGCGACGGTTGTGGCGTTACGTAAGCCGGGCAAAGACAACTACTCGCAACCTAAGTCTTACCGACCAATTGGCCTCCTCCCGGTGCTGGGGAAGATCCTCGAGAAGATGATCATGTCGAGACTTCGACACCATCTTTACTCGAGGATCAGCCCCCACCAATACGGCTTTATGCCGCAAAGAAGCACCGAGGACGCCCTCTGTAACCTGATCCAGAACATCCGGACAAAGTTAGACCAAAAGCAAATCGTAACAATAGTGTCACTGGATATAGAGGGCGCCTTCGACAGCGCATGGTGGCCTGCCATCAAAATGCGGCTCGTCGAGGAGGCGTGTCCGGAGGGGCTTAGGAGAGTGCTCAATAGTTATATGAGTGACCGTCGTGTGCATGTGAGGTACGCGGGCAAGGAACACACCGCAAGAACTTGGAAGGGCTGCGTTCAGGGCTCTATCGGTGGTCCGATGCTCTGGAATCTCCTGTTGGATCCTTTGCTCCACGATCTGGAGAATAGGGGCGATTACGTGCAGGCTTTCGCCGATGACGTCGTCCTGGTCTTTTGCGGGGAAACAGGGGGAGATATCGAGAGGCGGGCCAACGCCACCCTCGAGCGTGTTAAGGCGTGGGGTGACAATAACAAATTAAGGTTCGCACTACAAAAGACGCACGCCATGGTGATCACAAGAAGGGTGAAATACGACACACCACGACTTAGCATGGGCGGGGTTGACGTTGGCATCAAAAACGAGCTAAAAATCTTAGGCCTCACCATAGATGATAAATTGACTTTTAACTCCCACGTCAAAAACATCTGCGTAAGAGTTACAAATCTCCATAAGCAGTTGACCAGGGCGGCAAAGGCGAGTTGGGGTCTGCACCCTGAAATTATACGAACAATATATACAGCGACCGTGGAACCTATAGTGCTGTACGCGGCTGGCGCATGGGCGCCGGCGGTTGGGAAGCTGTGCATCAAGAAGAAGCTTAATTTTATACAGCGCGGCTTCGCACAGAAGATCTGCAAGGCATACCGCACGGTCTCCCTCAACGCGGCTTTGGTACTGGCCGGTATATTGCCCCTTGACCTTCGAGTCAAGGAGGCCGCACTATTATATCGCGTTCGAAGAGGCGAAACAATACCAGACCTAGCCGGGAGGGAGATCGAGCGAATGTCTTCTGTCGCGGAAAGTCCTCACCCTGCCAAACATGTGAGCTTGGAGTTCCTTACCCTAGATAACACCGAACTTGACGAGCAATTTGATATTAAGATCTTCACGGACGGCAGCAAGATTGCGGGTAAAGTCGGAGCCGCACTTTCTTTTTGGAAAGATGGGGCCGAGACGAGAGCCCGCAAACTTGGTCTGCCGTCATACTGCACGGTGTATCAGGCGGAACTCCTGGCCATATGCGAGGCAACGAGGATGATCCGAAGGCACAATGCGACAAGCTTCGGGGTGTACAGCGACTCAACCGCGGCACTCCAGACGGTCATAAATCCCAGTCGCCTCCATCCCCTGGCGGTAGAAGCCCGGAGAAATATAACGGAAATTATATGCTCAGGCAAACATGTACGTTTGTACTGGGTCAAGGCTCATGCGGGGATGGAGGGGAATGAGAGGGCTGACCGGCTGGCCAAAGAGGCAGCCTTGGGGACGAGGCGGGCACCAGACTATGACCTGTGTCCGATCTCATTCGTCAAGCGGCAGATCCGTATGGACACGCTTGGCGAATGGAATCGGAGATATGAGTCTGGCGAAACCGCCTCGACCACAAAGCTCTTCTTCCCAAATGCGGTGGACGCGTACAGGGCTATACGGAAGTTCACTCCAAGCAAACACACCACACAGGTCCTGTCGGGGCATGGTGGGTTCTCAGAGTACTTGACTCGATTCAAGTGCAAAGGGGACCAATCATGTCTCTGCGACTCCGAAACCGAGGAGACCATCCCTCATTTACTGGCGGAGTGCCCGATGTTCTCCAGACACAGATACAACCTAGAGCAACATATTGGTATAGATATAACAGTTTTAAATTTCAAAGATATAATGGCAGGAAAATATAGAGACAGGTTTTTGGAATATTGTGTAAATATATGTAAGACTGTAAACGATAGAAATAAGGTAGTTTAAGAAGTAGCACTACCACAGCATAACATAAGTTATGCTGTTCGTAAAACAACACTGGATACTAAATAATTATAGAAACTGTAACACAGTATGTAAGAATCTAGAAAGTAAGTAATTAGAGAAAATTAAGAAATGTAGAACTATGGCAATCCCACAACCCACTTTGGGTAGTAAGAATAAATTTAAGAAAAATAGAAATTAGGAAAACAGATATGTAAATTGAAACTATGTATTATTAGAAACAAAAGATCAAGAAAAGATGGAAATGTTGGAAGGAGTGGAGTACATTTATTTACCCATTAGCAATAAGTATAATAAAGAAATAAATAAAAAATTTAGAAGAGAGATTAGCAGGCGTCCCACCTGAAAATATTAGGAGTGATGAATGAAAGAAAGAACAGGTATGCGGAAAGATTGAGATCAGAGAGATAGCGAGAACTGGAATGGCAAAGTATAATTATAGTAGGAAAGTCTCCGAATTGTAAACATCGGGGGATAGATTAGGTACACACAAAAAAAAAAAAAAAAAAAAAAAACCTACCACTGGAATCCTGGTCAACGATCCTTAAAACCTCCGACCATGAGACTTTTTTAACTTGTGAGAATGGCACGGAAGCTGTATGAATTCTTTTTCTACATATTTTGTTGAGTACTAAAGTTAAACCAAGTTTTGTAATAAAGCCGTATTTGTCTAAACAAATTATCAAAAAAAGTACTCTACAGTTTTTATACCTAACAAATACAGTGTTCCGATTAAAATACTATTAACTAAAGATACTATGTTACTTGTTAAGCAAAAAAGAGTTAAGTGACGTTTGTTTAAACTAGCGGATCACCTGCAGAGTTCCCGTTTCAGTAGCAATACTGCGATAAAATATAGCCTATGTCAGCCGAATAGTTTTAGTGTAGTTTCTCAATAGAGAAAAAAGTTCAAATCGGTTTAGCAGTTTCGGACCCTATTCAATGCAAACAAACAATCAAAATCTTATCTCTTTATAATTTTAGAACAGATATATCACGGATTACTACTCTGCTTGACTAGACAAAACATAACCGGGCTACAGAGTTAGTAGGCGACACGGTGGTCTATAAATGCCTACCTGCACTTTGGTCTTGTGCAGTTGATCGCCGTACGCTGGGATGCAGGATTTTAATCGAATAAAAACTGCCAACACCAGGTTACAGCGTCCTTATAACTATTTTTTTTGAAGTTATTCATAAAAAACCCCGATATTGTATTAAAAGTATTTTCTGCTTCATGAATATATAGTACAACTAGCTGACCCGCGCAACTTCGTTTGCGTGATAAATGAAGAACCGCTCGACCGATTATGTGCAAACTTCACATAAACCATCTACTAAATAGTCCGAACAAAGCCTAAACATTTGGTTTGGATAGGTGAACCCGTTCTTGAGTTATAAAATTACAACGAAAAGTGGCATTGATTTTTATATATATAGGTAAATATCAGAAACCGCTGATTTATTTCTGAACGAGTAGTTTCGCCCTGCGTACCTATATAATTTACATAAAGTCATAAAACTATATTGACTCAACATTGCTTCGTTGTACACTGCAGTGTATAGGTAAATTACAGTAGAACTTTAAACCTCAGTCTTGGTACTATAAACTACATACATACATAAATACATACATAGTCACACCTTTATCCCCGAAGTGGTAGGCAGAGACATAGTATACGCCCACATTTCACTTTATAGTTTTATATCTCACGTAATTGGTGGTGAGTCTATTGCCTTGTTGAAATGGATAGGTGCAGGTCGCCGGGACCCGCTGTTGAAATTTTTCAAGCCGCCCATACGGCTTAACGATTGTCTATTTACTGACAACCGGGTTTCATTTCGAGTGTTACTTCTCTAAGCAATGGATCTTTTTGCGAAAGTGTTCCCTTAGTCGCCTCTTACGACACCCTTGGGATGTATTGGGGTGGCGACATTTTGTACTCTTACCCGTCGCAACACGGGACCTCGTCACCACACGGAGCATATTATAAACTACTTCTATTATAATAACAGAGAAGTGCTTGTAGACCCGCTTGGTCAATGTTCTGTAAACGATTATACGATTCAATTAGTCCTGATATAGGTGACAGCTTATGGTATTTCTATTTAGTGTATTTGAGTATTTTGAGTCGTTCAACCAATGGCTCTTCTAACTACTGCTCTAGGACTCTACTACTAGCGCTAAGCCAAGTTAAAGAACTAATGTGCGGCTTAACAGCCAGTAGCCACAGCCTACTAGACCTTTGTCCATATCAATATGATAGACTCACTACCTATTACTTGGGAGAATAATACAAATGGAGAAATGTGGGCGTACAGTAGGTATTTACCTAACCCTTCAGGTATACATGTGTGACAATAATACCTACTTAACTTTTATTGGAGGGCTAATACACGAGCTAGCTAATTGCAATGGTATACTTCCCGTCACGTAAAAAGAACGCTGAGTGACAGTAGTGGGAATGTGTTTAGGCATAAATACAGTCACGTTCTAATGGATTAACTGTTTTTTTCTAGAATGTATGTAAGTGTAGTTTTACTGCATAATCACATTACAAGAATAAAATCAATAAATATATTATTTTTTTACCAGTTAGACCTATAAATCACTGAGTGCGCGATCAACAGCCAGCGTTCTTCTTACGCGACGGCAACTATATTAAACAGTGATAGTGTCGCTGTGTGTAGACACGTTCATAGAGTGTGTAAAAATACGTGACACTACAGTAATATCGCCGTTATTCTCTTACGAATTCTCTCGCTCGTGTGTACGACCCCTAAGAAATAACAGATGCCGACATTTAACACGAAATACAACCAATTTTCTGATTTATAGTTAAAATTAGACCCGAAAGGGGTTTATGATGACTTTAAGTTACAATATTGTTCTTTGATAACTTTCGAGGAAGTTTGAGCTAAATGGGCCAGTAAATACACTCAACTGGGAAGTTAGCAACGAGCTGACTGTCTTATAGTTACAAACACAACACTGAAAACTTTTTGATTTGACTCGGAAGTTTTGTTTTAAAAACGAAATTATGAACTTTGCAAAATTGAAGTAATAAAGTCCCGCCTAGTGCCTAGTACCAATAAAAGTAAATTTGTACAAACTCTTAGTAGTGTGTAGGAAAGGTAGTGAGGAGATTTTTGCCGCGAACCCCGAACCCTTCCCCCATCAGACTTCGCGTTTCCGCCCATCTGTCTGTCGGTCCACATCACGAGGCTGTATCTCAAAAACCGTGATAGCTACTTGACTTTTTGTATGACAGCAAGTGCACTTTATAACAAATTTTCTATTCAAAATCACAATTATTTTGTATCCAAGAGATAAATTTTCGTTTGTTAATACTTCTGATTTTCCATAATTCATGAATTAGGGTTATAATTTAGTCCGCAATAATCTAATTATTTTTGACAGACCATTGGCTAAAAACAAACTAGCTTAAACATCTTAAGCTGTGTAGGTACAAAACCTAAGTCTAACTTAACTTTTATAGATGTTTAAGTACTAATGGAAATAATTATAAAAGTGTGAAGCTTAGCTGTAAGCTCTTAGATTAAGTTTTTAGACATCGTGCAATTTAGGTAGGTACTCGAGGTTCATGTACGTTTTAGGGAGTTATGCAGCAGTGACATCGTGCAATTTAGGTACTTCGCTCAAAAGGGATTCAAAAATTCAGAGCACTTGAGTATTTTAAATGTTGTAGAGTAATAGTTAAAGTGTTTGTAACAAGCTATGATTTTCTACTTTTATAGTGTATAAGGATATGATTCATAGTAATAAATTAACTAGCGCGAACGTGTTGTACATAAATCAGTATTAATAAGTTAGCTCCTATGAGCCTTCTATGAGATGTCATGCGTCCAAATTGGATTGGGGATTTGTGCTGACCGGATCTATTCTCTGTCTAGTGTGTACCACTTGTATGGAAGCAGGTACCTGGTAGAAATCGCTTTCAGTGATAAGGCCGCCCATTGTACCTTCTTCTTGTACGGAATCTATGTACTCTATTTATATTTAAATGGTGTACAATAAAGTGTATAATAAATAATAAATACCTCCACTAAACCAATAAATTTAACTGGGAGTAAAAGTAGATTATGTTTTATATCCAGACTAGCTGTTGCCCGCGACTTCGTACGCGTGAAAATTTTTACAATGCCAATTTGATTGCTCTCTGCTTAGCCCCTAGGATATGAAGCGTGATAATATATTGCCTATTTTAACACCCTACCCCTAGGTAATATTTGTGCAAAATTTGAATCAAATCTATTGAGTACTTTTCGAGATCCTTCTGGACAAAGCAAAGCAAACAGACAAACAGACAAACAGATAAACAGACAAACAGACAAAAAAAATTCTAACTATATTTTCGACTTCGGTATCTTATATTGAACACCCAGCGAGTATTTTTTTTAAAATATTTCCAATGTACAGTTTTGACTTTTCTATCATTTTATTATATGTATAGATTACTAGCTGACCCGCGCAACTTCGTTTGCGTCACATGAGAGTGAGAAAGAGAGAGGTATGGTATTAATATTTCGAGTAATATAATGTTTCCCGTTGCATTTACCCCCGTCGCGTCGCGTCGCTTGTATTCATTAGAGCTAAACCGCATATCTTCGTTTGCGTCACATGAGAGTGAGAAGTAAAGAGGTGTTAAAGTGATATAATGTTTCCCTTCACTTTTACTTCCACCCATCCGTTTTTCGGTATGGAACTCATCGTGTGCGAGTCCGACTCGCACTTGGCCGGTTTTTATCGTTCAGTTGACTGGCTGCCACTGCAGACCAAGTTTACTCCCGTCGGTCGCGTCGCTCATACTTTAAAGCTTAATAAGAGGGTTATTGTAAGTGAACCTTAAAAGATAGGCATATGCTGTCAAGGATTTATTTTTATAACTTTTTAAGAGGAATAATTTTGTAATACACAATTTTTACGTAACTTTAACTATTTATGCAGCGTCCGCAATGGGAGCTCTCATAAGAAAGAAATAATCCCCGTTCTCGAAACATTATTCATGGCTGCTCCGCTCCTATTCGTCTTAGCGTGATGTTATATCGCCATTAGCCAGCGTCAATAAATGGAATATTAAACTATAAAATAATTTTTAAAATGCAACCAGTAGTTTCTGATGTCCTAGCACAAACAAACTCTTCAGTTTCATTATATCTTGAGCGAACCTTAAGAGATAGACAAATTAGGTTATTGTTAGCGAACATTAAAAGATAGACATATGCTGTCGCGGACTTTTTTGTAGAACTTTTTAAGAGAAACAATTTTGTAGTACACAACTTTTACCTAACTGTAACCATTTACGCAGCGTACGCCTCGGAAGCTTTCAGACGGTAAAAAATATTCCCCGATTTCAAAACATTCTTTATTGCTGCTCCGCTCCTATTCGTCTTAGCGTGATGTTATATAGCCTATAGCCATCCTCGATAAATGGACTATCAAACTGTGAAAGAATTTTTGAAATACAGCCAGTAGTTCCTGAGATCCTAGCGTTCAAACAAACAAACAAACAAACAAACAAACAAACAAACAAACTCTTCAGCTTTATAATATTAGTATGGATTGCAGAAGAGTACCAAATGTCGCCACCCCAATTAATCACAAAAAAAAAAGAAAACACTTCTGTAAAACGAGCTATTGCGTAAAGAAGGTAAACTGGAAATAAAACCCGAACGGCTTGAAAAATTTCAACTGTGGATTGTCATAACCTGCGCTTGTTCACTTTAACACGGCAATAGATTCACCACCTTATTATATGGGACATAAATCTATAAGGGGGAATGTGGGCGTATACTATGCCTCTGCCGTCCTTTTCGGGGATAAAGGCGTGATCTTATTATGTATGTATCCGTGTACCAAATGTCAGCCATGTTCATTGAGCCGTTGAAGCATGCACAACAAACATCTTCACAAACTTTTCCTAATACAATATTAGTAGGAAATCTTTAGAACCCAAATAATATAACGCCAAAATTTGGGTCGCATGAGTGACCACAACTCACGTTTGTCTACACGTCACGTTGTGTCACCCCACACGAGCAAATTTTCCATAGAGCAACGCGACCAATACAAGGGGAGTAGACATAGCATGGTCACTGACATAGATCAATGTGACCAGTACAAGGGGAGTAGACATAGCATGTTTGCTCTATACATATCTGTGTGTCACACATAGCGATGCGACCAGGACGTGGGGAGTAGACATAGCATATTTGCTCTATACATAATATCTGTGTGTCACATAGAGCAACGCGACCAGTACAAGGGGAGTAAACATAGCAGGTTTGCTCTATACTCTATACATATCCGTGTGTCATATAGAGCAACGCGACTAGTGCAAGGGGAGTAGACATAGCAGGTTTGCTCTATACATATCTGTGTGTCACACATAGCGATGCGGCCAAGACAAGGGAAGTAGACATAGCATGTTTGTTCTATACATATCTGTGTGTCACATAGAGCAACGCGACCTGTACAAGGAGAGTAGACATAGCAGGTTTGCTCTATACATATCTGTGTGTCACATAGAGCAACGCGACCAGTACAAGGGGAGTAGACATAGCAGGTTTGCTCTATACATATCTGTCTGTCACATAGAGCAACGCAACCAGTGCAAGGGGAGTAGACATAGTATGTTTGCTTTAAAAATATCTGTGTATCACATAGAGCAACGCGACCAGTACAAGGGGAGTAGACATAGCAGGTTTGCTCTATACATATCTGTGTGTCACATAGAGCAACGTGACCCGTATAAGGGGAGTAGACATAGCAGGTTTGCTCTATACATTATACTGTGTGTCATATTTTGCGTGGGGGGAGGGGGGGGGGATCATTTATAAATATACTGCAAAAGCAATCGGCTGTCACTATGCAACTTGCAAAAAACAATGAAAACAATCCACTCATAGGACACACACATACATATTTCTTGTTATGTGTGTGTATAAGCGTAATCCTTTTGGAGTACGCTTTGACTGAGGGGATAATCTCAGTATGGCGCCTTCCGTCCCGATAAATACCATAGACCATATCGCTCTATGGCATTTCTCGCATCAATACTTGTGCCCAACGAGATAAAAAAATAAATCGTGATTCCATCACGGACTGGGGAAACGTTTCCTGATTTATACACATATTGGCACAAATACGTTATATCTTTTGACTGGACGAAATGTATTTTTCATATTACGTGGAACTCTACCTATACAACTAGTGAAATGTGGGCCCATAGTATGCCTGCTTACAAACTCTTTATAAGAAACACGGTGACGATTCTTGATCGCACGAATTGAATATTCAAGTCGCACGATCGAAAATTGGTGACCAGATCTGATTATAAATTAAACATTCTTCGAAGGTGTGAAAATTCCCACGGACATCATGTCGCACCCCGGGCAATTCGTCGAAATTAAAGGATGACCCAGGATTATTACTGGGTATTTATTTATTTTTGGTGAAAACTGTCTACTTTTACAGGAATGTATTTCACTTAATATGTCAAACTATGAGTGCAAAATGTCCGCGTCAACTCTATATTTGGCACGTTTTAAGAAACCCTCTTAACGTGTTCATTGAACAGTAAATATTGACTCAGTCATAAGAAGCTAGTTACGTGTGTAATGCTCATCCATGTAAATAACGCTTAGAAAGAAAGTCTCCGGTGAAAATGTAGATACATACAACTCTTTTTATTCATGACTAGCTGTTGCCCGCGACTTCGTACGCGTGAAAATTGTTACAATGCCAATTTGATTGCTCTCTGCTTAGCCCCTAGGATATGAAGCGTGATAATATATAGCCTATTTTAACACCCTACCCCTAGGTAATATTTGTGCAAAATTTGAATCAAATCTATTAAGTACTTTTCGAGATCCTTCCGGACAAAGCAAAGCAAACAGACAAACAGACAAACAGACAAAAATTTTTCTAACTATATTTTCGGCTTCGGTATCTTATGTTGAACACCCAGCGAGTATTTTTTTTTTAATATTTCTAATGTACAGTTTTGACTTTTCTATCATTTTATTATATGTATAGATTAGAGAACGTCTCGTAGAAAATATGTATTCGACATACATACATGATTCTTGGTCCAGTGGTTAGAGTACCTGACTACGGATTCGGAGGTCGTGGGTTCGATTCCCACTTAGGACAAATCTCTTTGTGTGATAAGCACATTGATTTGTTCTGTGCCTAGGTGTAAGTTATCTATACAATGTTTGTGTTCAGAAATATATAAGTATGTTTATCAGTCATCTAAATCCCATAGCACAAGCTTATTTTTGCTTAATTGGGGCTAGATGATGTTGTGTGAGAGGTCCACAGCTATTTATTTAGACGAACTATTTATAAGACGCGGCTGCAGTATGCATTTTTCCGAGGGCATACTCGGAGCTCCCAACCGTAGGCTGTTAGAATAGAAAAGAATAGAAATATTCTTTATTGTACACCAAAAAAAATATTTACATAGTTAAGGAATACAAGGTCTTGTAATGTACAATGGGCGGCCTTATCGCTAAGTGCGATTTTGCTGTTAGGTAGGATACGCGCGGTTTTTAGTCGGTAGGACTACTGTATATGAAAATTTTAGGCCTCTATCTGACACGGTTCCAGCGATGCAACCTCGTGACTATTAGACAGAGGGACGGCTTAGCCTCATGTCTCGGTAATAGGGTCCCGCTTTAACGTACGAGAGTTCGACTAGCTATTGGCCGGTTATTTTTTCAATAGGTGCAGCAAGTTCCACCAAGTGCCATCAATCAACGGTATAAATCTTCTCAAGTGTTTATTTTAGAAATATTTCCACCTAAAGATGAGTTTCTTTCTTTTACATGTGGAATTGCTCATAGATGCTATTGCGAACTCCTACCGACTAAAACCACACGGTGCCCTGCTTCTAGCTCTTGGCTGGTTTTGGTTACATTCTGAAAGTATATAACTAAAACTGGACAACAGTGAGCCGGACTAGCTCACGTAGGGTTCCGTACAAGAAAAGCGGCAAAAAATCACGTAAATAGTATGGGAGGCCGTTAATATTATTAATTTGTCTATTTTAATTATTTGTTGCAATAGCGGCAACAGAAATACATCATCTGTAAAAAAAAACCACTATCAAGGTGCATGAGTTACAGCCTGTTGACAGACAGACAGACGACCAACGAAGTCAACGTAATCGACAACAAAGGGGTTGGGTTATGTAATGTCCTAGATCACCTTTTTAGGATTCTGTGTAAATTTGATTTTTATAACTATTGATTGGAAGTCCTTTGTAAATCTGTAAATCTTCGTTTAGTAACATATTAACTGGTTGGTCTGACCCCAACCACGTCACAGGCAGAGCCAGGCACTCAAAATTCACGAACACGTGAGTTTCGGCCTGGCCGAAAGTCTCGGCCCATTTTGGCCGAAACCGAAACTGCGGCCGAAACTCGATTTTTTGGCCGAAACTGGCCGAAACCGAAACCGAAAGTTCGGTCGGTCACTACAATATTTATGAGCACCTCGACTGATATATGATACTGAACTTCCGACTGTATTTTTTACTAGGCTTAAGTACACAATGATTCTGTGGCGGCATTAGTCCCAGTACATGCCACCCAGGCAACTAGCCTTAACGACGCAGACGAGTTGCGTGACTATGGTCTGACCAGAGAGTGAAGAGAGCCGGTTCGGGATATGTCAGACGGCTAGATTAAGATTCTCTCCTGCGATATGTTTTTGTAAAGACTTGATCTTGAAAGCGTTTTATGTTCCTACAATAAACTCATCAAAGTCTTGGAGTGTTATTATTACATATTGATATAGGTGTTCAGTTCATTATAGTCACAACCACCTATAACTGGTGACCCCAAAACAGAACACGTTCCTGACCTGAGTTTTGATTCAAGAACATTCAACCAGATTTTCAAGGTACGAGTTCAAGATCATTTTGGCATTCTCAATAATCCAAAGACGCATTTTGCCATATTATCTAGAAATACCACTTGTCTGAAAATATATTTTCACGGACACAAAGCGTCAAGACCTTACGTCGGCGTACATCGCTAGCGAACTGCAGTATTACATTACTGTTTCACTGCACGACGTACAAAACCCCAAAATTGAGTTATACCGTCGCATCTCACTGGCTTAGTGAACACCACTGGGTAACTTCAAGGCTATTTACTACCAGCCTGACTGCATGTATAGAACTGCCGTGCTGTTTTGCTGAATGCCTACTGAAAAAGACATTTTTTTTTTTTAACTAACTGCAATATTGTGTTTGTGTTTTGTTATTTTTGTGTTACTTGTGTGTACCTAACTGCATTACTTGACTATTAACTAACTAACTGCATTATTGTGTTTGTTTTGTGTTGTATTTTTATGTTGCTTGTGTGAGGTACTTACCTCTTACTAGAAAACTATAAATTAGGTTTCATGGTTGTTGTTTAACCCTGTTAACTTTTACTGTTTCTTTCACCCCGAGGATTGGGCATGCGGTTTTAACAAATTTTTGAGATTTTTTATTTCATTTATTTTTATTTTTATTGTGGACTGTAAGTTAATGTTAGGGTAAAAACTAGTTTAATGCTACTGCATGTGATATGTAATAACTAATTTAACTTTCTTGCCATTAACCAAACACATCTCACTAAATCCCATCTATTTTCACAATTGAACAAAAGCTTCACACATTTACCTGACTTTGTTTAATTTTGTTCTCACATAACACTAACAATGTCTGAACAGGAACACATTTCACAACAGCTAAAAGCCATGCAGCAACAATTGCAAATTTTACAGTCACAATTAGACGCATCTTCTAAAGAAAATGAACAATTAAAAAATAAATTAGAGTCACCCAGCCTAAATCAGTCAGTCTGTAAAGTTGCTATTAAAGTACCCCCATTTTGTAATGAAAAACCTGCTGTATGGTTTGCTCATATAGAAACTCAATTTAGGGTCAATAATATAACCGTCGACCAAACAAAATTTGATCACATTGTCTCAAATTTAGACATGAAAACCATGTGTGAAATTGAGGATGTACTGGTCAACCCTCCAGAGATTGGTAAATATCAGCATTTAAAAACAATGCTTATCAAAAGATTTTCTACATCCGAGGAACAGCGAATGCGGCAACTACTGACAGAGGAGGAACTTGGGGATAGAAAACCTTCTCAATTCCTTCGACATTTACGTTCCCTGGCAGGGAAAGCATTAACTGACGAAGGCATTCTTCGTCACCTTTTCTTGCGCCGTTTGCCTGAGCATTTGCAGGCGATTTTGGCATCCAGTGCTGATTCTCTAGAGGACATTGCAGTCCGTGCTGACAAAATTTTAGAAGTGGCTCCCAGCATAGGAACATCATCCCCACGTCTAATTCACGCCGTTGCTACTTCTGGAGATGCTACAACTTCCACATCTGATCCTCTTGGCTTGCATGCTTTAACTACCCAGATGCAGCACCTGACGACGTGCGTTGCAGCGCTTAAACGTGATCACAGTCGTAGCACAGACCGCAACCCTGGACAAAGCCAAAATAGTCGAACAAATACTCTGTTGGAAGGTTGGTGTTGGTACCATAAAAATTTTAAAGCCAAGGCCACCAAATGTACTAGTCCATGCTCTTGGAAACCGGAAAACGGCAAAGACAGTCAGTAGTGGCGGCAGCTGACTGCTCCAACCCTAGCCGTCGCTTGTTTATTACCGATAAATCTTCAAAGGTCAGATTCCTAATTGACACTGGATCTGACCTTTGTTGTTACCCAAGACAGTTGTTGGCAACTAGTGGAAAGACTGCGCCTACTGAGTACCAACTCAATGCAGCCAACGGTAGTCTCATCAAGACCTACGGTATTACCGCCCTCAGTCTGAACTTAGGATTGCGCCGGGATTTTCGTTGGTATTTCGTTGTGGCTGATGTTAGTACTCCTATTATAGGTGCAGACTTCCTAGCACATTATCAACTTTTACCGGACTGTCGTAACAAGCGCCTCCTCGACAGCTCCACTGGCCTTGCTGTCGCTACGTCTGTTGCTTCTATAGAACAACCCAGCGTTAAGACTATTACTGTGCTCTCCAAATCGCGGTTTAACGACATTCTCGCTGATTTTCCGTCCATCACACGACCGCCAGGGCCACAACGGGAGATAAAACATTCAACACTCCATCACATCAAAACCACAGATGGCCCTCCCGTTTCATGCCGTCCTCGCCGTTTAGCACCGCAGAAACTCGCGGCCGCCAAAAAAGAATTTGACGAGATGATCAAGAATGGCACAGCGCGACCGTCCAAGAGCCCTTGGGCCTCGCCGTTACAACTTGTGCCCAAAAAAGATCTTACTTGGAGACCGTGCGGGGATTATCGCGGTTTGAATGCCCGGACCACTCCAGATTGCTACCCGTTACGTCATATTGGAGATTTTTGCCATAACATTGCAGGTTGTACAATCTTTAGCACTTTGGACTTAGTCAAAGCGTACCAACAAATACCTGTGCATGAAGATGATATTTGCAAGACCGCAATCATCACTCCTTTCGGATTATACGAATTCCCGTATATGACATTCGGCTTACGCAACGCAGGGCAAACCTTTCAGCGATTCATGGACGAAATTGTAAGAGATTTTGACTTTTGCTTTCCTTACATAGACGACATCTTAATTTTTTCACGCGACGAAGACGAACACTCTCATCATCTGCGCATCCTCTTTCAAAGGCTGGCAGATTACGGCGTCGTTGTAAACCCAGCAAAATGTGTTTTAGGGCTAAACGAGCTTACCTTTCTAGGATATCGAGTGTCTAAGGACGGCGTCAGTCCTCCTACAGAAAGGATCACTGCTCTTCAGGAATTTCCTCTTCCAAAATCTGTCCAAGGTCTCCGCAGGTTCCTGGGTATGATCAATTATTATAGACGTTTTCTGCCTCGTGCGGCTGAAATGCAGGCGCCGTTGATAGACGTCTTGACTGATTCGAAGCTTAAAGGTGCCAAACCCGTACCCTGGACACCGAAGTTGGAGAACGCTTTTCAATGTTGTAAAGAAAGTCTTGCTCAAGCGACTCTTCTGGCACACCCACTTTTCGACGCTCCATTAGGTCTTTTCACCGACGCGTCCGGTACACAAGTAGGTGCCTGCTTGCAACAACGTGTCGGCAGTGATTGGCAACCTTTGGCATTTTTCAGCAAAAAGCTTACTCCTCGTCAATCTTCGTTACCCGCTTATTATAGGGAATTACTGGCTGTTTATGAAGCTGTACGGCATTTCCGCCACATCCTGGAAGCACAACACTGTACTATCTTTACAGATCACAAACCTCTGCTATACGCATTTACTCAGCGTAGAGAGCAGTTGCCGCCTGTACAACTTAACCAGCTTTCTTTTATTTCTCAGTACACGACTGATATTGCACACGTTAAGGGTGTGGATAACGTCGTGGCTGATACAATGTCACGAGTGGAGACCATTTCCTTGGATCATGACTATGCAGCTTTAGCCGAATCGCAAAAGAACGACGAGCAGTTACAGGAACTCATTAACTCCGACTCCACTCTTAAATTAGAGAAAATTGCCTTACCCGGAACTGACATCACAGTTATCTGTGATGTGTCCACTGGTAAACCTCGCCCGTTCCTTACTATAGATTTTCGCCGTAGATTTTTCACAAAGCTCCACAATCTCAGTCATCCAAGCATTCGCGCTACAACTAATCTTCTTACGAGTAGATTCGTTTGGCCGTCAATTCGTAAAGATGTTCGTGATTGGACTAGATCTTGTCTTTCTTGTCAACGTAATAAAGTTACGAGACATACGGTCGCCCCACTCGGCGAATTCCATACACCATCAAGTCGTTTCAGGCACATCCACATTGACATCGTGGGTCCACTTCCCGTCAGCGAAGGTTATCGTTACCTTCTCACTGCTGTGGATAGATTCACGCGCTGGCCTGAGGCATGGCCGATGCGTAGTATCACCGCGGAGGAAACCGCCGAGACGTTGCTACACGGGTGGATTTCTAGGTTTGGAGTACCTTCCCGCATCACTACGGATCAAGGGAGACAATTTGAATCAGACTTATTTCGTAAACTTTTGTCTCTTTTAGGCACCAAAAAATTCAGGACAACAAGCTATCACCCCTGTGCAAACGGTATGGTGGAACGTCTACACAGACAGCTTAAAGCCTCTCTGATGTGTCATGAGGATACATGGACAAAGGCTTTACCTATCGTCCTACTAGGCATGCGTGCAGTGCTCAAGGATGACCTCAAGGCTTCGTCAGCTGAACTGGTCTATGGAGAACCGTTGCATCTTCCCGGTGAAATGATAGTTACTCCATCTGAAAACCAACTTGCTGATTCATCCGCATTTTTGACTCGATTGAGGAAAACCATGTCGGATTTGAAACCTGTTCCAGCTTCGCGTCACGGTCAAAAGAAAATTTTCATTTTTAAGGATTTAGAAACTGCAACACATGTTTTCTTGCGGGCAGATCATATCAAACCTCCTTTGGAATCACCTTATTCAGGTCCTCATCCGGTTGTAAGGCGAAACGATAAAACGATAACTATCACTGTCGGTACTAGGGAAGTAGTTGTGAGCGTAGATCGCGTAAAGCCAGCTTACATAGACGTAAAAACTGACTCACACTCTTCCAATCACACCAACATTACAACCCATACAAACCCTAATAATGTTACCGATACCCCGCCCCTTACCTCTTCAGACAGTCCACTTTTACATAACACCCAGCAAAATCCCCCACCTGTTTCAAAGAATTACACCACACGGTCGGGCAGGAAAGTTAAATTTGCCAATCCCTTCGATTTGTGATTTTATTGTATTTTTTTTTTCTTTCTTTGTTTCCATTTTCTTTGTATCCGTGGGGGGGTGGTGTGGCGGCATTAGTCCCAGTACATGCCACCCAGGCAACTAGCCTTAACGACGCAGACGAGTTGCGTGACTATGGTCTGACCAGAGAGTGAAGAGAGCCGGTTCGGGATATGTCAGACGGCTAGATTAAGATTCTCTCCTGCGATATGTTTTTGTAAAGACTTGATCTTGAAAGCGTTTTATGTTCCTACAATAAACTCATCAAAGTCTTGGAGTGTTATTATTACATATTGATATAGGTGTTCAGTTCATTATAGTCACAACCACCTATAATTCTTTTATTCTGGAGAATCTGGGACTCAAGTCAAATTGTAATTTGTAGTCATCTGATCAGATCAATAAAGATATATTGTATACTTGTATACTTGTATTGTATTTATTAGTGTCCGCCCGAAACTGGTTTTTCAGCCGAAACCGAACTTTCGGCCGCAGGGTCAGTTTCGGCCGAAACCGAAACCGAAACCGAAACTCACGTGTTCATATTGAAAAAAAAAACCAGCCAAGTGCGAGTCGGATTCACGCACAGAGGGTTCTGTTACAGAAATTACGTTTATTGTGTGTGGATTATATTTTGTCAGATTTTACAAACATACATACATAGTACATATAGTCACGCCTTTATCCCGAAGGGGTAGGCAGAGGCATATTATATGCACATGTTTCACTTTTTTTAGAATTTGACCCACGTAATAGGTGGTGAGCCATATTGAGATGGATAGGCCCAGGTTGTGACTGCTTGCTGTTGAAAATTTTCTAGCCGTTAAAAAAGACTTTCAACTAACTTGACTTAACGACTATCATTTTACTGGCAACCGGGACCAACGACTTAACGTGCCTTCCGAAGCACGGGAACGCTCAAATAAATGTCACAAAGTGGTCACATGGACGGTCACTCATCCAAGGACTGGTCATAGTAAAAGTTGTTTACTGCAGTGATCGTCCGCGGGGCTTCGAGCGCTTCCGATTTTAGTAGGTATTTTTTGTGGCGGCAACAGAACAGAGTGAGGTGGTGGTGGTAGTGTCTCTTGACATCGCCGACGCCTGCAACACTTTACCCTGGAGCTGTGTCAGGGAGGCGCTTATTTACCATGGAATGCGTCCCTAACTCTGTCGAACTGTCCGGGCGTATCTTGCTGAGAGGGCAATAACTTACCCGAGCTGGCTAGAGCTGGGTCGGCGAGATGTGTCGTTCGGTATTCCACGGGGATCGGTCTTAGGACCGCTTGTGTGAAACATCGGTTACGATTGAGTGCTGTGTGGTCCTTTGCTCAGAGGTGTCAGCGTAACGTGTTACGCCCGATGACGCCCTCATTACAGCGCTAGGAGCAACGCACCGATTCGCAGCCCTAAAGGCCACGGCAGGGGTTGCTCAAGTCGTTGGTCGAATACGGCGCCTGGGTCTTGAGGTCGCCCTTCACAAATCTGAGGACCTGTGCTTTCACGGACCTTGAAAGGGGTCCAACTTACAGGTAGGGAGCGTCAGCATTGGCATCGAGCACTCGATGACGTATCTGGGGCTCGTACTCAATAGACGGTGGAACTTCGGATACCACTTCCGAAGTTTGGTCGCAAAACTAAGGGGGGCATCAGCCGCACTCTCGCGGTTGTTGTCCAACATCAAGGGATCCAACGCTTCCTACAGGTGACTGTACCTTGGGATCATTCAGAGCATGGCCCTATACGGGGCCTCCGTAAGAGCGGAGACCCTGACGGCCATGCAATGCGGCTAGCTTGCTTAGTCCGCAGAAGGCGATGGCCGTCGGAGTGATAGGAGATACAGCACGATCTCAGTTGAGTCGGCATGTCTCCTAGCCGGGACTGATCCATGACACCTGGAAGCGAGAGTACATGCGTCATTGTTTAAATGGCGCAAGGTGTAGCTGGAGTAGGGCCATAGGCCTGCGTCTCGAAGAATCGAGACTTGGCGGTCCGTGCACCACCAGGAAACCAAGGAGACCTGGAAGGTGCGACTTGAGCAACCAAGAGGGGGAATCGACACAATCGAGGTGGTCAGACTGATCATGGACACTTGTCCTCTAAGTACTCACTTGGAGAGGATCATGGCGCTCTCTCTTACCGGTTGTCACAGATGCTTACTAGCTGCGGAGGGTGTCCCAGGTAATTCCTCGGAAGGGTGTTTCAGGATGCCCGACAGACTTTAGCTACCACTGCCTCTCGCAATGATTGAATGGGAGGCCCCCTTTAATATTGTTATTTCGTCTGTTTTTATTATTTGTTTCTATAGCAGCAAGAGAAATACATCATCTGTGAAATTTTTAACTGTCTAACTATCACAGTGCATGAGTTACAGTCTGCTGACAGACAGACACGACCAACGAAGTCTTAGTAATGGGGCCCTGTTTTTACCCTTTTTGTACGGAACCGACTACAAAGAGGTAGGTTCAAGTAATGCCCTAGATCACCTTTTTAGGATTCTGTAAACAAAAACTAAAAACGGGTCCGAATACTTCTCAATGATTGTAATTGCTTGTAGTTTGAATAAAATTGTTCTATTGTAACTATTGATTGGAACTCGTTTGTAAATTTCTTAATCTTAGGTTGGTAACATATTAACTGGTAGGGCTGACCCCAACCACGTCACATGTAGAGCCAGGCACTCAAAATGGACGAACACGTGAGTTTCGGCCCGGCCGAAAGTTTCGGCCCATTTTGGCCGAAACCGAAACTGCAGCCGAAACTCGATTTTTTGGCCGAAACTGGCCGAAACCGAAACCGAAACCGAAACTTCGGTCGGTCACTAGTATTTATTTATATATACATACAGGGATAAGCACAGGAGAATTCACATCCAAACTTTTTTAGTACTTGAGTTTGTCCCACCAATAGGGGTTGTTTATTTGTTGAAGCAAAGAGGGTTTGGTTTATTGTTAAATTTTCATTGCATATTGATAGAAAAAGAAATGGTTTTGAATTTGGTAATATCATGTATGAAGACTTGAGAATGTCAATGGTGTAAGAAAAATATGTTAAAGATTTTTCTTTGATATAATTATTATTGTGTTGTTGTAAAGATTCACGTATTAAATGTCATTGTTAAATTGAAATATGTATATCCTTGCTTGAGCACCCAGGAGTGTGGGGCAAAATAAATACGTATTATAACTATATGTATTTCCTCTGTGCAACCTTCAACAAGGTCCTCCAACGAGAATCTCCATCAGGTTATGGTAAGCCAGCATTAAAGGAATTACTATCACAATGTTTAACACTGGGAATAGAAATTCAGCTGTAAGCACAGTAAGCCCGAGTGAAAGAGCTAGTTCGTCCCAAGGAAGTAACATGAGTTCAGTACTACCAGCTATAGAGAAATTAGACGGCAATACTGATTACAACACGTGGAAGTTCATGATGGAACTTTATCTGATCCATGAAGATTTATGGACATTTACAATGACAACACCAGATGCAAGTGATGTGCCAGGTTTAAAAAGGGATCAAAAGGCAAGAGCAAAAATTTGTTTGATGGTAAAACCACATTGTCTGGTCCATGTGCGTCATGCAAAGAGCGCTAAGGATGCATGGGAGAACCTGAAGGGTACCTTTGAGGATAAGGGCCTAAATAACAGATGCAGGCTACTTTCTAAGCTGGTCAATATTAAATTGGAACAATTCTCCACAGTACGTGATTATGTGACAGCCATGATGACGGTAGCGCAACAGCTGTATGATTTTGGCAAAGAAGTGGATGACGAACTTCTTGCTACCTTAATGTTACAAGGGTTGACAGAGACATTCCAACCCATGAGACTGGCAATAGAAAATACAAATATAGTTTTGACAACATATTACATTAAAGCTAAGCTGTTTCAAATGGAAGACGCAGGTTCAAGCAGGTTCTAGTACTGCGAGCAACGCTTTACAAGCAAAAAATAAATATCTAAAACCAAAGCAGAGAAAATGCTATAAGAACTAAACAAATAAAATGCTTCATTTGCGATGGACCACACAAAGCCAGGGAATGTCCGAGAAATCCAAAGATGCTTTGACGTCATTGGCGATGGCAACTGCAGGGAAACAAGGACCTGGAGAGTGGATTCTTGACTCTGGAGCTTCTAACCATATGACGAATAGAAGAGATTGGTTAACAGACTTTAAGGTGTTAGATAAAAAAATAGAGATAGCTTGTGCAAATGGAGAAACAGTATATGGTGTAGCTATTGGTAATGTTGTTAATAGAGAGATGGACGTGTCAATTAGAGATGTATTGTACGTACCTGGGTTATCAGCTAGCCTATTAAGTGTGAGCATGATAGTAAGTAGAAATCTAAGTATATTTTTTGATAAAACTGGTTTTAAGATAATGAAAGCGGATGGATGCTGTGTAACTGGAGATGTTTCGCATGCAGGTGCTGTAAAGAACGGTGTGTATAAGATTCAATACTGTTCACAGGAGGTGGCATTAACTTCAGCTATTTCCGATACTACGATGCTGTGGCATAGGCGAATGGGACACCTTGGTATACGAAACCTTCAATTATTAAAAAGTAAGATGGCACAAGGGGTAAGTTTTTCCGATACCATATCTAAGCTTGAGTGTGAAGCCTGTGTTATGGGAAAACAAACAAAGAATCCATTTAAAAGGGTTTCAGGTGCTAACAGAGCAAAAAATGTCTTAGAACTAGTTCACACAGATGTGTGTGGTCCAATGAGTGAAAGTTCTTATGCGGGTTATAGATATTTTCTGACTTTCATTGATGACCTAACTCGAAAAACCTTTGTTTATTTTTTAAGAAATAAAGGAGAGGTTTTTGACAAAATTTCGGAATTTGTGAAATTGACAGAACGTCAAACTGGTAAACAGTTGAGAATTATCCGGTCTGATAATGGCAAAGAGTTTGTCAATAAGAGGATGGATGAATTTTGCAAAGCAAGGGGCATTTGTCATCAGCTGACAGTAGAATATACTCCCGAGCAAAACGGTGTAGCAGAACGTGCAAACAGAACTATTACTGAAAAAGCTAGAACTATGCTGGAAGAAGCTGGTTTAGGTAAGAAACTGTGGGCAGAGGCAGTTAGTACTGCAGTTTATTTAAAAAATAGATCGCCCACTGTTGCTTTAAAAAGTAAGGTCCCAGAGGAGGCCTGGACTGGTAGAAAAGTAGATCTTAGCTTCATCAGAGTTTTTGGATGCAAGGCTTTTCTTCACATTCCACATCAAAAGCGCAGAAAATGGGACTGTAAGAGTAAAGCTTTAGTTCATGTTGGCTACTGCGAAGAAACAAAAGGTTATCGCTTAGTTGATCCAGCAACTGGCGAGCTGCGTAAAGGCAGAGATGTTGTGTTCTTCGAGCGTCAAATGTATGAAAGCAAAGAAGGTACACCTTTAGATCAAGCTGTTCCATTGACAGAAACGGTCAGTGAACTGGATGAAGTTTCAGAGACAACTCAGAAGGAACGAAGTCCAGTATATTTTCAAATTCAGGTAGATTCTGAGTCCAGAAACTTAGTGGCTGGACTCATGTCCAGCTCAGAAGCCCACTCTTCATCGTCACCTTCTACAACCTCATGGTTGTAGAAGGTGACGATGAAGAGTGGGCAACATCTGATGAAAGAGAAGAGTCTGAAGTTGAAGATGCCAAGTCAGATCATGATGATGGTCAGTCGGGTAGAAGATACCCTCAGCGTCAAAGGACTGCTAAACAGTTTCCAGATTTTGTTATCTATCAAGCTACTACTATGTCCGAAGATCCTTTATCGGTCAAGGATGCATTGTCCAGAGAGGATGGAGCAAAGTGGAAAGTCGCAATTGAGGAGGAGCTGGAAACTCTTAAGAAAAATAAAACGTGGACACTTGTAAAGCCACCACAGTCTAGCAACATCGTTGATTCTAAATGGATATTTAGAATCAAAGAAGAGATGGGGGGAAAGATTAGATATAAAGCACGACTTGTTGCAAGAGGCTTCAGTCAATGCAGAGGCATTGATTATTTTCACCAGTAGTCAGACACAGTTCTAACAGTTTTAATGGCTTTGGCGACTCGATTGGGATTACAAATTGATCAAATGGATGTGAAAACGGCATTTTTAAATGGTGATCTGTCCGAAGTTGTTTACATGAAACAACCAGAAGGATTTGAAGTAAAAGGCAAGAAAGATTACGTCTGTCTGTTACAAAAATCACTTTACGGACTTAAGCAGGCTCCGAGAGCATGGAATGCCAAGCTTCATTCCGTACTAATGAGTTATAATTTGAAGAAAATGAACCATGCGTCTATATACAATCCAAGGATGGTAAAATAATCATCATTGCAGTATATGTAGATGACATTCTGATTTTCTGGAATAATGAAAAAGAAATGATCAAGGTGAAGAGTCACCTGAAATCACACTTTGATATGAAAGATCTTGGTAAAGCAGAGTTAATGCTTGGAACCCAATTTGAACAAGATCATAAGGGAATAAAGCTACATCAAGAGAAATATGTAGATAAAGTCTTGAGAGCTTTTCATACGGTAGACTGCAAGCCAGTAGTCACGCCGGCAGTACCAGGACAAAGATTAGAGAAGCCTGTACATGGGTGACGACCAGATATGAATATTCCATATCGATCATTAATAGGTTCTCTTATGTACTTGGCGGTGTGTACAAGACCAGATATAGCTCATGTGGTTAAATTACTTAAGTCAGTTCAATGAGTGTTACGAGGAGCAACATTGGATTGCTGCTAAGCGAGTACTGCGGTATCTCAAAGGTACAAAGAGTTTTGGCTTGAGATACATCAGACAAAAACCGCTAGATTTGATAGAGGCTTTCGCTGATGCTGATTATGCTGGAGATAGCGATCGTCGTTCATATTCTGGGTCAGTATTCCTTATTCAAGGAGGAGCTGTTTCGTGGCAGAGTACTAAACGGCGGACAGTGGCTCTTAGCACTGCTGAGGCAGAATACGTGTCACTATCTGAGGCAGCTAAAGAAGCTGTATTCCTCAGAAGGTTTATAGCAGAGGTGATTGGTGAAGATATAGAAAAGGCAATTATAGTTTTTTCAGATAGCCAGTCAGCCATTGCTATTGCCAACAATACGGTGCATCATCAACGTACCAAACATGTTGATATCAGATATCATTTTGTGCGGAATGCTGTTGAATCTGATATCATAAGATTGGAGTATCGACAAACTGAGAGAATGGTAGCCGATGCTTTAACGAAACCGCTACCTAAAGGCAAATTTGAATGGTGCGTTAATGGTATGGGTTTAGGAGTGTAAAAGGTTCTAGTGAATGGTCATAATAAGAATGAGATATAACGGAAGAGTGTTGAATCAAAGAGGTTTTGGTTTATTGTTAAATTCTCATTGCATATTGAGAAAAAGAAATGGTTTTGAATTTGGTAATACCATGTATGAAGACTTGAGAATGTCAATGGTGTAAGAAAAATATGTTTAAGATTTTTTTTGATATAATTATTATTGTGTTGTTGTAAAGATTCACGTATTAAATGTGTCACTGTTAAATTGAAATATGTATATCCTTGCTTGAGCACCCAGGAGTGTGGTGCAAAATAAATACGTATTATAACTATATGTATTTCCTCTGTGCAACCTTCAACAAGGTCCTCCAATGAGAATCTCCATCATTATTTTCATCGCCACACACTATGCAGATGAAAATCTCCTTTACCTTTCTGTAATCTAAATCAACATTCCTACCACCAGGACGATGTTCCTTCACAAAAACAATCTCGGAAAATCAAGCAAATGTATTTCAAATACCCTAAAATACTAAACAAACAGACAAAAACACATTCATTTTACTTAGACATATACATATGCACTTGTAAACGTCATTTATAAAAACCAAAGAAGTACCACCAGTTCACAACGCGACCAAGGACTAGCAAGAAACTCAGAGGAAACATCCACAACAAACTGAAAGGAAACGTCTACCTCTACACAAATACCATAACAGACTGCTACAGGTATTCCGAAAACACATGTCATGCAGCGTAAGCAATTCTAAATACAATTATAATAACAGACTTGTGACTCTCACGTAATTGTAATTCGGCCCCCTCCGTACCCAGCACTTTTTTATTACAATGGAATTCACGCTATGTGACAGGGTACGTCAATAAAAATTTGCGATGTCATTAGATTGATTACAATGACACACAATATTTTTGTAGGTTGTTTGAGGACTGCTGTTCAGTTCGATAAAAAAACTGAATTGAATAGAATAGTCTACGGCTACTATATTTAGGACAAGATGATAATCGCGACTTTGTCTGCGTGAAATTCGGTACCCGTTCCCGCTTCTCGTGGGAACATATTCCCGTGATGAAAAGAGGCTACTTTTTATCGCGGGAATATGTGTTATTCCAGACTATAAACTATATCTGCCAAATTTCAGCTCAATCCGTTTAGACGTTAGAGCGTGATTCAAACTCAAACTCAAAAAAAATGCATGTAATCCTAATACATAGGTACTAGCGACACGTTTTTTATTATCTGTTACTACAGACAAAAATAATTAGCCAAAGTAATTGATTCTTTAGTGAGTGAGTGACTAAAGCTAATGTAATTATAAGGAAAGCCAATGACTTATCTACGTATTTCCATTCGTAGTTAGTAAAAACATCTTAGTATTTGTACTACAATACGTATTGTTACAATGTTGCAAAAGCGATAGAACAGCTTAACCAATTCTCTTTTTGCGGTGGTCGTTAAAGTCGGTACAAGCCGTCGCGTAATCCGCACTTCCCAAAGCCTCGTTCTCGCTAGATAAAAGCTGCGTTTACGTGCAAATGTTTCGTTTGTCTTGTTATCTACAACAACAACTTGTGTTGCCATTGTTTTATAAATAAATTCTATACCATTGTTTAATGCATGACTTGAAACAACGACACTTCTTTGAAGAATACAATATAACAAATAGTAGGTTATGTCAAATCCAAACAAATTAATAGTACGAATGATTTATTGGGGGTGGCAATGACCATTTCAGTGAGAACCACATAACGGTGATGCGTTCATTCCCTGTGACACCACCAAATTGTATGTACCCTCAGTGGTGTCATAGGGAATCACTTCTTACCCGTGGTGTCACAGGGAAGCGTCTTTATTCCCGTGACACCACCAGCGAAACCACTAGGAATTAAATTATTCCCTGTGACACCACCGACTAATATTGATCAACCGACGACGCTCTCAATTTCTTAAGTTCAGTGAACGTCAAGGAAAACTCGAAACAAAACTGGTAGCCAGCCAACGTGGTTCAGAAATATCAAAAGGTCTTCCAAAATAAATGCACGAGCCCTACGTCTAGCTCTGCTATAGTCTGTTTGATTGAATGAAATTTACAACCCATACTAATATTATTAGAGGCGATCTGCGCTGTCCATTTCAACACGGCAATAGGCTCACCACCTGGAACATAAAACTATAAGGTGAAATGTGGGCGTATACTATGTCTCTGCCTACACCTTCGGGGATAAAGGCGTGATTATAATATATGTATGTACTTGTAATAGAAACAGGAAAAAGGATCATTTTTTGTTGTTGGCCTCGAACAGGCTGCGAACTAGACCGATTTGGAAAATTCTTTTTTTGGGAAGCTACATTATCCCTTCGTAACATAGACTTTATTTTATTCCCGTATTCCCACGGGAACGGGAGTCACACGGCTTAAACCGCGTGGCGTCCACTAGTTTACAATAAATATAACAAAGAGCCTGAAATTTCTGGGAGGATAAATAAAGAAAGTTATTATTTTCATAAATTATGCTTATACGGGTAGTACTAAAGACTGCATTACCTATAGGCCTCTTGGACAGCTCTAGTGGCGCCGCGTTGTGGCTGATTTAGGCAACACGCGGACGTTAGAGAGTGCCGTCAGCTGTACGGTTTACGTTTGTAATTCTCTCAAAAACGTTCAAAAGTGGTCTCTCAAAATACGAAAAATGGTTGGTACAAGATACTGTTGTGTTGTGGAGTGCAAGAATTCCCAATCTCGGAATCGGGAATTGACTTTTTATTCGTTTCCGAGACGAAATTGGGAAATTAAAAAAGAGACGAGTGGATAAAAGCCGTCAGAAGAATGTAAGAATAAATATTATAACGATTTGATAATTATAACGATTTGATAATTATAACGTATCGAACATATATATAATTATAATGTAAGAATATATAGTGAAAGAAATTAAATAAATGTAAATGTATGTATAATCTTACTAATATTATAAATGCGAAAGTTTGTGAGTGTGGATGTTTGTTACTCTTTCACGCTCAAACCGCTGAACGGATCGGGCTGAAATTTGGTACAGATATACATTATAGTCTGGAATAACACATAGGCTACTTTTTATCCCGGGAATAAGTTCCCACGGGAACAAATTTTACGCGGGCGAAGCTGCGGGCATCAGCTAGTAAGTAATAATAATAGCTTTAATTAATTCCATACAATTCATGATGAAGTTCGTTCATCTTAATGAGATAATTATATAAAGTAGGTAAAATCGATTCATTAAATTACATCTATAAAATAAAATAAATCTCATTAAATAGGGTTCATTCGGTTTCATGCGATTATTATCTATATATATAAAAATCAATGCCACTTTTCGTTGTAATTTTATAACTTGAGAACGGGCTCACCTATTAAAACCAAATGTTTAGGTTTTGTTCGGACTATTTAGTAGATGGTTTATGTGAAGTTTGCACAAAATCGGTCGAGCGGTTCTTGATTTATCACGCAAACGAAGTTGCGCGGGTCAGCTAGTATAAAATAAAATAAGATAAAATCAGTTCATTAAATAAAATCTATACAATAAAATCAACATATTTATTAATCTTAATGAGATCGTTATATAAAGTAAAATAGAATCATTAAATAACATCTATAAAATAAAAACAATATCATAAAATAAGATTCATTCGGCTTCATGCGATCATTATATAAAATAAAATAAGATAAAATCAATTCATTAAATAAAATCTGTACATTAAAATCAATATAATTAAATAGCATTTGAGTAATAAGTTATAATAATATAATAGCATTTCTTACAAATTTTCTCTAACTTGTATGGACCCCCTTAGGGTAAAAGTCTTGTAACGTTGTGGAACAACGGGTGCAATTAGGGGTTCAACATTAGGGGTTTTAAAATGAAAACGTAGATTAATAAATGAAAGCGCCATCTACCGAGTTATTGTCGCAACGGCGGAAGCCTCATTCGTATTTAAAAAGCGGTCTTGACGTTTAGTAGTTTCGAGTGGTGCCGCTAGAGGCGCTGTACAAAAATATAAAAACAACCGC
Source organism: Miltochrista miniata (assembly GCA_933228765.1). Lineage (NCBI taxonomy): Eukaryota > Metazoa > Arthropoda > Insecta > Lepidoptera > Erebidae > Miltochrista > Miltochrista miniata. Next base: position 21,434,900 of record OW121760.1, on the reverse strand, counting down.
GCGCGAATTTCGAAGCCTCCATTACTCAAATAATGTAAAGTCACTAGTCGCGAAGGCGTAGGTGCATCAAAGTATAATTTCAAAGTGAAAAAATATTGTTAGGAGCCAGGTGCTCCCAAAGTGATCAGCGATTTAGCTGCGAGCGTCAATAACCCCATCATTGGGTGAGTCAAATTATTTATAATGAATCTAGATTTTTAAAACAGTGAAAATTAACGGCTGTTGGTCAACCCTGTTATGGGAGGGTAGATTAAAGGGGTGTGAAAAAATCTCTTTGTAAAAGTAGAATATCAGCAAACATTGTGAGACCCCCGATTCCTGAAGTGGTTAACAGGAGTCGGCTGTCTTAGCAATGGGCGGGAAAAAGGGTTCCAGCTAACCCGTCATCTGGAACATTCCAGGGTCCACCCTGCGGGTTCCAAGCAGGAACGTCCACCCTACGGGTTGTCAACGTCCACCCTACGGGTTGTCAGCATCCACCCTACGGGCTATAGAAGTCCACCTTCGGGTTCCACGAAGGTGAAGACGCACCCTTCAAGTCTACGAGCAGTCACCCACCCTGCGGGTCGAAAACACCGTGCCAGCCGAATTTGTGGACGGCACGGCTACGTCGCGGACTGCATCAGCCTTGAGAACCACTAAGATAAGTCGGAACCCTGCGAAGGCCTTCGGAGATCGCACTTGCTGCCCGAAATTACCACGACCCCGAGCTTAGATTATAATACACCATCATTTGAAATTTTAATTCTATCTTTTTATTTCTCTCTTCTCCTTTTCTGAAAGCCTTCAGCTTTTCAGTGGCGCCCACATCGTGGTTTCGGGTAGCGAGAAAGCGATTTCCGACGGGAGTCGGAGGTCATAATTATAAGATTATTCAATTTGTGTAAAATAGTCTTAAGAGTGCCCGTTAGCGGGGTAGTTTCCCTCCAAATTATCACAACTACCCAGGAATTTGGCTCTCCTGACCTCTGCTGCCAACTTGTTCTTTCCGGCTTATTTTGTGTATTTTTTAGTGATTTTAGACAGATTTCGGCATAAACAAGAACAAGGCAAAATTTGAATTTTTTCTCAACGTAAATTGTAATTTTTCCAAATTTTAACGGTCCCCAATTTATTTTTCACACCCTCAAATAGTATTTTATGGTGGAAAAATTTTAAGTAAATTTCAAGTAAAAGTTTTTTGTTTTGTTCCAATTTTAAATATTACTTTATTAAAGTCTGAAGTAAAACTTCACATTTGAAACGCTTACATTAAAATTAGTAAGTGATTTGTATTGCCTATATTCATCGTAAAAAAAGTAGTCACAGGATATCACCACCACAATTTTTATTTTTGTACGGCGTCAAACCGCCTCAATTTGTGTATTATTTTGTTGTATTTCCCATATGTGAATTTACAGCGAGACCAACAGCCGATAATCACACTTCTGGGTGACAATCCCTATTGAAATTTCACTCTAGTAAAACGGTAGAACAAAGATTTTACAAATTTCACTTCACGTAAATTTTAAAAGATTCATAATTGTTTCACTTTTCGAATTACGTCGAATTCTGATACACTGAAGTACAACTGTAAGAAAAAACATTCCAAACGTAGATCACGCAGTGAATACATTCTTGCCAAAAAACAATTATAAACTATTAACTTTGATTCGTGTTCCGAATAAACAACGGCAGATGTTGCTTTCATAACGTTTACGAGTAAGTTGAATTACTAGCTCGATAGTAGAAGAAATTTTTTTTTTCCATATAAACTGTGGGTGGAAGTGAATATAATACACTCCGGGCACCAACAGTCTCATACAAAACATTTCCAGAATCGTCCAAGTACGAATCGGTTTTCAAACAATTCGAAATATTCAAGGGTTCCGTAGTGGTGAGGAACAATTTACATAAAAGGTTGGTTACTACCATATAGTTTATTTCAAGAACCGTCCAAGTGCGAATCGTCTTTGACACAGTTCAGAATAATTAAGGGTTCCGTAGTAGTAAGGAACGATTTAAAGAAAAAATTAGTGGTACGAGTTAAAATACAATTAACTCGTAGTACGTTCGTGTGAATAGTTACATTTCAATAAAAATAATAGCAGCGTCGAAAATTGCATTATTCGAGTAAAGCTGTAAAACACTTAGTTAATTTCATCAACCCATCATCACACACTTCACTTTCACTACTCACTGCTTAGGATTAGATTACATTTAAACACAGACAGACAGACAGACAATTAATTTCTAGAAGGGTCCAATCTATTAATTGAGTGAAGGAACCCTAAAAGGTACTATTTCCAAACTTAAGTATTTCCTAAAGCAAATACTAAGTTTTATAAAGGTTCAATTTATAATTCGGTTCAACGAACCCTAAAAAGTAGAATTTATTTTTCGTTATTCGGCGGGTGGATCGAAAAATATTCACATTCCTCAACATTCAACAAGACGTAAACAGACAACGATAAGGGCCGTCGTTCACTACAACAGAATTCGTTAGCGAATATAGCGAACATTCGTTGTTTACATAAAATTAACTTTTCATGTAAAATAAGTAGCAGATAAATACACTATACATTGGTAAATAATCATCATCACTAAAGATTCCCGGCTATAGTAATTGAAATAGTCAGTACAATGGCATTCAAATCAAATTTCACATCGCTTCCAAAAGCGGAACTTGCATATGAAGTTAAGATCCGGGGAGAGGAACCTGGTTCAACGGTGGCAGCCCTCAGGCAACAAATTAAAAAAAGTTAACCACGGACGAAGAGGACTTACAGGTCTCCCCTTTAGAATTGGAGGAAGACTTAGTAGGATTGTATTCCTCGCTGGCCGTGTTGGAGAAGAACGTGGCGTCCCTTCAGGACAAATACATACTAGCATTATTGACTAGCTCCAAAGCCTTATGTGCTCACATGGAGTCAAGGTTCGCTAGAATCATTCCCCCAGAGGAGTCAGATCTAAAAGAAAGATACGACGACTTTCATCTCACTTTCAAAACTACATACAAGAGATTGAAAGCCATATCCGAAAGTTATTCGCATGCATCAAACACCAGCGAATTTGATGATGCGGACGAGAGCATTGCTGCCCCTACCAATGAAGCGCAGGAGGCAGACACCTTCGCGGACATTAAAGATGCATTTGCAAATAGCGTATCTAGTACATCAGTACAGTTACACAATAGTGTTTTTGATAATTATTTTTGGGAAAATATAAGGGTGTTAGCACACCGTCATATAATTTTAGTACTTAGGTGGCACATATATGTACCACAATTCATGTCATATTACACGCATACATGTTATCATACGGAAGTTTCACAATTACACTGACATAATAATTAGGTAGTAGATGGTCATCACATATTCATCACAATTATCTTCACACAAAATTCCAAACACTCAACAAGCAGTTTTTTTTTTGTTTGTTTACATAGTGACACTTACATTTCATGGTGTGTGACCCCCAAAGGCGGAAGTAGGGGGCAAACTAGCTACAGGCGAGTCACTTTCGTAGATTAGAGAGAGTGACTCAAATGTCCTAAGTTTTGTTCCCGACCAAAGCTGACGGGTGATTAGATAGCATGGAATGTAGTGTGACACTGGCCTTAGATGCAACGATGAATAACACGTTTGCATCAACACGATTACGTCAGCAGCTTACGCGCAAACAAAAATAAAACTTGCACAGGGGAGATTTCATACGTACATACACACACATTATTTATTTAAATACATTTTACACTGACATGGTGGCAAACAAGGACACCATAGTTTTAGATATTTGGCATAATGGCCAAAGATCAATGATCTTCGTCATTTATTAAGGTTGACATAATAGTCATAGTCAACATTCTACGGCTAAGATTGCGAATAAGCATTTAGCGTTTGTTATTGCTACTAAGATTGCAAATAAGCACTTGTTTTTTATTTTATTTGGTTAAAGGGCTAAATAGCCTAGTAATTAGTTAGGGACACTACACACTACACACTACACACGACTTTCAAATAAGTACACAGAACAACGTGACAAACACATGCCGTGTTCGTCATGGGGACATAAGGGTTAATTAGCAACACGAAGGATTCTGCAAGTAAATTATTTTCTATCACTTTTCTGTTTCTTGGTTTGGTTGGGAGTTTTCTGTTAGTTGGAAGCATGAGTCTATCCCTAACAGAGTTCGTCGTTTACTGTTAGTTGGCAGCATGGTCTTGCCCTAACAGAATTATGGTGTAGGTTTGTTACTGTTACGAGGAAGCATGAGGCTTACCCGAACAGAATTATGGTACTGTTATTTGGCAGCATTTGTCTTGCCCTAACAGTCGTAGGTGTAGATCACCGTTATGTTTATTTTCGTCATATGGCTAATCCTACCACTCGGAAGCTAGAGGCTTGCCCTGGGGGATAGTCCATCCTATGAGTCGGAAGTGTTACACTAGCCCTAGTAGGATGTTCTTCTCTGGGACGGTTGTATAAATCCCAGCCTTCAGCAAAAAGCCTTATTATACACACCCCACTTTCAGGCGGTGCGTATTACCTGAACCTTCAACCCAAAGCCTCAAATACGTCTTTTCTCTTTCTGTCCTATAAGATCCTTCAGAATCACCTTAATACATCCTGCGAGTTGGTTTCATTAAAGTTAAGGCCGACTCTTCGCTACACCCAGCATCATCTCATTCACACAACACACTAACATACACACACACATAGACGAGTATTAGGTATTATGTTAGGGGCGTTCGAGGACGAACGCAGCATTTGACGCGTTAGGGTACGTCAAACGCTCACCGGGGAGGGGGAGTATGTAACGTTGTGGAACAACGGGTGCAATTAGGGGTTCAACATTAGGGGTTTTAAAATGAAAACGTAGATTAATAAATGAAAGCGCCATCTACCGAGTTATTGTCGCAACGGCGGAAGCCTCATTCGTATTTAAAAAGCGGTCTTGACGTTTAGTAGTTTCGAGTGGTGCCGCTAGAGGCGCTGTACAAAAATATAAAAACAACCGCGCGCGAATTTCGAAGCCTCCATTACTCAAATAATGTAAAGTCACTAGTCGCGAAGGCGTAGGTGCATCAAAGTATAATTTCAAAGTGAAAAAATATTGTTAGGAGCCAGGTGCTCCCAAAGTGATCAGCGATTTAGCTGCGAGCGTCAATAACCCCATCATTGGGTGAGTCAAATTATTTATAATGAATCTAGATTTTTAAAACAGTGAAAATTAACGGCTGTTGGTCAACCCTGTTATGGGAGGGTAGATTAAAGGGGTGTGAAAAAATCTCTTTGTAAAAGTAGAATATCAGCAAACATTGTGAGACCCCCGATTCCTGAAGTGGTTAACAGGAGTCGGCTGTCTTAGCAATGGGCGGGAAAAAGGGTTCCAGCTAACCCGTCATCTGGAACGTCTATAGAAGTCCACCTTCGGGTTCCACGAAGGTGAAGACGCACCCTTCAAGTCTACGAGCAGTCACCCACCCTGCGGGTCGAAAACACCGTGCCAGCCGAATTTGTGGACGGCACGGCTACGTCGCGGACTGCATCAGCCTTGAGAACCACTAAGATAAGTCGGAACCCTGCGAAGGCCTTCGGAGATCGCACTTGCTGCCCGAAATTACCACGACCCCGAGCTTAGATTATAATACACCATCATTTGAAATTTTAATTCTATCTTTTTATTTCTCTCTTCTCCTTTTCTGAAAGCCTTCAGCTTTTCAGCCTCCTCCAAGGCATTTCAATTCTCTCTGATTTTTCCTATTTCTAGCCATTCTTTTCCTGCCACCGCTACTATTTCATCTGCCCATCTGGCACATGGTCGGCCTCGCGCTCTGGAACCTCCTGGTTCAGACCATTTCACAGATCTTAGAGTCCATCTGTCATTGTATCTGGCAATATGACCTGCCCACCTTCACTTTCTTTGTAGTGAGAACCCGGGTTTTCTCTCGTATGTCGACATTTTTCACCTTATCTCTTAGTTTTATTCCGATGCAGCTCCTTTCCATTCTTCTCTGGGTGGTCTGAATTTTATCTTTTTAGAGGGCAGCGGCAGGTGTGATTTGAATATTTCTTTATGAGCCCAGTACTTTTTCCAGAACATCGAACATATGCAAACGTCAAATTTTCTGTTCGTGTGTTGTATGTTTTATTTTACTATTATTTAAATTATTTTATTTTACCAGCACAAATAAATATCGAAACAAACATGCACAATTAAATTGAAAGAATATCTCACATGTTTCGTGTATTTACTTATCTTTCGACACAGATTTTTCGCGAAAGAATTCTGCATAAATATTCTAGAATCCACACTTGATTATAGTTCAGCTCATAATATTACGAAAACAATTTCTTATTACGTTAAACGAAACAATAATCTCAAATTTGTAGCGACTTATATGCGAATCATATGTTCACTGTTATGTGAAGAACGACCTCGAGTTGTCGCCGCTAACCGACAGTTGGCGTTGCCGTAGCTTTGGCACGATATCCAAGAGGCGTATAGCTCGCATTGAATACAAAACCAACCGACCAAGTGCGAGGCGGGCTCGCGTACAGAAGGTTCCATAGCAAGAAACGATTTGTTTCATGGTAGTTCCCCTTAATCCCCCCTTTTTTTCTGATTTTAGTATTCGTTGCTATAGCGGCAACAGAAATACATCATCTGTGAAAATTTCAGCTCCCTATCTTTCACGGTTCCTGAGATACAGCCTCGTGAAGGACAGACAGAAAGATAGACAGATAAACAAACAGACAGACAGAAGTCTCATGAATAGGGTCCCTTTTTTACCCTTTGGATACGGAACCCTACAAAGACAGGAATTGATGGGCCATACCATGTCTCATAACGTCGAGATTTCGCACTTACCACATTTACATACATAAAAAAATCGGGGTTGATGATTATAGGCTTTCCTCCTAAATTTACGATTTGAATTGTGATGACCTCTTAAAAAGTAAAAAGCTCGTAACATAAACTTTTTAATTTACTTTCCTTTATTTTCTTTTACTTTGGCTAAGATTTATTGCCCAAGGGACCTTCCTTCCAATAGGTCGTCTCTCCGCTACTCACACAAAACTGTTGTAAATCCTCATTAAGCTCCCTAATAAGGTAAGAGTAACAAACGCGTGTGTGTGGTGTTATTTATTGATGTACGTAAGATATATTCACGACTATAATCCCCGTGGAAATAGGCAGAGGTGAAATACATAGCTACGCATTGCTTGTACAGTTATTGGTCTCATGTAATTGGGGGCAAGTCTATTACATATTTAAACCGCCACTTGGACTGTTTCACAATATTCATTTATAAATCCGATCGGTTTCGCCTTGCGGTATCATCAAAGGTTTTACAAGTAATATTTTAAATATGTGCAGCGAATCCATCAAGTGTCAGCAATACTCATGACTATAAATTAAAAGTGTATTGCCATCAGTGAACGTTTAAGGTAGGTATAGCTTACATACATACATAAAGTCACGCCTTCATCCCCGAAGGGGTAGGTAGAGGCATATTACACGCCCATATTTCACTTTATAGTTTTATGTTCCACGTAATAGGCGGCGAGCCTATTGCCCTGTTAAAATGGACAGGTGCAAGCAATTATTATTGTTATTTCCAAAAGTCCAAAGTAAAAAGTCCAAAGTCCAAAATTCCGAAAAACCAAAGTCCAAAAGTCCAAAAGTCCAAAAGTTCAAAAGTCCAAAAGTCCAAAAGTCCAAAAGTCCAAAAGTTCAAAAGGCCAAAAGGCCAAAAGTCCAAAAGTCCAAAAGTCCAAAAGGCCGAAAGTCCAAAAGTCCCAAAGGCCAAAAGTACAAAAGGCCAAAAGTCCACTCCACCTAACCTCACCCCACCCCACCACACACCAATTCACCTCACCTCACCACACCCCACTTCACCTCACCCCACCCTACACAGCTCAGCCCACCCCACTTCACCCTACTTCACTTCATATACATAGGTACACGTTTTGCAAACGCTCACGTGTACACGTGTATATGAAGTGCGAGATACACGAACGTGGCCGAGCGTGGCCGAAGGTAGCCGAGAGTGTTATTTATTTTCGTGACAGAATTTCTGGATTCGGTCTCCACGCTCAAGGCCCGCGATAGAAGCTATGCAATAGCTTAAAAAAAGAGACCACCAAATTCAGATAACTGGTTTGGTTTCCACATATAAAATTTCAGTTTGTTTCCCACTTTCAAATGGAAGCCGCAAAACCAACCAAAGTGACACTCTTCTAACTTAACGACTGTCTCATTAACATGAAGACTGTTTCTGATACATTCTGTCAAATTATTCCACAATAGGCAAACAAGGTTAAATTGAAAATGAAACCATAACCCGCTCTAGTATCTCCTGTTTTTGTCATGTTAGACAAGTACTTAAGTATCAAGGGATTAATAACGAGATGTCGGGTAATTGTAAACTTAAGTGCCTATTATATTTAACAAACAGTTTACTCTACTAGTAACAACTCACGATTTTGAGCTCCTATTATAAAAATAAAATAAAATTTAAAATTTAAAAAACCCCCGACTCACAAAAAAAGAACAATAAAAAAACCTGTAAAAAGTAAAATAAATAACTATTATAGTTTGACCTATCTACCCTAAGTATTGAACCTTTATTATTATTATAGGTAGCTATATTATTTACGTATTCATATTTTTAACTAACAGTCTGTCTATATCAGTTAGATGTTACATAATGTCCTAATTCTACGTTCCTGTGAAAACGTTAACAATACAAGAGGTAAACAACGTTTTTATGTAAACGTTTACGTTTGCAAATAATCGGCCTTTAGTATTGGAAGTATACTTGAAAATGCACATTCAAAATAATTATGTAGTTGAATAGAGAAATTTGTTTTTGGTAAAGTCGATTGAAGTATGAAACTACAAATAGATTGAATCAAAAACGAATGCAAGGCTCAATTTCTCTAAATGTCATTTATTTTGAGTTGATCTAGAATTGGAGACCTTAAATATTTGCTCAGAACTAGTAAGTGATACAAATGAATCTTTTATATTTATTTTGAACCCTCCATCCGCCTGATGTAATGCCAAATGTTGACATTACATACATATAGCGAATTGAGAATTACTTTTACGTTCCACAAGACTATTGACCAATAGCTTTCAAGTTGCAGCCAACCGGAGCAGCCCAAAGATGTGCTTTTTCACGCTCTGAAACTCTAAACTACACTCATTTGCAAAAAAACGGGCACCTAAGCAATGAACCATTTCAAATGTTAATATTGCTTTGTTTGATAATTATAGGTAGTTTTATCCTCACAATTTGGTAAATTAATAAGAAAATAATCGTTTTCATCAGTATTTCATAAAATTTTGTTACAATCCGCAGTAATCACATTCTTCAGCTCTCTGATGGTCTGCGAAGCCGGGTGTACTGATCTCACACGCCGTTTTAGAACGTCCCAGACATGCTCTATGGGATTGAGGTCGGGACTTCGAGCTGGCCAATCCAAACGACGAATGCCGACCTCTTGCACATACGCATTAACATCGCGGGATCGGTGGGCGCGAGCAGTGTCGTCCATAAAAATCGAGTCTTAACCTAGAGCGGCCAATGCGGGTTGTGCATGAGGAATTAGAACTTCCGTTATGTATCGATGCCCAGTCAGTGAGCCGTTTTCAATGAAGACTACTGTACGTTCCATTGAATTTATTCCTGCCCAAAACATAACAGAGCCCCCACCATAAGGTGTGATTTCTTCGAAACATGCCTCTGCAAAGCGTTCTCCTTGTCTTCTTAGCACTCGCCGACGTCGATCTTCACCGAACAGAGATATCCTGACTTCATCAGAGAACAAAACCCTATTCCAATCTTCTTTAGTCCATGATTCACAATTTCTAGCGAACCTAAGCCTGTGAACTCTGTGCTCACGGAGTAATTTGGGGCCGCGGGCCGGGCGGTGACTGCGTATATTGGCAGCGAGAAGCCTCCTCCGGACCGTCCATAGACTAATATGCACATTTCTTACTTCTTGGAGGTTGTTCTTAAGACCCACATACGAAGATTTGCGATTTCTCAATGCGCGACTCACAAGAAAACGATCATCCCGTGGTTGGGTACATGGTTTTCTTCCAGAACCAGGCCTTCTCTCGACGGAACCAGTCTCCTGATATCGCTGCCAGGTCCTTTGGACCGTCGAGCGACTAACATTTAGCCTCCTAGCCACGAAACATTGGCTGCAACCCTCTCAAGCAGCGCGATAATTTTGGTAGCTTTTACCACTTTATCTACCATTTTTGATACAGCCAAACAGCAATAAATAAAGCTTTGACACTCAAGGATATGAAATTAATCGATAAAAATTGAATAAAAGTTGTGAAAGTCGATGTTAACTCCTGGAACTTCGCGCCAAAAATGTAGGATAAAGGGTGGTTTTCTGTAAAAATGAGCATCAAATGAAAATTTGAATTTACAAAGTACTTTTTTAAATACCACGGCATTTTTAAAACCGGCCAGTAACGTGTACAAACGATTGAAACCTTTTTGGTATTGTATCTTTTTAAAGATGAAGGAAAATCAAAACCGCCCGCTTTTTTTGCAAATGAGTGTATAAGAAAAGTGACAGTACAGACATCATAGCTTTCCAAGTTTCTATAATTCGCCAGCAAAACGATCTTGGTAATCCCTCGGTTCTGACGAAGATTTTCTCCACTGTACGAGAGGAGCACTTCTACCTGACACGTGTTGGTCGATATCGAAAAAAAGCTCTTCATTACAATCGCCGTGGTAGATTCAATAAAACACAACCACAGACCTTGTCCCCTGCTCTAAAGTTCGACTTTTTATTAGATGCAGTAAACTGATGTTTCAAAATGTCATTCCGTAAGTAGTTCAAAGGTTTTGCTATTATTCCAAAAGCAAATTGGCAGTACCTTAAATCTTTCCTATTTGCGATTGTGAATGGTAGTTTGAACTCTGACCTTTACACTACCGAGATGTGAGCAAGGAAGTTAAACTCAGGTGATGGAGGAAATGGAAAATGTTAGTAAATCTGTCGATTTGATGATTACTCCAACAAACCATTTCCCATCAAAAGGATATCTGGCAAAATTGCCATTCCGCCAGTTCTTCCGTCAGATCAAAATACAGTTGTCTCAATAAAGTATATAACAAATAAAGACTACAAGAGTGACCTTATTCTTAGCATTACATTGATTTACCGAGCCGGCACCGGACCCATAGTATGATAAAAGGAGGAATATCCCGAGAGGACGTCTAGAAAATGCGATCCAATTTTTATAGATGCCCATTACTAGCATACGTAAGCCTCCTGCCAGTTACGTGAGCCTGCTCCTGGGGCATCCTTCCAAGGGCTTACTCGGAGCTCTCGGCCGTGGGCAGTGGTGTTTTAGTCGGTAAGATTTCGGCATAGCATCTATGAAGGATTTCCACACGTAAGCCGAAAAGGTTTTTATAATGCTCGATCATTAAAGAAACATTATAAGTTCTGTAACTTTCATTAGGTCTTCAGCACACTCATCGATAATTCGGCAGATACTTTAGTTTGCAGGTGAGGTTACTTTAGTCCGCCAAAACTCTTGAAGGGGTACACATAGTAAAATACAAATAGTAACTACTAAATTGCACTTGCACGATACTGATTGGGATTACATCGGTACTGACTGATGCTAGTCAATAATACGTGAAAAAGTAAATTTTTATATGATGATTGACTTAGTTTAGAGAGTGCCATACTACTGACAACCTGCCTCAATATGGACCAATGTCTTCTTAAGTACGGAACCGCTCGCAGATAAAATGAGGGCCATCTGAGGGCCAGCCATAGCAAAATTATGCTTACAGCGGTAATTATTCACAGAACCAGCAGGGCTATGAGTGAATTTACGTCTTCTATATCAGTTCCAATGTTCATCATCCAATCCAATTCCAATCATGAATATCAAATCCAGTTCAGTAAAAGATCGTGAAAACATGTTATAGGGCTATAGAATTTCCAAGTTGCAAATCAACAGCCCATTATCCAACAAAGGAGGATGTCAAAAGAAATAGCCATTGTGTACAAGGAACTAATACCTTGTTGTTTGTTTTAGTAATAGCTGCCTTGAAGGCCAACGGGCTTGTCTGACGTTTATTTATGTAGTAATGGACAGTAGCAGGTTATGCTGGTTATATTTATTTTATTATTTTAATATTGTGCCAATTATCCATAAAACATAACATTACATAAAAACTTTTATTCCAAAATACATATACCTACGGTTTTCGTGACCAAGAATCTATACTTTCAAAACTGAAAAATAAAATCTTATGAGGACGAAAATTAATCGAAGTTTCGTTTTCCCTAAACTAAAAAGGCGCAAACCTTCTCCACTATATTTAATCTGAAAACCTTATTTCAGAGAGGAAAGTTTTCGACAGCAGTGGCCGTAACGTGTATCAAAAAAAGTTGTAATAGAGTTTGTGTGCAACTGAGAAGTGGTTTGGAGAAAAATCAAAATATAATAATTTTGCTATGTATAATTTTGTAATGTAGTAACAAAAGTTAAGAATCATTCTTAAACAGTTGTTAAAAAAGAAAAAAGAAATCTGTTATGCTTTCAAGCCTAAGCACTGAAGGAATTCTTATCAAAATTAATAGAAAAAAAAATCGCCAAATTCCAAAACAACTTAACATTGGTATGTTTTACTTTAAATTATGTAAATATAATGCTACTGACACCATTTTACTATGCTGTTGATAGCATTTTTACCCAAGATAATATGAAAGTACCGAACGTCTACGTCTACAAACAATAGGAAACGAGACAAAGATTAACGGCTGCAAAGTGACTTTTGTATATAAGCTGTCCATAAAAGGGTGTAAGGTAAGATAAGATTCGCCATTGAATAAGCCGTAGCCGCAGTGAAAACAATTTTCGCCAATGAACAGAAAAATAACGTTATTTTTGGGTTCCGTACCCAAAGGGTAAAAACAGGACCCTATTTATAAGACATCTGTCTGTCTGTCTGTGTGTCAGGAGGCTGTATCTCAGGAACCGTGATATCTATAGAGAACTAAAATGTTCACAGATGATGTATTTCTGTTGCCGCTATAACAACTAATAAAAATTTAGAAAATAAAGGGGGATTAAGTGGGATACAATAAACCGACTCGCATTTGGTATTTATTAGTGCCCAAAACTGCTTCGCCTCTTAGTAAGTGGGACCACCATATCTACTGGCATATAGTGCGTGTGTGTTATTTTCTTCTGCCTAACCCCTCATGGATATATCCGTGATTATGTATAGAAGTACCGCGGTATCGTTAAGAAGACACATTGTATCGCTAACAGTACATAATTCACCCTCAGCGCTCAGTATACGTCATAAATCCCGCTATTCAGCCCAATAAATTATACTGTACCATATTTAGGTTCTACATGTAAAAGGTACTGAAATAGATGTATTCCGCTATTTGTGGTGAAAGCTGATTCTCGAACTAGGCCAGTGATTGTATTTTGGGAGCCATTGTGCTGCTAGTGGGTTTTGGAACGCCTTTATTTATGGTATCATTATGTTACTTTGTAAAGGGTGGACCACATTGACAACTAGCGAGCGAGCTAGGAAAGATATACAAACTGTGATACTTCAGCGATCTAAACTATGTCGTCTGTATTGCTAATCTTACTAATATAAATGGCCCCCATTCCCAACCGACCACCTGAGTTATCCACCTGGTTGGTCAGTTAGGAATAAAAGTTCCTAACCACCCACCTTGTGCACTTGGTTGGTCAGTTAGGAATAAAAATTCCTAACCACCCACCCACCAGTGACTGTATAAAATAAAAATTAAGATCGACAAAACAAATGAAGATCGACAAAACAAATGAAAATCGACAAAACAAATGAAGATCTACAAAACAAATGAAGATCGACAAAACAAATAAGGATCGACAAAACAAATAAAAATCGACAAAACAAATGAAGATCGGCAAAACAAATGAAGATCACTAAACAATTAATGAAAGTAAGATAAACAACTGAAAGTCGACAAAACAAATGACGGTCGGATAAACAAATGCCGCCCTCCGGCACGTTACGTCTTATTCCCGGAATGTCCAGTCGGTTCATTACGTCTATTTCCCTAAATGTCCATTTCCCTGATAGTCCATTTCCCTGAATGTCCACTTCCCCGATAGTCCACTTCCCTGAACGTTCATTCCCTAATAGTCCAATTCCCTGAATGTCCAAATCCGGTCGGATAAACAAATGACTATCGGCAAAACAAATGACGATAGAAAAACATATGCAGATCAATAAAACAAAAGACTATAAGCAATTTGATAAGATCAAAAATACTTGCAGCCATATTTAGTAATCTAGATGCGTTTGCCATTAAAAAAATAGGTGCAAGCAAATCTCGACCTTAATGACACTTCTCTAAAAATGTGCTTTTAGGCATTTATTGACATCACTGATCACGAATATGTAAAAATTTAATAAATATAATGCATGTTCATAAGGTCGAGAATTGCTTGCACCTATTTTTTTGAATGGTGTTAGCATCTAGATTACAAAAAATGGGTGCAAGCAAATTTCGACCCTATGAACATGCATAATATTTATTTATTTTCATATATTCGTGATCAGTGATGTCTATAAACGCCTAAAAGCACATTTTTAGAGAAGTGTCATTAAGGTCGAGATTTGCTTGCACCTATTTTTTTTAATGGCAAACGCATCTAGATTACTAAATATGGCTGCAAGTATTTTTGATCTTATCAAATTGCTTATAGTCTTTTGTTTTATTGATCTGCATATGTTGTTTCTAACGTCATTTGTTTTTTCTATCGTCATTTGTTTTGCCGATCGTCATTTGTTTATCCGACCGTCATTTGTTTATCCGACCGTCATTTGTTTTGTCGATTTTCATTTGTTTTGTCGACTTTCAGTTGTTTATCTTACTTTCATTAATTGTTTAGTGATCTTCATTTGTTTTGTCGATCTTCATTTGTTTTGTCGATTTTCATTTGTTTTGCTGATCTTCATTTGTTTTGTCGATCTTCATTTGTTTTGTCGATCTTCATTTGTTTTGTCGATCTTCATTTGTTTTGTCGATCTGCATTTGTTTTGTCGATCTTTATTTGTTTTGTCGATCTGCATTTGTTTTGTCGATCTTCATTTGTTTTGTCGATTTTCATTTGTTTTGTCGATCTTCATTTGTTTTGTCGATCTTCATTTGTTTTGTAGATCTTCATTTGTTTTGTCGATTTTCATTTGTTTTGTCGATCTTCATTTGTTTTGTAGATCTTCATTTGTTTTGTCGATCTTCATTTGTTTTGCCATATAGACATGTGGGTATATTGATAAAGTAGACATTATGGACATTATTTATTTTATACAGTCACTGGTGGGTGGTTAGGAATTTTTATTCCTAACTGACCAACCAAGTGCACAAGGTGGGTGGTTAGGAACTTTTATTCCTAACTGACCAACCAGGTGGATAACTCAGGTGGTCGGTTGGGAATGGGGGTATAAATGTCTATTCGTATTAACAGAATGATACATTTTTTGTCAAATTGCATACTTGCACGAATATGTCTATGACAGCTTGACTATTGAGAAATGTTTGAGGCTGTTTATTTTTGGTACTTTGTTTTTTTTTTCATTATCTTCAAATCTTCTATTAATGGTTTAAAATTCATTTTAACCTCTAATAGTTTATTACACAGAGAATATGACTTGGTGGGCTTGAGTTTTGTTGATGGCGACCTGGCAAGCCCGTTGAACCGGCAAGTCAAAGATAGGCAACTATACCGAGAACATACTATTTGTTTAAAATGTCTCTACTGTAAAGTTCTCAAACTCACTCTACGCTGAAAGCAAAGACTTCTATATAAACTGAGGTAGACATGCCCTACGCACCGATTTTTGAAACCTATAAACTAAGCTAATTAGCAGCGTTGCTCGCACTGTTGTGAGTCAAAACTTCGAAAGTAGGTGCTCGACTTGCAATCGGAGTCCATACGCCTTCTCTTTTACTCTTTTTCTATTCGTATATTGCTATTGTGCGTGGTGACAATTACGTAAAAAATATTTATAAGTGAGTGTAGTCTTATTAATGTGTGTATTTGAGGATTGCTTTTGAAATCTCGTTTGTTAGAGTACGGCGCGTCTACCTCAGTTTATATAGAAGTCTTTGGCTGAAAGTTGCTCAGTAGCTAAACAGTCTAAGGTTGCAGGTCACTGTTGAGTTTAATATTATAATTTATTTTCACAAAAACCGAATTAATACAGAGTTCTCTTTATATGACAAACAAGTAACAATAACAATTACTGTAGTTTTCTTTTTTCTTTTTGTTAAAATAATTACTTTTATGATAATGGCTAGTGCTGAAGAGCCGGGTTTAATTCTTGAGTCGGACCAAAAAATACTTATTTGATTTATTAAAGTGTGTTACGAAGTTACGAGCAGAGAAAAGTATATAAACGAAAATAGCCTTTTGGTTGATTTACATTCTAGAAGTGTTACACTCGTATTTTCTCGTCATGTCTGAGTTATAAACCTCTTTTCGACTTTCCTTACAGTAATATCGAGTCTCTATAACATAGATGTATTTTATTTTCTGTATACATGTACGATTTTGTATTCTATAGAGTTGGGACGATGTGAAATATATTATAGCCCTAGTTCTTGCTCCTTTTTGCGACAAATCATTTCCGTTAGTACGTATCTGAACATTTCAATATAATATGTTCAATATCTAAGACGAAACTTTAATCTTCTATCTGTTATGTCAAAATGGTACAATATCATCCCAAAAATACTACAAACAAACTACGAAGAAAAATCACAATGTCTGTAGGAAAGTAGGTGCCTATTTTTTTCGTGAAGCCTTACAATATAAGGGAATGTTTATTTTTGGCTAGCTAGAGTAGTAAATCAATCAAATCTGCTCATTGAGCTCCACAGCTGGTCTCTTCCAGTCATTATGCGAGGGCGAATTGTCTTATTGAACCAAGGTGGCCTGACGGGTTGGCACAGGGTTTGGTTTCTGGTTTTCCTCTATTCGTCATGACCTCGTTCATCATCATATTTTATATGCCCACATTTCAACTTTTTTGAATTTGTCCCACGTAATAGGTCGTGAGCCGTATTGCCGTATAGAGATGGACAGGCGCAGGTTGTGACTGCCTGCTGTTGAAATTTTTCAGCCGCCTAAAATGGCCTTCGACTTGGCTTAAGGACTGCCAATTTTACTGGCAACCAGAACCAACGGCTTAACGTGCCTTCCGAAGCACGGAAATTCAAATTAATGTCACAAAGTGGTCACATGGACGATCATCCAATCGATCGTTTACAGAACACTGAGTACGCGGGGCCACGAGCGCTTCCTCGCTTCAGTCACCAGTCAATATTAATTGCAGGTAAGACTGGCTTAAACTCGGAAAATGTCGGTACTGCACCAAGACATTCTAATGTATTAGGGTTCCGTACCCAAAGGTTAAAATCCGCTGTCCGTGTGACCGCCACCAAACTATCTCATCTATTTTTTGTCGCTAAAACAACTAATACTTAAATTAGAAAGAAAATATTTAAGGGGTGGCCTACCGTTAAGCTCTCAGAGGGCGATGGCCGTCAGGGTGATAAGCGGATACCGCACGATCTCAGATGAGGCGACATTTCTCCTAGCCGGGACCCCTCCATGGGACCTGGAAGCGAGAGCCCCTGTGTCACTATTTTAATGGCGCAATTAGTCGCTGAAGCAGGGCCACAGGCCGGCGTTTCGAGAAATCGAGGCTTGGCGATCCCAGCTCCACCAGAAAACCGTGGAGACCTGGAAGGTGCAACCCCAAAGACGCGGAATAGCACCCGTAACCCCCTCCCCCCCTAGGCGATGCCGCAGTGGTAGTCGTAGGTCTGTTGAGAGCCCTGGGGTATCCTCCCGAGCGAGGACTGCTCCCAACCGTAGGCTGCTAGGCAGAATACGTGAGAATTTTCAGTCGGTTGGAGTCGTCCGGCACACCGTCAATGAGGATTTTCAATCACGTAAAAAAAAACGGTGCCTCCCATATAAAAAACGTGTTGTTTTTTTCCGCTGTTTGGTACGGAACCTTCCCTGCGCCAATCCGACTCCTACTTGGCCGGTTTCTAATTTTCCATCGGCAGCTAACAAATACCGTTTCACCCCATTAATATAATACAGATACAACCTTTCCATAAAAGCTTTTAATTCCAAAGTTGATTGATGAAGATTCTCACCCTCTCTGTAAATAGCTGAGCGATAATCGACCCAGTTTCGGATTTTTATGCTAATTTCACTTAAAGAGAAAGGGTTTCTGTTTAAGATATACTTAATAACAAGATATAAAGTTATGTATCTAGTTTCAAAAATAAGATTCATTGGTTATCAAAAAATAAATAAAAACTGGGTGCCTACTTAGTTATTTTCATAAATAAAAACAGTTGCAAACTGTTGGAATTTTTTTGTCCTGAAAGTACCTACGCTGAATATATTAATTTTTATTAAATAAATTACTAAGTCTCAAAAAATGTTATTCACTTTATAGTTACGTATTTATAATGGAGCTATAGGGCTTCTGTTTCAGAAAAAATTGAAATGCAGTATGTAAACGATCATGGCGTTCAGCATCTTTGTGATGGATGGTCCTCCTATGGGTGGCCATTTTGTGACATTTCCAGTGTTAAGGCAAGCAGCAAGTACATCGTAACCGACACCAGAGGTCGCATAGATCCGCACCGACCGTAAACACCGACCATATATGACGTGATATTTAACCAATCGCATCAAGGTATCACGTCATCGGCGACCAATCACAGCGCTTGATCTACGACCATATTAGCCATACTAAGAAGCTTATACTTAAAATTACCTACACCGAACACTCGCATCTGAATTTTGTACTAAGCTATACTTACTTGATCTACTCTGTACTGTGTACATTAACGTTTTCCATTAAATTGTTTATCAAATAGTCTACGTTCTCAATTCTCTCCATCAACTCGAACCTACAAGCATCGCAGCATTACCACCACACCAGTAATTGTTATGGTGAGTCATCATTTCGTAAATTAGTTAGATACCTACTTACTTCATTTTCTTAAGCAATTCTATTTTTTTATGCAATGTTTCAGATACTTGCGCTGAACGCTGTAGGATTTGCGAGTTTCCTTTTTTTTCTTTTCTTTTTTTTTAGCCTTCTCAAAGGACTGTTTACAACACTACATAGTTAAGTTCACTCTACACGTTTTAGAGACTGACGGACAGAAAACGACAATAATATAAATCATTTAACTATTAGGAGCCGCGGAAAAGGAACGAAATAGGTGAAATCTTATTCTTAGCGCAAACGGCGAGGGTGCGAGTCTCGTGATAATTCACACGGTTGGTGATTCTATTGTGTTCGCAACACTCAGAGTGGAATAGAATCGAAAATGTTATTACAAAAAGTGTTCGGAAAGAAATTACTGCTGATACTTCCCTTATCTTATGTGACACATAAAATAAGTATATAGTTTTGAAACTGACTTTTTCAATATGTTGCCTTAAAACTCCCGCTAAAATCTTACTAAGTTTATTACAAAAGCATTTATTTTAAGTTAAAGTGTATGGACGGGTGTTTGATAGCTTTTTACGCTCTAACAGAGAACGTGGCTTAAGGGTTTCGATGGCTTAGCTGTAACAGAAATTGGCATGGTAGCAGAAAAGACTCAGGTTTGAATCCTGCTAAAGACTAATTATTATTCAGAATCAGAACAATTATTATAATTGTTCTGATTCTGACTGAAAGTCATTAAGGTGTTTGTAATAACACAATGTTTATCTCTGAAATAGGATAATGTCAAGTCGAAGGCACTATCTAGTTCCCGTGCTTCTTTAAGCCATTGCCCTCGGTTCCCAGTAACGTGGAAGTCGTTGACCCGAGACAACCCCACTCAAAAGCCGAGGTTTGAAATCTAATATAACTCCACTTACCCTTTCGGGGATACAGGCGTGACTATATGTATGTAAAATAACTAGGTCATGCAGAGATCCTATTCGCTTTTCGATAATAAATAACACTCGTTATCTAGACAATAATTTATTAGGAAATATATCTCGCGGACGCATGTCTGCGGATATCTTGACATGGATGCTGGGATAGATGTCTAGCCCTTAGAGCTAATTTATATAGGAGGATGATGAAGGGCTTAGGTTATGGATTTATTAAATGAGGTTTTACTACCTACCGAGCAAGTTATTTTGATATGAGTGTGATTTGTGGACTTGTAGAAGTCTAAAATTTCAAAATGTTTGTTACTCTTTCACGTTCTAACTCGAAACAAAGGACTCCCTTTATGACACTGAGTTTTTTTTTGGAATCGGACTACGCGTTGAGAAGTTACTACTAAAAAACCATTTTGTCTTTAATCCCCTCTTTTTTTGCCCAGTATCATTCAAGTTGATTCAGTAGTTTCGGCGTGATACTTATTCGGGATACTGACAGACAGACAAGAAAAATTTTAATTACATTTTCGGCTTCAGTATCGATTAGAGAGCGCCCTACAACTATAATTTTTAAAATATCTTCCATGTACAGACACCTCCAATATTGCATGGGCCCCTTAAGATCTATAATCCCATGCACATTTGAGTCCAAATTCACAAAACCTCCACTAGATGGCGCAACTTTACTCAAATATAATATTGCATAGACACGTTAGAATCACAAAAAACACACTAGATGGCATATTTACATTACTCAAAAGTTAATGAGTTGCTATTTTGACAATAATCGCGTTCCAGTGTGAGGTATTAAAAAAATCGGCAACGATAGATACTTGACTTCCAATGTTATCCGAGAGATGGCGTCAATTCTCACTGCAAAGCAATTTCGTTTCGGATTGACCATGCATTCTCAAATTCGTTTGTACAGAGTCTCGTCCTGTACAGTTTTATTTCATGATTTTTTTCCTTCTCGATGATATCAGTTTTATTGCCAGATGCAAATAAAATCGTATACACGTCATTCTGATTTAAAAACAACACGACGAACAATGCAGCATTCTGATTTTAAATAAACACAATTAACGAACAATTCGTCATTCTGATTAAAAATAAACAACGATAAACTTATAACTGACAAATCGACATTCTTATTTCAAAAAATACAACTAAGGAACATGTCACAAGTCCGAATAGTACATTCCTTTAAACCATATGTGTTAGAATCTTTTCGTAATCACCAGCCAGCGTTTTATAGTTGAAGATTTATACCGGGTCTAAATGGCTTAGTGAGATTTACGGTGGGTCACTGTGACCCCAATCTCGTCGCACAGGTCAAATGCTGTAATTACAGAAACCAAATGTTTCAAAAATAGAAGCTGCGAAGTTGGCACGTATTTTAGTACTTATAGTAATTGAACGAGAATAGTGGATAATGCGTAAAGGGATTGAGTTCTTTTTCTTTTTATAGTCTGTCCAGCCGTTTATTTTACTTTATTTATTTTATTTTACTTTTGTTTCTTTAATGAGTTATAATTAACGTACATAGCTATACAACGCGGTAATGCGGCCAGCCTTAAGGGAACCTTACCATTTGACGGTGATGGGGAGGAATTCTTCGACACCTAGACGGGGCATTGTCAGTTTTGTATGATAAGTATCTTCCCCTTTTTTTTATTTTGTTGTAGTTATTTTTCTTTTTTTCAGTTCTTTATTTTACTCTGTACATAGTTAATTTAATATTTAATAACCTTGTAAATTTATGTAAATACTAGCTGAGCCCGCAACTTCGTTTACGTCACATAAGGTGTATGAAAGGAAAGGTATTTCTTCATCAGAGTCATCAAGCAGCGTCTGAAACTGCCCTGTTTGCTTAATCATAAAAGAGCTTAATGATTAAGTCTATTTTAAAACAATTCAGTCCACGCCTTCGGCGCGGACTGAATTGTTTAAAAATAGTCTTAATCATTAAGCTCTTTTATGATTAAGCCAACACGCCAGTTTAGGTTCACTCACATTCAAAGAAACCCCTACAATTAAAATTTTCAAAATATCTAATTCTTAAAAGTGTTATAACTCTTTTATTTCTAAACCGATTTACATAAAACAAACGCTAAATGTTAACTGGAGCAAACCTCAATACAATAAAAAAACCGCATTGCAATCGGTTGAGCGGATGCTGAGATTAGCGTGCACAACCGTACAGACAAACAGATATACAGACATACAGGCATACAGACATACAGACAAACAGACAAAAATTCTAAAAATCATTGTTTTGGGTTCTATTGCGTTCATAAAGCCCCCCTATAATATTTTTTCTTATTTATCTTCCATGTACAGACAGCGACCTGTTACGATTTTATTATATGTATTGATTTCATAAAAATAAATAGCACGCACATAGATAAATATGATTAGGCAATTTATGTATTTCTTTTACCGTGTATTTCTTAGTTCTCTTTTACGAATAATGGGACAGGTACATTCTCAGACCGCTGTCAAAAGTAAAATAAAAGTGTATGTGTGTACTGAGAGCCCAATTTTATTTTTGCGGATTTTTGCAATTTAACTAACAATAGTGCTTAGTAAAAGTTGTGGAAATATTTGTAAAACGAATATCAGAGTTTGTAAAGACATAATTCAAAATACTCATACTTATAGAATTCGGGACTTCACGCGAAATACTTAGTTACTTACATTTACCGACGTTTCGAGCACGTCGCAGCGCCCGTGGTCGCGGTTGGACTGAGGCGAGGATCGACAAAAACCACATAGTTATTTCTTGTCGAACTACCCTCCGTTGTTATTACAACGAAGTATAAGGCCGGCGACACACTACACTCACTACGTCAGTTTTAATTGGCACAGTTTTAGGTTCAAGTTTATTAATCACTGAATTCTACATCTCGGAGAGCTTGTATCCATCATCCCTATTGAAATTTTTGTGTTTTCTAATTTCAATGGCTTCACGCACCATACGTGGATAATAACGGCGATCAGTGGAGAGGACTTTCGGTTGGTGAAGTTCGATCCAGTGATTAATGCCGGCCGAATCGAGGTGTTTTGCTATTGCCGATTTGAGTGTAGTGTGTCGCCGGCCTTATCCTTCGTTGTAATAACAACGGAGGGTAGTTCGACAAGAAATAACTTCGTGGTTTTTGTCGATCCTCGCCTCAGTCCAACCGCGACCACGGGCGCTGCAACGTGCTCGAAACGTCGGTAAATGTAAGTAACTAAGTATTTCGCGTGAAGTCCCGAATTCTATAAGTATGAGTGTTAAAAACCGCGATAGTTCAAAAATAACTTAATTCAAAAGCTATATCGCCTTAAGGGGTCCCTCAGTTCACACACCTATGCTCCCAAATCTAGATATATATTAAGTTCACTAACAAGTTTTGATTATAGACCTTTAGTAAAACATGAATAAACATCTACACAACATATAGAAACATAATTTGAATATACAATCAATATATCTGTCCAATCATACTTCTTAGTATGATTGGACAGACTATAACAAACTATTAGTTTTAAATTTAGATGGCCAAAGAGTTTCTAAATTCTAGTAAAATTAAAGATATATTTCTATTTCATGTTACACAGTTTCATTTGTCAGTGTGTAATACAACAAGAAATGGTCACGTGGTATTGCGCGAAAAACGAATAATGTCCAGACTATGACCAATGATATATAAAAACTATAGATAAGAACGTTACCAACACTAAAAATGGCAATAAAAAGGTCAGGTCAATTGCCTTACTTTACTCATGAATATACATGTTAGTTACCATAGATATTTTCATAGAAATTCTTTTTGAAATGTATAAAAGATCTGCTGTTTTTGAAAGCCGTGATGTTCGTGCATCTAATAATAATATGTCGTTGCTCTAGAATCTTTAGATACTATAATTGAGGACAAACCATGGAAAAATCCAACTAAAAATAAGAAGTGGTCTTTATTAGCTATTTAAATGAAAACTTTTAACATTTACCTTTTTCCCACACTATATTCAAAAATGGATTTACTCATAATTTTGAATCAACGGTGAATAATCTTTGCCCTCTAAAGCTTTTGTTGACTAGCCTATTTATAGCAAATCCCTGTAGAAAGGGTGGGATATTAATTTTGAGTTGTTTGTACAGTATTCACCTAAATCGCTCGCTTAAAATTAGCAGTCGTTTATGCAGGCTCATGGCCTATTGATCCTTTATTGCTGTACACAAGCTAAATTTACATCGAATAAAATCTGTGAGATATTTTGCTCTATAAATCTTAATAAACTTTGGTAAACATCATTATTAATACTGCGGAGTATTCTGTAAGAACAGATAGGGGTTTTGGAGAACCACATACGTATGACGCGCCTTTATACCCGAAGAGGTAGGCAGAGGCACACTTTATGTCCACATTTCTACATTGGTTTTCGTCTCACATAGTTACTGTTGAAATTGGATTCGGAGGTCCTGGGTTCGATTCCCACTCAGTACAAATCTCTTTGTGTGATGAGCACATTGATTTGTTCTATGTCTGGGTGTAATTTATCTATAATATGTGTGTGTTTAGAAATATAATTATAAGTATATATTCTTTTTTTTTTTTTTTTATATTCACGAACATTTCACACAACGCTATCTGATCCCAAAGTAAGCTAGGAATAACCTGCTTGTGTTATGGGTATCAGACCACGGATATTAATACTTATATACTTTTTAAATACATACATATTATACATAGAAACACCCAGACTCTTGAGACAAACATTTATGGGTCACACAAATATTTGTCTCCGGTGGGAATCGAACCCACGACCTCCAGCGCCGCAGGCGGTATCACTACCGACTGCGCCACAGAGGCAGTCAAGTATGTTTATTAGTCATCTAGATCCCATAGCACAAGCTTATTATATGCTACATTTGGGCTAAATGATGTTGTGTGAGAAAGTCCACAAATATTTATCTATTTAATATTTATTTATTTAACGTGGAACAACGGCTTAACGTGCCTTTGAAGTACAAAAACTTTCCATAAAGCAAACATAATTATATCTCAGGATATAATTATGTTTGCTTTATGGAAAGTTTAAACTTATACAGTATTAGCGAGACCACGAGCCTTTTATAAAAATAAAAATACATCACTCACTGTTGGCCAAGGATCAGAGAATTCATTTTTGGGTGTTATGCAGGCCAGAAAAAAATGTTCATGAAAATGTTGTACTCAATGATATTTTAATAATCTAAACTTGTAATTAAAAATGTAACGCAATCCATTTTTCGTCACAAAGGACTAATTTCAGAGTCGACACTGGGAGCATCATTATAACAGGTACTTTTATAATCAGGGATAATCACTACTAAAAATAATAAGGATAGGGAGTCTCATGGTCGCTCCACACACTGGTGGAGTGCACGGCGTGGGCGCAACAGCGCCAGGTCCTCGTAGTGGGTCTGGACGTGGACACTCTCTCGCTCGAGACCATGGTGCGAGCCATGCTCTCCAGCGGGAGTAAGTGGGACTGCGCCGCCTCCTTCTGCGAGCAGGTCATGCTCGTGAAGGAGGCGGCGGGACGGGTACGGGAGAGAACTCTCCCACCCGAGTTCCGCAGTCGGCGGCCTGGGCGCCGCCGACGTGTCTTCGCCGAGGACTATCGGCCACCATGACCGGGGGCCTGAGGACGGTGACAGGGCGGCTCACCGTCCTTACAGAAGCAGGCCCATGACGGCAGCGTGACGTGAGTGAGACAATTCAGGCACGCCCCCCCCCCCCCCCCCTTAGAAGCGGGATCACACCCGAAACCCCCCAAAGACGCGGGATAGCACCCGAACCACCCCCTGGGCGAGGCCGCAGTAGCGGCCGTGGGTCTGTTGGGAGTCCTGGGACATCCTTCCGAGGGTTTACCCGGGGCTCCCAACCATAGACTGTTGGGCGTGACGTGAGGTTTTTTAGTCGGTAGGAGTCCGGCATAACATCCATGAGGATTTTCCCTCACGTTAAACAAAAAAAAAAAAAAAGGGAGTCTCATGGAACGCAGGTGTATAAAATTAATTAATTAATTAATTAATGGTTAATGCCCGCGGCTTTGCCCGTGTAGTAGGCTTTCCGCTCCCATTTTCATCAGAAACTTCTTTCCAAAATATAAAGGTGCCAATGTTAACCTTTAACTATGGACGTGAAATTTTTGTTACACAAATGTGGACGTGCGGTCTCATAGACCGCTACCTTTAAATGCAGTATTCTATGTCGTTAAGAAGGAATTGTACCAGTTCTTATTTTTAATACCTTTAGGTGTTACTAAGTGCAAATAAAAGTTAAAATTTAAAACGGTATGTTTCTATTTTGAACTAAAATGTACCCATGTAACAATTAAAGGCACTTTTCTGACTTTTTTATTAGCGATCACTTTACGAAAAGATTATTGTAATGTAGGTATACGCATAAAATGTTTGTATCGCCAGTCCGAGATTATACCGTGTACTGTGAACACTTAGTTTTATTATAATATCCCTACGAAACATATCAGTGGCGACGAGGACTAAAAACAATAATAAATATTAACTTACTAGCGTGTTCTATGTTCTATAGTGTTATTTTGTAATTTATTGCACAAAAATGCCCATAGGCAAGATAGCGGAGTTCAATATGCATAAGGACGATTGGCGGCTGTACGTTGAGCGCTTAGAACAATATTACGTTGTGAACGAAGTGAAAAGTGAACTATTTGTGCCTACTTTAATAACACTAATGGGGGCAGAATCGTATGAACTATTAGTAAGCCCGAGAAACCCAAGACTAAAACATTTGTTCAAATAGTGGATATTATGACTAAACATCTGCAACCAAAGCCGAGTGAGCTGGCGGAGCTGTATAAATTTAGAAAAAGGATTCAACAAAGCGGCGAAACTATTGCCGAGTACACCGCCGTGCTGAAGAAGATGTCAAAGACGTGTGAGTTTGGTGCATGGCTAGAAGAAAGTTTAAGAGACCAATTGGTGTGCGGCATAAGTTGTGAAATGATTCGGCAACGGTTATTTGCGGAACCTAAGTTGGACTTCGGGAAGGCGTATAGCTTGGCTATTAGTTTAGAATCGGCGGAAAAAGATGCGGCGGCGGTTGTTCAAGGGCATACAAGGTCAGACGGAGTTACAACAACGGCCGACTGCCAGTCGATAGAGGGCGCTAGATGGCGCAGGAAAGAGGCAGCGGGAACAAAAGCCGTCACGCGGCATACCAGCGATACGGCTCGGGATGGCGGATCACACCGCGCGTTTGGGACGCGTGGTAAACAGCAAAGAAATGGCTCGACGATGGTTGTTGGAACCGCACAGAAGGGACCGGCAGCGGCGGCAGCACACGGAGTTCGTCAGCAGTGTCCGGTGTGCGGCGGGGCGCACGAAGCGCCCACTTGTCGGTTTGCCCGTCGGGTCTGTAACAAACCGGGACACCTCAGACGGATGTGTCCCAACTTAGCAGTTAATCATGTGGTAACCAGGACTGCCACACGAGCCAGCGACAGCGAGTGTAGTGAAGAGGTAATTGACATTTACTTAAATAGTTTATCTATAGATCAGTGCAAACCATTTATAATTCCTTTAAGGGTTCACAATAAAATTTTAAATATGGAATGTGACACCGGAAGCGCGGTGTCGTGTATAAGTTACAAAATGTATCAACAAATGTTCCCAGATTTATTTATCAAGAAATGTAACATTGTGTTAAGGTATTACACAGGCGAGTTAGTGTATCCTATAGGTGTTATCACTCCTAATGTGAATTATAGAAGTTTATCAAAAACTTTGGAGTTGTACGTTATAAATAAAGGGAAAACAGCGTTGCTCGGTAGACAATGGATGCTGGAGTTATGTATACAGTTACCTACATTAGTTAAAAATGTAACTACGGTAAATAAGTTATCAGGCGAGGAATTTAATTTGGACAAATTCAGTTCCAGATATTGTAAGGTGTTTGCGGAGGGATTGGGCGGGTTTACTGGCCCGCCGGTCACCATCCACGTACGCGAGGGGGCGCGGCCCGTGATCCTGCGCGCGCGCCCGCTGGCGTACGCGCTGCGCGAGCCGGTGGAGCGCGCGCTGCAGCAGCACGTGCGCGACGGCATCCTCACTCCTGTGGAGCGCTCCGACTGGGACTTGTTGGTTCGTTTACACGGGGGACAAAGATTTAGTAAAATAGATTTATCGCAGGCTTATGCACAATTCTTTTTAGACGATTCTAAGAAGTACACTGTTATCAATACTCATAAGGGATTATTTTTATACAATCGTCTTGTTTATGGCCTTTCTTCAAGCCCTGGAATTTTTCAGCGACGCTTAGAAGAATTATTTGCTGATTTACCAAGAGTAGGGGTTTTCTTGGATGATGTAATAATTACAGGTTTATCCCACAAGGAACACTTACAGAACTTACACCAAGTGTTCCAGCGTTTAGAGAAAGCCGGTTTAAAAGTAAAAAGAGACAAGTGTGATTTTTTCGCAAAATCTATTAGCTATCTAGGCTACGTGATAAGTGATCAGGGGGTATATACTTGTCCCAATAAGGTGAAAGCTATCACCAAGACCCCAGCACCCGTAAACGTAAGTGAATTGCGATCGTTTATAGGCATGGTTATGTATTATTCAAAGTTTATCAAAAATCTAAGCTCAGTACTAGCCCCCGTATATGAACTGTTAAAACCAAGAACCCCATTTAGATGGAGTTTTAAGTGTCAAAACGCCTTTGATACAGTTAAATCGATGCTAATAAGTAGTGATGTCTTGATGCACTACTCGGCTGAGTTGCCTCTCATAATGACGGCGGACGCGAGCAGTGTGGGTGTGGGGGCGGTGCTCTCACAGCTGACGGCGGCGGGCGAGCGGCCCGTAGCGTACGCCTCGCGCTCACTCACGCCGGCGGAGCGCAACTACGCACAAATTGATAGGGAGGCCTTAGCGATAGTCTTCGGAATACGGAAATATCATCAATATTTATATGGCAGGAAATTTATTCTGAGAACAGATCATAAACCACTTACATATATTTTCGGAAATAAGGTAGGTATTCCCGTCATGTCCGCGTCACGTTTGCAACGTTGGGCCCTGCTTTTGTCAGGTTATAACTACGATATTCAATATGTGTCATCAAAAAGCAACTGTGCAGACGCCCTGTCAAGATAGCCGTCTAAGGTTGCCAGTGATCAACCAGTTACAGAGGTGACGTATGTAAACTTCGTTGAGAATTTTTTACCTATTACAAACTCAGACGTTAGTAAAGCTACGGTTAGGGATAATTTACTTACTCGAATTAAAATGTATATAGAATCAGGCTGGCCAAATTATTGTAAGGAGGATGATTTAAAACCATTTTTTATTAGGCGAGATGAGTTATATATTGAAGGTGGCTGTATAATGTGGGGCTATCGGATGATTATACCGGAGTCTTTGAAAGAAACGGTATTAAAACAGTTACATTGTAGTCACATGGGTATTGTTAAAACAAAGAGCTTAGCTAGAAGTTACGTTTGGTGGCCGCGCATTGACCACGATGTGGAAGCACTGTGCCGCGACTGCGAGACGTGCGCGCTCGAGGCAACCTCACCACCTCGAGCGACACCACAGGCTTGGCCGTATGTATCACAACCGTGGACGCGTTTACATGTAGATTTTTTGGGACCTTTAAAGAATAAAACGTTTTTAATATTGGTTGACGCGACATCCAAGTGGATAGAGGCCTTTGAAATGCAGCACACCACGGCCGCAGCTGTTATAAAGACCTTGCGGGCTACTTTCGCACGGTTTGGGCTGCCAGCAGAGCTAGTTTCGGATCAGGGCCCCCCTTTTACTAGTCGAGAATTTTCGGACTTTCTAAAAAGCAATGGTGTTAAGCAGTCTTTCTCACCTGTATATCACCCTTCGTCTAATGGCGCTGCGGAAAACGCGGTGAAACTATGTAAACGCGCAATTAAAAAAGCATATAGGGATAATATAGACGTAGACGTAGCTCTCCAAACTTTCCTTTTATTCCATAGAAATTCAGTACATAGCACCACAGGGGAAACTCCAGCTATGTTACTACAGAAACGCAGATTGCGTTCACGTCTGGATCTTTTAAGGAATAATCAATCCTTGCCAGATAAAGTACGTTCCGCACTAGACACTCAGGCACAGTACGCAAAGGGCTCTGAGCGAGATTTCGTCCTAGGTGATTCAGTTTGGGTAAGAGGTTATGGTCAGCAGGATAAGTGGGTTAAAGGTCAAGTATGCAATAAGGAAGGTTCACGTAGGTACGTGGTAGAAAGTGATAATGGTCAATTTATAAAACGTCATATAGATCAAATGCGGCGTAGATCGCGCATTTCGGATGTTACCTGTCCCGAGACAATATCGAGTGATTCATTGACAGAAAGGAGTGAGGATGCTGTCTCTCCCGGTGAGGGGGTGATGAGTAGGAGCAGTGATGGGTTAAGTGTTCAACAGAAAAGTAATGAGCCCGAGGAACACCAATCTAAAGATACTCTTTCAGCTGAACCGGTAGTCGCGTCTGTTGTTCAAGACAACATATCTAATAAGGAACCCATAGCATCCTGTTCATCACTTCCTGACGGAACAGAGGAACGCTCTAAGCGAAATCGTAAACCAGTGATCAGATACGGTTTTGAGTTTGACTAATTCTTGTAATCGGTTCATGCTATATAAATTATTAATTAAGTATGTTCATTATAAGTTTGTTATATGTAATCTAGTGTTATCCATATTTACCTTTTTATTTCCTAGTTTATTATAGAACTATTATAGTTCTTATTTTAGTGGTGGAGGTGTAATGTAGGTATACTCATAAAATGTTTGTATCGCCAGTCCGAGATTATACCGTGTACTGTGAACACTTAGTTTTATTATAATATCCCTACGAAACATATCAATTATCTAAGGAAAATTTTATTTTTACTCAGTTTGACTACTTTTATAAAAAAATATAAAGAATAAAGAATGTAAAAAAGTTAAAAATTACTACTCATAACAAAACATACAAATTTTGACAACCCCTCAACTAGAGCATATTTATTGCCAGTTTTTGCACAATGTCTTACAGTATTGCATTTCGTCATCGAAAAGTTATTCCAAATAACAACCGATAGGATCTTTTTTTTCATCCTGAGTAAGAAGCTGAATAGATGTGCTCAACAATTTATTATGGTGTGAAGTGCGTACTCGTCTGGAAGGTAGTTCTGCAGTCCACTTATAGCGATTTTTACCATTGTAATACTTCTAGGACCGTAACTATGAAATAGGTATGTTTGGTAATCAGAATCACCGCCAACTCTGCTAGTACTACTTTTTACTACTTTTTTCCTTTATCGCATCTTCATAAAATAAACAATCATCCACATCCCCATTTTTGTGCCACTGATCTGATCCTAAAAGCAATCGCTGAAGCTAGTCTTCAAAAAATAGTTCATCTAATCGCAATTATTTTACTCGTACTAGATGGAATTGATGATTTCAAAGTTCGTTTAAATGTACATGTACTGAGGTTATTGAAATCTAATATTTTATGTTAAAAAATGTAGCACAAAAAAAAATCACCATCAGCTCAAATTATCACACAATCGTGGACGTGCGGTCTCACGGACCGCTTCCAAAACTTAAAGCGTAATTACTTCCGAAATATGCATCCTGCGATGCAACCTTCTTCCTCTACAGTCGTTTTGCCACTTAAACCGAAGCTACTGAGACGGACAGACGTGTGGGGTACGCGGAAAGACAGGGGCACGTGATTCACAAACTGCTTGCGGCCTGTGAGACCGCACGTCCACAGTTAAAGGTTAAGTAACTTTACACACACACTTATTTTAGAGCACTTCGACCCAAATGTAAGTGCTCTGTGATATTTTGTTTTTATTTTTAATACGATTACAATGTTTGTTACAAACTAAAATTTAAAACTATACTCTTCATCAAGAAGTTTTCATAATAAAATAAAAATAGAATACAATAATACCCAGTTGTACGAAGGATATGGATATTATTACCACAAAACAATAAGGTACAAAACGCAATTTCATGTATATACTACTTAAGAGCGTAAATTCGGTTTTCAAATTTCTTTACGATCGTAAGAAATCAGCGCGGCGCGGCGCACATAGCCGTATAGTGCCAATAGTTGCTACCAACAAGTTTGATACTTTTGTTTTCCTTGATGTATTACCGGTGTCATATTCTTAGTCTAAGCGTTCAATCTTTTAATTTAATTTTTATGTTAGTAATATTAGTTAATTATTATTGATTATTTATTGCAAATTGATTGATATTAAGTGGTGATAGACACTGACATCATAAAATTAATAAAGTTGACATTCATTTACCTAACTATTATCTATATTGCAATTAGAAATACCGAACCGAAGGAACCGACCGTGCAAGCATGAAAAGAAAAATGAAAGTTGAAGAAGCAAGTGGAGGTGTGTATGGAGCGTGCCGTGTGGCGCTCGGTTCTTTCTGCCTACCCCGCAAGGGATTTGGCCTGAAGATAGTATAGTATATAATACACACATACATGAAAACGGTCCATAAGTTTATTTTTAAAGTATCTAAATATACGAAAATTATAGAAAGTAATGGACAATATTCTATTTTACACTATAAAAATTTAAATTTGACAATACACATACATAGTTAAAAACAATAATATTAACGTAGCAATGCGCAGGCGCTTGGCATGGTCCGATGTTTTGCTGCCTACTGCAGATTCAGTGCTGGCAGGAACATAAAAATATTTTTAATAAATAATCAATAAATATTGTTGGATATTCTCACACAACATCATCTAGCCCAAACTAAGCTATAAGCTTGAGCTATTGGATCTAAATCTAATCTTAATTGATAGTAGGTGTTTTTCATTAACAACAACCAAATATTTATTCAGAGGTATGTGCATAACAATGCACACCGCCAAGAAAAAGCCATTCCGTATCAGCATTGATCGATTATTAGATACCTACTAAGATGAATTTTGGGAGGGACCGAACTGAGTTTCTTGGGGTGTTCTTCTCAGTTTGTAGCATTTCCGAACCCCCAGTAGAGTCGAAAAAAATGTTGACAAACCTATTTTTTTTTTTAAGTTCAAAGAGAATAAATTTTATTTTATTTTATTTTATCGGCTTTTTCTGGGCGCAATCATTTTGGGCAACAGACATTAGTAGTAAAAATTTAAAAATTTAGGTTTCATCCTCTTAGTCCAGAACTCGTCGTCTTTCGAAATATTTACTCTGCTTATGGGCAAATTAGTGTTCAGTCTACACCGCAAATCGATAAATGTTGGCTTGACTGAAAGTAATTTTAATACAATTCATTAAAACTATTTATTTTAGACACAAGATCACTAGAAGATAAAATAAACGCAGCTTCTCACTTGATTTGAAGTTGGCCTTGGATTTTAAAATACCAGTCATGCTTTGTAAACAGATCCGTTTTTCTCCATAATTTAATTTTACCATCTGCTATGGCTTGTTCCACATCCATGTATATAGGGACTGTTCTAGGTTAAATTGATTGATTGATTGGTTATTAGGTCGTCTACAACAAGGTTCTTTAGCAGTGGTGAGACCACGCCCCCTTGTGGACAACCTTCGGCCATGGCTGCGCACTGGTTCCTGCTTGTCTGTAGCTTTAAAATGAGTTTGTTTAGCATGTTATCTATCCATTCACTGACTACTGTGTATACTCGGTGTTTTGCCAGTGCCGTGGTTATGCTTCTTCTGTCGAAAGCTCCCTCTATGTTTATGAAAGTGCCGAGGCACATTGATTGATTGATTCTGAATGACCTCTTCTATTTTGTGTACCACTGCATGTAGTGTCTGTAGACTTGCCGGGGGCATTATGCGCGTTGGTTGGAATGCAGTGGCTTATTTTGAAGGGCCGTCACTCGATTGTCTCTGTCACACAATCTTTCCAGAGTTTTTAGCAGGAAAGACGAAGGGCTTAACGGTCTGTATAACCAGAGGTCTGAATCACAAACATAATCCCTTTACCGGGTTTTGGTATAAAGATCACTTAGACCTCTCTCCACAGTCTGGGTCACAGTCCCATTCATTGTCTGGCGTATAGATACTATGTAATTGACAATATCAACTTGTGTCCTCCCCCATTTTATCACTGCAGGGAAGACTTCATCCTGTCCTGGAGATTTGAGGGACTTAAAGCTGTTAATTACCCATTCAGTTTTTTGTAAGTTGACAGAATAGATTAGAATAGGTCTTGCGAGCTCCCACTGGACTTCTTCTGTGGATACGTTTTCCACCAGCCACATGAGTGTCTGCAGCAATTGGCATTCTGGGAAGTGCGTTTGTATCAAAATACTCTCGGCTTCTTTTTATGATAGTTAACGTTAGTAGAATGATGTAGTGGTAATTTATATGTTATTAATTTATTGTTTTCGAGTAATTAAGTGATTTGGTCATTATATACCTAATGTTAATTTGCCTTTGAAAATGCCGAAAGGTTCCACCAAGTGCCATCAATCAACAGTATAAATAATTCTTTTCATGTGTGGGTCAGGCCGCCGCGCCTTCAGGTTTCTTTATAGATACGGACAGTTCTGTCCCTTGTTTGGCTAGTATTAGTCTGACTCTATCAGAGGTTTCTACTTGGTACTTTTGTATCTCAGTCGCTACTTGTATTTTGCTTTAGCGGCTTTATAGCCGTCCCAATCCTGGTCTGGTTCCTCACAGGTGTTCCATAATTACCACTTATGAAAATGGTGTGTTAATATGTTATTATCAATACCACACGAATAGTGACTACCTGCCTTGCGTATAATACCTACACCTACGCTGTTCGTGAAGAAAATAGTGCAACTGTAAAAGCTTATAACTTGGTCAGTTTTCGTTAGTTTCATTTAAATTTTTTTATACAGTATTTTGAAGCGAAACTCTAGTCGGGGTGTCTGAGCTTTGCACTATACAAAAGTTCACGTTGTATATCGACCATAAATATTTATATATTATTATATTATACGTCACAAAGTACTAAGATTGTTTGGTCACGCTAGAATTAGACTATTTTTGTTCATTTTTTCGTATTCAAAAATGGAACATCGAGCGACATGACCACTCTCTGAGAGCCTCTCGGCGGTACTAAATCGTATTTGTTCGCGTATCTGCATTTATAGGGGTTCACAAAATACTTTGTAAAAAAAAATCTGTATCTAGTTACTTAAAAAGAAATATTTTTATTGTCAAAGGAGAAGTTCTGACATAATATTACATAATTATCATAATGATTTAAACTACAGAAGCTGGTGAAAAGACTACTTTATTTTGGTGAAATTTCTCAGTATTTGAGTAAACTTTACAGTCATTTTTCTCTAAAAAAAAGGTACCTACCTGATATCAGGTTATTCCACAAACAGATAGCTAACGCCCTTTGCAATTCCTTCGTATCCCTTGTTTATTAAATTTATCAGTAATTTGACATGAATTTAAGCATCGAAATCTATGCAAATCGTCCGATTTGAAAAACCTGTTTCACTTTCGTTGATATTAACCATTATGTAATCCGTTGTTAGGTAAAATATGTTTTATGAAACGTTTAGAGAGCTAAATTTACTAAGTATGTAAGTGAATACCATGTTTGTACGATAAATATTTAATGACTTTAAATGCAATGAAAAGTATGGTTTCTGCGCAATGTGGCGCGAAATATGTTAGCCCTCTTAATATATCGCTTATGTACATGCTTGTGTATTTCTAAATATGTATAAGCAATTCATGCATATTATTCATACACAGCATCGTTGACAACTTCGATACTTTGACCTACTTATACACCCATGACCTATTTGAAGAAACATGACCTGCTTAAGAATTCCAAAATCATACGGCACAGGAGACACGTTCTATGGTAATAAATTTCAAACCTTTAACAAAGAAATGAAATTCGATATCTCTCGAAAGAGCTCGACTTAAAAATGATATTACATCTTTGGGACAACTTCGTCTAGCGAAATAGTTCTCAAAGACTGGCAAATTAACCGGAGAGCACCCGGTATTTTAAGTTGAGAGACTTCGTCGTAAAAACTTTTTAATAGCTTTGAATGTTTAAAGAATATTATAGGAACTTGGATGAAGGTGAAATAATTCGTCGGCTACGAGTAGTGTCTCGATGGTCCAGTGGTTAAGGCGTCTGGTCCAGTTTGCCAGTTTAATAGAGATATATAAGTAGCCGCCTTTATCTCCGAGGGGGAGGCAGAGGCATAGTATACGACCACATTGCATCACTCAATTTTATGTCCCACGTATAAGGTTAGCCTATTGCCGTGTTGAAATGGGCAGGCTCAATCACAAATATTATATTGAGCGATGTATTGTGCTAGTCTCGAGAAAACTAGGAGTCCTATATGCGGCATGCTATTCGCATTATCAACTGCCCTGAGTTGACGGAAAGTCTGGAGCCATTGGCGCAGCGAAGAACTATTGCATCTTTGGCTACATTCTACCGTATCTATCACGATGAGTGTTCTGAAGAGCTCCTGAACCTTATCCCGCCCTCTCCTTTCCGATCCCGAACAACGCGTGCTGGACAGAGGTGCCACTCTCACACAGTGGAGAGAATCTTTGCTAGAACTGAACGATTCAAAAGATCGTTTCTCTTTCGAACCATAACAATCTGGAACGACCTGCCAGCGCACATGTTTCCCTCCTCTTACAATCCTGGGTTCTTCAAGCGGAGCGTGAAGAGGCACATCACAGGGCTGCCAACTTGAGGACCACTAGTCTTACAGACTGTGACAGTGGCCCCCAATCGCTAGTTGTCGCTGTGACTTTCCATCAGGTGGCGACATCCTTTTGGCGAGCTAAATATAAAAAAGGCGTAGAACGTGACGACCCGCAATTGATATTTTTAAAGCACACAAGACCTTCAACTTGGCTTAACGATTGTTATTTTACTGACAACCAAGTTTCATTTCGAGTTTTCCT
The DNA here is from genome assembly GCA_933228765.1 of Miltochrista miniata. Lineage (NCBI taxonomy): Eukaryota > Metazoa > Arthropoda > Insecta > Lepidoptera > Erebidae > Miltochrista > Miltochrista miniata. Next base: position 21,397,960 of record OW121760.1, on the reverse strand, counting down.
TCTCTACGCAAAGGATTGTTTTGCGATTTTTTTTCCTTAGTCGCCTCTTACGACACCCTCGGGCCACCCAGCTATGACCTATGACGGTAATGAATGTTTTATGACAGTAATTGTGATTCATTTAATATCGAGTCCATCTCGATCATAAAAGTAATCCTTTCAACGAGATAGATTCGATAACACGCAAACACTATTATATTAGATCCATTTACAGAAGGGTTAATCTCCTAACCTATCTCAGAAGCTTACGTGGCACAATATTGCGTCACTAAACCTGACCCATTGATTAAACGACGGTTTACCTGATAGCAAAAGGTATCTTAATTATGTTGAGAGACTTCTGCTGTCACCGCTAGTCAAATGGAACTTGTGAAAGCTTAAATTATTTCAATGAGTGCAAGTCGTGACTCGGACTATTACATAATGTATGTATGTAATAGTTGCTTATATGAGAGCTTTAGTGGCAAGTGTATGCATTTACCGCACTGAGGTCTCTATTTCGATTAAATAAATTCTAGATTCAGAGCTTGGACGTTTTCAATGAATATATTTTTTTATACTACTTACGTAGCAGACTAGCTTACGGCCCACCGGAAGGTTGTTTACCGTTTGCAACACCAGAGGCGCTACACACGCGCTGCCGCTGTAGATCCGGGCACAGGTTGTGACGACCCACAGATGATTTTTTTATGGCCTTCACAACTTGGCTTAACGACTGTCATTTTACTGACAGCCGGTATCAACCGCTGAACGTGCTGCGCGGAAATGCTTGTCAATAATGTCACAAATCACTTTGTGACCACTACGTGACTACTCATGTGGTGGTCACCCATCTATAACCGGCCATAGTAAAGTATTTAGAAACGTTATAATGTAGTACGTCATCCAGTTCACATTAAGCTTATCATAATTAGCTACCTGTCCTTAATATTTATTTTCCAAGCCTTCCATAAGCCCTTCAACTTGACTTAACGATGTATACGTCTTCCTTCCGATCGCAAGAATGGAAAAGTAGGTACGTTAATAGAAATGTTTGATTCGGGCACTTACTATAATGACTAGTTTATTTAATACTGGCGGACCTCACACGGTTTCACCTGTGTAATTCCCGTCCCCATAGGAATATGAGAATAAAATATAGCTTCTAGGTTCTAGGTTCTAGGTTTACACGGGCTGGTTTCCGCAACTCGACGTCATTTAATGCGCCTATTTTGCGTGGGGGGTTGTGGTATGGCTACTGCCATCCCAGTTCCTCCAGAAAGCCTAGCAGACTCTTCACGTTGCCGACGACTTCCTGGAGCGACCACGGTGTGCCGAGGTGTGTAGCCCTGTATCTTGCCAGTTCCGGGCATTCCATAAGAATGTGGCTGGCAGTTTCGTCTGTTTCCATGCAGGCTCTGCAAAGGGGGCTGTCTGTGACACCTAAGTTAAAGAGATGTTTGTTAAGTGGACTATGACCTGTAACTATACCTGTTATTATACTTATCTTAGTCCTGTTAAGCTGCAGAATTTTGCGAGAGAATCTGGTGTTGATTGTCGGCAGTGCCTCTCTCGCCTGTCTGCATGTATCAAGGCTGGACCAGTAGCCCTGGTGCTGGCCCCTTGTTTGCTGTTTTAACCGATTTCGTACCCATCCAGATGGGAGAGGCAGAATAGGTTCAGGGCCCATTGCTGCCAGCGAAGAGCCTCTTCTTGCCAGCTCGTCCGCTGCGTCGTTACCTCGTGAGCCACTGTGTCCTTTTATTCATTGTAGGGTAACATTGTTCTTTGCGCATATATCCATGAGACCCATGTGGCATTCCATGATAAGGCCCGATGTTATTGTATGGCTCTGTAGCGCCTGTAGGACCGATCTACTATCAGTTAGTATCCGGATACACTGATTCTTTACGGTCCTGGCCTTGATGGCCTCAGTCGCCTTGATTATACCCATGCACTCTGCCTGGTATACCGTGCCATGGTTGCCTAGTGGTGTTGCGATATTAATATTCAGGTCCTCCGAGAAGGTTCCTGCTCCGGTACCCAGCCTCGTCTTGGATCCATCCGTAAATATCCTCAACTCCCTGACATTGAGTCCCTCTTGGGGGCACTCCTGTAGTTGTATTTTGTACTTTTTGTCGAACACAAACTGCTTTGGTATTGTGTCGGTGATTGCTTCAGTTAGTGGTTCCGAGTCCACCAACTTCTTGTATATCTCTGTATGTGCTACCTTGATTGGTCTCCACAGTCCCAGACTTTTGAGTCTAATGGCTGTAGCCGCAGCTTCTTGTATGATGAAGATGTGCAGCGGCGGGAGACCCAGCATCGCCTCCATGGCGGCGGTGGGCGTAGTTCTCATTCCACCGGTGGTTGCCATGCAGGCCAATCTTTGGAAACTTTCCAGGATCTTCACGACTGTGGTCAGGGTTGTGCGCGTCCACCATACCACAGCCCCGTAGGTAACGATGGGTCTGATTATCGATTCGTATAGCCAGAGGGTGACCTTAGGGCTCAACCCCCACTTGCTTCCTACCATTCTGCGGCACTGCCAGAATGTGATTGTAGCTTTGTTGATTTTGTTTTCGAGATGATTACTCCAGTTTAGTTTGCTGTCAAGAATTACCCCAAGATACTTGACCTCTTTGGAGAATTGTAATTCGGTGCCATAGAGACGCGGCAACCGATAGTTTCCCAGAATCCTTTTGTTTGTGAACAATACCAACTCCGTCTTGCTGGGATTGACCGATAGCTCGTTGGCAGTACACCAACGTTCCACGATCTTAAGCGCCGTCTGTGTGATGTCACACACCGTGTTGGTGAAGTTTCCCCTTGTTAGTATTGTTATGTCGTCTGCATACCCCACAGTGTAGTGGTGATTCGCGTTTAGTTTGGTTATTAAGTCATTTACAACAAGATTCCATAGCAGCGGTGAGACGACGCCCCCTTGTGGACATCCTTTGGCCACCGCTGCGCACTGATTTCCACTTGTCTGTAGTTTTATAATGCGTTTACTCAGCATGTTTTCTATCCATTCACTGACTACCGTATTCACTCCGTGTCTTGTCAGTGCAGTGGTTATGCTTTTGAAGCTAGTTCTGTCGAAGGCCCCCTCTATGTCAATGAAAGTGCCGAGGCACATTGATTTGTTCTGGATGGCCTCTTCTATTTTGTGTACCACTGCATGCAGTGCTGAGTCCGTAGACTTGCCGGGGGCATATGCGTGTTGGTTGGGATGCAGCGGTTTATTTTGAAGGGCCGTCCCTCGAATGTCTCTTTCGCACAGTCTTTCTAGAGTTTTTAGAAGGAAAGACGTGAGACTTATCGGTCTGTATGATCTGGGGTCTGAGTAGTCCCCTTTGCCGGGTTTTGGTATAAAGATCACTTTGACCTCCCTCCACAATCTGGGTACGTATCGCCAGACATGCTACCAAGATGATGGTAAGTGACCATGCTAACTGATGTCCTCCCCATTTTAATAGTGCGGGGAAGATTCCATCCAGTCCTGGAGATTTGAAGGACTTGAAGCTGTTGATTGCCCATTCAGTTTTTTGTTGGTTGACTACCCGTCTTGCAAACTCCCAGTGGACTTCTTCTGTGGTTACGTCTCTTCACGGGTGTTTGATACCCTGCATCTGTTCAGGTGTGAGCTGTGTTCCAGTGGCTGATACTATTGCCACCATCAGCTCACTCTTTGCGACGTCTGCGTATAGCTGGTCCGAGTTCCCCCGCCTAAGCTTTTTGGGTTCGCCTCGAGGAGATATGGTGTCATCAAGGCGCCCCCTTTTTGCCGTTGGTTGAATCCGGGAGCGCTCCGCCGAGGTCGTGGTGTTTGCGAGTGGGCGTGGAGCAGCCTCCACCCGCCCCCGGGGGCCCGAACCGGGTTGATCCGCCACCGGTGGGAGCCCCGCAGCCTGCGATGAATCAGCAGACCCCGCAACCCCCACCGATGCCTGACCCGGCTCTGACGGTCCCGTTGACGGAAGACTGCTGGCATTTCGCTGTCTCACCTTGGCTCTCGTGCGCCTGTTGTTCCGCTTCCTGCCGATGCCGCTGGTTGTAGCATGGGTGGTGTCTGCGGTGGTTTGTTTGTTGGTGGTCGCCATCCGTTTCCGGGCCGGCGCGGCGCCGACACCCTATTTCGTGGAGGGACTATGGTCCATCCAGTTTCTACCTGACCAGAAGCCTGGTTAGTCTTCTCCTGATTCTTGGGCGTTCTCGGGCCCGCAGTTTGACCTGCGTTCGTCGAGCCCGCCTCCGAAGAGGAGGGGTTTGTTAGTGTGTTGGTTGTTGTTGGTTTTTTGTTAGTATCCATAACTAAAGTACTTACGTAATCTCCCGTGGCTTCCCACCCTCCACGGAGCCCGCAACTGGGGAGGTTTTACAAACCCCAGGACTACCACAGGAGATTTCGGCACGGTAGAAGGTTCCGAAGCGCGACATCGGGTGCTGCAGTCTGTACAGGCGACCAAGCCCGCACAGACCTCGTTCCCTCAGCATGACCTGTCCCCTATCCTACCCCACCTAGCCTACGGCCGTGAAGCGGCCGTTTGTCCGTTACCCCACATTGGCTCTATGTGGGGCTACCGTTTAGCTGGAAATTCGGACCAAAGAGGGAGTGTTGCCTCCCGGAGTAACTAACCCGACTCCGTTGCGGCTCAGCCCCCCAGGATTCCTGCATCCCAGCGTACGGCGATCAACTGCACAGGACCACAAGGTGCAGGTAGGCATTTGTAGACCACCGTGTCGCCTACTAACACGGTGGCCCGGTTATGTCTTGTCTAGTTAAGTCTTGGGGTGGTTTGGGGGGGGGGGGGTGTTTATAGTCTGTCTTTGTCGTCGCGGTTTAAGTCATATCAGTCGTTTCTTCTCAGGCATGTCATATAGGAAGAGGAATTGATGGAAGAGTCACCCGCACCCCGTCAGCTTGGTGGCCCCCCGCCCGCGCACTAGACGCGTTCATATGAGTCCCCCAAGCCGCAGGGCGAGTACGGTAGGGAAGGGAAGTGTCGTCTATCTTTAGTCCGTCAGGGTGGTTTGGCAAGAGGATGGGAGTGGGAGGAACCTAGGGGGCGGACAACCACAAACAGCCCAATGTTTTTCCCAGTCGGAGCGGAGCATATAGCCCCGTGTCACGACTGAGAGACCCATGTGGAGTGCTGTGTGTTGCCACAGGGATATCAATTGGGATGGATGGGAGCCTTAGGATCACGGGATTAGGGTAAAGGACTAGACCATACTCACCTGGAGACAGCAAGTATGGCCCTTCCCATTGTCCGGGGCCCCCAGTGGGGACATTCCTGCGCCCTACACCCCACTGTAATGGTAGTGTATTGCGCAGGGTAGGCTATCCGCAACCCGCCAACCCGCTCGGTAGCCCGGGAAGAAAGGCTGGCTCCTTGGTAAGCCGCACCTGGCCCTCCCACAGTTGTGTTAGGTACCGGGCCCGTCTTATCCAGAGCTGCCCGAGTTAAAATATAGCTTATGTCACCCGAGAAAAATGTAACTTCCCAACAGTGAAAGAATTTTTCAAATCGGTTAAGTAGATTCGGAGCCAATTCAATAAAATCTTACCTCTTTGTAATATTAGTATAGATAGATAAAACTGAGTAACTATTATTCAGAAAACTGCGTCGAGTTTTCAATTCGCCTATACCGCAATGCCTGAAGACGAAAGTCTTCAACCAATTTCTACCCGTTATGACTTACGGTGCCAAGACGTGGACACTTAGGGCTATATTTCACCGGGACACCATGGCCGCGCAACCAGACGCCGCGACCAACTAAATGTATACAGCTCTATAGAGCGTTACTCACGTGGCGTCCGTTTGGTTGCGCAACCAATTTGGTGGCGCGACCAGCTCGGACGCGCGCATACAATGTCACTGGTTGAGCCACCACGCTGGTTGCGCCTCCACTAATTACTATGGCGCTGTATGCAGTCTTGCACGGTAAAATGTATATCTTTTGTATTGTTTCACCCGATTAGCGTCAAATGGACTCTTAAGTTAATCGTTTACAAATCATTGAACAACCAGAGCTGCGAGCGTTTCTGTATATTACAAGACATTTATACAAACAAATATACACACATTCCCGGAAAATAAACATAAAATAAATTGTATTATTTTGTTTTACACATACGAGTATAAACTATCTGTGGTCTAATCTACTCGACGTTCACGACTACCAAAAGCCATAAAAAGTCCATATAGGCAGAACCCATAACACTAACGTTCGACGTAAATTTCAAATGGCGCATAACTGAGCCGTTCCGTATATTTATGGAAGTCACTTCTATTACGAGGGTTCGGTTCAACCACAGTAGAAAACATTGGGTTAAGGACAACCGATTAATCAAATAGGAGAAAAGCTTATCGCTTCTGGTATCTTTTGTGCTTTGTGTCAAACAGGCTACCCTCAAATTGTTTGCAAAAGTTTTTTAAAGGTTATTTTAAATCGATTTTTCGCTTTTAGATAAATAGCATACTTATTTTTCCGCCTCTTTTTTATACTTGTGAAAATCCATTAATGCTATGACTTTTACCGACTAAAACCACACGGCGCCCTACCATTGCCTATGGTTGGAATTTCTTCCGTCACTAGAATAGGCATATTTATATCTATACTTAATAAATACAGAGTGACACACGCATATCTATCAATGTCCAGCTGAAACCTTTGAACTCAGAGCCTTGCAATATTTAGTGTTGTTGATGGCAACACAAGGACCTCTTTGTTTTTGATTTTAGTTGTCAATGTCAAATATATGACACTTGTCTAAGAATATCGTGATGTGTGCAAAGTGCTCGTGTGCAATAAAGATAGTTGTATCAAAAATATTACTTTTACTGGAACCCAAAAATACAGAAAGCAGTCCACTACAAGACCTTTTCATGGTCCTACGAGCCAGCGAGAAGAATAAGCACCATTTGTGGCGAAATTGGTATAACTCAACACGTGCCACACACGCGATCAAGAATCGATGTTATCATCGCAAAATTCCTGGCAAGTAGACAAGGAAGCTATTTCTAAGAAGGCAGAGCATTGCAGCAAAATCCCAGTCATCAAGGGTGAGAAATTACAACCTGTAATCCGCGTGGTATTTCATGCGGCGCGTGAGATGTCACCACAAAGACGTCACATCCCAGTCCACCAGTGCTACAGCGCAGCTTTTAAAGTTTGGCGCGCAGCGTTACGTCACTACGTCGTGCATTCATTGGTTATCGTCAGTGTTTCGTGTTATACTATTTCCATTTCTTTATTTTCTCGATGACAGGTCCATGACAGTTCCTGTGAAAACTTGTACGAACGTCTTTTTTACATTATGTATGCATTATTTTATAAAAATATGACATTTACGCAGGTACAAGGTTATACCTGACTCTAAGAAACTGATAGGGATTGAGCTATCGATAAACTTAACACGATATCAGATTCGATATTTTTTTACAAAATGTAAGAAACTAAACTACTTACCTACTGCCTGATACTTTTGTACAAATTTATTAACTAGTAGATATTATATTTCAGTACAAGACGTTACACGTGTTAATTTTTGATTGATAATGCCAACTTCTCTAAAATTTTCGAAGCGTTTGTAAAATAAGTAGGTACTCGACAATGCAACAAAATAAGTACCTATAATGACAGGTAATCTTAATTTTTTTATTTTAATCAAAATCTGACGAATCGTCACTGTCACTCGATGAGCTCTCTCGAACATTTATTATAAGTTCCTGTACATCTACATTATCGAATGCCACATGATTATTTCCCAATCCGTAGCTATAATGTCTTGGCTTCTTCTTACGATTTTTTCCCAGTTTTCGGCAGTAACATCAGCACATGCATTTTTTATAAATCTAACATCTTGTTAATCCGTATCCGTAAAAGGGGGATGGTTATTGTTTCGAGCGGCGTCTATGATTTGTGCCCATATTAGTTCTATATAAATTGTACTGGCAATGCCACGATATTCGATCGATATCATTACTTATTTGGTCACAACACTAAAACTATCAAATTAGAACTGTCATCGAGAAAATAAAGAAATGGAAAGACTTATAGTAGGTTGGTAATAACACGGAACTAATCGGCAGGAAGTGTAGGAATCACCACGACCTCTAGCGGCCCGCGCTTGCAACTACGGCGCCGGCGGCGACTTGAAGAGCGGAACAACGCGTCATCACGCATCTTTACAACGCAAACCGCCATTTTGTGGTTACAGTATTTTATTTTCTTCTCAATTCTGTCTCACTGTCTCACAGTTTTGCATAAATCTCTGTCAGCATTTGGTTCTGTGTTCAATTAACAATAGATATACCTAATTTGTTGAAAGAAATGGAAGAGGAAATCAAAAAATTGCGAGCCTATAGAGGCTACTCAAAAGGTACCATTACAAGATTATCATGTTTTGTGACTAATGATATTGATCTCAAGCTTAGCTCACTTGAGGCACTTATTACTAAGCGTGACAAATTATTAGCAACTTTTGCGGAGTATGAAGGTTACAATAAAGAGATCTTTGCATTAGATTCGTCAGACAACGAAAACGTTGCTGAGATTGAAACCAAATATTTCCACGAGCTAACAGTTTTAAACGAAAATATTAAACTTCATACTTCTGCTAAGGAGCAATCATTGTCCCACGAAAAATGTGTTAGTGTCTCTAGAACTAAACTTCCTTTTATTAAAATCCCAATTTATAATGGAAAATATTCAGAGTTTATTACATTTATTCAGATTTTCAAATCAGTAATTCATAACGACAAATCACTGGACAATGTTCAGAAGTTGTATTATCTGAGGTCTTTTCTCCAAGGACAACCGTTGGAACTCATAAAAAATCTGCCATTGACTAGTGAAAGTTATGAAAATGCAATGCAATTATTAGACAAAAGATATTATAATAAGTATAGAATAGTAAGCGAGCACGTTAACACTATTTTAGATTTGGAAAGGTTACCAAAATTTGCAAATGCTAAAGATATTAGGAACTTTGTTTCAGTAATTCGTCAAACCCTTAATGCCTTGCAAAACCTAGAGGCAGCAGTAAATGCATGGGATCCAATACTCCTAGGCATTTTGCAACGTAAGCTGGATACTTATAGCTCTCGCTCATATCATTTGGAGCGCAATGAAGAGGATGATCCGACAGTCGAGAAACTCTTGGCCTATATGGAAAAGCGTGCCCTTGCTTTGGAGAACACTAATTCCCATGTAGATTTGTCCGAAGCTGGAAAGCGGCCTGCTGCGACTGTGATGCAGACTAAATCCAAGGTAGCACAAACAACATCAGCCAAGACTTCGATGGAGTGCCTCTACTGTAAGTTATCAGACCATAAATTATATAATTGTCCCAAATTTAAATTACAAGCTAGTAAAGACAGAATTTCCTTTGCCAAAGAAAAAGATTTATGTAACACATGTTTGAACATTCATCCTGGTAAGTGTAAATTCCACTTTAGGTGTAAGCAGTGCAAGAAAAATCATAACACACTTTTACACCTCGATGAAAGTGGCCCAGGACCAGTGGTTCTCTTATCCGGGGACTCTGCAAATAATGTTTTAATTCCAACAGCACGAGTAAAGGTGTTTACAAGGGGCGGACAAGAAGCGCATTTTAAGTGCATGCTGGATTCTGCCTCCCAGGTATCTCTAATCACTGCAAAGGCTATTGAGGTCTTAGGCCTAACCCCTAAGCGAAATAATATTAACCTCATTGGTGTAACAGAAAGCCTTAGTAAAGTCAGTTACTGTATTCCTCTACAGATTTATTCCTTGACATCCCAGTTCAATACTTTAATAAACTGTCATGTAGTAGACAAAATTACATGTAATTTGCCTCAGTCACCAGTCAACTTGGAAGGCATACATATTCCTGCCGGCATCACATTAGCTGACACAACCTTTAACCAGCCATCAGAAATAAATATGTTAATTGGTGCTGACGTATTTTTTCAGATTCTACTGCAGCATGAAGAACCTCAACATTTGCCAGCACACAAAGACGCAGCGTCATCTCCATACATCATTAACACAAGGTTTGGGCATGTGGTGGCTGGGACATTGGCGACTAGCATCATAAAAAATCAGGTTATATCTTTATTATGTACTAAGTGTGAATCCGATGTAAGTGACAGTGTCAAAAAATTCTGGGAAGTGGAGCGTGTTCCGCAATTACTAGAGGAACAGAATTCAGAACAACAGTTAGCTGAAAATAGCTTTATAAATTCAGTAAGATTAGAAAACAAGAAATTTACTGTTGATTTACCGTTAAAAATAGAAATCTGCAAAATAAATAAAACGTTAGGAAATTCATTTGACCTAGCCTTAAACAGATTTCTCAGTCTTGAGAAAAGACTGCAAAAAGACAGTAATTTACTCAATGACTATCAAAAATTTATAATGGAATGCGTTAGTCTTGAGCATGGTCATTATTTTGACATTAGTTCATATGATTTCAATAAGGATCCGATTTATTTTCTACCCCATCATTCTGTTATAAACGAAAACAGTAAAAGTACGAGAACTAGAGTTGTCTTTGACGCCTCCATGATGGGAAGTAACAAAGTCTCATTTAACCAAAATTTACTCAATGGACCTACAGTACAAAGAGAATTATTCGATATAATTTTACTCTTCAGATTTGGAGAATTTACTTTGAGTACAGATATTAAGAAAATGTTCCGCAATATACTAGTTAACCCGGAGCACACTTCACTCCAGAATATTCTGTGGCGCGACAATCCAAGTCAAGCTATTAAATGTATACGTCTTGACACTGTCACTTATGGCGTGAAGTCTTCAAGCTATTTGGCAACCCGCTGTCTACTTGAACTCGCACTAAAGCATGAGCATGATCTGCCCTTGGCATCCTTTATAATCAAAAATTGCACTTATGTTGATGATATCTTGTATTCATGCTCAGATTTGCACAAATTGCTTGAAGCAAAACGACAGCTGTGTGAAATGTTAAGTTACGGCAGCTTCAGCTTACATAAATGGGCTTCTAACACAGCCTCTCTTCTGTCGGATGTACCCGAAACAGAACAGCAATTCAGTGAGCTGGACAAACAAATAGGAAATATGAAAGCTTTGGGGCTTACACTTAATTTGCAAAAAGACTGTTTTACTATTAGCAGCCCAGAGCCGTTTAATGAAAACAAAATAACAAAAAGGGAAGTTTTGAGCTACATATCAAAATTCTATGATTCCATGGGTTTTGCTAGCCCAATTGTAATTAAAGCTAAGAGTATTATTCAAAAGATTTGGTCTCAAAACATTGGCTGGGATGATAACATACCAAAAGATCTAGTTGACGAGTGGCTTACCTTTGCTAGAAGCTTGGCCGACATGCAGCCTATCGATATAGCCCGACACATCCCAACCAACAACGCAGCTGCAGTGCAACTGATTGGATTTGCTGACGCATCCAGTACGACTGGGTATGGATGCTGTATATATGTTCGCGTGGTCGACGTAACAGGTAAGGCTAAACTATACCTACTCTGTTCGAAATCTAGAATAAATTCCTTGGCAAATCCACTCACAATTCCGAAACTTGAACTGAATGCTTGCTTGCTTTTATCCATTTTAATGGAGCGAGTTTATGAGATTTTGCATAAAAACATTTAAATTGATAATGTCTATTTGTTTACCGACTCAAAAATAACTTTAGCTTGGATAAAAACGCAAATTATAAAACTTCGAGCTTATGTAGCGAACAGAGTAAGTGTAATTCAGCAAAAAAGTAATAAATGGAGCTGGTTGTATGTAAGATCTGTGGATAACTGTGCCGCTGATAGTATTAGTAGGGGAATAGACCCTCGGAACCTTTCCAAATGCTGCTACTGGACTGAGGGACCGAGTTTCCTGCAATCATGGTATGACTTTGAAAACCAAAATGTGGTCTTACCTGACAGTTTACCCGAAATGAAAGCTGAACACAACCCCACGCTTCCAGCTAAGGTAGTATTATCAACAGGTATACGAACAGATTTATTTCAAGTTTTAAATAAATATTCTAATTTAGGAAAAATGACTAGAGTGCTTGCTTACATTCTTAAATTTTGTCATAACTTGCAAAATAGTGCAAAGGTAAAGAATCAGACGCTTAGTCCAGAAGAGTTACAAAACGCATTGCATTTAATCATCAAACATGAGCAATCTGTTCATTTTCATAATGAGCTAGATTTATTGCAAAAAGAACAACGCATGCGCGGACCGCTGAAATCTCTACATCCATTTTTGGATAAAGATGGCTTGATTAGAGTAGGTGGGCGATTAGATAACTCAGATATACCACTTGCACAGAAGCATCCAATTATCCTACCTAAAAGGTCAAACATAACTGAACTTATAATACGGAGCGAGCATATTAGGTTATTACATGCTGGCCCTAAGTCACTCTTAGCTAATTTGAACCAAAAGTACTGGTTAATTAATGGCATGCGACAAGTAAAAAAAATAACCCATAAATGCTTGGTTTGTTTTAGGCTCAAAGCTGGTGCAGCGAAGCAGCTCATGGGATCTTTGCCTCAGCAACGTGTCACATCTTGCAGACCGTTCCAAAAGATTGCTATCGACTTCGCTGGGCCAGTCCAGGTTAGGAATTCGCGTGTTAGAAAGGCCATTGTCACTAAAGGTTATGTATGCGTCTATGTATGCTTTGTTACAAAGGCAATTCATTTGGAATTGACCTCCGATCTAACAACTGATGCATTCTTGGCATGCTTCAAAAGATTTATAAGCAGGCGTGGCTTGTCCAGCGACGTATTTTGCGATAATGGTGGCTGTTTTCATGGGGCAAAGAACCAGCTGACTGAACTGTACAAGCTTAATAGCTCAACTGATCATCAGATGCTTGTGCAAGCTTATGCTGCAAAAGAACGTATTTCATTCCACTTTACCCCAAGTTTTTCACCAGTGTTTGCGGGGCTTGCAAAAGCAGCTGTAAAAAGCATGAAATTTCATTTAAAGAGAATTGTATTAAATGCTGCACTTACCTATGAACAGTTAAACACTGTCTTATGTCAAATAGAGGCCGTGCTAAATTCGCGTCCTATCCTACCTTTGTCCGAAGATATAAATGATTATTGTTACCTCACTCCCGGACACTTTCTTATAGGAACAGCCATGACAATGTATCCCGAAATAGATTACTCTGACACTAGTACTAATAGATTAAGTTTTTGGCAGCAATGTACACAATTGCAACAAAGATTTTGGAAGGCTTGGTGTAAATACTATTTAAATACTTTGCAGAACAGAAGTAAATGGTGTCATTCTATGCCAAATGTAGCTGTAGGCGCACTAGTCCTTATGAGAGATGCCAATGCTCAGCCTTTGATGTGGCCCATGGCACGAGTTGTGAAAGTGTACCCTGGCAATGACGGCAAAGTCAGGGCATTTCAGCTAAAAACAGCTGATGGTAAAATGTATACTAGGTCACTACAAACCATAAGTGTACTGCCAATTGAAAAATAATTGTAAATTATTTCTTAAGAGTCAAATCTCATAATAGCTCTAGATTTAGTCCTATTCTTTACATAGGTAACTTTCTTAGTTAAGTACTGAAATGGTTAAGATATAAACTATAACAATAGGTGATGGTATAATTGTGTGAGATTGCATCATATCGTTAAAGGATAAGCTATAATTGTAAACTTTTGATAGTATATGTATAAGCAGACATACTTAATTGTAAAAAAACTAAATTATACTTGCATAACTGTCTTTCAACTAAAAGCTATGTTTTAAGTAGATGGCTATTTGCCTTGGATGTAGTTATAAGCCGAAAAAGGCACATTTTTGAATACTATAAGCATCCATTGTCTTACAAATTCAATTTGATTAGTTAGGTACTTGTTTACCTAACTTGTCAATATTTCCACTTACAGATTTTTACTGCTACAACGTAGTTAAAATTTTCAATAATTATATTTTAGTTCATATGTGTGTAACTGATTTCTATTTCACATGTATTTAGTGTTTCAAAGTATTTGTGATAGGTAAAAAAACCAGGTTGTGTTTGGTAAAACATTTATTTCTAAAGAACTTAATGTCAGCTTGATAGTTTATCAATGTAACCTTATGTACCAAACATTATAAACAATGTAAACTTATAAATTTGGAGTGCTTTGGTTGTCATAAGCATCTATACCTACCTCATAAAAATGTTTCCTTGTTAATTTACTTGCCTTTCCTCAGGCGGCAGTATGTTGATGGCAACACAAGGACCTCTTTGTTTTTGATTTTAGTTGTCAATGTCAAATATATGACACTTGTCTAAGAATATCGTGATGTGTGCAAAGTGCTCGTGTGCAATAAAGATAGTTGTATCAAAAATATTACTTTTACTTCTCACTGCAACCCAAAAATACAGAAAGCAGTCCACTACAAGACCTTTTCAAGTGTAAAGTACCTAGTATAATAAAAGCACCCACTAAGATTGAGTTTTTAAAAATTCGTTTCTTAAGCGGGTAAAATAATGTCACCAGGAAACCCCGGCGAGTGCCAGCACTACGAGGAGCGCAGCGAGGACACAGCGTTCCACACACTGGTAGAGTGCACGGCGTGGACGCAACAGCGCCAGTCCTCGAGGCAGGTCTGCACGTGGACATTCTCTCGCTGGAGACCATGGTGCGAGTCATTATCTCCAACGGGAGTAAGTGGAACTCCGCTGCCTCTTTCTGTGAGCAGGGCATACTCGTGAAAGAAACGGCGGAGAGGGAGCGGGAGAGAACTCTTCTACCGGAGTTCCGCCGTCTACAGCCGGGGCGTCGCAGACGTGTCTTCGCCCAAGACTATCGGCCTCCATTTTTAGTCGGTAGGAGTCCGGTATAGCATGCATGTAGGATTTTCCTCACGTTTAAAAAATAAAGTATATGGACTACGAGGTGGACCACGGGAAATAAAGGTAGAGACCAGAAACTTTCTTTTTAGAGCATTTAGATACTCGATCTTTGTGACTACCAATGAACGACAAATAAATTGCTTAACCTTATGGATTACGGATTTTTATATAAAAGATATTTAATTAAGGTTTTCTAAATGTGACAAACATAGCCACTCCCCTGGACATTTATAAAAAGAGGTCTATAAATTACTTACAAAACCAAACAAATTTCACTTACAAGGAAACAACAGAATAAATTCCCTTAGGCATTAGTTACAAAGTCAACCAAAAAGAAAGTACGGTTGACATGTGGATCCAACCCGTATCCAGAGCACAAACAGTAAATGTTTCAATGTCAATTTGATTTGTGTTCACGACATATCGTAAATCAACTTATTTGCGGTTCGATAACTGTAAATTTGTTACGTTCCGTCACTATGTGTTAAGCTGAACTACTGGTCTCGAATGTATGAAATATTATGTGTCTAGAGGGTATTGCGAAAAGCTCTGAATTTTTCTAGTGACTCATACTTTTGATGTCACAGTGGAATGAGTAAAAATGGGATGTAATGAAACATATAGGTAATATTATACTTATGACTATGTCCATCATAAAGTCTATTTAAATATTTTGTCATAAACAGTAGCGGGCTTTAATTAAGTTTAAATTATTTTTTGATTTGAGATTTAGGCACCTGACAAACTTATAGGTTCAGATAAATACGTATACCACAGAACAAATCAGCATTCTCTCTATATAAAGCCAGAGGAAGCCAGAATTGTAGGAGGAGGGAAACACTTGATAAAAACACCGGGACCACAATCGCGAAATAGACCAATCGCGAATTGGACCAACCGCGAATTGGACCAACTGTGAATTGGCCATTATTTTGAACTTGGACCAATCGCGAATTGGACCAATCGCGCCTAAAGGAAAACAAAGTATATCACTGTTTATTTTGTACACCTTTTGTGTTATATTTAATCATTAGTAGCTGTATTTCTTAGAACCGTAAAAGGTAGGTACCTAAATGCTAAGAAAATACTCAAACTGTAAATTTACCCTGCAAGTAATAATTTGGCAAATCCTGCGAAGTACTGATGAATTTATTTTTGATTATAAAATCTCCAAACGGGTATTCTTCGTCATCTTAGATGTTTTATTATTAACGAACTAAAAATAAATGTATTTGCATGTAAACACATACCTAAATACAAAGGAATACCCTATGGGGCAAATGTCAGGTGTGACTCTGCTGCAGGGAACTTTACAATTTTTTGATAGCGTGCATTGAAATAAAAATACCTTCTTAATTGTTTTATATTGCTAAGGAAACTGACCACCATTAGTATTAGACTTATAACTATGGGTATTAATAGTAGGGTGAATTTCAACATCTATGAATTTTTACCTAATTTTGGTGTACTCTATATGTAGATAATATTATTCTATAATTATAAAGAAATACGTATAATAGTTGCATGAAAGCTAGAAACCTCTAATTAAACCCGAAAATGACATTAATATTATCGACACCTAATTTGTCAATACACCAAAATTGGTATTTTAACACCAAAAATAGATATAGGAACAAAAAAATTAGTAGTACAATAAAAATACCTTTTAACATAAGATTTCTTTATTTAATGACACATTATATGTAATATAGAATTTTTTTATATATTTAGCTTGCCAAAATGATGCAGCCGCCGCCTGATGGAAAGCCACAGCGACATCTAGCGATTTGGGGCCACCGTCCCAGTCTGTAGGACTATAGAAAGCGGCCCTCAACTTGGCGGCCCTATGATGTGCCTCTTCACCCAGGATTGTAAGAGGAGGGAAACATGTGCGCTGGCAGGTCGTTCCAGATTTTTATGGTTCGACAGAGAAACGATCTTTTGAATCGTTCAGTTCTAGCAAAGATTCTCTCCACTATGTGTGAGTGGCACCTCTGTCCAGCACGCGTTGTTCGGGATCAGAATGGAGAGGGTGGGAGTAGGTTGAAGAGTTCTTCAGAACACTCACCGTGATAGATACGGTAGAAAGCAGCCAAAGATGCAATAGTTTTTCGCTGCGCCAATGACTCCAGACTTTCCGTTACCTCAGGGCAGTTTATAATGCGAATAGCTCGCCGATGCATAGAGTCCAGCGCGTCAAGCAAGTACCTCGCGGAGTCGTCCCAGGTGAGAGCAGTATTCGACGCGAAGACGTATTCTGCGTTTTGTACAGCAGACACCTCTGGTTTGGCGTAAAGAACCGCTTCACCTTGTTTAGCACTCCTAGTTTTCTCGAGGCTAGCCCAATACATCGCTCAATATGGTATTTGTGATTGAGCTCGGGCCGGACGTCTATGCCAAGGATGTCCAGATTATCTTCAAGTGAAATCGTCGTATTCTGAAGAGAGAGTAAGGGTAGGAAAGGGGTTTTTTAGCTGTAAACGCACACGCCTGTGTTTTACGGGCATTGAACTCGAACAGGTTCGAGGATCCGCATTGTGAAATGCGGTCCGGGGCGCATGCCATACTCTATCGAAGGCTTTAGCGATATCGAGGCTAATAGCCAACGAATTACCGCGCCTCTCCATAGCCACACCCCAAACATGCGTTACGTATGCCAGGAAGTCACCCGTAGATCGTTTTGGCCCAAAAGCCATATTGTCGATCATTGAGTAGCGAGTGATCTTCGAGTTAGCGCATGAGTCGTTTGTTGCTGATCAGCTCAAATATTTTACAAATGATCGAGGTGACGGCTATAGGGCGATAGTTGGCAGGGTCCGACCGATCCCCTTTCTTGGGGATCGGTTGTACGTTCGCCACCCTCCAAGCCTCCGGCACTTCCCCTGAAGAGTTGGAGAGGCGATACAGGCGCGTTAATGCTGGAGCCAATTTGGCCGCACATTTTTTCAGCACCACCGCCGGAATGCCGTCAGGACCACTGGCTTTCCGCGTGTCGAGTGACCGCAGCACCGCCCGCACATCACACTGCCGGATGACAATTTCTGGCATTGTGTAACCACAATCGGCGATGGTGGGGGGCTGCATGCTACAGTCGTCGACCCGGGAATTGGCCGCAAAGAGGTTAACTAGCAGGTCGCCTTTCTCTTGGGCCTTGTGAGCCAGTGATCCATCGGGGTAACGCAGCGGTGGCAGCGAGGGTTGGCAGAAGTTAGCATGCACAGCTTTGGTCAGCTCTCAGTAGCCACGGCTACCCGTGGGGTGTGAGGCTAGCTCCCGATCCAGCCGTGCGACGCGCTGGGCATCCGCTCTCTTGAAGGCGCTCTCGCTTGCTCTAGTGGCTCTGTTATACGCTGCCATGAGGTGTGCCACGTTCGGGTCCCGCATTGTCCGAGCCCTGACCCAAGCGCGAAACGCCATCTGATTTTTCTGAACAGCCTCGGCGCATTCACGCCCGAACCAGCAGGACGAGCTTAGCGGATGCTGGCGACATCAGTGTATGGAATGTAGTATTCCATACCTAAACTGATGTCACCAGCTACGGCAGATGCGCTCTCCAATGAAGCCTCACCTGCAAAGCAGCGCTGACTCCACGGGATAGACGCAAAGTAGTCGCAGAGACCGTCCCAGTCTGCTGACGAGTAGAGCCATAACCGCCGCTTCATCTCAACTGCACGCGCAGGAGATGATACTTGCCTGCGGGCATGCAAGTATCAGGGCTTTGCGGCTGAATGCTTGTTAGTTGTGTCCTTTTTTTCCTTTCGTAGTATGCTTTAAAATTAATCCGATTCCGTTTTTGATGAGCTCTGCGAGCACGTGATGGCATTTCACTCAAAGGTACGACTTTTCCTTCTGCTTTTTTTCGGTGATATCTTCCTCTTTCTTTTCTTCGTAATTCCTCTAGTTTCTCTGGATCTTTCTTAATTTTTTCTTTTCTCTTCCTCTTGGCATTTCTTTTATTCTCTAAACGCTCGGCTTGAGATAATTTTGATATTTTCTTTGGCATGCTGGAATGGAAGGAATACTACTAATATACTTAAACACCTAGTATAATTTTCATTCAATTAATGTGGAAAAAAATATTCTCAGAGCACGAGGTAAGAGTATCTCACATTGTTGAAAATATTTTTTTATTAGTTCATAATGAAATGAAGGTGCTATCTGAGGATGGCGTCACTCTTAATACGTACTGTGGAGTCAAAACTTAACGTTCAGCAGCGGTAGATGCACCGGAACAGTATTCCGGTAGACATAGGTTCGAATCCTGTTTCGAGCATAAATTCTTTATCCATATTAATTTAATGAAAATAAACATAGAATTTCTAAAATTACCCCAGAAACTATAAATCAAATTTTGGTGTAACTAAGCAATTTTGGTGATTAGTCAAACACCACCAAAATCACCAAAATTAGAAATGTGTCAAATAAGTTGATTTGACAAAATACTATTCAGAATTTTATAATGACATTACTATTATTTTAAACAAATACCGAACCCTTACGCTATACTACCCGTTCGCTCTAACTTTGCCGCTGGCGTAGAGGCGTATACCCGAATTGTTAATTAGACGAAGTAAATTGACAATAGCTAATGTCACTTCGTCATAGAAAATACGCAACATTGCATGAAGAAGTGACATTAGTTGCTGTCAATTTACTTCGTCTAATTAAAAATTCGACTTTAGTATGGAGCCGAGCGGCAAAGTTAGAGCGAACGAGCAGTACATTAGGTATTTAAACAAATAACGAGCTTAAAACGTTTTAAATTATCTACACAAAAATTACAGAAATCGTGTCCGAGGGCTTATTACACAAGAGTATTACTTAAGTTTTTAGCGGGAAGTCGGAGCAAGCTGGCACGAGACTGGCACTGGTGCGTGACAGCACAGGACTCAATGATTCGAAAGATGGTAGTAACGTCCCGGTACCTATTTTCAGTACGATTCACGGAATGATTTTATTATTGACACCAAAATTTGAAACTTATCGCGGACGGACCTTATACATTTTTTATAAGATCAAATATAGCAAATACAGAATTAAAATAAAATTAGGTATATCTAGTAAACTGACGGTGTGTTGATTGGGATGTGATTTTTCTTTATAAAACAGGTTGTGGACGAGCCACCAAAATTATATTTTATATAGAAAATCCTTTTTTTAATAATAATTAAAATAATATCTTATAACTTATTGTGTATGACTTTATTAAGGTAATTAATTGCTTTCTTACACAAAAAAAAGATTTATCGTATCTGAACTTTGAGGTATGATTTTCAGTGGCGCCGCCTCATTTTTACGTTTGAGAAATTCACCCAGTAGATTCATAAATATAAGTCAGCAACTACATAATGCCGTTTCATGTATAAAGTATCAATGGGAAGGATATATTATATCTCATAATCGATGTCGCATCCTGCGTTCTAAAGCAGCGTACAATACGTCCGTCCGGGTATCGAGGGTCTGTCTCGGAACGGTAATATCCGGGAGGCACCTATATCGATCCTAAGCCTGAACGATCAAAAGGGTTTCACCAGCTTTGTGCACTTTAAGTATAAAAAATCAAATATTCTTTATTGTACCCCAATTGACATCTATTACTGGGAACTAGTTGAAAGTCACCTGTAATTAATTTATAATACCTTTATCGGTACACTTCTTCTAAACATAAACGTTAACTGTGTCAATTTTCACGTTTATACCCAGTCCCGAACCAAATGGACTGACGACTTTGCAAAGGAAGGGACTGTGTATGGCAGTATCGGGAGAGGCTTAGTCCAAAAACAAAATTCTATTGGCTCATTTTAGTGATAATCACAATGGTTTTAGGAATACCTATTTACTACATAGGTATACTAAAACCTAAATCGTTCTTCAAAAATCTATCTCCAAAATGATTTTATCAAACATATGTCCCTAATGGTCCCCCGACTCTCGCTGTTAAACAATGTACGCAGATCTCCGGAATAACAAAAAGGATAAAAGAAAATCTTC
The DNA here is from genome assembly GCA_933228765.1 of Miltochrista miniata. Classification (NCBI taxonomy): domain Eukaryota; kingdom Metazoa; phylum Arthropoda; class Insecta; order Lepidoptera; family Erebidae; genus Miltochrista; species Miltochrista miniata. The sequence continues at coordinate 21,377,133 of OW121760.1, read as the reverse complement.
TCCACCGCAAATCGAATCATAATGTCTTGAGGCAAATATCCAATATGGCTCATTGAACTATGTTAGCTTTGACATTGTTAGGACCCTGGTATATATTACTTACATGATTTAACTTAAGATTCTAATCTGTTTAAAGATTTTATGCCGCATTGAAGCCTGATTCACCAAGAAAAGGAGTAGGGCATAGACATAGCATTTCTGCCTTGATGTGGTATGAATACAAATACATTTATTCCTTTAACTAATTATTTCAAACCAGTCATAAAAGGTAATTTTCGCTGAGTAATAATTGGTAAAGTTAGTATTGGTACGTAACTTGATTAAATAATATAATTATGTATGTACTAGATTTTAATTTTGTGTAATTAGTAGAATCTTCTGACATCGTCGACAATGCGAACACGAGCTCAGAAGTATTTGCAAAATATGTATGTATTGGAAGTCGTATTCGTTATCCAGCGGGTCTAAAAAGGCAACAGTTTCATTATATGAAACATACAATTCATATAATTTTAAATACAGAACATACAAAGCGTACCAAACATTTTACGTTTCATAATATGAAACATACAATGTTGCCTTTTTAGGCCCCCCAGATGCAGTGCGACGGCATTATCTATAATTATAGCCGTCGCACTGCACCTAGACACGGTAAAACTATCATACAGTATTATAACTTCATACAAACGGATGAAGCGCGAGCTAAGCTTAGATAAGAATAAGTTCCCAAAATACAGGCGTGAGGGAAAATCCTCATAGGATGTTATGCCGGACTCTTACCGACTAAAAAACCTCACGCCACGCCTAACAGCCTATAGTTGAGAGCCCCGGGTAAGCCCTCAGGAAGGATGTCCCGTGAAGTACCCAAAATACAGGCTTGCCTATATTGGGAACTTGATAATACCTAAAGCTTGGGTACCGTTATAACCAACACCATCGGGTTGCAGGTACGGAGACGGGGCCATCTTCCTGCTACCGTAACACAGGTTAAGTCCTAGCACGGGGCTGGGGATTGGTCCTCGGTCCGCCCTGTAACTCGATGCCTAGACAATTATTTGTAATACCTTAGGTCACTTAAGCCATACGTGTAATGTTTTATTTTGCTCAATAAAGATATATTATTATATTATACCTACTACGGTATTATAGACAACTCCGTACAGTGCGATAAGGATAGCCGCAGTTCAGACCGATTATATTTGGCCTAAATCGATGTTTCGTATTCCCCTGTTTTTTCTGTGAAAACTGAGCCAATTAAAATATTTTTAACACCATTTTTAGTTCCGTACCAGAAAACGACAAACTATAGCGTTTTTGGTATGGGAGCCCTCCTTAAATGTCTATTTTGTTATTCATTTTTATTTGGATTTCAGAGATAAACAACCTTTTATGACAGTGGTTTTCTTATGCATGGTTATGGGCAATATAAATCTACATTTACTTTATTAATAATGTTAAAGTTTATGATTTTAAACTGACATGGGCATTACCAATCACATAATAATTATTATAACAAACAAAGAGAATAAAGTTTAGACTGAGTCAATCACCAACCCTACTTACAGGCGATCTAGAAAAAACTGTTTGAATACCTAGTTTGAATTGAAGTAATTTATAAAATCATTTTAAAAAATCTGTAACTTAATATAACTTAATATTAAAAGTACTTGACCGTAATTCGAAGCTTATATAATGAGATAGGCATATCCGTTACCCGTAGGCTTATCTTACTCATGTTTGATGACGTATTTCCGTCGACTCACCAGCAGATGGCGCCACCTGTGAACTTATAAAAGAACATGGCGTCCACTTTGTCCTCATTGGCGTTTTGATTCCCGTAGCAAAAGGTTATAGCAGGAACACCTGCTAGTGCATTTATTTTTTTCTAGTTACTAGTTATATACCTAGTAAAGTTATAAAAAGTGACTTGGGATGAAGTTAGTGAATTTACAGAAATAATTATTTAACGGCTTTGCCGTTCGTTTGAATATACAGTGAATCTAAAACAAGTGACTTGTGATTGAAGTAAGTGAACCTACAGACATATTTAACGGTTTAACCGTTCGTTTAAGTCTCAGGTATGTTTTTACTTCATATTTTTACGATCACATAAGAGTGTTATACGTCATAACATGAAATAACCTATTATTTTAAAATAGCACGTAAACCTTTCGAGGTTGCAGTTTCTTTTATTTAATATCTTTAGTTACAGCTAATATCAAACTGATTTTATAGATTGTATTCATAGGTACTAATACTTTTTTTTTTAGATATTATTTGCTTCGTGTATGTACAGCGTAAGTACCGCCGAATATAGAAAATATTTTCAAAATATTTTTATACCTACCCACATAAAGGCACATTAATTACTAGATGTTCCTATACATGTAAAAATATGGCCTATTATGGGTAAAATCGTAATCATCCCAAGTTTCTGAATACGTACGAGTGTGTCAAAGTAATAACTAAATGTTCACCATGAAAGTAGTACTTAAATTTTAGGTACCTAACATAATACTATTTCTTTTAGTTTGGTTTCTTGATAGAAATGAATCCTCCATCCTTAGAAAGTGAGCTAATTCCAAGTGGAGTATTTCAGAAGCGCGCTATGAGCTCCAGTTACTGTATTAGGTACGTCAAATAGCTACAGTTCCAGCTCATTTAGCTCGAACTTCAAATAAGGGCGATCGCGACGCCACGTGCATTGTCGTAAGTGGAGTAAAAGAAGCCGACTTCCACTAAACCAGATGAGGATGATGGAAATAGGTGAGTTTATTTATTATTACCTAACACTGGTCCTGACCAAGTGTAAATTTCTTCACAGATCAGAGGTTAAATTACGAGGATGATAGAAACAATCATCCTTGCTTCGTATTTTATATAGGGACAGCATTAAAAGAGATTTCGGTTACCCAAGATCCTAAGACACAGTATAACCTAAGAGGTTGATAGACACGTTTTGGCAACAAATTGCCTTGATAAGATAATATGCTGATACCCACTATTGTAAAATCATAGTCCTGGGTTCGTCAACCTAAACAAAAACGGGGAGATCCGACAATTCGAATCCCTGCTACATTTTGAAAAAGCTGACAAGGTTCTTTCTGTCAAAAGGCTTTTGCTGCCAAAACCTTTTGTATTTTTAAACAAAGAGAATCTTTTGAAAAACTTAAGTTTCTTCGAAAATATTTATGACAAAATTGAAGACCTACTTTAATAATAGGATTTCCATAAATCTTTTATCAATTTATTACAAATGGCTTGCGGCCATAGATCTGATTTCATATATTATTCTCAGAATTTGTCAAAGACCCAATTCTTAAAAATAAACCTTGATAAAATACCGTCTTCAAACACATACATTTTCGAGGCTGAAGCCTTTTCAACGGCACTCGGGAAGGCATGCATTTTGGTCTTCGATCTCCAAAAAGGATGACCCCGAAAAAAGTTCATCCAAATCATTACGCCAGCCTTCGAGAGGATCAGGCGTCAAGATCAGATCTCCATCGAATAGAGTCCAGATTCCATTGTACCAAGAGCCTTTTTAGGCCTGTATTACAGTTACCACTCTCGAGGGGTGTGTACAATATCCATAATAATTGGGCATACGACAGTAAATGTCCCTTCAATTATGAAATTTCTGAGCTTTAGGCTCTCAAAGAGACTGAGAAGTTTAACACTAACCAGTAACCACCCTCGAGGGGTATGTACAATATTGTGTATCTATAATAATTGTAATATACGATAGTAACCAGGCGTACGATAACATAATAAGTAACCATGCAAGGATGTCCCTTCAATTACGAAATTTCCGAGCTCGAGGCTCTCAAAGAGACGAGGAGAGGTCTAACATCCTCTGCCCACACCAGCAAAGGAAACACTAAATGATATGACCCTGTCATTCTATGTCGGTCAGTTAACTCTGTACAAAATACGTTGGTAAGGAACGAGAGTACCAAAAAGTTTTAAATTTATAAAAGGGTACCGCATTCCCTTTATCCAGAAACTCCAATCCGTCCTGCACGGTATTCGAGAGGACGCAGGTTCGAATCCTGCTCAAAACTGATAACCTTCCCACATTTAAATTTACACCGAACTCTGTTTAAGTCCCGTCCTGACAAAGTTGTAAATTTTCACTTTATGTTAAAATGCTATGGAAAACTTGACTAAGGTGGAATACTAATTGCTTTAAATACTTAAAAATCCATACAACGAACTCATTTTAAAAAGGTTTCCTTTTTAACTAAAATGACCACATTGTGCAATGGTTCAAAAGATGAATGCTCAAGGCACTCTAAAACTAGTTCCTTTGTTACCAAGTTTGGTTTCTCCACTTTTCCTAACTTCAAATAGCGATGGGTCATCCGCCCAGAATTCAGTTTTAGGACATTGTACGCCTTTGTGAAGCTAGAATAATTCTATCTTTTAGCATGTTCCGTTTACCAGATTTCCTCCAACCACGAGATTGGATGTGCAAAATACATCTCAGTCAAGCTTATTTTCATGATAAAGCTGACGTAGTGTACATTATTCTTTCTCAGAGTACATTCTTGTCTTCCGCTCGGGTAAGCCGCACCCAAAACATTTTCGTTTCTCACCATCTGGGTGCCTCGATTTCTATAGAATAAGAGTATTCAAATACTCGTCTACCTACACAAAATCTCATTTTGCGCATCAAAATCCTGTTACTCTTCACAAACACGTACAAATAGCCTTGAAAACTCTTCAAACCCAGGGATGGTTAGACAATTGGGAGAAAACAATAATAGGTTCCCAAAGAAACCTCTCATATCGTTATGCGATAGACATAGAACTACCTGAAAGTCCAATACCAAAAGAAAAGATATTAGACATAAAAGGAAGCTTTATTTAATTCCAAATGAAAGAAACTTAGTTCTTTTAAAGAAAATTCAAACTTGGTGGGTCTTTTGAATTTTTACCACTTTCGCAGTGCCTAGAGGTAGCTTTACCTCAGCGCCACATTCGGTCAATCCCCTAACCGACAACCCACTGAAGAAAATAGTAGTGCACGGAGTGGTACAAGTGGAACTCCAATAGTGGGTCCGCAATTACCGGTTTCGGATCGACAATTTTACAAGCTTTCCATCCGAGATGCTTTCTTACCACGGACGCGTCAGATTTCGCTTGGGAGCCCAGCTAGAAAACATTTCTCTAACAGGCTCGAGGGCCTAGAATAACAAAGATTGCACTGCATCAATAGAGATGTTGATAATCTTACACATGATTCGAAATCATATACCGGTACTGTGTTACAGTCTGTACTCATTCAAAGCAGTTGTAGTCCATCCCCCCAGAGGGACGAGACCAAATCAATTGCCTTGACGAACTTAACTCGTCAGCTTGCGTGTAATGGTCCGACATCAAATTGACTTCACCATACACTGCATTCCGAGCCGATGCCATATGTATCAGCTCCTCCGGGTATTTTTTGTGAGCATCCTGCTTCAAACACCACTAAGGCAAGATTGCCTACAAACAATATTCCTATTTTGAAATGGAGAACACTACACATGATAGGCCTGTTTGTAATGTGTGGATATTACTTTCACCACCATTTTTAATACCCAAGATGCTGTCACACCTTAATCGGTCAACAGGAGTGTTTGTGGTGCCGCGATGGCACAAGGTAATAATAGAGGGCAGATCTCAAAGCGAGAGCTCTGTAAGCTCCATTCGTTCTGCAGAACCTGCAAAAGAACCTAATAAACATTATTTATTTCCTTCTACTAAACACCTCGACAGGTCTCCCACCACCTCACATAGAGAATCTGTGGAAATGTGGAGGGGAGGGGGGCGAAGAGGTAAATAACAGATATTAAATCAAAAACTTCTACTATTGAGCTCCTTGAGACCTACCTTTTAAGATACTTATAAATTTTACAGTTTTAACCGACTTGAATTTTATTCTTGGTTATTATATAATACGATTCTGTTACATAAATCTGTTGTTGCTGCTCTTGATAATATAGAAACCGTTAGTCAACTTTACATAGTTTGCATGTTTTGGTTAAACATATTATCTTGGTCGATTTCTGTAAAAAATGTAAAGAAAGTTAAGTCACATATTCATTGATATTGGGATTGATGACTTAGTTCAATATTACCAAGTATTGATACAAAGAGAACATTTTTCAGGTTTCTCGTCATAGTGATTTTATGCTTAGGTCGCCGCAACCACGATCTAACTTTGCTCGATTGTATTAACTCACGTCATAGGTACTACTTTTAGGCCCGAATCAAGAGTCCGAAACTGATCATTTTCATTTCAGACAATCTGGTTGGAAAACTATTGTAAACAAAGATAACACCTACGACTAATCAATTGAATCCTTTATTCTAGATAGAAATTAGGATATCAGAGTAACCGATATGAGACTACACAGTCTAATAGTTTATTTATGACTGTTAGAGGTTCTCCAACTATTCTAGCCCCGGCACTACCCTGTCAACAGCAGCTTCTAAGAATTGGTGGTGGTGGTAAGATCAAAATAATCCTTAACACGAGGTAAATGACGATGGATTTCAAAAAATTTTATCGTTGAGTAATAATGTCAGCTACTACCACCAATCAAATATAATAATAATTCGCAATTATTTAATCCTGTCAATAGAAGGAATACTTACTACTCCTTAAATAAGATTCCTTATTTAGTCTGTTTAAGATTACATATGAAGTTGTTCAAGATGGTAAAGATTATAAATCTAGATACCATACATACAACATTGTATAATATTATTTTCCTAAAAATAAATTAGAATCACATTGGCGTTTCCGTCACTCACCAGGCGAAAACAAACATTTCTCATTATATAAGCTTCGAATTACGGTCAAGTACTTTTAATAGCGGCGTTTTCCCTGAAAGAAAACGCATATTAAAATACTTACCTAATTCGAAGCTTACTTTTTAAATCTGCCTGGTGAATAAAAGCCAATGAGGACAAAGTGGACGCCATGTTCTTTTATAAGTTCACAGGTGGCGCCATCTGCTGGTGAGTCGACGGAAATACGTCATCAAACATGAGTAAGATAAGCCTACGGGTAACGGATATGCCTATCTCATTATATAAGCTTCGAATTAGGTAAGTATTTTAATATGCGTTTTCTTTCAGGGAAAACGCCGCTATTATATGTAACTTAATATTAAACAAAGTATTTATATATGGAAAAATATAAAAGAAAATATTTTACCATATTTTGGTTACTTTTTATTTCGGAACGAAAGTGCATCTATAAAAGAAAAATATATAAAAGTACCTAACCAAATGGAGTATATGTACCTATATCGCTTTATTGTATGAACGTGAGAGTCTACTATCCTATTATAACGGGAAAGTTAGTGAAAAGGATTGGATGTTAGTTCAGTACAATCACAATAAAAAATATTGTTTCATATTTAGCTATTTTATTAAAATTTATTTCTTATTTCTATTGCTTCCTTGTCAAGCAGTTATTATTATGTTCTATTTCCTTGTCTGTTCTAATCAAGCTGCGCCATCATTACTTCAGGTTTCTGTTCACAATTTTATGCCTCAGTATCGCCCCGATTACAAAATTTAAAAAATAGTTAGTCATACTATAAACATAGAATATTACTAAACAAGGAGACACTGCTTTTGTATAAAGCCGACGGATAAGTCAAATAAAGTTAACCGTTGTTGTTCAAGAATGTTTACCTCCAAAGTTACGTCAATAATTTAAAAAGTTAAATACTGCATCGAATCCGAAACGAATCTCCGTAGGCAAAAGTTCTGGATTTTTGCTGCGAACGGAGTTTGGAGGCTCAGGTTTTTGAGGCTTAGTCGTGCTTTGAATCCAATTCGTGAATCGGGATACCCTTGCATTAACACCAGGAAAGCAAGGTCTCGCACATCCAAGACCCAGAGATGATAATCCAACGACCACTTTATGATGGTAGACAGGACTTCCAGAGTCCCGTGTACACTGGTCACGACCGCCGACATCGAGCCACCCAGAGCACAACATGTTATCCGTTATTTTTAGGTTATTTCTGTAACGATTTGCACAAACATCTTTGTTGATACTGAGGACTTGAACATGGCGCAATTGCTCAGACACATTTCCGTTTTCCTGCAAATTAGAAGTTTTATATTATTTTGGTGTTTTGGAAAAAATAACAATGCCCTATACAGTATATTGCTTTCGTATATTATCTGAAGATAAGACAGGAGCCATAACATTAAAGGTTTGTAAATTTTAAATTTTCTTTGCCCGAGGCGGATGGAGGATCCTTTTCCAAGAGGTGAAACAATTTTACTGCACACGACGATTGTATTCTCAGCCATTTACAAGGCGTATGGCAGTGATGGAACAAAGGATCTGGACCTACACCCAATAGCTTCTAAGCTAAATAAAATGATAAATCCTAGAGGGATCACGCACCGTTTTCACCACAGGCCGTACGATGAACTGAATTGTCATCAGGATTCGAAGGAAGTCTTCAGCCTCTCTGCCATTTTCGAAAGAGATCATCGCGAGCATACGTCCTCCAGTGATCGAAGGAGGTTCTTTACTTTCGAGATTATCATTACTTTTTTAGAAACTTCTTAATTTCGGGTGCTCTTAAGATGCTCAGGATAGTATGAAATGTCAAAAGAATACTTACATAACTTTAGGTCAACACGCCTTGAGGGCATTCATTAAAAAGAAAATCTTAAAGCTTTTTTTTAACGAGAGGGAAAATCCATCATGGATGCTATGTCGTACTCCTACCGACTAAAAAACCTCACGTAACGCCCAGCAGCCTATAGTTGGGAGCCCCGGGCAAGCCCGCCGATGTCCCAGGAGACAGAAAGTCTTAGGGTGTAATTTGATGTTTCTTCATAACTTGATATATTATGTATCTGAAGAAGCGTCGCTATTTTAGAAGATTTCAAAAATATACAAATGTACTCACTGCTGTGACTCCCCATCCCACTGCCCACAACGATTCATTGTCACCTAACTGGTAATCTTTGCCAGGTATAGTGGCCGGCTGCACTGTGGGGCCATAAGTAATACGGCTGGCAGTACGCATAATTGCAACATCGTTGTCAACTGTCCTCAAGTCAAAGTCGGGATGAAAGAATATCCGTTTGGTATCGTGCGTGACTCCTCCACTGTGAGCCAAAGTAGATCCTACGCGTGATATATATAGATTTGGATTGACGAAAAATGTTGAAGTCACCCTGGTAAAACAAAATAATTTAGTTAATTGTCTTCTTTAGCAGAGTCCCTTTCCTTACATAGATGTGACAGGGCTCACCCGGTACTTTCGTCTCCGGCTTAAAGACGAGGTGATGGCAAAGAAAGAAGATCATGATGAAGAAAAAAATGGGCAACAAATTCTATAACCCTTCCGAAAAGTAATTGAAAGAGGGACTACATACAGAAGACTGCGACCTCTAAGGTAGGCTGCTTTGATATCCTTTTGTTATCTGTGATCATATTTTGCAGTACGAGTCTATAAATTATTAATTTTGCTAGTACTTTGATCGGGTGAATGATTGGTACCTGACTTTGTGTATTTGTGGAAATCCTCATAAATGCTGCATGGATATCTTGACTACCACGGGCTAAATCCACACGGTGTCCTTCCATCTGCCTAGCCTACTGTTAGTAGTACAGAAGCCTACCCTCGGAAGGATAATCGTAAAGTGAAATCTGACAATCTAACACTTCTATATAGACAAAGTAGACGTATCTAGTTACTAGATTCTTTTACTTCTTGATTTAGCGTAAAGTCCGGTTTGTAATATAACCTCTCCTACTATATAGCTATGAATTGTGATCCTACAGATATATAAATTAATAAATTTATGGGATGACTCACTGGTCTAGCAACGCCCAGCCGATTCTATACCTAGAAACATCATTTTTGAGGTAAGCTACCCTTAATATTGTAACCCAGACTTTTGGAAATTTCATCTTAAAGAGCATAAAATTGTGAACAATGGGATCAACGGTGGTATGAAAGTTCGTTTTTTTGCAAAATCAGCAGGAAAATTATAGCTACTTCTATACTCGTATAAATGTAATAAGCCCGCTTTGACATATTTTGCCATCGCAACGACTCTCATTGGCGGATTTCCAAATACACGAATTACATTCTCGCCAGTGAACGTACTCCTGTTGGCTGATTTCGGAATCTGACAGATTCCGAACTGAGAGTGGCACTGTCTGAAATGTCAAAATAACCCTTTTCTTTTTTGACAACTTTAGCAGTCGATAAGACAGACCCCAGGCTCCAAATTTAGGCAGTGTTTGGAAAAAACTAAGATGCCTCTGAATGCCAAAAAGAATTTAGTGTATGTACAAAGTACCTACACATACTTTACTCACATGAAACAGTGAGCTGCTGTTAGAACATGTCTCTCATTGAGTATGGCGCCACCACAAATATGAACAGGATCGGATGCTACCCCACGCATGAGAATTGCAACCGTATTGGGGTATTGTTCTATGGTTGTTGGGATTCCACCCACGACTCTCAGGCAAACTGCAACGACTGAAAAATAAACAAGTATATAAATTTAAATAAAACCGGCCGTACCATAAAATGGCTAAAAATCACGTTTGTTGTATGGGAGTCCCCTTAATCCCCCCCTTTTTTATAATTTTTATATTTTCTATTGTATAAATACAAATAAATAAATATTTGTGGACAATATCAAACAACATCATCCAGCCCAAATTAAGCTAATATAAGCTTGTGCTATTTGATCTAGATGACTGATAGACATACATATATATTTGTAAATACATACATATTATACATAGAAAACACTCAAACTACTAAACAAACATTTGTGGATCACACAAATATTAGGACCGCCCAGGAATCGAACCCAGAACCTCCAGCGCCGCAGGCGGTATCCCTACCGACTGCGCCACAGAGGCAGTCAAATATAGCGGCAACAGAAATATATCATCTGTGAAAAATTCAGCTCTCTAGCTATGACGGTTAATGAGATACAGCCTCGTGACGGACAGACAGACAGACGGTCAGCAAAGTCTTAGGAATAGGGTCCCGTTTTTAAAGTTACGGAACCCTAACAATAAATCGGATTGGAATGGCTTAAAACCATTTTTACTCGCATCCATAGTAATCCTAGAATCGAATTAGATACAACTTTCGCTTTTAAGGGACCGTATGACGCTAAATGAACTATTATCTTGTCTCAGGACTCGTGAGAATTAATGAATTAACGTTATAAAAACCAGTAAGTTATGTTCATGAACTAAAAATGCTCTAGACGAAAAAAACGATTACTGATGAAAATACATCGACATCGTTTTAAGCCGGATCTCATGAGTTTGAAGTTAGATTTATATATTTTTTATTTATAAGGAATTACGGCAAAGAAGGCATACGGATTCATGTCTAAATGTCTCAACCAAAAGTGACCAAAAACCATCTTTTGACCGACCCAAAATTGTATGCTAATTTATTATCATGCTGATCAGGTGGTTTAGTCAGATAAAGTAAGAAAAAAAATAGATCTTGAAGACACAGTAGGTACATAGTACATTATACGCATACAACAGCACGCGATATAATTGCTTCTTGAGTTATTCATTATCAAATACACTGGGAAAAGGGAAGGACTTCAATGTGGGATATTTTAGTATCTTTTTATCTATCGGTACGGCTCTTTTGCCTTTACCATAGCCGCTTCTGTGGAGAAAATGTTTACTCCCTGGAGATTAAGGTTTAATCATTTTAGGGTCAGAATCTCGGGTTCAAGGTTATTATAAATTAAAGGTTAAGCACTTTGGGGATATGGAGACATTTATGACGCATTCTTTTTTGCGATTTTCCTTTTGTTAATTTTTTGTAGTTTATTTAGACACTAGTATTATTTTAATATAAAATTAGAATAATTGGTTTTACATACCTGACGATAAATATCCAAAGTAATAAAATAAAAAGACTATTATACACATTCTGTACTTCATAATCCTGAAAATTAAAAAAAATAAAGTAAGCAAGGCGAAGTATCGGTTTTCCGCATAGGCGAATCATTGGTGCTCGCTAATTTGAGATAAACGAGTGGAGCAAACCACAAGTTTATTGAAAATAGTGACCAAATACCAGCATTAAATTGACTTATTAAGAGTTGCTCTACAACAAGTGTAAAAGGCAACTGGCAGTTTGTAAACTTCACCCCGTACCTTTTACCTACAGCAATATTTTTGTCATTAACTAGAACCAAATATGTAACGTGCTATTTTATTAGATTGGTTTACTAAGTGTTGTAAGTTTGGTAAGGAGAGAATCTTCGCTAAAACTGAGCGCTGAACTATAAAAGGGTTCCTAGGGTTCTTTAAGCGGAGCATAAAGTAGCACATCATGGGGCTGCCAATGGGAGGACCACTGTCAGAAGTCGTACGGACTATGAGAGTGGCCCCTAATCGCTAGCTGTCGCCATGACTTTTCATCACGCGGGTAGCGACAATTTGGAGAGCTTAGTTATAAAGAAACTTCTGATTTTAAACTGTTACATCAATGTTAAATATAAAAATTGAAACATAAATCTATTTTGTTATTTACCACATTTTAGCAAAAGATGTTTTTGAAGATTCACAACCTAATAGATACTTATTAATACAATAACGTTTCTGTGAAGTTTATAATCATCGATTTATGTGATAGATGCCATAAAATCCATATTCAGAACTGCGTGGAGCCGCTCAATTAAAATCATAGAATTTCTAATTCGTTTTGCAATTATCTACTGATTCGTAACAGTGTCAATAAAAGCAGATAAAACTGATACGTATGGCCTCAAACTTATTATCAGCGGCGAGCGGCGTGACCAAACTTGATCTCAGCGAGCAGATCGTCTGTATCGCGGCTATATATGCTGAGTACGAATCACGTGATAATTTTGCAATCTAATATGCCCGCCGCGCCGTAATCACGATGAATTTCATACAACATATAAATTTCATGATGGGTATCGTTTATGGGGTTTTATGGTATGCCGAATAGTCACAAAATTTGCAACAAATAACTGTACCTAAACTGTACTAAACTGTACCTATGTTAAAAAAAACTGTACCTCAAGCAATTCACTATTATATAGAACATAGTTTCTACACGTTGGGGCCATACACGACTATACGCGCGCCAAGCTGACGTCAGAACGGCGTGTCCATATCATTTTCTATTTCGCCGTGTACGTGTAACGTGTAGAAACTATGTTCTATTTATATTGAATTGCTTGAGGTACAGTTTTTTTTATCATAGGTACAGTTTAGGTACAGTTATTTGGTGCAAATTTTGTGACTATTTAGACACCTCTCACGCCAACCTGACACACACCATCTAGTTCACTTCATTAGGAATCCATACGTTAGATCGCACTCTCAACGTCAACCCGCTCGCCGCTGACAATCAGTTTGAGGCCTAAGTTGTGAAACACAAGTCGGTAGATATCGTTACGTGCTTCAAAGTACTTTTGATACTAAATTTGTCAACTATGTTACAAGGTTAGATGTTTCAGAAACGCTTCAACCCACGTCGTACATTGTAATGTGTTCTTATTGCGGTATTCAACTAATTTTAAAGATCAAAGTGATATCTTCAATAGAAGGAATACTGATTTATTTAATTCTGAAATGAAATTATTTACAACAATTCTGTTGCAAATATGCTTTAAGTTTATTTCAGCCGGTAAGTTTAAACCATATACTCTTTAGGTAACCAACTACATTTGCGTTATTTTTTAAGGAAAATTACATAACTGTCGATGATTTCTACTGAATCATAAAACTCATTGCACTTTAAATGAAGCAAAATGACGAGTAAGAAAATATCTTTATATTATATCGATCAGTCTGTTTCCATATAAGCCTGTTTAAATATGCAGGAAAAGGTACCTACCTATAACTGTTTAGTAAGTAATTATAACGGTAAGCTTATTGACTTGCAGCGTTGTGACTACATAAATGTTATACTCTGTAAAATACAGCTTGATCTCTGTGACAGTTCTACAAACGTAAACAAGAATAGAATAGACTATATGACAACGGCATAAAGCTTTTGTGGTTGAGATGCATAGAGTGAGAACACAGAGGTGCAAACTGTAAATAACAATTTATGCCTTTGAAATAAAGGTCAATTTTGTTTACGCTAATACAACGTCACAAGGATCAAGCTATATTTTGCAAAGCATAAAGTAAATGTGGGAAAAAATCCAACAAAATTTGTGTAACGGCTTTTACCACAGGCTTGTCTGAATTGGAAAGGGAGGGATGGATGAAAAGTGAATTCAAAAAGTGTCACTCAGTATTATATCAATAATTTTACTACGCTGGTACTCGATGGGTTACAACTTTGTGACATCTCATGTGCGAGCATTTTCGTGCTTCGGAAGGCACTCTTAGCCGTTGGTCTTGGTTGCCAGTTACAAAGCAACTAAATCGAGTGTCTTTTGGCGGCTTGAAAATTTGCAACAATGGTTTATCACAACCTGTATTTCTTCTTTTTACTCGTATTATCATGGTAAAAGTGATACTGACTTGTGTCCTTATTTTACAAAAATAACTTGATACATTTTACAGAACTTTCGCCCAGCCAATGCTTGAGAGTGGTAGGTGGAAGTGTTACCAATATTGCTAAATATCCATCTACTGCAGCTGTTCTTCAAAGCAACGGCTTATATTACGAGCAAATTTGCGGCGGTGTTATCGTAAATGAAAGACACATTCTTACTGCAGCTCACTGTTTTTTGTAAGTAGTGGAGTATATATAATACTTTTTTTAGTCCTAGCCCTATCTATTAACAACCACGAATGCTAACGCAATTTCTTTTTACAATAAATTAGAAAACATCCAGACTTCTTTTGCTCTGTATGTCAATTTAAGGCCATAGAAATTTATAACCTTTATATAAAAAGTTAGACTCAAACAAAAAAACTCGTTTTCAAAATTATGTCGATTTTGTAGATATACCTAGCATACCTTATGTTGATTCTTCGCTATCTGTGGATACAGACTACGAACTACTATAGCGAACTACTATAACGAACAAATTTTGAAAACTAGTTTTTCTTACATTCTTTGTAAACAAACTTTTTAACTGTTGTGGTGATGGGCTATTTTCCAATACAGTTATTATTAAATTGGATGAGATGTTTTGAAATGACATTTTGTTAATAATAGATTTTATTTTAGGTACAATTTACAAGGAGACAGACAATTAACGGTAAATGCCAAACCATTTCAAATACGTGTCGGATCCTCAACAGCCCACATGAATGGCTACACCCACAACATTGAGAGAGTCATCCTTTATCCCTATTGGAACAGAGAGACACACAACAATGATGTTGCCATCATGGTCACTGACAGTACCATCGTATATAGCATAACTGTCCAACCAGCGGACTTAGCTGATGATAAGTATGAACTGCGAGATAATGAGCCCGTCTGGGCGATAGGATGGGGTTTAACGGTAAGTATTGCAATATAATTATCACCGCTTGAGATGTGTTTGTTGAATAAATTTTGACAAAAGTTCTTGAAGAAGCTACATAAAAGGCAATCTGCTAAATTTGCATTGCTAATAGTTATTCGCATATCGTCATCTTTAACTGGAAGACTAGCGTTGTGTCATCGAGACTTTGCTGGTTCTACTCTTATTAATATACCTTCTGCTACTAAACTAGCAATACGTCTACTTTTTAGTATGGTTAATGTCTAGATTTTTTGTCTTCAGGAAAGAGGCGTATCATCTGAAAAGCTACGTCATGTTCAGGTCTGGACTATAAATCACAATAAATGTCAAGAACTTTATAAAGATGACTACGACATCACATCCAGCATGCTATGCTCTGGTTGGCTTGAAGTTGGAGGCCGTGATCACTGCACCCGTGACTCAGGCAGTCCTGTATTTCACTATGGAACTGTCATTGGGATATCCTCCCTAGGGGTTGGATGTGGTTTACCTAACTACCCTGGTATCAACGTAAGAATCTCACGCTTCAAACCCTGGATCCTGCACAATACAGTCGTAAAGAATATTCCAGTACCAAGTCTGAAAATTGGAGATAGTGCATTATACCGTACAGGGATTAAATTAGATTTACGGATTACTTTAGAACTTGGACCGGCCTTAGAGTCAGCCTTAAAGAGTACTGCTGGTGCCCCAAAACCGTTGAATAGATGTGATGGTTTAGAGAAAAATTGAACTGCAATAAAAATACGTCTTTATAAATAATAATGTACATGTATGACCGTATTGTGAACTCTCAAGTCTTTAAATAGTAAGTCTTAATGTATATACTATATACACTAGCTGACCCCCGCAACTTCGTTTACGGCACATAAGGTTTATGAAAGAAGAGGTATTTCTTCATGAGACTCATCAAGCAGCGTGTGAAACTGCCCTGTTTGCTTAATCATAAAAGAGCTTAAAGATTAATTCAAAATCATTAAGCTCTTTTATGATTAAGCCAACGCGCCAGTTTAGATTTACCCATTATTCGATTTTTATGTCTATGTGAGATGTATGATTCTTTAAAGTGCTATAACTTTTTTTATTTATAAACCGATTGACATGAAATAAACAACAAACGTGAAGTGGAGCAAACATCAACACAGTAAAAAAAACGCACTGCAATCGGTTAAGCGGTTATTAAGTTTAGCGTGCACAAACGTACAGACAAACAGATATGGGTACAGACATACAGACAAACATACAAAAATTCTAAAAATCGTTGTTTTGGGCTCTATTGCGTTCAAAAAGGGCCCCTATAATATATTTTCTTATTTGTCTTCCATGTACAGACAGCGACCTGTTACGATTTTATTATATGTATTAATAATATAAAACGCTCAAATGTTATCTTTATGCTATTTAATCGTCGGGGGCTAGAAACGGACATAAGGCCTTTCTAGAGGCAAGACAATCTGTCTGTCAGTCAGTAGGGCTAGGGCAGTATCATATATTATTATATTACCATCAGCAAACCACAAAAATTCAGATCTTGGGAGATTAATATTCCGCAAAAATAAATACAGGCCAAGAATGGACCCTTGAGGCACCCAGTCGATATGGAGCTCTGAACTCGCTATTCACCTTTTAGCAGTGATACAGTGAGTAGCAACGAAATACAAAGTAACGAACAGTAATTTCTCTTAAGAATTACATCGTTTAAGTGTAATTCTATTTATCACGATTGGGAGCTCGTCAGAATGAAATGAAAATGACGAATCACTGATTCTCCCAACAGATGAACTAATTCTTATAAAAATCTTTGTACGTACTTATACAGGGTGTGGCGTAAATAGTGGTCCAACCGTCAGGGTGTGATAGAACAGGTGCCCCACTATAACATACTACAATATCATCCAAATTTACCCAAGGGTCTCAGAAAAAAATAACTTTTTTTGAAAAATCGTCCCTTTTTTGTAAAGTTGCCTGTAGATTACAGGAAAACAGCTATTTCTGATTTCTGTTTTTTCTCTCTTAAAGCTAAATACATAAGCTATCAAAAAATAATATTGTTAATAAAATTCCACAACAAACGTTTGAAATAAATATAAGTTCATCTCAATTTTCTCTCTAATTTTCAGGTATCATGAAAATTGTTCAACGTTTTTTATAAAAAATATGTACTACACTGATGCTACCCAAACGTTTAAAAATATGCTTATGTAATACTAATTTCAAAATGATACCATGTAAGGATTTCGCATAAACAGAAACTAGTAATTTTTACTGTTAAAGTTCAAAACGGGTTAAGAAAAATGACCAAAATCAACTTACATACATCACACTTATAATGTTTTTTTCATAGTAATAGTTCCTTTGCGCTCGGTAAGACTAATTCGTAGTGTGCCTAACTCGCGTTACGTCTAAATGTCATTTACAATTCGCTTTCAGCCTAATTAGCTGTATGCCTATATAGCAGTTGGTCTATTTCGTATATGGACTACTTCGGCATATACCTAAATCTTAGTTGGTCTACATCGCGTTATGCCTAAAATATTAAATGAGTTGAATTCTTAATTTGTACATAGATGAAATCGTTGTCGTGCAGCTGTAAGGATATTTTGACGTTTTAATGAATAGTAACAGTTTCATGTTATCTATAGGTACTTTTTTTTTAACGTGAGGGAATATTCATCATGAATGCTATGCTGGACTCCTACCGACTAAAAAATCTCACGTAACGCCCAACAGCCTATGGTTGTGAACCCCGGGTAAGCCCTCGGAAGGAGGGGTGCTGGGAAGGACAATCTCCACGTGGTGCATCCTGGTAACGTGGACGACGACGTGGGCTTCGCGCGAGGCGCACGTCGTAGCCCATGGCCAGTAGTCCACCAAGGAGGGGGGACCGTTATGGCCGATTTGTAGTTCTCCGCATGCGCTCTGTTATGCAGAGCGTACCTACTTAGCGAAGAACTCTCAGAGCGACGAGTACTTCGCCACTGAGCGATCAGTGGCAATAGTACACGGTCCCATGAGGACCATCGCTCGGCCGAGCCGTAACCCCGTCTGGCAACAGACGGGCACGGTGGCTCTATGGAGTTGCGAGGAAAAAAACCTCTATAAAAATTACCCCGAATACTACGCTCTGACGCCCGGCAATGGGATGCATCGCTGGGGGGTACTCAGTGCCTAGGGCGTCACTCCCACCCTTCCCATCCTCGCATCCCCACTCCTAACCCTACGTCGGCGGACATTAAGCGTCCCTAGAATACGGTGACCGCCTTCCATCAGGGGGCCAAATCTGGTATTTCAATTGTCAAAATAGAATCGTAATAGCTAAAATGAAAATCGAGGAGTCGTCGGCTATGGTACATTTCAACAGGTTTTGTGACTATTGCCCTGCGTTTACGATTCTATTCTGACACGATTGAATATCAGACCTGGGCCCCTGGTGTGCTGACCTCTTTGCCACATGTAAATATTTAGCCCAACTTAAGATTCTTAAGACTAAATCTCAGTAAGTCTAGTTATTATTTGACCTAAGTATTTAGCTGTTGGCCTACATCGCAGTAGGTCTAATTCGCGTTATGCCTACTTCTCCTTTTGACTAGTCATAACGCGAGTTAGGCGTACTGCGAATTAGTCTTACCGAGCGCAAAGGTAATAGTTCATAGTCGACATTATTATTATTTATTTAAAATCTTATAACCTAGATAGCGCCCGCGGCTCCACCCGCGTGGGATTTTGTAACTATTCTCGCTTTTATTTATTTTTTATCTGAAATTCTGTTCCCATTCCATGACAAATTCCTAGCGCGTGGAACTGCGGGCGCCATGACGGTTATGATTTTTTTAAACTATCGCAGTTTTTAACACTTCACGCGAAATACTATTTACTTACATTCACCGACGTTTCGGGCGTTCAACCGCGACCTTGATGTTGTCTGCGGTTTCACCCGCGATGAATTTTGTTACTATTCCCACTTCCGGTGGGATCATAAAAGCTCAGTTACAAAATCCCACGCGGGTGGAGCCGCGGGCGCTATCTAGGTTATAAGATTTTAAATAAATAATAATAATGTCGACTATGAACTATTACTATGAAAAAAACGTTATAAGTGTGATGTATGTAAGTTGATTTTGGTCATTTTTCTTAACCCGTTTTGAACTTTAACAGTAAAAATTACTAGTTTCTGTTTATGCGAAATCCTTTCATGGTATCATTTTGAAATCAATATTACATAAGCATATTTTTAAACGTTTGGATAGCATCAGTGTAGTACATATTTTTTATAAAAAACGTTGAACAATTTTCATGATACCTGAAAATTAGAGAGAAAATTGAGATGAACTTATATTTATTTCAAACGTTTGTTGTGGAATTTTATTAACAATATTATTTTTTGATAGCTTATGTATTTAGCTTTAAGAGAGAAAAAACAGAAATCAGAAATAGCTGTTTTCCTATAATCTACAGGCAACTTTACAAAAAAGGGACGATTTTTCAAAAAAAGTTATTTTTTTCTGAGACCCTTGGGTAAATTTGGATGATATTGTAGTATGTTATAGTGGGGCACCTGTTCTATCACACCCTGACGGTTGGACCACTATTTACGCCACACCCTGTATAATTAGTAAGACCACGCTATGAAGTTAAATAAATACTTTGAATTGACCAATGAGTTGGCCAAGAATAGATTTGTGGATAAACTCTATGCCGTAGAAGTATGAGCAAGGGGAATACCAGCTAAATCTCTATCAAACTTATTTAAAGACCTAGGATTGTCAAGAGCTTCAGTTCTCTTTACTAAAACGAATATCGAAAGCGGCATTGATAGGATCTTAACAAATTTGGTTAGGCAGAGGGGGGGACATTGTGAACAGTAGAAGGTGAGCGCAGACGCGTCTTAAGGTGGCCACCCTAAACCTACTCAAATGGGTCGCAAGTCCCAGACACCCTCACAGTGTTTCATTATGTACCACGCTATGGACCCGGCGCCCGAACGGTGAATCCATGGAATGCTGAGGAAACGGTCTCTCTCTCCCAATGACATTTTTGCATTGCAGACATGAAACCACCATAAAAAAAGTCACAGCAAAGCGTGGCAGGGAACCGCTAGTCTATCTATACTAATATTATAACGAGGAAAGATTTGTTTTTTTGGGTAAAGTTTTTAAATATTTTTTTGTTGAACGGTTAAATCCGTAATATTTAAAACAAAACTTTTGGTAAAATTAAGGTCAAAATTATGTTTCAAAGAACGTTCATTAACTAGAATTGAGTTTGTAACACTAAGATGATCAGTGTTACTCACCAACTAGCGCGAGGTAGCTATGCAGAGAACTCTATCCCAGGGCGCCTTATTTCTAAGTTTCCAGTCTGTGTGCAAGGGTAGGCTAGGGCTCTCACGAAAACAGACAATAGGGTGTACACACATATATTTACTAAGTACACAGAGATACACAGAGACACACAGAGAGCTTATTCACTGATAGACACAAATATCACAGGTACACAGAAGTAAAGTCAGGGCTCAGGTATTAATACTACTAGGCTACACATAAGTAGTGGATTTACTGGCCTGCAGAGTGAGCTGAGTGAGAGTGACTGCCTGTTGTTACTGCCAGGTGATGACGGCAGATACCTCTCACATGAGAAGCTCGTGTAGTCCGCACTTCCACGTTGTCGTACCACGTGCAGCCCACTAACTTATAGGTGCGGCACCAAATATCTCATCCGGCAACTAGCCCCGTAGTAAAAAACCCTGTCATGAAAGAAACGACAAATTAAGATCTTGGCTGCGCGACAGACGACAATCGACCCGCTTTGCAAAAGAAGAAGTGACTCACCAGTTTTCTGGGTAAAATGTAGCAAGATGCAATGCAGCAACCCAATCACAGCCCGTTAGGCCACGCGAGGTAACAAATAATCACGCTTGAGCGAAAAACTGATTCGCGGCACAGTCTCAGAGCAAAAGCCAAAGGACCTCCAACTACCCCAAAGCAGGTCTCGGTCAAAAAAAAAGTCTTTCACGAAAAATCTTAACAAAACCCGTTCCTTTAAATGCGAAACGCTTCGTCACCGAACTTATGACATCCTGTCATTCTGACAGCAGAAATGTCACCACTGACAACCGATTAAAAAAAGATAACTCGATAAGGCTGCTTTCACATCCTAAATACTGCATCTATAGAAAATAAATGCTACAAGTTTTCACAGCTTTTAAGATTAACTTGGTTCACGGGCGTTAAAGTTCTATCAGACCAGTTAAAAGCTAGGTTTTAATAGATTTAAGTTAATAATTTACTCTGTTTGTGTTGTGTAATTACTGAAAAATAAGAACAATTTATAAAATAATTACAACCTCTTCAGCATTTCTGGGGTTCCATGCCTAAAGTGTAAAAACGGTACCCTATTAATGAGACTTCGCTGTCCGTCTGTCTGTCACTGATGAACTATGATAATAGCTAGCTAAAGTTTTCACAGATCATGTATTTCTGCCGCTCGCTGCTGATGCTACTTTATCACAAATACTAAAAACCGATAAAAAATTGTAATTGTTCAACATTTTCTGTTGCAAATTTAATAATTTCAAACCAATTTCTTAGCTATAAATAAAGCATTATATTTTGAGTTCTTATCTATATACCATAAAAAAACCTATTTACCAAGTCTATATCACTTCAAAATACAGTCATAATAAGAACCTGACACCAAGTAACCATTACCTTTAACAATCAACTCAGCCTATAGCAGTCAACTGCTGGACGTAGACCTCACCCAGTTTACGCCACAGTACACGGTTCTATGCCTATTATATATGACCACCACAAAGAAACCAGAAAGAACCACCCCCTAGGCGAGGCTGCAGTGGTAGCCGTAGGTCTGTTGGGAGTCCTGGGACATCCTTCCGAGGGCTTACCCGGGGCTCCTAACCGTAGGTTGTTGGGCGTTGCGTGAGGTTTTTTAATCAATAGGAGTCCGGCATAGCATCCATGAAGGATTTTCACTCACGTTAAAAAAACCCCTACTAGATAATATTAAAAATGCGAAAGTAACTCTGTCTGTCTGTCTATATGTTACGCTTTCACGCCTAAACGGCTGGAGCGATTGAGATGAAATTCGTTAGAAATAGTTCGAGGCCCTGGGAAGGACATAGGCTACTTTTTAACTGACTGCGCAAAAGGAGGGTTATGATTTTACGCGATAACGACTTCCACGCTGCCGACAAAAAATCTGACCTACGCTACAAATGTCATACCTCGAAGCTGGTCAAAGTCTAAAACTATAATAACATACCAAAATGACAGCCGAGACAGATGTTACCTATTCGCAATCTCTGCAGTTCGGACATGACAGCAAAACTATATAAGATATACTCAGAGAACATTCTCCTTTCTCTGAAAAGTATCACTTGAATTGACACCTAAGATGTCTACAACATGGCGTTTCGAGCCAAGTAATTTAGGTATCAGTTCGAGAACAAGACGTATTTCAACCTTAGGACACGAGAGAAAGATGGTGCCAACCAAGCCAACAAGTTAGCTTAAACTTGGGCGATGCTACTACACTAACAGTTCTTGTAGGGAGTTGTTGCATGAGCGTATTTGTTTTGTACTTCATTATACTAGGTACTAAGGTATGTACTTATTGAAAGTGGCTACCGCAGCTTACGGATATTAGCAATACCAGAGGTGTATACGCGCTGTGATGACCCCGGCGCAGGTTGTTACGAACCTCTGTTGAAGATCTTCAAGCCGCCCAAGGAGCCTTCAACTTATCGACTATCATATGACTCACAATCAGGACCAACGGCTTAACATGCAAGCATGAAGCTGTCGCAAATAAATGTCACGAAGTGGAAAGAGGCGTAACTCAGTTTTCCCTATTCATTCAGCTCGTAAACAGTTTATAAAAACAGATTAAGATCATTTGCAAACATACGTCTAAATGCTCTAACTCAGATTCTATACTATGCCAAGACGCTCTCCAGATCAAAATACCTAAAAAAAAGTAGAACTTTATTAAGCTATCTACTCCTTAAATTAAATTAAAACACGTATAAATTTTACATACTCATACACATCCACAGTTAGAGATAGGAAACATCAAGGTCTTTGCTCGAATATTATCCTAATAAAAAGTATATGTAACCTACTCAAGTTCATGAAAAAAATATTCCTAAGAGGCAAAGTCATAATAAGGTACTAAACCTTCTTTTCACGGATGAGTACTACTTATCAAAATAGGTCATAAGAAAATATTAATGCTAATCAAATAGTTTTTATTTAAATGATATTGTTAATTAAATGATATTGTTAATAAAAATAACGACATTCAATTGCGGTTGTATACGAACCATTCAAGTCTACAAGTTATAACTGAGCTCATTAAATTGTTTTAGACTTTGTGAGGTTCGGCCTCATTTGTACATAAACTTCTCTTAGTTAAGGGACATGTCCGTAAAATGCACAAAAAGACACTTAAAATATTGGAAATATTCAAGAACTCACTTCATTAAATGACACTATAATGGAACCTTCAATTCTAATAGCCAGTCGAGCATCCGAACTGTCAAACGTCACTGGCCGCCGACGCCGAGCGTTGGCGGGAACAGCGGTTGCGCGCCGAGCTTCACAAAATTAATTCTTATTTCTTTTATAGGAGTCGCACTACAGAAATACTTACTGTTTCATCATGCTGGATAACTGACGAAAATAACTAAACTAAATCCGAGGATATCCGATGTGTAATGGATTAATGAAATGTCGCTGAAAATTACGATGGTTAAAATGAAGTAGTATTCTTATGTTTTACCATGTAATTCAAAATAAAACTAGTTTTAAGTCTTATATTTTTTTATTTACCAAATATACACACAAACACGTTACCCAAAAATAAAAAAAAAGAATTTGTAGATACAAAATCTCCGAAAATAAATTTATCAATATTAGCGTATTTTCATTGCCAAAAATTGTCATCTTCACATGCTATTATAATTAATTTTACCTCGATTTGGGACGGAAATATTTATAACAGCTGTTAAACAACACCTTTTAAATGCAAAACAAGAATAATTGAATCAAAATAAACAAAAATATTAATAAAATAAAAGTATTAAAGTTATACATTTTTTGCGTATTTACATTGGCCAATAAAAAAAAACAATTAATAAATATACACTGAAATAAATAAGTATATATTATAAAATAATATATCATTCAATATATTAAATAAAACCATAAATAAAAGCAGAATAAACTACAATATTAAATACTTACCCCGTAACTAATTGGAACGCTAAAATGGCGGCTCAACAGAAAATTTATTTATCACAATCAACTCGAAGTTTCTGATGTTTTTTCTTTTAATGTTACTCTGCAGGCTATGTTAATCATTATTATAAACTCATCCTGCATTATTTCCGGCCTGGATGAAAGAGGATAATACCGGATATAAACGGATATAAACTGGCATTATGATGACCGTGGGCGTCGGAGCCGATGACAGTTCTGTCACTATAGTGCACGTGGGCGCCATAGTGGATAGATGAGACTACATTAACAATGTGTGCTACTGACAAAATACTTATTTACTTGCGAAAAAGCCTCTGAAAATCATCGAAATTTACCTTTGTCAATTGGATAATTCTTGCTATTACGATGATTTTTAATAATTTGAGAGGTATTTTTTTAATGCAAATAATAAAAATTAAAGGTTCCATTTTTGTGTCATTTAATGAAGAGAGTTGTTGAATATTTCCTAATTGCATTTTTTGCGGACGGGCCCTTTAAATAAAAAGTTTTCATTATTATGGAAACACTCGCAGACCCGCCGGCTGACTCAGTGTTCTATTAACGATCACTTCAGTCAGCAACTTACGCTATGGCTAGTCCTTGGATGGTGGACCACCTCGTGAACAATTTGTGATACTTCAATAGCGAGCGTTTCGGTACTTCGGAAGGCTCGTTAAGTCGTTGGTTTAGGTTGTCAGCATTATGTTATTATGTTAAAATTAGCTTAAAGCGTCAATAGGCTCACCGCCACCTATTACGTGGGACAAAAAACTAGGTACACGGTTTAATGTCAGCATTTGCTATGCCTCTGGCTACTGAAGAATTTAAGTTTTATAGTTATTTATTGTTAATAGGTGAGGCGTTTTTTCTTTTCCCGTTCTTTATTGCTTCTTGTGTTTTTACGAAATCTTTTGCACTTTACGATCTCTTATAAAATATTGCCAGCTTATAAATAGTTATGTGTTTGAGCAGTTTTGGGTCATAGGGTAAAAGATACCCTATGACCCAAAACTGCTCAAACACATAACTTTCAGTGAGATTAAAGTATTTACAACATTGAGAAGTATCTGCAGAAGAACGAATAAAATGTCACCGTCAGCAGTACCTACCGGATAAATGAAGAGCAGGGCGCTGATTCTCGATCGTACCACTTGAAATCGTAGACTAAAAATGACTATTGAAATCTTTTGCCTCATCTTTTGACGTTTCTATATAAGAGTCAAATAATATTTTACCAGTAAATTTCCATCTTCAAGACGAGTATAATCGAGAAACGCAACTCTGAACGAATACAAGAAAGTCGACGCATGTGTTGTCCCACATTCAAAAACTTCGCACCTCCGACGGCAGGCTTGAAATTAGGGCACTGTTCGAAAAGTCTTAATCGATTTCCGTTCCAAAATATTTAATCTGTTGCTACCAATGAGTTGAGTTCCGCGATTCTAAAACAGTTATTCAAAACTCGAAATTGAATTTAATTTTGAACCATGGAGCAAACTTTTAAACGTTACAAAACGGTCCAAATTTCCCTTCGATTCCCTTTCCCTTCGATATTGTAGGAGTTAAAATTACAAACTGAAATTACGTTTCGTAAGAAAGTTTTCACTCATGAACTCTGAGATTGCCATTGAAAGTGTAATGAATATTTTGCTGTATACAATGTTTGTGTTATTTTTAGGTCGGCAGTAATATAAGTATTGTAAGCTCGATTATATTTTTTTCTGTATCCCATCGTCAGCTGCTCTAGGTAGGTATATAGGTATTCAATTGTGCCTTGCAGTAGCCTATACTAATAAAATTACCAGGTAACACAGTTCTATCAAATTCCAGCCGCTACCTTTACACCAAAGGCACCAAATAATACGTACAACCTACTACAAACTTTCCCTTAGAATCTTACTAATAGTATAAAAGCGAAAGTTTGTGAGTATGAACGTGTGAATTTATCTATGTCTGTTACACATAGACGCACTAACGGCTGAGCAGATCTGGCTGAAGTTTGGTACAGGTATAAATTATAGTCTCGAATAAGGTATGGGCTGCTCTTTAATTTTGAATAAAGTACCCATGTTGTACGCCTGGGACGTAAACAAAATTCCACACGGGCGAAACTACGGGCACCATATAGCAACATCGCTACGTATGTTAGAAACAAAATAAAATTAAAAACCAACGATTTAATATAGTTTAATTGATAAAACTTCTGCCTCTTTTCTGCTGCATTGCTAGCAAGTCTAGCAGTGTTTATTTTTCACATGAAATAAAAAAACAGAGTTGTGTTTTCTTATAAATTGTTTTTGTAATTACCTACCTGTAAAAATATTTTAGGTGAGATCTTTTCCAACTTATATATTTTTGTATTCCTTAATTTCGGGATCCAAGTAAGATAAATAGATAGATAGATATAAAATCAAAATAACATAATATGTACAGAAATACAGAAGTTATAAAAATTTGATACAATGGGCGGCCTTATTGCACACACCATGTTCTTCCAGGCAACCAACAATAAGTCCGTAAGCTTCATCTTTAAGCTACTGTCTAATGAAGGTCGGAAAATACCGCCAATATAACAAGCCTAATCGCAATAGCTAACCCTATGGAATCAGATTCTACTATAATGGTATCTGCCTACCTTGTGAACTTGTACACCTGCAATATTGTGGCATTTTACCAAATAAAAGATGTTTCTATTCTATTCTATTTCTATAGTACATTTTGAGTGCAACCAAGAGTTTATGCTGAGATAAGATAAATTTCATAGTGGTATAGAAGTTAAAACCTACATTATGAATATTGGGATCTTCAAGGTGCGTTTTAGAAGTTTCTTGCAGGGTCGGCAGCGGGAGTGTAACGTTCATAGGCTGCGGTGACCACCAGTCCACCTGGTAGTTCGTATGCTTGTCTGCCACCCAAGAGCAGTGGTATAAAAATAAAAAAAACAATCAAATCCCTTAACCATTTCGACTGGCCTTCATATATTTTTTTATGAATTTATCATCAAATTTTCCTCGTATATTGCGTTCCAGAATCCTAAATTTAATATTATTTCTATTTAGAAGACTGCGCCAATGTAATGTCTCGTGCTTGCCCAAAATAAAGTAGATAGTGCCATTTATTTTCCAAATTTCATCCGTCATGTGTGCTGTAAACAATGTAGATAATTAAATAGTATCTAAATATTTGCTTCTCTCGCTCGGGATCATGGTGCGAGTCATGGTGTCCAGCGGGAGTAAGTAGGACGACGGGAACGAGAGAGAACTCTCCCACCCGAGTTCCGCAGTCAGCGGTTTGGGCGCCGCCGACGTGTCTTCGCCGAAGACTAAAGGCATCCATGACCGGCGGCCTGAGGACGGTGAATGGGCTGCTCACCGTCCTTACAGAAGCAGGCTCATGACGGCAGTGTGAGGAGAGGGATTCACGCACGCCCCCCCCCCCTCCCCTAAGAAGTGGGATAACAACCGAAAACCCCCAAAGACGCGGGATAGCACCCGAACCACCCCCTAGGCGAGGCCACAGTGGTAGCCGTAGGTCAGTTTTGAGTCCTGGGACATCCTTCCGAGGGCTTACCCGGGGCTCCCGACCGTAGGCTGTTGGGCGTTACGTGAGGTTTTTTAGTCGGTAGGAGTCCATCATAGCATCCATGAAGGATTTTCCCTAACGTTAAAAAAAAACAAAATATTTGCTAAAGGAATTTGTTTTATCATGTGTTAACATTGTGTAAATAATAAATTATCCCTGGCCCTGATCATCATAAGAGCTTTTCTGGTACCAGATGACAGACAAGCCTACCGGCTACCTAATAGAAAGTGATCATTTTAAGGTTGCAATGTTCGACCTTGACAAATCCTATGGCAATTCGAACGATTGCAGCTTAGGCTTTTGCCGGATTTCATTCGATTCTAATACATTATATTACTGTTATAAAATCTGAGGGGTTTTAAGAAAATATCTGTACGTAAAATATTGTTCTAAAAACCTATATCTATTTTATGACAAGTATTTATGAGAATTAAACTCATTTGTTTAGATAAAATAAAAAACCGGCCAAGTGCGAGTTGGACTCGCCCATGAAGGGTTCCGTAGCAGCAAGTAACATAATATAAAAGTTCGTTGCAACTTTCCATTGATGTTTTAACACGTTCGCAGTGGTAGTGATTTTTCTAGGCGAAAATACACGCACTGCCAACCCAGGTGAAGGTTATGATGACCTAGTTGAAGTAAATTAAATTTAAGTCTTATTTGCTTACATATAATCACGCCTTTATTCCGTAAGTGGTAGGCAGAAGCATAGTATACGCCCACATTTCACCAGTTAGGTATATGTCCCACGCCTATTGGTGGTGAGACTATTGCAGTGTTGAAATAGACAAGACCCAGGTCGTGACGACCCACAGCAGATTTTTTTCAGGTCGCCCATAATACCTTCAACTTGACTTAACGTTTGTTACTTTACTGACAACCGGGTTTCATTTCTAGTTTTCCTTCTCTACGCAATGGATCGTTTTGCGAAAGTGTTTCCTTAGTCGCTTCTTACGACACCCTCGGGATGATTGGGGTGGTGATATTTTGTACTCTTTCCCGTTGCTACATGGGGCCCCGTCGCCACGGCGATTTTTACTAAAAGTCTCTAAAAAAATTAAAAGAAAGTACCTCTATCGTTGAACTCCGATAACATACTCTCAGATGTTACGTTATCGGCCCGCCAAAGTTCAGAAGCATAGTAATTTTCTGAAAATTTTTAATGTAATGGAACAATTATATTATTCATGCTAATATTATAAAGCTGAAGAGTTTGTTTGTTTGTTTGTTTGTTTGAACGCTAGGATCTCAGGAACTACTGGTTGTATTTCAAAAAATATTTTACAGTTAGATAGTTTATTTATTGAGGATGGCTATAGGCTATAAAAAATCACGCTAAGATGAATAGGAGCTAAGCAGCAATCAAGAATGTTTCGAAAACGGGGAATATTTTTTACCGTATGAGAGCTTCCGAGGCGTACGCTGCGTAAATGGTTAAAGTTACGTAAAAATTGTGTACTACAATATTGTTTCTTTTAAAATGTTCTAAAAAAAAGTCCGCAACAAAATATGTTCATCTTTTAAGGTTCGCTCACAATAACCCAATTTGTCTGTTACTTAAGGTTCGCACACAATATTATAAAACTGAAGAGTTTGTTTGTCCTTGGATCTCAGAAACTACTCGTTGCATTTCGAAAATTATTTTACAGTTTAATGGTCCATTTATTGAGGATGGCTAATGGCTATATAACATCACGCTAAGATGAATAGGAGCGGAGCAGCCATGAATAATGTTTCGAGAACGTATAGATAAATATTGTGGAACATTTGTTACACATCGGCATATAGCCCAAATTAAGCTTGTGCTATGGAGTGTGGACAACAGATAACATTGAGTATCATTTTGAAATACATAACAGATAATTAATCTGACTCGGGACTCTAACCCAGGACCTCAGCGCTGCAGTCGCATAAACTACCACTGTGCCGTTAATTCAGTCAAATAATGGAATTAGGCGTTACCTGGCCGAAATCTATCTTAAAACTATTCTTCTTCAGAAATTCTGTCCCTCCCCTCCTATATTATTTCGTACCTTCAGTCAAATATTGATAAATTTACGTGAAAAGCCTCTGTAAACTTCATTACTACCGAAAAATGTATCAGGTCTCACCTTGAAGTTCAAATTCATCCCGAGATTCATTTGATACGTAATCTTCTATTGGTTTATCCGCTTCGATAACTTTCTTATTTTTGCCTGAAATACGAAATATATTATTAGGATTCATGGAACTGTCACAAAACAGTATTATAATGTTATGTAAGCAGCAATATTTACTTTTTCTAACTGATTACATCGATTTATTTTATCATTGTAGAAAGATTTTTAACAAAATTTCGCTTAGAGCGTTAAAGTCAAACTACTATTTTATTACACATAATAATATATATCGGGTCTTTTTCGCGTAAACATCTAACTGTTCTCACCTCTCGAAAATCTCACGTTTACCTATGAGATGGAGAAGGAGAGATCGTTACCTTTTCTGGACGTTAAGGTCATGGTGGGTACGGATGGATCCCTGAAGCACACTGTTTACAGAAAGCCAACGCACACTGATAGGTACCTAAACGCTGCATCACATCATCATCCCCGGCACTTACTTTCTGTACAGAAATCCTTAGTCAACAGAGCTCATGCACTGTGCAACGATGAGTTTTTAAAGGATGAACTGTCCCACGTACGGAACGTACTTTACAAAAACGGATACAGCGTGAAAGGGGCCACTCATGTCCGAAAGTATAAGGAAAAACAACCTGACGTCTCCAGGCTGCCGGCATTTTTACCTTATATCAGGGGGGTAACGGATAAAATTGGTACAATTTTAAAGAATTTGTCAATAAACACCATATTTACCCCCATGACAAAAGTGTCACAGCAAATGAGGACACCAAAGGACACTATTCCTTACCAGACTCCGGGTGTTTACAAGGTAGACTGCAGCTGTGGGAGCTCGTATATCGGGCAAACTAAGCTAACCATCGCAGAACGAGTGAGAGAGCACATAGCAGCAGTCAAGAACCACCAAACGGAGAAATCTGCGATCGCTGAACATCTGCTGCTGTCGGGCTCCAATCACTGGATGGAGTTACATGCACCGGGAGTTCTATCCACCGAACGCCATTACTACCGTAGGATTGTTCGTGAAGCTATTGAAATTAAGAAGCATCCAAACTTCAATCGGGACAGTGGATACAAGCTTTCCTCCACATGGAATCCGGTAGTTAAGATGTGCAAGTGTCGCGATAAATCGCGTAGCATTCGTTCGGACATAGTGAGTGTAGTGTGTCGCAACCCTAATGATTGTTAACGAAAAACTTTATGTGGGTACCTGGACAATCGCTGGTACGAGATGACGGCGCCCGCTGCATTCCCCAGTCTACTCGTGACCACGGCTGTTGCAATATAGCCGAAACGTCGAGAGGTGAGAACAGTTAGATGTTTACGCGAAAAAGACCCGATGTATATTATTATGTGTAGTACAAGTCGTGTGAGTTTAAAAACCTTACTATTTAATTATCATTGCTATTACTAAGACTCCGTCATCTATTTTGTATTTATTGTTCCCTACTTAAATTCCATTAAGCACTCCCTGGAGTTGAATACAGAACAACATGGCTCTATGGTCAAACACAAGTCAGGTATTGCCAGTGTTGGTGATCAAGCCCAAGTGACCAACCACAGAGATTGTCATACCATATTTCCTGGCTACACACAGGCCACGAAGAACCAACTGCCCACGGTTATGGCCATACCAGATTAGCTCTGGACATTTTTATACACCCATATTTTAAAAAAAGGTACATAGGTACGTATCTACTACTAGCATACGAAATAAGTCCTTTTATATTACTCACCTATTATAATAAAAGGTTTTGGGGCGACTTTTTTCTTATTTATTTGTGGATCCTTAATGCCATCTGTACAAAATATAAAAATATTGTGAAAAACATTTTATTCCCGTGTTTATTATAAAAAAATCTCGCACGAAAACTATGAATAAACTAACTTACCGCGTCTAGTATTAATGTATTTCTTTATAAATTCATCGTCGATTTTTTCTTTGATGTTTTTTTCTAGAACTGTATATTTAGTCTTATAATCCTTCAAAAGCTTACGCCAATGGGCAGTTTCATGTTTTCCCACGACAAACTCAATAGTTTGATTTCTCTTCCATATCTCTTCAGTCATATGCGCTGCACAGTTGAAAAGTACAAATAATGTTTCAACTTCACAAGTCCAAAAATTGGTCACACAAGTAATAATAATAACACACCTCGATTTTCTTTGAAAGTTAAAAAAAAAACAATTTACAATGTGCTCCGTTTACATTCGGTAGTCTGCTATGGTATGAAGCATTGTAACCTCAGAGCAACGCAAGCTGTGGTAGCACATATTGGGTTTCTCCATATCCCAGACACACTGGACCAAACTCTGATGTGGACCACCTTTAGCCCAAGGGTAAAATTGTTTCCTGGGACATCGTTCCGAGGGCCTAATACCTGGGGCTCTTAACCATAGGCTGTTGGGCGTTACGAGAGGTTTTTTTAGTCGGTAGGAGTTCGGCATAACATCCATGAGGATTTTCCCTCACGTAAAAAAAAAGGGTAAAATTGTACAGCGCATGTAATTATGTTGCTATAGATGTTATTAACTAACTAACTAACTATCTTCACGCCAAATCCCTTGCGGGGTAGGCAAAAAGAACCGAGCGCCACACGGCACGGTCCATACACACCTCACTTGCTTCCTCAACTTTCTTTCAGATGTTATTACGGTTAAGCAAAGAAAGCTAAGAGTAAATTTAATGCGATTATGTCTACACCTTCTTTAGACCAGCTCCTATTATGACGTAAGTTCATTAGATACTAAAAAGTGACCAAATTAATTAACATAACAAATACTACACAAAGATTCACCTCTGTCTTTAAATTCATCCAGCAGTGCTCCAGATGTGACATTCTCCACTCTCCAAAGTTCAGGTGCTTCGTGAACTTCAGCTACAATTTCTTTCCACCAGGCATCTGAAAATTTAAAAAAAAACATTTTCAGAATATACTTTTAGCATTTTCATTCTTTAAATTGAAATCTGTTACTGAAATACAATCTTTTTGAAATCTTATCAGTTCTCGAAGATTGTATACCTATCATTATTAGATTTGATATTTGTATTCTACATTTTTTTTATTGATCAGGTTATAACGTGAAATAAGACCTTCGAAAGAGGGCTTCGGAACCCAAGCTAGCCTCGCCTGCACATGCAGTGCACCTCTGCATGTGCAGATTAAGGCTTGTCACACACATACGATTTCTGCATTCAGTTTCCTGATCAGAAATTCAGATTCGGAAGCCTGAATGCTTTCCTTAGATACAAAATGTTCAACAGGGTGCACAAGTTCTTAAGTTATATTACGTTCAGGC
Source organism: Miltochrista miniata (assembly GCA_933228765.1). Taxonomy (NCBI): domain Eukaryota; kingdom Metazoa; phylum Arthropoda; class Insecta; order Lepidoptera; family Erebidae; genus Miltochrista; species Miltochrista miniata. Next base: position 21,343,376 of record OW121760.1, on the reverse strand, counting down.
CCGGACGAGGTACCTACTGATCGTTCGTCATAACGATGCTTGTCTAAAACAGATTTAGAAGCATAAAAAACCGCATTGAACTTACTCTTTGATTTCCTACCAAAATAACTTCGTTTCGTTGCAGTGACCGCCTTTCTTATTTTCGTTGAAGGTACGCTGGTGTTACCTACAAAACATCTTTCCATTATTTTTTTTTTTAATGTACATTATATACTTACTGTTGTTTAGTTGGTTTCCAAGCCCCAGAGGTTTCTCTAGTGGGTTTATCTAGCATGTTAGATTTATCTATTACTTTATCGATATTTTTCACCTGGTGCTGATATCTAACAGAGCTGGTTAAATAGGACATAATTATTTTCTTTGACCTTTTTTGATTATGTTACTGCCCAGTTGCATTTATAACCCTTCACACAAAAATGCTATTCATCTGTGATTACTTTGTCACCATCACTGTCTTTATCCAGCTCGGAGGACCACATTCAGATTCCAGATAATAACAACAAATTCTATTCGGTTCAACAATGCGGTACCATTGTGACTGAGTATCTATACTTATAATAAATCTGTAGAAGTGAAAATTCTGTACATTCAAAATATCAAAAAAATAAATAGCAGGGGGTGTTACTAGACCGACACCGAACCCAAAAATGTGATTAAAAAAATTTTTGTCTGTCTGTCTGTCTGTTTGTTCAGGCATCACGCAAAAACTACCGGTTCGATTACGATGAAACTTGGTATATTAATTCTTTAATAGCCTGGGCACCACACTGGGTACTTTTTATCCCGGAAAAGTATATAGAATTCAAACCGATCTTACCCAAAGTTATTATCAATTATTGCTTAAACGGTTAATGGTACGATGATGAAACTAAGCGTAAGCGTTGTTTGTTACAATTTGAAAAAAGTAATTTTAACATTTTTGCAAATTCCACCTCCAAAGGTATAAAAAAGGAGGGTAAAGTTTGTATGGGACAACGTGATTCCTTGGTCCGATTTACTTAAAATTTGGCATATAGTGTAGTAATTACCAACATAATTGATGGAAGACGTGTTTCGTATTTTATTGAAATTTACACTATAACGAGCTAAAAAGAGAATGTAAATTATTTTGGGACTGATTTTCTCCGGAGTTGATATCAATACTCCTTAAATACTCTTATTTTATACTTAAATTACTTTTTATTTTGACACATAATTTGTGAAAGTTCAATACAATTGACGTTTTCATTTATGTTTTACTTCAAACTTCAAACAGATGATTTTACTACAAAGCCATAAAGTTAAATAAAAAGCGCTATATTGGTATACTATTAACCAAATATGCTTTATGGAAGTATTATTGCTAATTTATTAAAATGTTGTGTGACAAAAATACATTTGTGAAAAGAAGAAGAAAAATCTAAGATGGCTAGCCAGCTGATGTAAAATAATATAATTATTTTCCACTTAATCATGATCGTTACTTTTCCATTTTCTCTCTTATACAAACAAGATTTTTACATACATATAGTCACGTCTTTATCCTCGAAGGGGTAGGCAGAGGTGTGCGTACTCCTGGCGGAAAAGTGTCGATTTTTTAAATTCTAGATATGCAGAAAATTAGCGTAAGAGTCCGTGTAAATGTGTATCGTAAATAGAAATTTGTGTATCCAGCCATTGTGAAGATATTCTTGAAAAACTGATTCCGCCAGGAGTACGTTCGAAACGTCAGCCCAGCGGAACTTTTTCTTTTTTTGCAAAAAGAAAAGGCTCATTAGGTAGCTTGGTGCGAGCTGTAAATGTGTATGTATAAATGAAATTTGTGTATCATGATATCACGGAGTAATTCAGGTTTCCGCTGGGAGTACGTTTGACGATATCGTAATTATCATATACAGAGACTTGGTACAGTGTTGAATTTACTCATGTACGTTGCTATGAATTTGCTTATAATCTTGGTAAAAGCAGAAATTGAAAATAATTCCCCACTCAAAAGATATAGACATATAGGTAAAATCAGGTTATTAACCTCTAGTGCCTAAAATAGGAACCTTACAGCCAAACTTGTAACGTTAATTTGTATCTAATCAAAGTCTACACTCTTCAACCGAGTTTCATTAATATCTTCTTAGTAATTACAGAGTAATCACAAAACTTGTCGCAATCAGCCCATTGTTTTATATGACCTTTGTTGTCAATGTTCTTAGAAAATAAACACAACAAACTATATTGCAATATTTTGCGTATTTATTCAACTACTCAAATTTAAAAATTCAGCTCATTACATTCAGTATTTAACAAAATATAAGAAAAATACCATCAACAGCCGGAATTGATGAAAAACACGAGTAAACCAACCAGATTGAAATGACGTCAAAAAGCGGCCGCGTAGTACATAGAGCTACGTCTTTAAATTGCAAGTATTGTACGTTTATTTGGTTTGACATCGTGTACTATCGCTACAAAAATAGCTTAGCGAATATACAATTCCCATAATAACTTTCTATTACAATTATTACTTTTATGAATAATCGACATTTAAATAAGAAAGAGCAAGAAAACAAACTCTTTGACGTTTTAAAATGGACGCGATGTCGGGTTCTACTTAAGTACGTAATAGTGGGCACTTAGATTACCCTTTTTTTAACATGAGGGAAAATCCCTCATGGATGCTATGCTGGACTCCTACCGACTAAATAAACTCACGTAACGCCCAACAGCTTACGGTTTGGAGCCCCGGGTAAGCCCTCGGAAGGCTTTCCTAGGACTCCCAACAGACCTCGCCTACGGGGTGGTTCGGGTGCTATCCCGCGTCTTTGGGGGGTTTTCGGGTGTGATTCCGCTTCTTAGGGGGCGGGGGGGGAGGGCGTGCGTGAATCCCTCACGTCACGCTGCCGTCTTGGGCCTGCTTCTGTAAGGACGGTGAGCAGCCCACACATAGAGTACCTGCTTATTTTTTACCCTAGCTTTCTTATGTATAAGTATTTATCAGTTTCTTTCAAATTTACGATCCTGTAGGTTTAGGTATTTCTGCATTTTCACACACAAATCCACATTTTGACATATTGAGACTAGAGACTAGAAGAAACTGGTTTTTAAATTAACATGTTCCAGATTTTTTATTTACTTATATAAAACCAGGTCAAGTACGACTCGAACTCGCGCTTGGAGGGTTCCGTACTAAAAAAACAGCAAAAATCACGTTTTTTTTATGGTAGCCCCCCTTAATCCCCCTTTTGTCTAATTTAAGTATTTGTTGTTATAGCGTCAACCAAAATACATCATCTGAGAAAATTTCAGCTCTCTAGTTGTCACGGTTCCCGAGATAGGATTTAAGTATTTGTTGTTACAGCGTCAACTAAAATATATCATCTGTTAAAATTTCAGCTCTCTAATTGTCACGGTTTCCGAGATAGTATTTAAGTATTTGTTGTTTTAGCAGTTTCCGAGAAAGCCTCATGTCGGACAGACAGACAGACAAGCGGACTGTGAAGTCTCATGAATAGGGTCCCGTTTTTATAATTTGGGTTTGGAACCCTAAAAACTGTGTGGCCAGTTTTACCAACAGCCATCAATCAACAGTATAAATAAGGTTTGTAATCTAGAAGACACTTAATGACTTTCTTCAAAAAAGTCTTACAGACTAAGGCTGAGGCCGCACTTGGGGTTACTGCGGTTTTATTGAAAATAAAAACGCACCTAGAACGACCCAGAACCTACCATTGACGATCCTTCCGTTTGGACGCATAGTATCAGTTCAAGCTATGCAGTCGAATGGTACGGAATAAAATAATTCCTCCTCTCGGTCCTCGGTCCTAGGTTCGATTTCTGGGTCAGAACAAATATTTGTGTGTGATACACAAATGTTCTGGAGTTTGTGTTTTATGTACTTGCTATGAAATAAATTATATTAAAATATAACTACTAAACCTCTCTCTCGCTTTCATGTGACGCTAACAAATTGTTAAATAGGTAGTACCTACATTTTAAAAATAAAATAAAACTTGCAATATAACTTTTAATATAGTTATACCCTAGCTAAGCGATCAGTATGAATGAAGAGAGCTCACAATAATCTCACACGCCAATTTATACATTCTCCCCCAGAAGCTGCTCAATAGACAATACCATTTAATTCCACAATGTTATTTAAAACCAGGTAACTTAGCAATGATGTACAATTCCAAATAATAATGTTAGGGTTCGATAAAACCTTAGATCATTTAACTACAGGACCCGTCCAGCAAAGCTTTCCCCTCTGCTAAGCCAATGGATCACTCGATCTAACAGGTTTATAAAAAGAACATAAGAATCGATTGATTACGGAAATAAATAGTCTCAGTATTAGTATTTTCTAACACGAAGTTGTGTCAGCTAGTATAATTCAAATACAGTACCCGTACATTGCAAAAAAGATAAACGTATCAAATTGTAGTTGACTTAAAATGACACCGTCTGTCTCATGTAAAGCTATTTATTTCATTTACGTGAGTCTCCGTGCTTCGGAAAGCAGGTTAAGCCGTTTGGTACTGTTTTCAGTAAAATTGCAGCTATGGCGGAGGCCAGGCCTAGTCAGCAAGCGAGTGTCAAAGAGTCTGAGATGATGAAGATGTGTATATATTATGTACGAATCATAAGTACCTACTTAATAAAAAAATACTAATATTTTACAAGACTTTTGTATCTACCTGTACTAAATTAAAACTGATGCTATGCTACAAATTTAGAAATGTACCTTCATGTACTGCGCGGCCGCTTTTTGACGTCATTTCAATTTGGTTGGTTTACCCGTGTTTTTCATCAATTCCGGCTGTTGATGGTATTTTTCTTATATTTTGTTAAATACTGAATGTAATGAGCTGAATTTTTAAATTTGAGTAGTTGAATAAATACGCAAAATATTGCAATATAGTTTGTTGTGTTTATTTTCTAAGAACATTGACAACAAAGGTCATATAAAACAATGGGCTGATTGCGACAAATTTTGTGATTCCTCTGTAATTACTAAGAAGATATTAATGAAACTCGGTTGAAGAGTGTAGACTTTGATTAGATACAAATTAACGTTACAAGTTTGGCTGTAAGGTTCCTATTTTAGGCACTAGAGGTTAATAACCTGATTTTACCTATATGTCTATATCTTTTGAGTGGGAAATTATTTTCAATTTCTGCTTTTACCAAGATTATAAGCAAATTCATAGCAACGTACATGAGTAAACTCAACACTGTACCAAGTCTCTGTATATGATAATTACGATATCGTCAAACGTACTCCCAGCGGAAACCTGAATTACTCCGTGATATCATGATACACAAATTTCATTTATACATACACATTTACAGCTCGCACCAAGCTACCTAATGAGCCTTTTCTTTTTGCAAAAAAAGAAAAAGTTCCGCTGGGCTGACGTTTCGAACGTACTCCTGGCGGAATCAGTTTTTCAAGAATATCTTCACAATGGCTGGATACACAAATTTCTATTTACGATACACATTTACACGGACTCTTACGCTAATTTTCTGCATATCTAGAATTTAAAAAATCGACACTTTTCCGCCAGGAGTACGCACACTAGGCAGAGACATAGTATACGTCCACATTTTCACCTTATAGTTTTATGTTCCACGATATAGGTGGTGAGCCTTTTGCCGTGTGGAAATGGACAGTAGCAGGTCGCCGCGACCCGCATTTGAAATTTTTCAAGGTCTGCAACTTGGCTTAACGATTGTCATTTTACAGACAACCGGGTTTCATTTCTAGTTTTCCTTCTCTACGCAATGGATCTTTTTGCGAAAGTGTTCCCTTTGACGCCTCTTACGAGTTACGACACCCTCGGGATGTATTGGGTGGCGACATTTTGTACTCTTACCCGTCGCAACACGGGGCCACATTGCCACACGGGGCTTTTACAATGCAAATTAATAAACAAGATTTTAGCTATTTCGAAAATAACATAGCTAATTTACGGTAAACGTCGATTTCGCGAAATATAAAAATAACAAGTAATTTACCAGTTTGTAACGGCTCTATGTATTTCTTTATAAATTTTTCATCAAATTTTCCTGTAAGACCTTTATCTACGACAGTCCATTTAACATCATTATCACTGAGAAGTCCTTCCCATAAATCTGTTTCATGATCGGCCAAAATAAAATGAATAGTATTATTTGATTTCCAGATCTCATCAGTGATGTGTGCTTCAAAAAATATAATCGGTATTATTTATGCTGTTGGTTGATGGCATTAGTAGGCTGCACATTTTGAATAACACCACTTGTACTGTTCCACAACATTTATTTACTTTGAGAATGCCGAGAGACGAAACCGGTCAGGTGTAAAGTAAATAAATGTTGTAGAAAAGTACAAGTGGTGGTATTGAAATAACATGTACTACATTCAAATATAATACTAAATTAAAACTGACAACACTATTTATTTTCGGACTGCAGATGTTAAAAGTACAATATCTTCTGTCCTGGCTGACGGAAATTTGTTTTGGATTACAGATAGCGAGGGCAATAAATAGACCCCTATTGCTAAAGAAACGACTGGTAAAGTATGTAATTCACCTCTGCCTTTCACTCACCATGCAACACGCCCAGTGTAACCACTTTATTAATCTGTATGTTAAAACCAAAGATAAAAATAAAAAAAACTAATTGACTAAAGGGGTCCCTACACGATCAATTGGTTGATTGAAAAACAAATGCTAGGTACACTAGTTATGATATGATAAGTCGTTATGATAAGTCAATTATTGCCTAGTTGAGTAGACTAGTGAGCCAAGGGCTGGCAGCTTTTTCTCTCAGCGAATATGTATTGCTATTCAAAGAGGGAATGCTGCCAGTCTTTTGGGCACAATGCCACCGGCCTTATTTAGGTTTAGGTTAGATAGTTATAATGTAAATATAAAGGTAATAAATATGATTCACCTGTATTATTCCATTTACTCACCTCTTAGTTGAAATTCGTATAGAATGTCGTCATTAGTCAAATTATCTACCCGCCAAAGTTCATAAAATTTTGTGACGTTTTTTGTGACGTTGGCGGTTACCAGAATGGCTGTAAATGAAAAGATAAGTAATAATCATTTACCTACTCTGTTTGGGTTACGTACCCAAAAGAAAAAAACCTATTCATGAGACTTCGCCGTCCGTCTGTCCGTCACGAGGCTGTATCTCAGGAACCATAATAGCTAAAGAGCCGAAATTTTCACAATTGATGTATTTCTGTCGCCGCTATAACAACACACACTAAAATCAGAACAAAACTGAGGATAAGGTTGCTAGCATACAACAAATTTATTTTTTATTTGTTTTTGGTACGGAATCTTATGTACGCGAATCCGACACGTACTTTGCCGGTTTTTACTTCAAATAAATATTTTTCATACATAAATGTTACACGTAACCTTGTATACTCAATATCAAAATAACTGTAACCAAAGTCATATCGCGTACAAAATAATTGGATTTTTAACAACAAGCAATAAAGAATTCGATTATGGCATTCAATAATAAAACAGAAATATTTAGTTTTTGGCTTCACTGTTCCTGCTAAAGAAGTGTATTGATATTTCAGCCTTTATTTGTTCAGCGACTTAGAAATTTCTGACATAGAAATAGGCAATAAGGAAAAATTCTCATAATACAAATGTTTTGAGTTCGATCATTGTTAGTGAAATGTGTGTATTAGAGCCTTTTCAACCAATTTTGGTAAAATGAATGCAGAGTTTTCTATACCGAGAGAAAATAATCTATAGTAAGTCGATACAGGTAAATTCGGTACGGGGGATTTCGGTTCCAAATAGTTATAAAGGACAATGCACTGTTAGTTTACTTATTCCTGAAAAAGGTGTTAGTGAATAGCAAATGTGAAAATATGAGACAGATTTAATTTCGTAAGTAACCTTAGAAAAAAGCTCAAGTACCGGACTGTCCTTTTGTGCTAAGACTATTTTTGTTCTTTACAAAATTCTTGTTACTAAAAATTCTTATACGAAACGATGTTTTCTGTCAGAGAACCAGAATGGTTGACATAGCTCGCAAAGTTACAATTTGAAGTGGCAGTGAGCTCGCCACATTTGTAGAAGAACCGACGGCCGATGCGATGTAGCAAACAAGTTCTGGAGTGGAGACCGCGACTTGGTACACGTAGGGTAGGACGAAACGATTCTGTTACATACCGCATACCTCCGACAGACGTTTCTCTGCCGGATGTGCCGCCGACAGAACGTTTAGATTATGAGTTGTTCACCGACAGAACCTTTCAACTACGAACGTTTCGCCGACAGAACGATTAATTCGACGACAGAATCGTTCACCAAATAAGAACTTGTCGACAAAACAAAAAAAAACCACGAAGGCTAAGCCTTCTAACCCGACCTATCCGAGTCGGGGTGTTAACCATTTACTTATTACGGTTGAATTAATCGTTCTGTCGGCGAAACGTTCGTAGTTGAAAGGTTCCGTCAGTGAACAACTCATAATCGAAACGTTCTGTCGGCGGCTCATCCGGCAGAGAAACGTTTGTCGGAGGTATGTTTCAGAGCCTACAAATCCCAGCTAGATGGACGGATGACCTGAAGACAGTCGCAGCTAGTAACTGGATGCGGAAGACGCAGGACCGTGTGTTGTGGCGTAATTTGGAAGAGGTCTACGTTCAGCAGTACACTGTCAAAGACTGGTTTGATTGAAACTTTCTTACCAACGTAAGTACAGGTGGTATAGGTAAAGTATATCTCATTATTTGATAAAATTATGTATACGAATTAGGAAGGCCTTGATAGCGGCAAATTCATTAAGAAACATAGTTACAAATTCGCGTTTAGTAATTTCACGGGTCAAGCAGTTTCTCATCACAAAATGCTAATTTATTACGTGATTAACATTCAAATAATTATGATTAAATATAAACTTACGTTGGTATTTATTAATACTGCTTTTAGTCTATGTTTTATTAAGCTGTTATTTAATATTTTTATGATTTTAAAAATATTTTATAAGACTATTAATTTCTTTTGTACAAGACACGTAAAATTTGCTATTCCAGTTGCCAGATGGAAATAGCTCGTCTAGACCGATGACATTTATTTAACTTGTTATGCACAGCATTGTAGTCGAATGAGGGAATAGATTTCGTTGAATTGTGGTGCTTCGTGTGGCGACGGGGCGCCGTGTGATAACGGGAAAGAGTACAAAATGTCACCACCCCAATTTATCCCGAGTGTCGTAAGAGGCGACAAAAGGAACACTTTCGCAAAACGATCCATTCGCAGAGAAAAAATAAAACCCGCAGGCTGATTACGTATAAAACAGCGATCAGCGATAATCGCGCAATCATTGCGCAATCATCGCGCGATTTATCGCTGGTCGCGGAAAAAATGGTATTACGTTAAATTCTATAGCGAATCGTTCGCTAATCGCTACGTCGCACTTATCACTACGAAACTAGCGCCATAAACAATTACGTGGCGATCACTGAAAACTGGGAACTGTCACATCTGTTGGGCATTTCATTAGTGTGTGTGTGTGCTGAGAGACCACTTTTATTTTTTCGGATTTTTGCAGTTTAACTAACAATAGTGCATAGTAAAAGTTGCGAAAATATTTGTAAAGCTTAGTGATCGGTTAGAAAGCGCGTCCGAACACGTGCTCGCAGCACTATTGTTAGTTAAACTGCAAAAATCCGCAAAAAATGAAAGTGGTCTCTCAGTACACACATACACTAATAAAATATCGAAATCGCTGCCTGGAGGTTGTCAAAAACGATACGTAATACGAAATTATCGCTGCCGCAGTATAGCACAAATGCACTTTTTAATTTACTGATTGTCCTACAGAGGCAGCACCGTCGCTAGTTGGCTATGGCAAAACGATCGTTGATACGTAATACGAAACAGTCAACAAACAGCGATTATCGCGCGATTTCCGCGAGATTATCGCTATCGCTTGCCTATTGTAACATACGTAATAAGCCTGCGGGTTGTTAGTAAAATGACAATCGTTAAGCCGAGTTGAAGGCTCTATGGGCGGCTTGAAAATTTTCAACTGCGGGTCGAAACGACCTGCGTCCATTTCAACACGGCAAGACGCTCACTGCCTAATACTTGGGACATAAAACTGTAAGGCGAAATATGGACATATACTTTGCCCCTGTCTACCCCTTCGGGGATAAAGCATGATTATTTGTTGTATGTGAATTGTGGTAAGTTGATAGATTGTTTAAGAAAATTTACTGTTAGAAATTCTATATTTACCCCGTCTGCAGAGGTGCAATGTCATTAGTGGCCACGGAACAATCTACAAATACACAAACCAGAAACAACGTCATTGTAAACTATTATAATAATTATTATCCATCACAAACATGAATGCAGTATTCTTCTCAAAAACGAGATGAATTCTCTAGGAAAGTAAAATATAAATAAATAAATAAATATTCACGGACATCTCACACAACGCTATCTGATCCCAAAGGAAGCTAGGAATAACCTGCTTGTGTTATGGGTATCAGACCACGGATATTAATACTTAAATATATGTATAATTTTAAATACGTATAGAGGTGTTTCGGCAAACTGACGTTTTCGCTATATTATAATGCGGATGTTATGGAGCATTTCGATGACTATTCTTTCTATACTCAGTATAGTCTCACGCAATTAGTTCTACCTGTAAGCTCTTTTTTTACGTGACGGAAAATCCTCATGGATGCTATGCCGGACTCCTACTGACTAAAATACCGCATGTATCCTGCCTCCCAGTCTATGGTTCGGAGCCCCGGGTAAGCCCTCAGAAGGATAACCCAGGAGTTCTACAAGCTCTACATTAAGGTGAAGTTCTTTAATAATGACACAATGACATACCTATTCAAAAAATCTAATCGTGTTCATGGGTTACGACCGCCTATAAAGGGGTGAAAGCCTCAATCTATCACCCTATTGCAGCCTTTTCCTGGGTGTAGTTCTCTCCCAATTTACGTTTGACGAAAGCCTCCTGATCGTACTGTACATTTACCTTACAAGATAACATAAAAGAAAGTTTAAGAGCAGTTCAACAGTATTACGATATTAAAGTACCTACATATTATATTTTTCTCATAGTTTACCTCAAAATAGAACACAATAGTCTTAATAGAGCGTATATTCCAAGAAAATATCTTCAAAGACAAGCTTAAGTGGTCTTCATACACGCACTACAAATGCTCTTTTAGGTACCTACTTAATGGTAGTAAATAAGTGAGGGAAAAGAGATGTCTTTAAATATCTATATAATAACCGCTGGATCCCTGTAGGAGCAAAAAAGCGACCGTGGTTCAATCGGCTCTGCAGAGAAGCTTTGATGCTGAAAGAATCTGCCTACAGAGCCTGGACCACGGCTCGTGCAAATTCAGATCCCAACATCTCTGAGGTGAAACGCAAACTAAATGCCGCCTCGAGGGCCAGCAAAAGAGCAATTGTCAGGGCTAAATTCGATTTCGTCGGCAGAATTGGTGAGCGGCTAGCAGGGTACCCTTCAGGAAGTCGTGAATTCTGGTCGCTTGCCAAAGCTGCCGAGGGAAACTTCTGTCAGTCAGGTTTACCACCTTTGCTTAAACCCGACGGTAGTCTGGCCCAGAGTGCCAGGGAGAAGGCCGACCTTTTGGGTTCTCTCTTTGCCTCTAACTCGACCATGAGCGACGGGGGTGCTGTGCCGCCGGACGTTCCGTGGTGTGGAACTTCCATGCCGGAAGTTAAATTTACGCAGCGGGACGTCCGACGGGAGCTTCATTCTCTGGACGTTCATAAGTCGAGTGGGCCAGACGGTATACCCGCGGTAGTACTTAAGCAGTGTGGTCCAGAGTTGTGTCCGGTACTTACACGTCTTTTCTCGCTTTCTTATTCCATGCGACAAGTCCCGGCGTCGTGGAAGATCGCGTATGTGCATCCTGTGCCCAAGAAGGGTGATAGGACCGACCCGGCCAATTACAGGCCTATAGCCGTCACCTCTCTATTGTCTAAGGTGATGGAGCGTGTAATTAATACACAGCTCCTGAGGTACCTTGAGTAAAACGACCTGCTCAGTGACCGGCAGTACGGTTTCCGTCACGGTCGCTCGACGGGCGATCTTCTCGTGTGCCTCACACACCGATGGGCGACGGCTATCGAGAGTAAGGGCGAGGCTCTAGCAGTGAGCCTCGACATTTCTAAAGCCTTTGACCGGGTCTGGCACCGTGGTCTTCTTAAAAAATTGCCCTCCTACGGACTGACCGAGAGATTTTGCGGATGGGTGTCCAGCTTTTTGGCCGATAGAAGCATCAGGGCTGTTGTCGACGGCAGCTGTTCTGACTGCATGGCCATAAACGCTGGAGTACCGCAAGGCTCAGTGTTGTCCCCTACCCTGTTTCTGCTGCATATCAATGACATGTTGTCTATTGACGGCATTCATTGTTATGCAGACGACAGTACAGGGGACACTTGTTACACAGGCCGTCCCGGTATCTCTCGGGACGCAGTGGAGGAAAGTCGTGAACAGCTTGTGTCTGAAATCGAGGCTACTCTTACTAGAGTGTCCGATTGGGGTAGACAAAACCTTGTCCAGTTCAATCCCTCCAAGACACAGGCGTGTTTCTTCACCGCTAAGAAAGCCCCAATTACTGTAGCGCCACGATTCCAGGGCACATCTCTTTCCATCTCTAAAAGTATAGGGATCCTTGGTGTTGACATCTCCAGTGACGTTCAGTTCCGCAGTCATTTGGAGGACAAGGCCAGGCTGGCGTCCAAGAAGCTCGGTGTGCTCAACAGGGCGCGGCGGTACTTTACTGCGGCGCAAACACTGCTTCTCTATAAGTCGCAAGTGCGGCCACACATGGAGTACTGCTGTCACCTCTGGGCGGGGGCACCTGAATATCAGCTTCGCCCGTTTGACTCGGTGCAGAGGCGAGCTGTGAGAGTTGTCAACGATCCTATACTGACAGGTGGTGTGGAACCTCTTCGCGACAGGAGAGACTATGCCTCCTTATGCGTGTTCTACCGCCTGTACAATGGTATGTGCTCCGAGGAATTGTTTGACATGATGCCCACGGCTACCTTCTATCATCGCACCGCTCGCCATAGACAGGGATTTCATCCGCACACCCTACGTCCGGAGCGTTTGAGCACGGTTAGATCCGGTAGGGGTTTTCTTCCGCGCACGCTTAGGTTGTGGAATGATCTTCCTGCCTCGGTTTTCCCAAACGCCTACAGTATGGGGTTCTTCAAAAGGGGTCTAAGAAGGTTTTTACAGGGTCGGCAGCGCGAGTGTGGCACCTCTGGTGTTGCAAACGTTCATAGGCTGCGGTGACCACCGGTTCTTCTGGTGGGCCGTGTGCTTGTCTGCCACCTTAGTGGTATAAAAAAAAAAAAAAAAAAATCTATACTAATAAAAATATAAAGCTGAAGAGTGTGTTAGATTGAACGCGATGATACTACGCTACTGCTTGGAATTCCAAAAATTTTTTAGTGTTCAAAGCCCATTTATTGAGAAAATCTATGGGTATAACATTACACTATGGCGTATAAAAGCGACGTAGCAATGAAATGTTACAAAATACAGGACTGAATCCTTTTGAGAGCTTCCGCTGCGTGCGCTGCATAAGCAGTGAAAGAACAGAACAATCGTGTATGACAAAATTATACGTCAAATATTCGCAATAGCTAATAAATAAATTAAATATTAATATGGTAGTACATTCTCACACAACGCCATCTAGCCCAATTTAAGCTAATATAAGCTTGTGATATAGGATCTAGTAGACAACTGTTAAACGTACATATATATTTTTAAATACATACCTATATTTATTAGATATAGAAACAATTCTATTCTAGGTTCGCTCACATTAATTTTTTTCATGAAAGGGAGAAGGAAAGAGTTCATTACACGGGCGGAGTCGCTAGAATCAACTTCTACTTGTTTTCTATAATAAAGCCATCTACCCACAGGTAAACCATTCATAGTGGATGACAATCGTCTATTGTCAGACTTTACTCTTGGCAAGTTTGCTATGTATTGTGCTTATTACAATCGACTTGGGCCCATCAGTACAATAGAACGGTCCTCAAGGATAGCAAGGTATAATATCAAGAAACCCTACTTTGACGTAGGTAAGTAGGCGTTAGCATTCAGCAAATAGGTATTATGTGGTATTGAATATTTTTAACAAACATTATTATACACATTGTATTGAATACATATTCAATACAATGTGTCATAATGTTAAGAGTTTTATTTTAGAATTTGAAAAAATCAAAAAATCCTTTCTGGTTCCGTCAAGGATAGCAAGGTATAATATCAAGAAACCCTACTTTGACGTAGGTAAGTAGGCGTTAGCATTCGGCAAATAGGTAGTATTGAATATTTTTAACAAACATTATTATACACATTGTATTGAATACATATTCAATACAATGTGTCATAATGTTAAGAGTTTTATTTTAGAATTTGAAAAAATCAAAAAATCCTTTCTGGTTCCGTCAAGGATAGCAAGGTATAATATCAAGAAACCCTACTTTGACGTAGGTAAGTAGGCGTTAGCATTCAGCAAATAGGTATTATGTGGTATTGAATATTTTTAACAAACATTATTATACACATTGTATTGAATACATATTCAATACAATGTGTCATAATGTTAAGAGTTTTATTTTAGAATTTGAAAAACAACAACTTTCTTCCAGCTAAAGTCTTTGTTTTTATCGGCCTTTGTAGTTGAGTTTATCGCTTATATATTTACATAGTATCCCTATAAGACTTCTGTGAAAAAAAAATGTGGTTAATAATTCTATACTCCACCCAAATAAAACATTCATAAAAAGCGATATACAGTATTTCAATAGCTTTGCGGAAAATGTAAACAAACACATTTCATCCAATATATCTATAGTTACTTGCAATTGAATATTTACCCTGATTATATTTCAGTATCCAGGAGTCATACAGTGTTCTTACAATCATTTCGACACCAAATAACTTCTTTATTTTCATTTAAAATACCTCCTCAGGATAGTAAAAAAATCAATGATTTGTAATCATCGATATAGATGATAATATATATAACTCTATGTTTGTCATACTATATTTTTCTACTCATCTGTCTTAGACAACGATTTTCAACACATGACATGTTTACATTATTGCCAGATCGGGTAGGATTGGACTATATCAACTTCATAAAACATATTATTATGAAAAAGTCGAGATACAGCCGGCACATCATTTATCTATAAGTATGTTACTGCGTGAGTGAATGTGACGGCTGGATACGATAGTTTTTGCTTAGGTACTCTTTTTTGACTGTTGCAGCGGATTACGGAATGAAAAAAATTATAACTGAAAACGGAACCAGAAAGGATTTTGTAGTATTCTATCCAACTAATAAAACGGTTAAATAGAGGAAAAAAAATCTTATATTGTGTGCAATAGCTTCTAGACTATAAAATAATATTGAAACAAACAACAAGTTTTGAACATTGTTTTAAATAATAAATAATAATAATTAAATATTCACGGACATTTCACACAACGCTATGTGATCCAAAAGTGCTTTTGTTATGGGTATCAGACCACGGATATTAATACTTATATACTTTTTAAATGCATACATATTAATTATTATACATAGAAACACCCAGACTCTTGAGACAAACATTTATGGGTCACACAAAGATTTGTCTCCGGTGGGAATCGAACCCACGACCTCCAGCGCAGCAGGCGGAATCACTACCGACTGCGCCACAGAGGCAGTCAGCATGTTTTATATCAAAACATGCTCCCAATTCCTATAAATAATAATAAATAAATAAATATTTGTTAAGAGTTTTAGAGACTTTTGGTAAAAATGAGAGATTTTTACTGTTTGGTAGTATCTGCATCTATTCGTGCATGAAGGAACATGTGGATGACCCCTTTTGCATGAAGTGGAGCGGATAACAGATATAGACAGCCAGACAATACGATATGAAGCTTAGTTGAACGTAGGATAGGATTGAATAACACTTCTTTTATCGGACATAGGAAAAAATACTGAAAGAACACAATGAGTGGAAACGATTGATAAATTATGATGATGGATGGGATGGTTGCAACTTCGATGCGGTATGTGTAACTTCCGTAAATTAACATTACTGAGACTCCGCTGATACAGACAGATAGGGTATTGCCGCTATAACAACAAATACTAAAAACAGAAATGTAATAACGTATAAGGGGGGCTCGCATCTCTCTCACGCCCCCCCCCCCCCCCTTAGAAGCGGGATCCTGGAACCCCCCAAAGACGCGGGATAGCACCCGAACCACCCCCTGGGCGAGACCGCAGTGGCGGCCGTAGGTCTGTTTGGAGTCCTGGGACATCCTTCCGAGGGCTTACCCGGGGCTCACAACCATAGGCTGTTGGGCGTTACGTGAGGTTTTTTAGTCGGTAGGAGTCCGGCATAACATCCATGAGGATTTTCCCTCACGTAAAAAAAAATGGGGGCTCTCATACAACCAACGTAATTGTTCTTTATCGTTTTTACTGGTACAAAAGTCCCAGTGTCGGGGTATTTTAATTTTAAAATTTGCATTTGTTCCAGCGTGTTATGTCTGCTGTAGTCAAGAAGTTGTTCGTCTAACAATGAAGGTAGTCAGTAACAATAGCCCTACTATCTACCTCTACCTACGCCTTTGGAGAAAAAAGACATGACTATTATAATATTCCCTGAATATATTTCTAACACACCTTTGTTTTCCTGTCATTATACGTAGCCTCAAAGAAAATACTTCCCAAGGTCTTGCAATGTTTACCCAATAAGAACCCGGTAAATGTATCTCGCTTTTAGCGAGTGACGTTGACATCTTAAGTATTACGAGAAACTAGTGTTGAGTGAAAAGTAGGGATGTACCGGTTGTTAAGGAGCTCGCTTAGAAAGTTGGATGCGCAAGTAGGTAGGTGCGGAAAGCGGGGCCAACAACACCAAGTTGAGAAATTTAAGTTTCTTTTTTTTTAACGCGAGGGAAAATTCTCATGGATGCCATGTCGGACTTCTACTGACTAAAAACCTCACGTATCCTGCCTAACAGCCTACGGTTGGAAGGCCCGGGTAAGCCCTCGGAACGATACCCAGGACTCCCAACAGACCTACAGCTACCACTGCAGAGACCGCAGTAGTAGCCGTAGGCCGTGGAATATGTTTAAGTATTTGTATCGACATTTGAGATAACCATTGCAGTAACTACCTTTTAATTACTGACACATTCGACAGTACTATCACTTTTTTTTATAGAATACAAATTATATTGGCATTTCATATACCACAAAGGTTTGTTTTGTATGCTGTATTACTCTCGAATTCGATCGATACAAACATCATAGGAAAATAGTTCGCTAATAAATCATTCGGGCGCATGTGCCTCTCGCAAGGCCTGAACCACCTCGGCCCAAGGAGTGGCGACATGTGTGGCACTATAAGTCAGCAGACTGGGATGGACTGCGGGAGTTCTTAGCGTCGTACCGGTGGAGGCGGCTTTGTTTTGCCTCAGACGATCTGGATTCCTGCGCTGCAGCAGTCGCTGAGGGGATCTTGGAGGGCATGGAATGCTACATTCCCAACCGCTGGATCCCTGTAGGAGCAAAAAAGCGACCGTGGTTCAATCGGCTTTGCAGAGAAGCTTTGATGCTGAAAGAATCTGCCTACAGAGCCTGGACCACGGCTCGTGCAAATTCAGATCCTAACATCTCTGAGGTGAAACGCAAATTAAATGCCGCCTCGAGGGCCAGCAAAAAAGCAATTGTCAGGGCTAAATTTGATTTCGTCGGCAGAATTGGTGAGCGGCTCGCAGGGTACCCTTCAGGGAGTCGTGAATTCTGGTCACTTGCCAAAGCTGCCGAGGGAAACTTCTGTCAGTCGGGTTTACCACCTTTGCTTAAACCCGACGGTAGTCTGGCCCAGAGTGCCAGGGAGAAGGCCGACCTTTTAGGTTTTCTCTTTGCCTCTAACTCGACCATGAGCGACGGGGGTGCTGTGCCGCCGGACGTTCCGTGGTGTGGAACTTCCATGCCGGAAGTTAAATTTACGCAGCGGGACGTCCGACGGGAGCTTCGTTCTCTGGACGTTCATAAGTCGAGTGGGCCGGACGGTATACCCGCGGTAGTACTTAAGCAGTGTGGTCCAGAGTTGTGTCCGGTACTTACACGTCTTTTCACGCTTTCATATTCCATGCGACAAGTCCCGGCGTCGTGGAAGATCGCGTATGTGCATCCTGTGCCCAAGAAGGGCGATAGGACCGACCCGGCCAATTACAGGCCTATAGCCGTCACCTCCCTATTGTCTAAGGTGATGGAGCGTGTAATTAATACACAGCTCCTGAGGTACCTTGAGAAAAACGAACTGCTTAGTGACCGGCAGTACGGTTTTCGTCACGGTCGCTCGACGGGCGATCTTCTCGTGTGCCTCACACACCGATGGGCGACGGCTATCGAGAGTAAGGGCGAGGCTCTAGCAGTGAGCCTCGACATTTCTAAAGCCTTTGACCGGGTCTGGCACCGTGGTCTTCTTAAAAAATTGCCCTCCTACGGACTGACCGAGACATTCTGCGGATGGGTGTCCAGCTTTTTGGCCGGTAGAAGCATCCGGGCTGTTGTCGACGGCAGCTGTTCTGACTGCATGGCCATTAACGCTGGAGTACCGCAAGGCTCAGTGTTGTCCCCTACCCTGTTTCTGCTGCATGTCAATGACATGTTGTCTATTGACGGCATTCATTGTTATGCGGACGACAGTACAGGGGACACTTGTTACACAGGCCGCCCCGGTGTCTCTCGGGACGCAGTGGAAGAAAGTCGTGAACAGCTTGTGTCTGAAATCGAGGCTTCTCTTACTAGAGTGTCCGATTGGGGTAGACAAAACCTTGTGCAGTTCAATCCCTCCAAGACACAGGCGTGTTTCTTCACCGCTAAGAAAGCCCCAATTACTGTAGCGCCTCAATTCCAGGGCACATCTCTTTCCATCTCTAAAAGTATAGGGATCCTTGGTGTTGACATCTCCAGTGACGTTCAGTTCCGCAGTCATTTGTAGGACGAGGACAAGCTGGCGTCCAAGAAGCTCGGTGTGCTCAACAGGGCGCGGCGGTACTTTACTGCGGCGCAAACACTGCTTCTCTATAAGTCGCAAGTGCGGCCACACATGGAGTACTGCTGTCACCTCTGGGCGGGGGCACCTGAATATCAGCTTCGTCCATTTGACTCGGTGCAGAGGCGAGCTGTGAGAGTTGTCAACGATCCTATACTGACAGGTGGTGTGGAACCTCTTCGCGACAGGAGAGACTTTGCCTCCTTATGCGTGTTCTACCGCCTGTACAATGGTATGTGCTCTGAGGAATTGTTTGACATGATGCCCACGGCTACCTTCTATCATCGCACCGCTCGCCATAGACAGGGATTTCACCCTACGTCCGGAGCGTTCGAGCACGGTTAGATCCGGTAGGGGTTTTCTTCCGCGCTTAGGTTGTGGAATGATCTTCCTGCCTCGGTTTTCCCAAACGCCTACAGTATGGGGTTCTTCAAAAGGGGTCTAAGAAGGTTTTTACAGGGTCGGCAGCGCGAGTGTGGCGCCTCTGGTGTTGCAAACGTTCATAGGCTTCGGTGACCACCAGTCCTTCTGGTGGGCCGTTTGCTTGTCTGCCACCTTAGTGGTATAAAAAAAAAAAAAAAAACCAAGACCAATAAAATATGAAGAAATAGAATAAACTTACATACATAATAGAAATACTTACAACACTATATCAGAAAAGCACTATTATTACACGCTATTTAGATCTTAGTCCCCAGCCTTACTTTATAGTCCACTTAAAGTCAAGCAAGTACAGCTTTTAAAAGCTTTTCAGGGACATAATAAGCGTAAAATTGAACATTAAATATTTTGGTACTTTTGGAACCTTTTCTTCTAATACAATGGAATATCATAAATAATATATTATGAAGTTATGCCCCAGCTTGACGAGGGAGGAAATCATAGGTGTTTTATAATTCTTATCAACTCCTGTTGCTCTCATTGTATGAAGGACTTTTCTAAACAGTATTTTTAATAGGGCAAATCATCTGAACTATTTAAGCAATTAGTCAGTCATTGTTAATTTGAAATAGATATACAAAAATACAGATTACAATGATATCAATCGAGATACTGGGCCCCCAAGTCAGTCTTACCTACAAGTTATAGTATTAGAAAATAAATAAATAGCTAATAAAAATAAATAAAAGTGGTGCACCTACTGAGTAATAGACCAAGTCATGGCAGCGAAGAAAAGAAAAATTCCTGTACCAGCCGGTCTGGTCAGCGTGGTGCACTAAGGTCATCAATCCTCTCTTAATATTTCTATATACGAAACTAACAAAACTTTTAGTAAAATGAGAATGAATACACATTCTCATTTTACTAAAAGTTTTGTTTTACGGCTCTGTCTATCCTCTAGAAGCTAATGGTGTGATTATATTTATTTATTATTACAAAGATCATTAAAAATATATATATCTCATTAAAATAGTTCAGTCATTTCCATCAAACAAAACGCTTGCCTCTATAACGAGTTCCCACACATATTTTTGATAAAAGCGCTTGAACAATGCAGATTGTGTTCATAAATAGCCGCCACCGCCAACCGCCAACGCTTACGTAGCTTGTGACGTCATATGCATTCTGTGCACATTTTATATTTGGAACGACAGTACTTCCATAAATATTTTTCAGTGCACTCTACTGGTCGCTCTCCCACGTAGGTATCGTTGATGCATTTTTAGGGTTTCGTAGCCAAATGGCAAAAAAGGAACCCTTATAGATTCGTCATGTCTGTCTGTCTGTCTGTCTGTCCGTCCGTGTGTCTCAGCTATTTTTCTCCAAAACTATAAGGCCTATGCTATTGAAACTTGGTAACTAGATGTATTATGTGAACCGCATTAAGATTCTTATATAAAACTAGAAAAAAAGTAGTAAATTTTGGGGGTCCCCATACTCAGAACTGAAACTCAAAATTTTTTTTTTCACCAAACCCACACGTGTGGGGTATCTATAGATAGGTCTTCAAAAATGCTATTAAGGTTCCTGACATCATTTTTTTCTAAAATGAATAGTTTGCGCAAGAGACACTTCCAAAGTGGAAAAATGTGTGTCCCCCCCCCCCCCCTCTAACTTCTAAACTAAGAGAATGATAAATCTAAAAAAATATATGATGTACATTGCCATAAAAACTACCAACGAAAATTAGTTTGAACGAGATAGAGCTGGTAGTTCCTTTTTAATACGTCATAAACCGCAATTTTCGGTTAGAAAAATCACTACCACTGTGAACGTATTAAAACATCAATCAAAGTTACAACGAACTATAATAATTTTTATATTATGTTACTTGCTGCTACGAAACCCTTCATGGGCGAGTCCAACTCGCACTTGGCTGGCTTTTTTGAAGTGAAACTTCTTTATCGGCGTTGGAAAAAAATTTGCGTCACGTCACGTCACGATTTTTGGTTACGCGCCATCTTTGTTCTGTTCCCTACCACGGTGGATTCGAATTAAGAGTACTTTATCCAGGGATAGCATGTCATTTAAGGGTTTTTGGACTTTTGGACTTTTGGGCTTTTGGACTTTTGGACTTTTGGATGGGACATTGGTACTTTGGGTCTTTGGGACTTTGGAACTTTGAGACTTTGGGACTTTTGAACTTTTGAACTTTTGAACTTTTGGACTTTTGGACTTTTGGACTTTTGGATGGGACCTTGGTACTTTGGGACTTTGGAACTTTGGGACTTTGGGACTTTGGGACTTTTGGACTTTTGGACTTTTGGATGGGACCTTGGTACTTTGGGTCTTTGGGACTTTGGAACTTTGGGACTTTGGGACTTTGGGACTTTTGGACTTTGGACTTTTGGATGGGACCTTGGTACTTTGGGTCTTTGGGACTTTCGGACTTTTGGACTTTTGGACTTTTGGACTTTTGGACTTTTGGACTTTTGGACTTTTGGACTTTTGGACTTTTGGACTTTTGGACTTTTGGACTTTTGGACTTTTGGACTTTTGGACTTTTGGACTTTTGGACTTTTGGACTTTTGGACTTTTGGACTTTTGGACTTTTGGACTTTTGGACTTTTGGACTTTTGGACTTTTGGACTTTTGGACTTTTGTAATTTTGGACTTTTGGACTTTTGGACTTTTTGGACTTTTAGACTTTTAGACTTTGGGACTTTGGGACTTTGGGACTTTGGGACTTTGGGACTTTGGGACTTTGGGACTTTGGGACTTTGGGACTTTGGGACTTGGGACTTGGGACTTTGGACTTTGGACTTTGGACTTTTGGACTTTTGGACTTTTGGACTTTTGGACTTTTGGACTTTTGGACTTTTGGACTTTTGTACTTTTGTACTTTTTTACTTAATTTAAGGTGAGGTGAAAATTAAGTTTATGAAGAAGTTTCACTTCTTACGTGTGTACACTAAGTACACGCAATTTTTTTTGCTTAAAATCTACTATTTCAAATTGAGAAATGTAAATTCATAATTATTTTTATAGTATTTATATTAGATTTACTCTTCCAACTCTACCTAATTTATGTGGTTTGAATGTCATGGTTATGCACATAAATACCTTCAACTTTTTGTGGATACTAATTTATACCTACAACTGATCAAGAGATCTTAAAAACAGATATAATTAAAGACAGCTTCCAAAAGGCGAGATATCTGCAAAAAATACTTTGCATATTTGTCTGCGCGAAGTGAAACTTTTACCGCAGACATTTCCCATAGCAAAAATTAAAACTTAAATTTAGAATTCCGTTAAACTTTTTGACTGTAGTGTAGAACTTTGACAGCTATTTAACTAAAATATTTATTATACAATTTTTCTCCATCACTGTCTTAAATTTCTTGTATACAATTTTTTTAAGGTAGAGGCTTTCACTTCCCGCATTTATAAGCAGATTTAAATTCGTCAAACCTTAGTTTATATACCTAGGTAATACTTGAAAAAATAATAGTATTTCACATTGTAACAACCTTCCCCAATTCTTTTTCAGACCCTACCTTGTTTTAGTGCCCTATGAAATCCATTTACGTACGAGCGGCGCGTCTAAAGATTAACAATTCAAAACAGATATGCTGTAGGTACTTACTCAGTCTCATACTTGAGCTAAATTGAGCATCTTGAAACGCAACCTATGGTTTTCTCTTTTTAAGGGTTCCGCACTGGGTGATGAAAGCGAGTCCCTTGTCATGCAACTTCGCCGTTCGTCTATCGGTCCGTCATGAGGCTGTATCTCAAGAAGCTAGAGCTAGAGAGCTGAATTTTTTACAGTTGATGTAATTTCTGTTGCCACTATAAGATCAAATACTAAAATCAGACAAATAATAATATTTAAAGGGGCTCCCACACGACTAACTTTATTTTCTGCCATTTTTTTTGGAACGGAAACCTCAGTGCGCGGGTCCGACTCGGACTTGGCTGGTTTTTTTTATGATTCTTACAGTATAAGCGTAATTCTATACATAGAAGGTTTTACTAACAAAACGAGATGAGCATAGTAGTAAACTTTTACGTAGACATTACGGCGACCCAAAGTATCAAGAATTTACGATGCTATATTCCGAGTTCATGCTGTTTTGATGGCAAATTGACATCTAAATCGTTTATGCAGATGCAGTCGTAACCACCAATAAACATACATAATAGTCACGCCTTACTGCTAGAAGAGGTAGGTAGATACATGCTATACACATTGTAATTTGACCCACGTAATAGTTGGATAACTTGCCGTGTTGAAATTAACAGGTGCTTACTACTACATACCTGATTTTGTAATATTTCAAGGCTCGCCGTCCATAAGACCTTCAACTCGACTGGACGACTGCTGTATTGCTGTCAACCAATAAACTAAATTGTTGTTCTTTTTTTGATCAGGTACCTATAAATTGTTAGAACTTCGTTTATTATTGTATTTTTATGTAAATTAAGTAGGTATGTGTATCTCAGGTGCTGAATTAAAATTTATTTCTTTATTTCTTTCTTTCATAAATAGTTTTTCTTTTACAACTCTTTTGGTAGTAATTACTCATCATTTTGAGGTCACCCTACCTTAAGAATATAACCGTACCCAAGTTTAGTAGTAATCGCTTGCAACAGTGTAAAATATCACGTGCACTACTTATGCGTCATTTACAGCGTTGTGCAATTGAGTCACCATATTTTATAAGGGTCTTTTAGTTTACCAATATATGCTGGGCATTTGTTTGTAACCTAACGATTCTGAGGCAGTAAAGTTTCTTAAAGAAGGAAGGAGTAAGCCTTTCTGACCGGACCTGACGTGGCCCAACAAGTATACCGTAAAATATCTTTATGATGGACAGTTCTGGTAGCTAAACAAGAAACGTTTTATCATGAACTAGCTGTTCCCTACGGCTTCGGCCGCGGAGAAGTAATCGAAACCCTCCTTTTGCGCAGTCGGTTAAAAAGTAGCCTAAGTCCTTCCCAGGGCCTCGAACTATCGCTATACCGAATTTCATCAGAAAAACTTCAGTACCTGCACAGGCAGCTTACTGAAGTTTTTCTAGTTCTAATTTAGTTCATGAATGAATGCTATGACTATGAAGATGAATGGTTCTAATGAAGAAATGTACTCATCCAGTTATGTTTCTAGACTTACCGGATAACTTTTCAAAAGGCTTTCCCATGATGCAACATCATACTACTACCTAAGGGAGCGGAACAGTAATAGTGAATGTCAAAAAATATAGAACATTTCCATAAATTATACTCAAGCGTCAAACGAGCGTGTGCCCACAGAAGTAGTCACCATAGCTTATGAACCTTAGTAATCAGAGTCTCTTTAGAAATTGTATAAACTCATCGTTTTTACAATAGGTAGAGAAATACCCGTTCACTGAATAAAGGGCTAAAAGCTGCTGAACTTCAAACAAGTTTACCTAGCCCGTAACTTAGTAAAATAGTTCGGTACGTGTTGTTGCTAATTTCCAAACTAACTTATGTATTCTAAGTAGATGTTCTGTTTAGCATTGAATAAACCCTTTGCAGAACCTTGTTAGTACAGTTAAACCCAGCACTTACGCGATAGGTAGGACCGAGCAATAACCGCGTAAGTCGAATTCGTTAAGTCGGGCTTACATTTGTGTAGACATAGGTAAGTACATAGAAATTATGTTTAATCGGGACCAAAACAATAAAGCTTAAATACTTTATGAAGTTTTAGATAAAACCTAAAATATTAAATATTATTTATAGTAATTTCAGTGCGAATTTGTCGTTGATCGAATTTGGGGTTCGTAATATATGTCACGGTCTCCGCGGAGCAAAGCTAGTTAAAAACAATTTTAAAGAACCCTTAGTATTTTTTTCCTTCGTAGTATAAATTTTAATTACCGTTTACGAATCAGAAGTTGTGACGTGTCCTTCGTATTACAAACTTTGAACGGAATAAATTAAGAACTTTTCATTTAACTTCGTAACTTTCTTTTGTCGAGATTCTCATAAAAAATTATTTCCCTGAACAAATAAACTTTCAAACGAGTATACAAAGTCTTGTTTCGTCAGTCGATTGTCAAACATTTTCCAAGCTATCCATTAAAGTTTTAAAGCAGCTTAACGACTACTTATATGTTACTGCCACCCGGGAACAACGGCGTAACGTACCTTACGAAGCACATAACGTAAATAGAATGTTACGAGCGGTTACCCATCTTAGAACCACATATTTGACATGTTTTCAGCAACTATACATGAAAATAGTATATATTATATAAGAAGTATCCTTGAATATTGATGCCGTAAAGTGCGTGTTCCTATCACGAGGTTTAAGGTCTCATTCCCACCGGAGACAAAAAATTGTGTGATCAATATTTGTCTCGAAAGTCTGGGTTTTTCTATGAATTATAAGTATGTATTTACAAAAAAAGTTTACAAAAGGTTTATTAGTATTATAAAATCCGTGAACTGATATCTACAACATTATGCGGGTTTATACTAACTTACTTTTGGTTCAGATAGCGTTGTATAAAAATGTGCGATAGTATTATTTGTTATTTCTTTATTGTCATTCAACCACATTGCTTTAAGATAAATTCCGATTACCCTACATGTACGCTCTCCCCAAAGTGACCAAAAACTTTTACTTACTATCTTTACAACAACTTTCTTTGTAAGAAGGATACACATCGATAAACAACTGAAGCCATTAACAGATTTCCATCCATCTTTCCCCTGACATCGTCCTGTTTACCCTATAAACAGAAAACTCCAAAATAAAAGCTACGACAACACACCCCACAAAGAACAAACAATAACGTAGTATTGGAACCAACTTTCAGAAAGCAAGCTGCTATATAAAAGTGAACTCTATTACGTTATCTAAAGGTGCATAATAAAAATCAATAGATACGTACATTTTAATGTTTCTCTTATATTCAGTGACACGCGTTTGTGCGACACTACAATATGCAATTCGATTCTATTTCGGAGTCGGTAGTGCTTTTCCCATTTTGTTTGTATTGCAGCGCTTTTTCTCTTTGGCACTTTTTTCTTTTTGGACTGAAAATGAAAAAAATACTGCAGGTACAAAAGTTGGCAGCTACAAACAGAACGCAGTTGATACATCTATAAATTGATACCTATTTCCTAGTTTTTCTGAGGGATTTTATTCTACTAATAATATAGATGTGAAAGTTTGTGAAGATGTTTGGATGTTTGTTACTCAATCACGCTCTAACGAATTAAATGATTGGGCTGAAATTTGGTACAGAGATAGTTTATAGTCTGGAATAATACATACGCTATTTTTTATCCCGGGAAAGTGTTTCCACGGGAAGCAAGAACGGGTACCGAATTTCACGCGGGCGAAGCCGCAAGCATCATCTACGGAAATGCAAATCAGTTGCTTGCTCTCACTGAAATTAACTAGGCGCGATTTAAAATGTCACTCCTGTACTGTAGATGAAATTGTAATTCTTTTTAAATTCCTATTTTTTCAGTAGCTTGAACTTATTTCATGTGTAATTGCGGACTAGGTATTTGATAAAAAATAAGGTAAGTTTTGTTGTAATTTACAGGCTCTACCTATTGTCTTGCGAATTTGGCATCAAATGTTAAATCCGAAATCTTGACTTTCATGAGTGCTACTGTGTGACCTGTGACCATTAAAGATATATTCATTTCATTTTCAGTTGAAAATACTTTCTGATATCACTATAAACCACGTGGAAGTTTAATAAACAAAAAAGTTCCAGTATAAACCATTTATGCTTTCATGATATTACTCTTACGGGCAAAAGAGAGAGAGAGTTACAAAGCGCTCAAACAACACGGACTACTAAGGGGGTAGGTGCCAATCACCATTTATATGATATATCTTGATATTCGTCTTGAAAACCTGCGGCTATCAGACACGCCGTCACAAAATAGGTACACTTTTTAAGTGTATTTTCTGACGCTTGTCAATTTAAATACACACTATTAATTATTACTTTTATTTTTATATATCACTAGCTGTTCCCGTGGCTTCGAACGCTTAAACGTCGTTATCGCGTAAAACCATAACCCCCCTTTTGTGCAGTCTGTTCAAAAGTAGTCTAAGTCTTTCTTAGGGCCTCGAACTATCCCTATACCAAGTTTCATCTCAATCGGTCCAGCCGTTTAGGCGTGAAAGCGTAACAAACAGACAGACAGATAGAGTTACTATCGCATTTATAATATTAGTAGAGATTTACTGAGCCGTTTTGCAACCCAGTTGAGGTCGGTTAACCAATCTAACCGCGATGCGGCTAAACTTAGTTTTTTTCAACAAATATAACAAAGCCCAGAGAAAAACTCTAGCTTGAACTTGACTAAGAATCTCAAGAAAAGCTTACAGTTTCTGTTTTAAAAAAACCAATTTCTTTTAATACACCCTGGAGAAGTAAAATTGGAACGACATGCCTTCTTATTAGGCAGGAAAACTTCTTATTTAAAAATCTTCTCAAAGCAAAATCATAGCAAAGAATATTATACTTACTGACCGCTAAAGCAAAGATTTTTCTTTTCCAAGGAACTCGACGCAAAGGGTTTTAGTAAGATGATGTACGAGTAACTTATTTCCAAGTAAAAGTTATGACATTACGTGACTCGGGCCATAATGAACATATTTTTATCTGAGAATAAGAGAAAGAATTCATCTGTGTAGCGGAAAATGTCTTTTTTCCAGAAAATTGCCTGTTATACGTAACTACGAGTATATTGACTGGTGTAAAGGTTTACATGACTGAAACTTTTGGTGTGAGAAAATGTGAGAAAAAAAAATAGCCTCTGTGGCGTAGTCGGTAGTGATGCCCCCCGCGGCGCTGGAGGTCCTGGGTTCGATTCCTGGGTCGGTCCAAATATTTGTGTGATCAACAAATGTTTGTTTCGGAGTCTGGGTGTTTTCTAGGTACAATATGTATGTATTTAGTAATATATAAGTCTAGCAATCGTCTAGATCCCATAGCACAAGCTTATATTAGCTTAATTTGGGCTAGATGATGTTAAGTACCACAAATATTTATTTATTTATTTAAAATATTCTGGGAGGATTTTAGGCAATATTTTAGTACGTTAAGAAATGTTACATTGTGTTAAGATCGTATGATGTTGTGATCAATAATTTATTGTATACTAACAATTTTGACTAATGTTAGTTAATATTTCATAACAGCCAGTGTGAAAACACCATTACCTACGTGAGAATTAAAAAAACTACTGGAAAAGTGTGGGTGTAACATTTCGCTCTGCTTACCCCCTCGAGGATATTCCTGATTGCTTGTATTGAAAGTTCATTATATTTCAAGCCGAAATGTTTAACGTAGTTTTTCCCTTGACACCAGGGCGCCTATTCTTACTTTAAACGACACAAATACGTGGACGAAAATTTACGGAATTTTGGATTGGAAATTTACCTATACCCTCTAGTTTGTAAATAATGAGCTCTACTCCGCTTAACAACGTGACTAATAAGTCTAATAAGATGTATTTCCGCCATGTAGCGCATGATTCCATTAGTAATGTCATCTATCTCGTAATTATTCAGTAAAACACGAGACCGATAACGTTTTCCTCTTAAATTTCCGTCCACGCATTCATATCGTTTGAACCAAGAATCGGCTCCCAGGTCAGAACTATAGGACGTTCACGAGTCACGACTCGTAAACATTTTATTTGTAATCACGTCTCCCGGGAATTCTTATTGGGAATTGTGGGGACAGCTCCGCCAAGGGTAAAATAACTTTCGTTTCGTTTTATTTTATATACGCATCTAACTTATCTTCTATAACCACGTCGGGTCAGTGTTATATAAATATTTAACTTTATTTAAATTATAAAGAGGAAAAATTTGTCTGTTTATGATCGACTAGCTGACCCGCGCAACTTCGTTTGCACCACATAAGAGAGAGTTTTACCTGTTCCCGTCGCATTTACTCCTGTCGCGTTGCGTTTGCTACCGTAGCGTCTCGTCGTTAATATTCAATACTACGTGAGAGAGAGAGAGAGAGAGAGAGAGAGAGAAAGCTTCTCGTCGCGTGTATTCCCGTCGCATTATTTTTAAGAACAAATTCGTTTATGAAAGTGGTATCCCGTGGCGGGGGAGGTATTGGAGGACTGGGTCACTACACGTGGCCTAGTCATCCTGAACCGGGGGAATGTCGCAACCTGGACGCGGCGGGGGCTCAGCTCGGTCATAGACGTTTCGTTTGCGACCCCTGAGCTCGCCCGCCGTGTCCGGGGATGGCGCGTGGTGGAGGAGGAGGAGACGTCGTCAGATCACCGATATATTCGGTTCGACGTCTCCCCTCCACCTAACCTGCCGCCAACAATCGCGAATCCCCCGGAACCGCGTTGGGCACTCCATCGTCTGGATCGGGAGGCTCTCCTGGAGGCGGCCATCGTGCAGGCCTAGATTCCGACAGCGGACGGGCCTGCCGATGTTGATGCAGAAGTGGAGTGCGGCTGTTCTGCGGCTTAAATCCCGCAAAAACACCGCCCCTGGACCCGACGGCATTCCAGGCCGAGCGTGGGTCCTGGCTCTAAAGGAGCTTGGGCCTCGACTATTTGGGTTCTTCAGCGCATGCCTCGAAAAAGGCCAGTTTCCCAAGGTCTGGAAGACCGGGAAACTGGTCTTAATTCGAAAGGCGGGGCAGCCGGCAAATTCCCCATCAGGGTACCGGCCGATCGTGTTGCTCGACGAGGTGTGCAAGCTCTTTGAGCGTGTTATTACACAACGCCTCGTCGGGCATCTCACACGCGTGGGGCCTGATCTGGCGGATAGCCAGTTTGGCTTCCGTCAGGGACGTTCCACCGTGGACGCGATCATGCGCATTAGAGGCCTGACGGAGGAAGCAGTCTCACAGGGTGAGGTGGTGGTGGCGGTGTCTCTCGACATCGCCAACGCATTCAACACCTTGCCCTGGAGCTGCGTCAGGGAGGCGCTTATCTATCATGGAGTGCCTCCCTACCTTCGTCGAATTGTCGGGGCTTATCTCTCCGAGAGAGCTGTAACTTACCCGAGCTGGCTAGGGCCGGGTCGGCGAGATGTGTCGTGCGGTGTTCCACAGGGATCGGTTTTAGGACCGCTCCTGTGGAACATCGGTTACGACTGGGTGCTGCGTGGCCCGTTGCTCAGAGGGGTCAGCGTAACGTGTTACGCCGACGACACCCTCGTTACGGCGCGGGGAGCAACGCACCGTCATTTCCATTCACCGTTCATTTGGGTCAAGTGGTACCAAGAATATACTTTTACTAATTTTAGTATTACATGTATTGTATCCCTTAAATAACCCGACATTATTTGTCAAGTCGATTAGGTATAAATTAAATGCTTCCGCTATCGCGAAAGGATCAGTTATAGCAATGTCATTTTTTCCGTAGATGTTTGTGATAAGCTCCAACTTTTTTGGAGCTCCAGATGCTTGTTTTATTAATTGCCAGGATGTCTTACAGACATTCTTTGAATTAACTATTGCCTTATTATTGGCATTTTTAATAGATTGCTCAATACACTTACGAAGTAGCCTAGAGTAGTTTTTGTATATGGTTTTATCATTTGACGTTTTAGTCCTATAATATCTGTATCTAAGTGTACGTTTATTTTTACAGCTAATTTTTAACCCTTTAGATATCCACTTCGGCGTGAAGGATTTATGAGATATCCGTAACTTTATCTTTGGAAAACACAATTCATAAAATTGACAAAAGGTATCGTGAAACACTTGGATTGCTTTAACGAGATGATTTTCGCAGTAGATGTCCGAAAATGAGAGAGAGGATAAGCATTCTTGATTTTTTTTTAAGTGTTCTATTTTATAATTTCTTTTATATACAAAATATTAATTTAACCGTGATTCCGTTTTGTTTTCTACTTTAATGCTAAGTAACTGTGCAGTATTGTGATCTGAAATGTCGAGATGCAACAATTCACTTGTAGTTTCTGTAACATTGCTAATAATATGATCAATGCAAGATTTTATGCGAGTAGGGCTTTTAATATGGAATTTTAGGTTAAAATTATGTATAATATCTATCAAGTTAATAGTGTTTTTTTCCCGTGGTCGTAGGGTATTCATATTTAGGTCACCAGCTATAACAATTTTTTTATTTGACCTATTTATTTTGTATAGCAGTTTTTCTAGTTTGTCAAGGAATAGGTTGCAGTCAGAGTCTGGAGTTCGATACAAGCAAACAATAAACATTTTATGTTGTTGTATTTCAAGTGCACAGCATTCAAAATGATTATCTATGGCAAACTCATCGCAAAAATCCACCTTTTTATAAAATAAACCTAGTTTAATGAGTAAACATACTCCGCCGCGTTTTTTAGTGACTCGTGAATAATATGACGCTAATTCGTATCCGGCCACATTAACCAGACCTTCGTAACCTTTTTTCACAAATGTTTCCGTGACACATATTAGATCTGGCTCCTTATCTTTTGCCAGCATTTCAGACAAATGAATTTCCAAAGCATTCGTTTTACTGCGGAGACCAGCTATATTCTGATGCATTATTCTTAAATAGAAAATATTACTGTCAGCAACGAAAAAGATTTACATTGGAAGATTCTGAGGGATCTTCGGCCTCAGTTTGAGTAGTTTTGTCTTGCGTTGTCAAGGGGGCGACACGAGTTTTTAATTTAAAAGCTTGTTTTTGAAGAGGGGGGGCTATTTGAATACGTTTAGCACACTTTTGGTAGCCAGACAAGCCTTTACATGATAGAAAATTCTGTTCGTAATCGAGGCGATCGAGAATAGCATTAATTTTATTACACAGTGCATGTCTCATGTTATGATCCAAATCATAGTTGATGTCAACAAAAGTACAATTTACAAAGTGTTTACAGACTAAATTTAACATACTGTTTAATTTTTTCTCATTTAAGTGCTTATTAAATTTTACCTTAACTACTAACACGAGACACTTTACACTCTTTAAAAATAAACATAGTTCTGTTTGAATTTCAAAGGGGTTTGAGTCATTTTCTCCAAGGAATAGTATCACTCTATCATGTTCAGATACATCATAAAATCTTGTAGTCTTTAAGATCTCTTCCGATGAGGCATTGGGTTTAATAAATGACTCGAACTGGTATCTATGGTAAGGGTTTCGGCGTCTGGATTTTGCCAGACACTGTGATAAACCTGAACACAGCTGACTCCCAAATATGAAGCATCTTTTTATTTTAAGTATATCATTTTCTGGCTTAAGCACCACACCCGTTGACGGAGTTGACATGTGGCGATGTATGTTTTTGTTACTCTCTTCTGCAACGTGGTCTTTATTTTCAGGATATTGTGCGTGTGTATTTCCACTAGTGGAGTGTTTAGTTCCACCTGATTCCACCGATTTTCCCTCACATCAAAAAAAAAAAAGTGGTATCCCGTGGCATTATTGTAGAAAAACATTGATTGCCATTAAAATGGTTATTGTGCACCAACCTAAAGATAGACACATGCTACCGCGCAATTTTTTTTTAAACTTTTTTAAGAGAAACAATTTGTAGTACCTAAATATTTTTTACATAACTATAAATATTTACGCAGCACACGCAACGAAGCTCTCAAAAGGAATAACTTTTCCCCTCGTTTTTTAAACATTTACTATTACTGCCCCGCTCCTATTCGTTGTAGCATGATGCTATATAGCCTATGACACTCCACAATAACGTAGCTTTCTATTGGTAAAAGAATGTTTAAAATCGGTTCAGTAGATCCCGAGATTACCCCTTACAATTTAACAAATATACAAACACACAAACTTTACCTCTTTATATTATTAGTATAGATAAACTCTAAAACTACTGAATAGGTTTTAAGAGATCTTTCTTCATTACGAAGTCTATTTCTAGAATACAAAAATTAATTCTGTTATTAGTATTTTGATGTTATAGCGGAAATAGAAATAGATCTTGGGTGAAAATTTCAACCTTCTACCTATCACGCTTCATGACATAACCTGGTAATGGACAGCGGAGTCTCAGTAGGCTATAGGGTCCCGTTTACTACCTTCGGGTACGGAACCCTATAAAAATAACATCGACTGATCCTCAAACATTTCCTCGGGTGATCCGTAACTGTTCCTGAATACGGTAAGATGGTTATTCGTACAGATGCACGCATGCATAAAATATAGAGACTCGTCCCTACGTGAATGACTTTTGGTGTTAGATAGATTTCTTAATTATAAGACTATATCACTCCCATATAGGGTTTACGGTCTGTAAGGAAATCACACTTGATAAATATTTTGTTTTGGGACTCTTACAAACATACATATGGTCATATCTTTATTCCCAAAGATGTAGGCAGAAGCATAGTACATTTCCACATTGTACGTCAGTTTTCATTTCACGTATTAGGTGGTGAGCTTAATAGCCGTAACTACGAACTGACACTTTCCATTACATTGCTACACATACCATAAACCCAGTTCTTCTTGCCGACAATATTCACATGCTGTCCTACCACTGTCTACATCCGGGAGCCCCTGGGTAACTGGGGCTCCCGGAAGCATTTCCACCACGGTAATTCCGCTGTCCAGAAATACCGATACATTCATTAAATAAGTATCATGTTTTATAGTGAAAATTACAATAAAACCGGCCAAGTGCGAGTTGGACTTGCCCATGAAGGATTTCGTAGCAGCAAGTAACATAATATAAATGTTCTTATAGTTCGTTGTAACTTTGATTGATGTTTTAACACGTTCGCAGTGGTAGTGATTTTTCTAACCGAAAATTGCGGTTTACGACGTATTAAAAAAAAACTACCAGCTCTATCTCGTTCAAACTAATTTTCGTTGGTAGTTTTTATGGCAATGTACATCATATATTCTTTTTAGATTTATCATTCTCTTAGTTTAGAAGTTAGAGGGGGGAGACACACATTTTTCCACTTTGGAAGTGTCTCTTGCGCAAACTATTCGCTTTAGAAAAAAATGATGTTAGAAATTTCAATTGCATTTTTGAAGACCTATCTTTAGATAGCCCACAAGTATGGGTTTCATGAAAAAAAAAATTTGAGTCTCAGTTCTGAGTACGGGGACCCCCAAAATTTACAGCTTTTTTTCTAGTTTTATATAAGAATCTTAATGCGGTTCACAGAATACATCTAGTCACCAAGTTTCATAAGCATAAGTCTTATAGTTTCGGAGAAAAGTGGCTGTGACACACGGACGGACAGACAGACAGACAGACAGACAGACATGACGAATCTATAAGAGTTCCGTTTTTGCCATTTGGCTACGAAACCCTAAAAACGTCATTCTTTGAAAGGAGATTTATCGGTATTCCAATAAATTCTAAACAATGTAGAACATTGAATATGTAATGTAAACCAAATGTCAACGTTATTGGTACTGTAGATTTAGGACAAATTCTTTGTGAACGAGGGACACAGGATAATATTACAGTTCTGTTTTTTGTACATTTAAGGTTTGCGACACTAAAAAAACGGACAAGAGCGAGTCTGACTCGCGCACAAAAGATTTCGTACCAAAAAATTATAAAAATACCCTTTTTGTTATATGGTAGCTCCCCTCAGATATGACTTTTTTTTTCTGTTTTTAGTATTAAAATATTATGAACAACAGAAATACATCACCTCAGAAAATTACAACGCTTTAGCTATAACGAATCATGAGATTCACGTTGGAGACAGACAGGGACATACAAGTCTCAGTAAACGAATCCCTTTTTGCATGAAACCCTTAAACCAGGTACCATCCGAATGTCTAATGTTACCAAATATCGAAGTTCACATTGGAATCAAATTGTAGTTACCTTACTTTATTCTGAGAGTCCATATTATTATTCAGGCCATAATACTCGTAGAATTCATACTAGTATTATAAAAAAATTCGTTCAGAATGTATGTAGGAACCGTATTCCCAAAAAATATGTCTTATTTCCACTTGTCTTATAAAAAAAAGTACGCAATTTACTCTAGAGAAAATATAATATTGTGTATTGACCCTAACTTTTGATAAGAGCACGAGTAGAATTTATACTTACTCGTATCATAGTGGCAGAGAGATTATATTGTGATTCTCCATTCTGTCCTCTATTATGATTATGAACGAGATGAACCAACACATTTGTTAAGCGCTTAATGACAAATGCCTTCAATATATCCTCGAGATATGTCACAGTCAGATTTTTCTTTTTCGGAGAAAGTACGGGTTACGAGAACGCGACCCTCATTTTCAAGATATTCCTTTTTTACTCCCCAATCGTTCTTTAAAAACGATACAATATTGGGTATACTTTTTTGACTTTAACACGCTGTCACTTCGTTTTGCTCTCCGAAATATTTGATATTGGAATTGAACAGGGGTCTTTTACTAACGATTTTTTGATCATAAAATATCTGCAGTGAGTTAGAATCAATCGTTTTTCGCCACTTAATGCTTTATTCAATTAATTTGAATAAGAAAACTGCACATAATTTTTATCTATTAAAAATGGGACAATACAGACAACTTAATTAAATTGACGAATGACTATTTTACCCACTCCATAAAAATCTTATTTATTAAGTACATATTATTCAAAGAAGCGCTCGTGGCCCCGCGGACTCAGTGTTCTGTAAACGATCACTGCAGTAAGCAACTTTCACTATGGCCGGTCCATGGATGGGTGACCATCCATGTGATCACTTTGTGACATTTATTTGAGCGTTTCCGTGCTTCGGAAGGCACGTTAAGCCGTTGGTCCCGGTTGCCAGTAAAATGGCAGTCGTTAAGTCAAGTTGAAGACTTTATTTCAACAGCAGGCAGTCACAACCTGCGCCTGTCCATTTAAACACGGCAATACGGCTCACCACCTATTACGTGGGACAAATTATAAAAAAGGTGAATTGTGGGCATATAATATGCCTCTGCCT
Source organism: Miltochrista miniata (assembly GCA_933228765.1). Lineage (NCBI taxonomy): Eukaryota > Metazoa > Arthropoda > Insecta > Lepidoptera > Erebidae > Miltochrista > Miltochrista miniata. The sequence continues at coordinate 21,306,970 of OW121760.1, read as the reverse complement.
ACCCCTTCGGGGATAAAGGCGTGACCATATGTATGTATGTATGTATATTATTCAAACCCGTATATAAAACTAATATGTTATCAATATTGCGTAGATAATAATCTAAGATATTACTGCCCGTTCACTCTAACTTTGCCGTTCGGCTCCATACTACAGTCGAAGTTTTGATTAGACGAAGTAAATTTACAGCAACTAATGTCACTTCTTCTTATAACGTTGCGTATTTTCTATGACGAAGTGACATTAGCTACTGTTAATTTACTTCGTCTAATTAACAATTCGGGTATACGCCTCTATGCCAGCGGCAAAGTTAGAGCGAACGGGTAGTACGTATTATCACGTAGCACTTAGCTACAGTGCTACGCTCGTAGCTCCGTAGCTCGTAGCCTGCTACAGCCGATTACAGCGATCTTGCAATATTTCTCGCTAGATATTAGCTCACTCGCAGTGAACCACGTTTATAACTCCGGTTCATTGTAAGGATATATAATCGTTCATTCGACTTTATCGAAATTGGACTTGGATTAAGGAAATTGTTCCCAATGAATGACTCTTAGGGTTGGTATCATGAATGATGTTTCTTTTTTCACGTCTCACCGATTCGACACGACACCCGGCTCAGGCACGTGATTTTAAAAAAATCTTTGAATTAAAAAAAAAGTAAGTTTACTTTTGAAAATAAAGGAATGTAACCTTTCAGTAAAAGCCACATATCAATATTAAGGGTATTTTTCCTCCAACCACGGTCTCCTCCATCCTTAATTTTCACCCTATATATTAAACGCTATTCTGAAAATTTCTTGCAAGCTGTTCCAATGAACCATTATCTATTTTTCAATTCAGTTACATACAAAATCTATCTTGTAAAGCAATATTTAGTTAAATCAGTCCATTCGAGTTGTAGAATCGTTTTATTATATGAATAAAAGAGTCTTGTTCATTTCACTGAATAAATTGATGAAATCGAGGTTAATAAAATCCCGCCAAAACAAACCAAAAATATAACCTATTTACCGGAAACATTCAAAAAAACATCCGCTGGGAAGACACGTGGAGTAGAACTTATCAAGTATTCATATCGCAGACGTCTTAACATACCACGCGTCATGCATAATAAAATATAAAGGGGTTCTCACACGAATGACATGTAACACCTTAAGGCTGCAGTCTCATCTTCAGCGAGGGGCATAATGGGAGCTACATCGACAGCGGTGCGATGTTGAAGACTATTACGTTCAAAATGAAAAATATCCAATATTTTATCTGTGGGACCTTTTCTTTTCACAGCACCATCTTGTAAAAGCTTGAAAACTGTTTAATTACTTAAATATTCTCAATTTATACATAAGAAACACCCAAATCTTCGCAATCACTGTGCTAAATTACAAAAAAGCTACAGATCAGATCAATCAACATGCAGTGCACCCTGCAAATACTCCATTTTTTAAACTGGTTAATCACTCGCTGCAAGTTTGCGTCTGGAAATAGACGCAAACCTGCAGCGAGTGATTTATGACACCTACGAATATAAAGTCTGATACTAACTGGTGGTACTGTCCAATACGTAAGGTATCTCTAATTTTAATCCAAAGTGCTCGAGTAACTACAGACATTCTTAACAGAACTCACCTACCACAGAATAAAGCTAAAGAAAACAAAACTTACGGAGCGACAAAGCTAGACTGACAGACAGCCGCACCGCTCCCAATGTAATTCAAGTCATTTGCATAATAAATGAATGAATGAAATATTTTCATCATAATATCCCGCTGTCGTTTACATAGCTCTTGCTGCGCCCTTCGTTTTGTTCGAGAACACGACCTAATACCTCTAAAAGAATGGTGAAGTTTTTTTTTTTTTTTTTTTTTTTTTTTTTTTTTTTTTTTTTTTCAAATTTTAATTATATACTTTATTGTACGCCAAGATAGTATTACAATTTACAAACTTGATATAAATGTTGTTTGCTTTATACATATCTCTCGGTCATATTTTGCGCGGAGAACTAGTACCTATTCATATACACCACTACAAAAGTAACCGGCTATATCATTTGCGGTTATATTAATGCAGTAAAAATAAACAAAAAGTATAAACCTAACCTCATAATAAACCTCTTATGTGTGTAAAACTTTTGTGTCACCTAGTCATCTAGAGGTAGCTTGTCCCAAACTTGATCGTGACTGAGAACCTAAATTACAGCTTAAATATACCTACTCTAGTATTCAAATTAGTATTCGACAGGCAAAACGATCATACTGTCTATTATTTTAGACAGTATGACGTCACAATATCGTTCTTCAGAAATCTATTTCAATATTTTTACAAAAGAAAATTATATTTTTTTTTTTTTTTTTTTTTAGTATTACAAAAAATAATCCTAATTAGGTATATCTTAATTAGACATTCCAAAAGTAGTACATTTAGTTATGCCAATTACCTATGTAGTTGCGTATGATTGCAGATCATATCAAATATACATGTACTTACCTACTTAATACTTAATGTTATTCGTATTTCCCTAAACATTATTTCTATAAGGATGACAATTTGGCAAGAATGATCGTAATTACATTACCCTCTGTGCTAGTCAACAGACTGTGTTACAGCAGGGTAAGAATTCTTTGTGTTTGTAGTGCTATTATGTGTTCTTAGAGTAATGCAGTTTGCAGTCGTCATAAGGGTTTAATATCCAAGTTGACATTATTTTATTTCAAGCTTGACTAAGTATACAATCTCACATATTATTTGTTTATACCAATGGAAATGTAAAGGATATGTTTACTTTTCAATAATTGCTCTTTTTATTGTAATTAGATAAAAACTATACCTTCATACATATAGTCACCCTTTGTCCCCAAAGAGGTAGACAGAAGCATTGTGTACGCCCAGAGTTTTTACCGGAAGATAATTCTACAAACGCCAAATTTTTGCGCATTTTTACAAAACCTCTAGTGTGAGACACCTTAACAGTATCTAACGGTCTTCTCTTGTTTTCCATAAATTCATTTGCACTATTATTGTTTGCCATAATCATCCCCGATCATAATATTTACTTGCACTATTTTCATTTATACTAATAACGTTTGCCCTAACAACTCAACAGTCATAACTTTTATTTGCCATAAAATGACTTTCGATAACAACATTTCTCATAATAATTAGTTTCCATAAGTAACACATGTCATAATCGACTCTTGACATAATCAAAATTTGATATAATTATGAAAATAATGCATAATATTGTAAGGTCGAAATAAATTATCGTTAACACCCCGACTCAGTGCAATCCGACTCGGATAGGTTAGGTTAGAAGACTAAGGCAGGAGCGAAGCGAAGAAGGTTTTTTTTTAAACCACCCAGAAGTAGCAGCCCCGCACAGCGGGGCTCCGTCGAGCTTAGTTAGCTAGAGACGCCGTATGAAGTTTAGTTTTAGGTTTAATTGTTAATAAAAATTCTGTGTCGTATAAATTATCTTTATTTATATTATGGTGAATAAAATTTATGGAAATGGCATTATTGAAAACGAAAATTATGGCAAATACATTTATGGATTTAAATTATTATGACACTTGATCGATTATGACCAATGGAATTATTGAAAGTCATTTTATGTCATTTCACGATTATGGCAACTGAAGCGTTATATCTAATGAAATTATGGCAAATACCAGTATGGCATATGAAATTATGGCATTTTAAATTATGGCAAACATTAGTAAACCGTATCTAACATCAAAGGTGCCACCTCAAATAGTCGCGACACTCGGATCAATAACGGGTTCTACAAATCGTTCGTTTGGATCAAAGACACTGGCTCTTTGATCCAAACGAACGATTTGTAGATCATCCTGAATGTAATATGAGCTTAATTGTGTGATATCAATATCACGGGCACAATGCTTGTGTTGTTCCGAAAGAGAAGTTTATTGGTTTCTGTATGTACTAGCATCAATATTACTATTGATTTTGATTGATACTTAATGAAACTTGCAACATATTTATATTATCATGCTCAGGAAAGGCCAGTTAATAAATAAATCAATAAAATAAATTAATAAAATTAAATTTCAAATCTCCAGTTTCAATCATACCACACGTAATAAACATGTAAAAACTTAGGCATAGCAATGATAATATAGGTAACCATAAATAACTATAAAAAAAAGTCATAAATAAATAAAGTTATAAATAAATAAAGTCAATAAATGTGTACATAAACGTCGATGCACACACACGTGCAAAGAAAGCACTTACACTGAAGCCAGTTTCTCTCAGATTTTAACACAGACTTGTCTCAAGTCGCTTGAATTACATAAAACCAAAGATAATATGAGAGTATTTATTACATACACATACATGATTAAAACCTCGTTTTAATCATATTTCTACGGAATAAACGTCCTGAGGAAAATTCACTTAGCACAAAGAGCAGTCGATGCTGAAAACAGAAGTTAATTTTCAATCAAAGGAAATGTCGGACTTTGTCCAAACTGGAGTTTTTTATATTACTAAGGTAGCAGACAAGCTTACGGCCCAACTATTGGAAAGAGGTTACCGTAGCCTATGAAAATTTTCAGCACCAGAGGCGCGGAGATGACGCAATCGAGACTTTACACAGACATATAAAGTCAGATGACAGCAGTCCCTCCCCATGATGGCGCATATTAACAGTTACAGTTGCCATGCACTTTGAGACTTGACCTATTTTCAGTCGTTGAAAATCAAGCAAGTACTATGCAGGACGTGCTTTTATCATGCAAAAGAGATGAATAAGAGTGCAAAATGTAATTGACTCTTTTTGACGGTTTAAAGTCAAGAAATGTCGTCGGATCTCCATGTTTGAAAATAAAATGTATCCTTAAAGCATATGATTTATTTTTGTGTATCACAGATGTTGTAATGAATTCAGAGATGCCAGGTCCTGCTATTGGTAACATTAAGACTTTTCAGGGTTATGTACATGTACACCAAGAAGAAAAAAAAAACTCATGAGGGGTCACTTTCTTGTCCTTTGTCGGTCTATCTATAAAGAACCTTTGTTTCAGCTACGCGTCAAAGGATCAAGTTGAAATTAAAGCTGTTTACTCAGGACGACAGATTCTTGAAGTTGGCCAGGCCCAGGTTATGGCTACTTACTGTTAAAATTTTCATATCTTCTCTCTGCAACTGCCATAATACGAAAACTGAGACCAAAACTTGAAAGCACAGAAACGCAGAACACTGAGTTCAACTTCAATATTAATGCATATACTCAACGCAAGTGTAATAAGCTTATCGCGTACCTCCAATCCCGGTATATGGATAATTTACGTAATTAACTATGCAAATACTACTGCTACTGCTACCATGATATAAAACCTCAGTTTCATTATCAACAGTCTTTTGAGAATAATATTTATCTCCATTCTCACAATATACGGTAGTACAGAATAATCAATTGATAATAAGATGCTTAACTTTCTCATAAATCTCTGGTAACCAGTATTACATCAATGATAGGTAACTAGCTGCTCCCCGCGACTTCGTCCGCGTAGGAGTCGTTACTGAGTAAAATCATTATACTCCTTTTCCGCAGTCAAATAAAAAGTAGCCTATGTCCTTCACTTGGCCTCAAACTATCTCCTTACTTAATTTCATCAAAATCGGTTCAGCAACGTGAAAACGTAACAGACAGACAGAGTTACTTTCGCATTTATTAAGCCAAGTTGAAGCCCTTATGGGTGGCTTGAAAAGTTTCAACTGCGGGTCGTCACGACCTACGCCTGTTCATTTCAACACGGCAATGGGTTCACCACCTATTACGTGGGACATAAAACTATAAGGTGAAATGTGGGCGTATACTATGCCTCTCCTACCCCTTCGGGGATTACGACGTGACTATATGTATGTATGTAGTAACTACCTTTAAATTACTAACATAAGGAAGAGATTTTTTAGACAATGTGTAATATACTCTGTACGCAATTTACATCTCAGTCCATAGCCTAACTTATAGTCTACTTAAAGTCAAGCAACAGCTTTTAAAAGCTTTTTAGGGACATAAGAATTGTAAATTGAACATAAAATATTCTGGTACTTTTGGAACCTTTTCTTCTAATACAATGGAATATCATAAATAATATATTATGAAGTTATGCCCCAGCTTGACGAGGGAGGAAATTGGTGGTGCTTTTTAATTCTTATAAACTCCTGTTGCTCTCATTGTATGAAGGACTTTACTAAACAGTATTTTTTAACGTAGTAGCTCGAAGTATTTGGTAATAAATAGGTACTCGTATACGCTCGTAATATATACTTTTTTGAGCCAATTCATTTCAACTATATAAGCTGTGCGTTGAGAAATTAGTCAGTCATTGTTAATTTTAAATAGATATACAAAAAAAAAGACTGCGATGGAGATAAATCAAGATACTGGGTCCACAAGTCAGTCTTACCTAAAAGTTTTGGAATTAGAAAATAAATAAATAGCTTAAAGCTAATAAATTAAAGTGGTACACCTACTGAGTAATAGACCATGCCATGGCAGCGAAGAAAAGATAAAATCCTGTACCAACCGGTCTGGCCAGCGAGCGTGGTGCACTAAAGCCAAACATCCTCCCTAAATATTTCTACAACGTGGAACTATCGACACTCCTAGTTAAATGAGAATGTATATTGGCGGCTCTGTCTATCCCCTAGAAGCTCATGGTGTGATTATTATTTAGTATTTATCACCATAATCCAAACATCATTAAAAAATATATAAATCTCATTAAAATAGTTCAGTCATTTCCTTTAAACAAAACGCTGGCCTCTATAACGAGTTCCCACACATATTTTTGATAAAAGCGCTTGAACAATGCAGATTGTGTTCATAAATAGCCGCCACCGCCAACCGCCAACGCTTACGTAGCTTGTGACGTCATATGCATTCTGTGCACATTTTATATTTGGAACGACAGTGCTTCTATAAATATTTTTCAGTGCAACTCTACTGGTCGATCTCCCACGTAAGTATCGGTGATGCTTTTTTTGCTTAAAATCTACTATTTCAAATTGAGAAATGTGAATTCATAATTATTTTTGTAGTATTTATATTAGATTTACTCTTCCAACTCTACCTAATTGATGTGGTTAGAATGTCATGGTTATGCACATAAATACCTACAACTTTTTGTGGATACTAATTTATACAACTGAACATAAGATCTTAAAAACTGATATAATTGAAGACAGCTTCCAAAAGGCGAGATATCTGCAAAAATATACTTTGCATGTTTGTCTGCGAGAAGTGAAACTTTTGGCTCAGACATTTCCCATAGCAAAAATTAAAACTTTAATTTAGAATTCCGTTAAACCTTTTGACTGTAGAACTTTGACAGCTATTTAACTAAAATATTTATTATGCAATTTATCTCCATCACCGTCTTAAATTTCTCGTACACTCGCTCAAGCAATTTTTTTAAAGGTAAAAACTTTCACTTCCCGCATTCATAAATAGATTTAAATTTGTTAAACCTTAGCTTAATCTATACTAATATTATAAAGAGGAAAGATTTGATTGTTTGTTTGTTTGTTCGCATCGAATAGGCTCCGGAACTACTGGACCGATTTGTCACTCACTAGTCACTGTTGGGAAGCTACACTCTTTGCGGTGAACATAGGCTATATTTTATTCTAGTATTCCCACGGAAGTACGAGGTTGAAACCACGTGACGACCGCTAGTAGGTAATATATTAAAAAAACTAGTATTTCACACTGTAACAACTTTCCTCAATTCTATTTCAGACCCTACTCTGTTTTAGTGCCCTATGAAGATCCATTTACGTAGGTACGAGACGCGTCTAAAAATTAACAATTCAATACAAATATGCTGTACTTACTCAGTCTATTACTTGAGGTAAATTGAGCATCTCGAAACGCAACCTAGGGTATTCTCTTTATTAGGGTTCCGTATCTGAAGGGGAAAAAAACGGGACCTATTACTAAGACTTCGCTGTCCGGCTGTCTGTCTGTCCGTCATGAAGCTGTATCTCGGGAACCGTGAAAGCTAGAGAGCTGATTTTTTTACAGTTGATGTAATTTCTGTTGCCGCTATAACAACAAACACTAAAATCGGAAAAATAATAACATTTAAGGGGGCTCCCATACAATATTTTTTATATTGGTACGGAATCTTCCGTGCTCGAGTCCGACTCGCACCTAACCGGTTTTTTTATGATTCTTACAGTATAAACGTAATTCTATACAAAGAAGGTTTTACTAACAAAACGAGATGAGCATAGTAGTAAACTTTTACGTAGACATAACGGCGACCCAAAGTATCAAGAATTTACAACGCTATATTCCGAGTTCATGCTGTTTTGATGGCAAATTGACATCTAAATCGTTTATGCAGATGCAGTCGTAACCACCAATAAACATACATAATACTCACGCCTTAATGCTAGAAGAGGTAGGTAGATACATGCTATACACATTGTATTTTGTCCCACATAGGTGGATAGCTTGCCGTGTTGAAATTAACAGGTACAGGCTACTTACCTGATTTTGCAATATTTCAAGGCTCGCCGACCATAAGACCTTTAACTCGACTGGATGACTGCTGTATTGCTGGCAAACAATAAACCAAATAGTTTTTTTTTTACAACTCTTTTGATAGTAATAACTCATCACTTTGAGGCAACCCACATAATCGTACCAAAGTTGAGAGTAATCGCCTGCAACAGTGTAAAATATCACTTGCGCTTAAGCTTCAAGCGAAGCAAGTCAGAAAAATGAAAACCCACTTATACGTCATTTACAGCGTTGTGCAATTGAGTCCTCTTATTTTATAAGTGTCTTTGTATTTTAGTTTACAAATTTATGCTGGGAATATGTTTGTGACCTAATGTTTCTAGGGCATTAAAGTACCAAAAAAAAGCAAGGAGTAAGCCTTTCTGACCGGTCCTGACGTGGTCCAACAAGTATACCGTAAAAATACCTTTATGATGGACAGTTCTGGTAGCTAAACAAGAAACGTTTTATCATAAACTAGCGTACTGCACGCGGATTCACACGCGTAGTTCCCGTTCCCGTGGTAATACGGGAATAAAATATAGCATATGTTCACCGCAAAGAGTGTAGCTTCCCAACAGTGAAAGAATTTTTCAAATCGGGCTAGTAGTTCCGGATCCTATTCGATGCAAACAAACAAACAATCAAATCTTTCCTCTTTATAATATTAGTATAGAAGTATAGATATGCGGCGATATTATGATAGATAGTACTCCCTATTTTGTGCGAACCCTATCGTACAAAAATAATTCATATCGTAATCGCTTGCACCAGTGTGAAATATCACGTGCACTTAGCTACGAGGGAAGCAACTCGGTAAAATGATTACCCACTTATGCCTCGTCATTTACAGCGTTGTACATTTGAGTCCTCTTACTTCACAGGCAGCTTTCTGGAGTTTTTCTCGTTATATTTTAGTTCATGAATGAATGCTATGACAATGAAACTGATTAGTTCTAATGAGTAAATTTAAATTTCCAGTTATGTTTCGAGACTTGCCGGATAAACTTTAAGAACGACTTTTCAAAAGGCTTTCCCATGATGCAACATCATACTACTACCTAAGGGAGCGGTACAGTAATAGTAAATGTCAAAAAAATATAGCACATTTCCATGAATTATACTCAAGCGTCAAAAGAGCGAACAAGCGTCAAAGAAGCGTCAAAAGAACATCTAAGTTAATATCGCTGTATGACGTTCACGCCCCAGTTCGTAAGATTAAATTGAAGCATTTACCTTCACCATGGCTCACAAATGATATTAAAATACTCATCTCTAAAAAAGCGGCAGCTAAGTCGAAATATAAGCATCGACCAACAGCCACAAATTGGGAAAAATATGTGCTCATCAGAAATCACTGGTAAGGTAAGGTGTGTTGGAATGCTCAACGCCAACATATTCACAATTCTGTTGAAAACGGAGATCCTGCAAAAGTATGGAAATTTCTACGGTCATTGGGAGTGGGGAAGTCTGATCAAGATTCCTTACCTAAAACTTTATATCTGAATTTACTCAATCAGCATTTCTCAGCTTCGTCAAACTTTGGTAAAACTACAAAAGAAACGACACTTAAACATCTTTCAACTATGTCCCCTCCCAGCTGTTCTCCTTTCTTTTTTAGTCAATTATCTGCTTGTGATGTTAAGAGGAGTATAATGTCGATAAGTTCTAACGCGATTGGTACTGATTGTCTAAGCCGTAATATGATCATCCCTATTATTGACGAAATTCTTCCTGTCATATGTCATGTTTTAAATTTCTCACTGACCAACAGCATATTTCCAGAGGCTTGGAAAAATGCTCAGATTATTCCTATCGCTAAAAAGAAAAATACTTCCTCGTTTTCTGATTACCGTCCTATCTCTATTCTCCCTTTTATTTCCAAAGTTCTCGAACGACTCCTTTCCACTCAGCTAACGAATTACCTCTCCACAAACCAACTCTTAAACCCCTTTCAATCTGGTTTTCGTACTGGCCACAGTAGAACCACTACGTTGACTCATATTACGGAGGACATCAGAGTAGGCATGGAAAACGGCAACCTCACAGTACTAGCATTGCTTGATTTCAGCAACGCGTTTAACACGGTGGATTTTGACATCCTACTTAGTATACTCGCCTCCCTTAACATATCTCCTACAGTGATTGACTGGTTTCATAGTTACCTGTTTGGCCGCCAGCAGCGTATTGTCATCGAAGATACTTTTTCGTCTTGGTGCAATATATCTAGCGGTGTGGCGCGGGGAGGCGTTCTATCTCCCTTACTTTTCGCTGTTTTTATTAACTCAATCACAACAAATTTATCTTCTTCCTATCACCTTTACGCTGATGATCTCCAAGTATATTCCCAGGCTCCGTTAGACAAGCTGAGCGAGGCTGTGGGCAACGTCAATGAAGATTTGCGTACCATTTGCGGCTGGAGTGAATCGTATGGCCTTAGAGTGAACCCATCTAAGACCCAGGTCATCGTTATTGGCGGATCCAGGATGATCTCTAAAATTGACTGGACTCGAGTCCCTAAGGTGATGTGTAATGGCGCTGTCATATCCTATGGTGATAAGGTCAAGAATTTGGGAATATATATAGATTCTTGCTTATCCTGGAAGCCCCAGCTGCAAGAACTGAGTCGAAAAATGTTTGCTGCAGCGGGATCCTTGCGTAGGTTGAAAAATTTCCTACCTATTGGAACTAAGGTTGCGCTTGTGCAATCACTTCTTTTTCCCATCCTTGATTATGCAGACGTCAGCTATCTGGATCTTAATGAGGACCAATTAAATAAACTTGAGAGACTCCAAAACTTCTGTATAAGATTTATATTTGGACTGCGCAAATATGATCACGTTTCTGAATTTCGAAAAAAACTCAAGTGGTTACCAATTCGCCTTCGCCGGAATACCCATATCCTATCGTTGTTATACAGTTCACTTTTTAACCCCTTTACTCCTTCCTATCTTAAAAAACGCTTTGACTTTCTGAGCAACTCTCACAATAAATTTCTGAGATCGTCGAAGAATTTGAGACTAAAGATGCCCGGACATTCCACTACCTTTATGGACAAATCTTTCTCCATTCAAGCGGTTCGGTTGTGGAATGCTCTCCCTGTGTCTATCAGACGTGCTCAGAGTTTGGCCACGTTTAAGAGGGTAGTGAACGACCACTACTTGAGAAACATTGGCTATATTTAGTTGTGCCTACAGGCAAACTAACATTTTTATTTTTATACTGTGTATTTTGTCTATCTATGGGTGTATCTATGGAAGTGTGTTAATGTTAGGTATATGTGTAGTTATATAATTATAATGTATAATGGAATATATATATATATATATATGTATATCTATATTTTATTTGTGTATATATGAGTATTTATGTGTTTCATATATATGTATGTATGTGTGTTTGTGTATGTGTGTATGTATGTTTATAAATATCTACGTAAAGTTTTTATCTTAAAATGTTAATCTTGCTACCCCAGAATTAGTATCACAAATTAATTTCTATATTATAAGGTTGCCTGTAAGAAATTGCCTTGTGCGATAAGGCCGCCAATTGTAAAACCAATTTAGTGTAAGTAGATTTAAGTAGTATAAATTGTATTTTGGTATTACAATAAAGAGTATCTATCTATCTATCTAAGAGCGTGTGCCCACAGAAGTAGTCACCATAGCTTATGAACCCTTGTGATCAGAGTCTCTTTAGAAATTTTATAAACTCATCGTTTTTACAATAGGTAGAGAAATACCCGTTCACCGAATAAAGGGCTAAAAGCTGCTGAACTTCAAACAAGTTTACCTGGCCCGTAACTTAGTATAACAGTTCGGTACGTGTTGTTGCTATTTTCCAAACTAACTACTGTTTTAGCATTGAATAAACCTTTTGCAGAACCTTGTTAGTACAGTTAAACCCAGCACTTACGCGATAGCTAGGACCGAGCAATAACCGCGTAAGTCGAATTCGTTAAGTCGGGCTTACATTTGTGTAGACATAGGTAAGTACATAGAAATTATGTTTAATCGGGACCAAAACAATAAAGCTTAAATACTTTATGAAGTTTTAGATAAAACCTAAAATATTAAATATTACTTATACTAATATCAGTGCGAATTGGTCGTTGATCGAATTCGGGGTTCGTAATATATGTTACGGTCTCCGCAGAGCAAAGCTAGTTAACAACAATTTTAAAGAACCCTTAGTATTTTTTTCCTTCGTAGTATAAATGTTAATTACCGTTTACAAATCAGAAGTTGTGACGTGTCCTTCGTATTACAAACTTTTTAAGGGCCGAATGCCAGAGCGCATTAGGTATTTTACCACCTCACCTCACCGCGGGCGATACCCCCGTAGCATGCGATCGACATGAACTCATTTGACCCCAAGCACTTTGTTTGGACGTTGCCAGTTGGTGCAATTGGACGTTGACAGTTGGTGCAATTGGACGTTGACAGTTGGTGCAGCGTGTATTTCATGCCGCACTTTTTGTACCACCAAATAAATTTCAACAGAAGTGTAAGTTTATCAAACCTTTATAAGACATTTTATTAAGTAAGTGCCTGTTAGCAGGTATATTCAAAATGGGGTTGTAAGAAACCTTTCCTTATTTTTAACCGACTTCAAAAAAGGAGGAGGTTCTACATTCGTCTGTATGTTTTTATGTATGTTCACTGATATTTCCGTCAATTATAGACGGATTTAATTCTTTTTTCTTTTCTTCAATAGGGTTTACTTCTGAGGTAGTCCCATTATTACCAGGTCAGGATCTGATGATGGGATCCAGGAGAAATCGAGGGCAACCACCGAAAATTGTAGGGACAACTAGTGCGTTTGGTAACTTTTTAATGAAGTGCTTTACAGTGGGCGCACACTAGGCGACAGTCGCGGCGACATGTCGCGGCTACTTGTCGCGCAGTGTGCGCCTGCATCGGGCGACTTGACGCCGTGACAGACGTTGTGCAAGGAACACGTTGTCCAAAGCTGTCGCTGGGCGACTGTCGCCGTGTCGCCGCGACAATAGCGCAACAGACGCGAAGACTCCCCTTGCTTGTCTCGGAGTCGCGGCGACATGTCGCCTAGTGTGCGGAGCTTAGAACAAAATGTATGTAATTTGGCGCCCACAGCTTATTGCCGTGACACGACGCCTAGTGTGCGCCCACTGTTAATGTACTACAATTTAATGAAGGTCAGGAGTCGATCTGATGATGGAACCGAAAGACAGTCGAGGGAATTATTTAACGATTTACAGCACGTACCTTGTGTTTGGGCTTGATTGATTTGTATTGATAAGAACTTTACACCTAGATAGATATACTTTTCGGTCCACCCGTCACTTGAAATGATGATCAAAAAATTTTTAGTAATAAATAGAACTGACTTCAAAAAAATTCTGAAAAATAAAATTTACATAGCACAAAGTAATAATATGTATTTTGATTTATCAGATTGTATTCAATATGATATTGAAGTTGGTGCCATTAATAATACCTACCTCAACCTATGGGTTTACTTGGCGCCGACTTCAATATGATATTGAATAAAATATGAAAAATCAAAATAAATTTATCTTTGTGCCAAGTAAATTTAATTTTTCAGGATTTGTTTGAAGTCGGTTCTATTTTTTACTACTTTTTTTTATCATCATTTTAATTGTGAGACGAGCCGAGAAAAGATAATAAGAAAAAAATCCGTCAATAATTTATGAAATCAATTCGAGCAGTCTTCGAAGAGGTAAGCATAGGTATAACATAAGTAGCAAAAAATAATAGAATGCATCTTGTGAGTAAAATAATGCGTTTATTAATTTTACATTATAATATGAATAAGACAAGTAACACGCACGCTGCATGTCATCTTAGACCTGTGTTACAAAATACAACCAATGATAGATGGCGCTGACACCAACATAGTCAATTTTAAGTCTATTTGAAGACCCTACCCCTAGTTAATATTTGTGCAAAATTTTAATCAAAAATATTGAGTACTTTTCGAGATCCTTCCGGACAAAGCAAAATTAACAGACAAACAGACAAAAAAATTCTAACTACATTTTCGACTTCGGTATCCTGTGTAGAACCCCCCGCGAGTATTTTTTTAAATATGTTTAACTAGCTGACCCGCGCAACTTCATTTGCGTCACAGGGGAGGTGAGAAAGAGAGAAGTGTGGTATAAATATTTTGTGATATAATGTTTCCCGTCGCTTATGTTCATTAGAGCTGACCCGCACAACTTCGTTTGCGTCACATGACAGTGAGAAGGAGAGAGGCGTGGTATTTATATGTAAAGTGATATAATGTTTACTGTCGCATTTACTTCCGCCCGTCATTTTTAGGTACGGATCCGACTCGCACTTGACCGGTTTTTATCGTTCACTTGACTGGCTACCACTGCAGACCACGATTACTGCCATCGTCGCCTCGCTCATATTTTAAAACTTATTACATATGAGGGTTATTGTAAGCGAACCGTAAAATATAGGCATATGCTGTTAAGGACTTTATTTGATAACTTTTTAAGAGGAACAATTTTATAATACACTATTTTTACGTAACGTTAACCATTTACGCAGTGTACGCAATAGAAGCTCTGAAAAGAAAGAAATTTTCCCCGTTCTCAAAACATTATTCATGGCTGCTCCACCCCTATTCGTCTTAGCGTGATGTTATATTGCCATTAACCATCCTCAATAAATTGACTATTAAACTGTAAAATAATTTTTGAAATGCAACCAGTAGTTTCTGAGATCCTAGCACAAACAAACTCTTCAGTTTTAAAATATTGTGAGCGGACCTTAAGAGATAGACAAATTAGGTTATTGTGAGCGAACCTTAAAAGATAGACATATGCTGTCGCGGACTTTTTTTTAGAACTTTTTAAGAGAAACAATTTTGTAACAGACAATTTTTACGTATCTTTAACCATTTACGCAGCGTACGCTTCGGAAGTTCTCAGACGTTTAAAAATATTCCCCGTTTTCGAAACATTCTTGATTGCTGCTCCGCTCCTATTCGCCTTAGCGTGATGTTATATAGTCTATAGCCATCCTCAATAGATGGACTATCAAACTGTAAAAGAATTTCCGAAATCCAACCAGTAGTTCCTGAGATCCTAGCGTTCAAACAAACAAACAAACTAACAAACAAACAAACAAACAAACTCTTCAGCTTTATTATATTAGTATGGATGTACAGTTTTGACTTTAGATCTTTTTATTATATGTATATAGACTAGGAACTTAGGTTGCCTAGAAAGTTTTCAAAAACCTATTCTTAGTCTCCCGCAGGCTGGATCCCGCAGGTGGCCCCTTCCGAGGTCCGTGGAAGCACAAGGGATATAAACCCTTGTTTGCAAAAATAAAGGATTGAATTGAGTACTTAAACCAGAAAAATAATAAATATTTATGGGGGACTTCCATACAACAAACGTGATTTTTTTTGCCTTTTTTTATTAATAACGGCAACAAGTACACACTTGAAATGAACGCCGCAGACGTGTCTTCGCCCAAGACTATCGGTCTCCATAACCAGGGGCCTGAAGACGGTGAGGGGGCTGCTCACCGTCCTTACAGAAGCACGCCCATGACGGCAGCGTGACGTGAGGGATTTATGCATACCCCCTTCAGAAGCGGGATCACATCCGAAACACCCAAAGACGCAGGATTGCACCCGAACCTACCCCTAGGCGAGGCCGCAGTGGCGGCCGTGGGTCTGTTGGGAGTCCTAGGACATCCTTCCGAGGGCTTACCCTGGGCTCCCAACCATAGGCTGTTGAGCGTAACGTGAGGTTTTTAGTCGGTAGGAGTCCGGCATAGCATCCATAAGGATTTTCTCTCACGTTAAAAAGAAAAAAAAAAGGGTTTATAACCCTTGCTTACAAAAAATAAAGCTGTTACTAAGTTGAATGAAAAAGGTACATGACGTCCTCAAAGTCTCGCTCTCGTATGTCAATTCGGTGAATCAGCTTATTGATAGAAATATTGGCATGCAAAATTCAATATTTGTTGTTATGGCGGCAACAGAAACACATTATCTGTGAAAATTTCAGATCTCTAGCTATGTCCATTCATGAGCTACAGCCTCGTGAAGGAAAGACAGAAAGATAGACAGACGGACAGACAAACAGACAGACTGACCGACAGACAGACTGACCGATAGACAGACAGGCGGACAGCGAAGTCTCATGAATAGGGTCCCGTTTTTTTACCTTTGGGTACTTACGGAACCCTAAAAATTATCCACTTTTTCATACATTCATATTTACTAAGAAAGTAACGATTATTACACTCAAAATTAAAGTATGAAAGTACCTACGAGTACTAGGTACTTACGATTCACGTGTATCTTTTCTTGCAAATGAACCACCGTTCAATCTCGGAATCGATGAGCTGAAAAAAAAAAGACTGAGGGTACACTACAACGAAACGGCTAGACTACAACGAAAAATAAAACTACACGTTTATTCTTTTATGTCGGTAGTGGGTAGGTACTACTGTTATAATTTATACAGTGTAGCAATAACAACGTGAATCTACTATTATATTCTAAGCGTCAAACATTATATTATTTACTACCCGTTCGCGCTAAGGTTGCCGCTGGCGGACAGAATGGTGTACAGGCGTAGTATGGGAGGCGAAAGGCAAACTTAGAGCGAACGGGCAATACGTTGATTGTTCAGGCATAGTAAAAAGAGAATATTTTATACCTAGTAGTTACTGTGGTTTAGGTAAATACTATCCCTCTTCTTATCGTAAGGTCCCAAGCAACTTTGGGGCACCGAGTTCATTTCTCACAGTCATTCATTACCAAAAACAGCCGTGATCTAACTTACTTGGCCTTTGCTAAATGACACCTACCTGTACCTACGTAGAAGAGGACTGGAATGGGAGATCTCTAAGCCTATATGAGTACGTTTAGCTACTGTACTGCCTCTTCAGCAGGTAGCAAAATAATGGCAGCTGTTGGCTTCAGTCGCTTCGCTCAGCATCAACCTTATAATTTCATTATGCCCGTCAGTGAATTATTTGGTTGTGTATTTTTATAAATATAATAAAGATAAAACAATACTTGTAGGAACTTACCATACTTGCCGTCGTAGTAGCCGCAATTGACATCTGGGCATTTTATTTCTCTTGGCTTTTTTTTACCCATATTCACTGAGTACCTAGTCACTAATCACTATATTACACGATATTTATTTATTTATACACAATAACGTACTTATCCTAATATTTACAAATAAAAACAAAATAATATTTACAGATTTCTGCAACTACTTCTAATTAAAACGATCGATTCGCGCGAACGGATGACAGAGCGACACAGGTCCTACCCAGAACAGCCCTGTCAGGCGTATGAAGTGATTGAAGTGTACGCTAAATGCCTAATTGTTCTAGATTCTACACTTTTTATCATTGTTTTAAAATCTGAGGTGTTTAAAAAATAAATAATAGCATGAATATTGTTCATAAGATCAATATCTTTAATATAGACATGTGTTTATATAAAATAAACAAGTATATTTTGAGCAATAACAACATTCATCTTTAAAATTTTTGCACATTTCCAGTTTTTCGAGAACGATTTTTATCATACAAAGTTTTATTAATCGTGTTTTAAAAATTAAAGGAAGCAAGAGCATCTATTAAACTATAGTAATACATTTTTATCAGATCAAATCAAAGAATATTTCCTAGTATAAAGATCGCTTCAAAATGGGTCGATTTTGGTCGATTTCGGAAATTTTAGCCTTAACGGAATAAATTAAGAACTTTTTATCTAACTTCGTAAATTTCTTTTGTCGAGATTCTCATAAAAAAATATTTCACTGAACAAATAAACTTTCCAAACTCTTGTTTCGTCAGTCGATTGTCAAACATTTTCTAAGTCATTCATAAAAGTTTTAAAACAGCTTAACGACTACTTAATATAAGCACATAACGTAAATTGAATGTTACGAGTGGTCACCCATCTTAGAACCACATATTTGACATGTTTTCAGCTAACTATACATGAAAATCTCTGTAAGAAGTATCCTTGAACATTGATGCCGTAAAGTGCGTGTTCCTATCACGAGGTTGTAGGTCTCATTCCCACCGGAGACAAAAAATGTGTGATCTATAAATATTTGTCTCGAAAGTCTGGGTTTTTCTATGAATTATAAGTATGTATTTACAAAAAAAGTTTACAAAAGGTTTATTAATAATATAAAATCCGTACGAACTTACTTTTGGTTCAGATAGCGTTGTATAAAAATGTGCGATAGTATTATTTATTATTTCTTTATTGTCATTCAACCACATTGCTTTAAGATAAATTCCGATTACCCTACATGTACGCTCTCCCCAAAGTGACCAAAAACTTTTACTTACTATCTTTACTACAACTTTCTTTGTAAGAAGGATACACATCGATAAACAACTGAAGCCATTAACAGATTTCCATCCATCTTTCCCCTGACATCGTTCTGTTTACCCTATAAACAGAAAACTCCAAAATAAAAGCTGCGACAACACACCCCACATAGAACAAACAATAACGTAGTATTGGAACCAACTTTCAGGAAGCGAGCTGCTATATAAAAGTGAACTTTAATGCGTTAACTAAAGGTGCATAATAAAAATCAATAGATACGTACATTTTAATGTTTCTCTTATATTCAGTGACACGCGTTTGTGCGACACTACAAATGCAATTCGATTCTATTTCAGAGTCGGTAGTGCTTTTCCCATTTTGTTTGTATTGCAGCGCTATTTCTTTTTGCCATTTTTTCTCTCTGGACTGAAAAATAAAACTAATGTTGGCACCTACAAACAGAAGGCAGTTGATACTTCTATAAATTGATACCTATAAAATAGTTTTTCTAAGCGATTTTATGTGAGATATGGGTGATATAGTGGGCAGTTATAGAGGAATGGAAATAAGTTGCTTGCTCCTCTAAACGTCTCGTTTGTGTACAAAATTTCAATATATTTTTTTGGTATTACAAAACTACTGTAGCTTATATATTTTCATGTGTAATTGCGAACTATTTGAAAAAAAGTGGAGGTGAGTCTTTCTTGGCACTCACTGGCTTTCAAAAATCTTGACTTCTTCTGTTACTTTGTCACCTTCCATTGAAGATATTTTCATTTCATTTTCAGTTGAAAATACTTTCTGATATCACTATACCACTATGTGGAAGTTTGATGACCAAAAAGTTCCAGAATGAACAATTTATGATTTCATGACATTACTCTTAAAGGCAAGAGAGAGAGAATTTCAAAGCGCTCAAACAACACGGACTTCTAAGGGGCCACCCCCTTAGGAGTCCGTGTTAGACTGGTTAACCGACCCCAACTGGGTTGCAAAAAGGCTCAGTAAATGATAAATAAAAATAACAGCAATAATTAATAGTTTGTATTTAGATCAATAAGCGTCATTTATATGTGTATTTTGAGTCTGCGTGTCTGATAGCCGCAAGTTTTCATGACGGATCTCCAGATACAGCATATAAAATGGTGGTTGGCACCCACGTGCCAACCAGTCTAACTGCGATGCGGCTGAACTTAGTTTTTTTCAACAAATATAACAAGGCCCAAAAGAAAAACTCTAGCTTAAACTTGACTTAGAATCTGAAGAAAAGCTTACAGTTTCTGTTTTAAAAAGCCTCACAATATCTATTTCTTTTAATACACTCTGGAGGAGTACAAATTAGAACGACTTGCCTTCTGCTTAGGAAGGAAAACTTCTTATTTAAAAATCTTCTCAAAGCAAAATCGCAGCAAAGAATATTATACTTACTGACCGCTGAAGCAAAGATTTTTCTTTTCCAAGGAACTCGACGCAAAGGGTTTTAGGATGATGTACGAGTAACTTATTTCCAAGTAAAAGTTATGACATTACGTGACTCGGGCCATAATGAACATATTTTTATCTGAGAATAAGAGAAAGAATTCATCTGTGTAGCGGAAAATGTATTTTTTCCACAAAATTGCGTGTTTTACGTAACTATATTGACTGTTGTAAAGGTTTACATGACTGAAACTTTTGGTGCAATGTGAGAAAAAAAATTGATTGCCTCTGTGGCGTAGTCGGTGGTGATACAATACGCTGGAGGTCCTGGGTTCGATTCCTGGGTCGGTCCCAATATTTGTGTGATCCACAAATGTTTGTTTCGGAGTTTGGCTGTTTTCTAGGTACAATATGTATGTATTTAGAAATATATAAGTCTATCAATCGTCTAGATCACATAGCACAAGCTTATATTAGCTTAATTTGGGCTAGATGATGTTGTGTACCACAAATATTTATTTATTTATTTATTTAAAATATCCTGGGAGGATTATAGGCGATATTTTAGTATGTTAAGAAATGTTACATTGTTTTAAGATCGTATGATGTTGTGATCAATAATGTATTGTATACTAACAATTTTGACTAATGTTAGTTAATATTTCATAACAGCCAGTGTGAAAACACCATTACCTACGTGAGAATTAAAAAAACTACTGGAAAAGTGTGGGTATAACATTTCGCTCTGCTTACCCCTCGAGGATAGTCCTGATTGCTTGTATGGAGAGTTCATTATATTTCAAGCTGAAATGTTTAACGTAGTTTTTCCCTTGACACCAGGGCTCCTATTCTCACTTCAAACGACACATATATGCGTGGACGGAAATTTACGGAATTTTGGATTGGAAATTTACCTATACCCTCTAGATTGTAAAAACTACTCCGCTTAACAACGTGACTAATAAGTCTAATAAGTCTAATAAGATGTATTTCCGCCATGTAACGCATGATTCCATTAGTAATCTCATCTATCTCGTATTTATTCAGTAAAACACGAGACCGATAACGTTTCCCTCTTAAATTTCCGTCCACGCATTCACATCGTTTGAACCAAGAATCGGCTCCCAGGTCAGAACAAAAGGACGTTCACGAGCCACGACTCGTAAACATTTTATTTATAATCACGTCTCCCGGGAATTCTTATTGGGAACTGTGGGGACAGCTCCGCCAAGGGTAAAATTACTTTCGTTTCGTTAAATCTAATAAGTCTAATAAGATCGCATAAGAGATACGCATCTAACTTATCCTCTATAACCACGTCGGGTCAGTGTTATATAAATATTTAACTTTATTTACATTATAAAGAAATTTGTCTGTGTATGATCGATAGACTCTAAAACTACTGAATAGGTTTTAAGAGATCTTTCTTCATTACAAAGTCTATTTCTAGAAAACAAAAATTAATTCTGTTATTAGTATTTTGATGTTATAGCGGCCATAGAAATAGATCTAGGGTGAAAATTTCAACCGTCTACCTATCACTTCATGACATAACCTGGTAATGGACAGCGGAGTCTCAGTAGGCTATAGGGTCCCGTTTACTACTTTCGGGTACGGAACCCTATAAAAATAACATCGACAGATCCTCAAACATCCCCTCGGGTGATCCGAAACTGTTCCTGAATACGGTAAAATGGTTATTCGTATAGATGCACGCATACATAAAAGATAGAGATTCGTCCCTACGTGAAATTCTTTTGGTGTTAGATATATTTTTTAACTAGATTATAGGACTATATCACTCCTTTTTAGGTAAGGCATTTTTACGGTTTGTAAGGAAATTACACTTGACAAATATTTTGTTCAGGGACTCTTACAGACATACATATGGTCATGTCTTTATCCCTAAAGGGGTAGGCAGAAGCATAGTATATTCTCACATTTTACGTCAGTTTTTGTTTCACGTATTAGGTGGTGGTGAGTCTATTTTTTTTCGTGTGAAAATCCTGCATAGATGCTATGCCGGACTAATATCGACTAAAACCGCACGATTTCTTACAACTATCTAAGGCCGGAAGCCTCGGGCAAGCCCTCGGAGTCTCTTAGCCGTAACTACAAAATCACACTTCACAATACATCAATACATACCATAAACCCAGTTTTTTACGTGTGAAAATCCTCCATGGATGCTATGCCGGATTCTTACCGACTATATTCACACGGTGTCCTACCACTGCCTATGGCCGGGAGCCCTCGGGTAAGCCCTCTGAAGGATAGCCGCCATGATAATTCCACTGTCCAGATATACCGATACATTCATTAAATTAGTTAGGAAGGGCATACTACGATGGTTCGGGCATGTGGAGCGAATGGGGGATGAAAGAATGGCAAAACAAATATACAACGCGAAAGTGGATGGACGTAGGAGTCGGGGAAGGCCACGATACACCTACCACGACCAAATTAATCGTGTGTTAGTAGAAAGTGGTGTCAAGAGCCGAAGGAACCGACGTGTATGCATGAAAAGAAAAATGAAAGTTTAAGAAGCAAGTGAGGTGTGTATGAACGGTGCGGTTCATTATGCCTACCCCACAAGGTATTTGGCGTGAAGATAGTATAGTATAGTATATTCATTAAATAAGTATCATGTTTTATAGTAAAAATGACTCAAAATGCCATCTACTTTGAGAGGAGAATTTATCAGTATTCCAATAAATTCTAAACAATGTAGAACATTGAATATGTACATTACATGTCAACGTCAAACCAAAAGTCAACGTTATTGGTACTGTAGATTTAGGGCAAATTCTTTGTGAACGAGAGACATGCGATAATATTACAGTTCTGTTTTTGTACATTTAAGGTTTGCAACACAAAAAACTGACAAGAGCGAGTCTGACTCACGCACAAAAGATTTCGTATCAAAAATTATGAAAAACCCTGTTTGTTGTACGGTAGCTCCCCTCCGATTCGACTTATTTTTTCTGTATTTAGTATTAAAATATTACAACAACAGAAATACATCACCTGAGAAAATTTGAACCCTTTAGCTATCACGGTTCATGAGATTCACGTTGGAGACAGACAGGGACAAACAAGTCTCAGTAAACGAATCAATTTTTGCATAGAACCCTAAAACAGGTACCGTCTGAATGTCAAATGTTACCAAATATCGAAGTTCACATTGGAATCAAATTGTAAGTTACCTTACTTTATTCTGAAAGTCCGCGTTATTATTCAGGCCATAATACTCGTAGAATTCATACTAGTGTTATAAAAAAATTCGTTCACGTAAAAAAGACCATGAATTGACAAGATTCGTGTATGAGAATGTATGTAGGAACCGTATTCCCAAAAAATATGTCTTATTTCCACTTGTCTTATAAAAAAATACGCAATTTGAGTCGCAGGCCACTGTAGAGAAAACACAATCTTTTATATTGACCCTAATTTTTGATAAGAGCACGAGTAAAATTTATACTTACTACTACGTATCATAGTGGCAGAGATTATATCGTGATTCTCCATTCTGTCCTCTATTATGATTATGAACGAGATGAACCAACACATTTGTTAAGCGCTTAGTGACAAATGCCTTCAATATATCTTCGAGATATGTCAGTCTGATTTTTCCTTTTCAGAGAAAGTACGAGTCACGAGAACGCGACCCTCATTTTCGAGATATTCCTTTTTTACTCCCCAATCATTCTATAAAAACGATACAGTATTGGTATACTTTTTTGACTTTAACACGCTGTCACTTAGTTTAGCTCTCCGAAACATTTGATATTGAAATTGGGGTCTTTTACTAACGAATTTTTGATCACAAAATTTCTGCAGTTTGTTTGAATCAATCATTATTCGCCATTTAATGCTTTATTTAATTAATTCGAAGAAGAAAACTGAAAATAATTGGCATCTACTAAAAATGTGACAATACAGGCAGTTTTTTTATAAATAGTAATTGAATTAACGAATGACTATCTTACCCAGTCCATGAAAGTCTATTTCTTTTTATAAATACGTATTGTTCAAAACCATATATCAAAACTAATATGTTATCAATATTGCGTAAAATAATCTAAGATTTTTATATCACTTAGCTACAGTGCTACGCTCGTAGCTCCGTAGCTCGTAGCCTGCTACAAGCCGATTACAGCGATCTTGCAATATTTCTCGCTGGATATTAGCTCTTTCGCAGTGAACCACGTTTATAACTCCGGTTCATTGTAAGTATATATAATCGTTCATTCGACTTTATCGAGTAGAAAGACTTGATAATATCGTTATGAAGGATCGTAGTTGCGTAAAAGAAGCTGACTGTAACTCTAACGGAATTAAAAAGGTGAAAACCCAAAATTAGAGTGACAGTGAGTAAGCTTTACAATAAAAGTATATTTTACTAGGTCTTTCTTTAATTTGAGATACTAAGTTGCTTGATGGAAATTGTTCCCTATGAATGACTCTTAGGGTTGGTATCATAAATGATGTTTCTTTTTTCACGTCTCACCGATGCGACACCCGGCTCAAGCAAGTGATTTTTCAAAAATCGGTCAATTAAAAAAAAAAAGTTTACTTTTGAAAATATAGGAAATTTTCCGTAAAAGCCACATATCAATATTAAGGGTACTTTTCCTCCAACCACGGTCCTTAATTTCCACCCTGTATATTAAACGCTATTCTGAAACTTTCTTGCAAGATGTTCCAATGAATCATTTTTTATTTTTCAATTCAGCTACATAGAAAATCTATCTTGTAAAGCAATATTTAGTTAAATCAGTCCATTCGAGTAGTAGAATCGTTTAATCATATGAATAAAAGAGTCTTGTTCATTTCACTGAATAAATTTATGAAATCGAGGTTAATAAAATCCCGCCAAAACAAACCAGAAATGTAACCTATTTACAGGAAACATTCAAAAAAACATCCGCTGGGAAGACACGTGGAGTAGAACTTATCAAGTATTCATATCGCAGACGTCTTAACATACCACGCAACATGCATTATAAAATATAAAGGGGTTCTCACACGAGTGACTTGTAACACCTTAAGGCTGCGGTCTCATCTTCAGCGAGGGGCATAATGGGAGCTACATCGACAGCGGTGCCATGTTGAAGACTATTACGTTCAAAATGAAAAAAAATCTAATATTTTATCTGTGGGACCTTTTCTTTTGACAGCAACATATTGTAAAAGCTTTATTCTCAATTTATACATAAGAAACACCCAAATCTTCGCAATCACTATCATTGTGCTAACTCACAAAAAAGCTACAGACCAGATCAATCAATATGTAGTGTACCCTGCAAATACTCCATTATTTTAATCTGGTAAATCACTCGCTGCAAGTTAGCGTCTGGGAATAGACGCTAACTTGCAGCGAGTGATTTATGACACCCACGAAAATAAAGTCTGATACTAACTGGTGGTACTGTCCAATACGTAAGGTATCTCTAATTTTAATCTAAAGTGCTTGAGTAGCTACAGGAATTCTTTATAGAACTACCCTACCACAGAACAAAAAGCTAAAGAAAACAAAACTTACGGAGCGACAAAGCTAGACTGACAGACAGCCGCACCGCTCCCAATGTAATTCAAGTCATTTGCATAATAAATGAATGAATGAAATGTTTTCATCATAATATCCCGCTGTCGTTTACATGGCTCTTGCTGCGCCCTTCGTTTTGTTCGAGAACACGGCCTAAGTGCTCGTTTAAGGACACGCGGGGCGTCGAGCGACGTGAGTGGCGTGGCTTCTCTCGGCGCTGCGTCCGCCGCGTGGCACGCAGCTTCACTCGGCGCTGCATCCGCCGCGTTGCACGCAGCTTCATATACGGCGTCGTTCAGTGCGACATAGGGATGTGACATTGTACATAAAAAATCGATTTTTAATTAATCGATTTTTTCTTTAGCATGAAAAATCGATTAGTAAATTATCGATTTTTCTCAAAAAAATAATCGATTTTTTAAAAACAATCGATTTTTTCCTAATTTGACATTTATTTTTTTATAAAATAAATACCATATCAAGTTTTATTCATTAACCATATCAACACAAATTAAAGTTTTAGAACAATCAAATTATAACCGTTTCAAAATATTAAAATAAACAATAGAAATAGTAAGTTCTTAATAATCAACACAAATTAAAGTTTTAGAACAATAAGGTTGAAATTTAAATGTTTTTCACATTGAATCAACAAAATATTCAAATAAATTAAAAGTTAATTAAAATATTCAAAAACTAAAAATCCGTAGGCAACGAGTTTGCATAAGTATATTTGTGATTAAAAAAAGGGGGCGCAGCTTCCATATAGTCCGTTCATAGTTAATTTACCTCTAGCTGAAAGGTTGGCTTTTCTGATTTTCGTGTTACCATACTAAGTTTTTTTTCTCCCTTGTACTCCAACCTTAAGTCGCAACTTATTTTCTTCTTTTGCTGCCGTTTTTTCGGGCGTGGAAATTACTTGAGATGTGGAGGCAGCACCTTTGCCCTCGATGGTGATGAGTGTCTTTTTTGAATTACATATCCATTTTATGTAAATATAAATGAATCTTAAGAAAAATCTTATAGTAACAGAACTACGTGTTAAGTAATGTTAATTATACTGACTAATGGATATTTGTATAAAAAATAACTCTCAGTCTTAACGGTTCCATCTTATAATCTGTGAACGGGCTATACATTTTTTCATACGGGAGTTGCATCAGGCTGCAATGAATGACATAACAACCAAATGTCGGTAAAATAGTACAGTTCGTTGACTTCATCTAGTGAATGTTTGATTCAATGAATGTGTTTCAAAAGAACAGACGTAATGCCATCGTAGATGCACAGATGGCGTTAACGTAATATTATTGAGATGGTATTATCATTATATTACCATAACATTTCTCAAAAAAATAATCGATTTTTTAAAAACAATCGATTTTTTCCTAATTTGACATTTATTTTTTTATAAAATAAATACCATATCAAGTTTTATTCATTAACCATATCAACACAAATTAAAGTTTTAGAACAATCAAATTATAACCGTTTCAAAATATTAAAATAAACAATAGAAATAGTAAGTTCTTAATAATCAACACAAATTAAAGTTTTAGAACAATAAGGTTGAAATTTAAATGTTTTTCACATTGAATCAACAAAATATTCAAATAAATTAAAAGTTAATTAAAATATTCAAAAACTAAAAATCCGTAGGCAACGAGTTTGCATAAGTATATTTGTGATTAAAAAAAGGGGGCGCAGCTTCCATATAGTCCGTTCATAGTTAATTTACCTCTAGCTGAAAGGTTGGCTTTTCTGATTTTCGTGTTACCATACTAAGTTTTTTTTCTCCCTTGTACTCCAACCTTAAGTCGCAACTTATTTTCTTCTTTTGCTGCCGTTTTTTCGGGCGTGGAAATTACTTGAGATGTGGAGGCAGCACCTTTGCCCTCGATGGTGATGAGTGTCTTTTTTGAATTACATATCCATTTTATGTAAATATAAATGAATCTTAAGAAAAATCTTATAGTAACAGAACTACGTGTTAAGTAATGTTAATTATACTGACTAATGGATATTTGTATAAAAAATAACTCTCAGTCTTAACGGTTCCATCTTATAATCTGTGAACGGGCTATACATTTTTTCATACGGGAGTTGCATCAGGCTGCAATGAATGACATAACAACCAAATGTCGGTAAAATAGTACAGTTCGTTGACTTCATCTAGTGAATGTTTGATTCAATGAATGTGTTTCAAAAGAACAGACGTAATGCCATCGTAGATGCACAGATGGCGTTAACGTAATATTATTGAGATGGTATTATCATTATATTACCAAACAAAGTCGGGGGTTACAGGTAAAAATCAGTATTATTTGAATGACAATAAAAAAATCGATTTAATTGTAAAAAAATCGATTAAAATCGATTATTCATAAAAATAAAATCGCGTGTTAACATCGATTTTTACTTTAAAAAAAATCGATTTTTAATCGATTTTTACTATAATCGATTATTTAATTAGCCGAAGTAGCCCAGTCGCTTAGTCTAACTAAGTCGCTGTTAATGCACGATATACCAAATGGGGCGTCAGTGGCCGAAAAATGTCGGTACAGCTGCAAGTCGTCAGCGTAGAGATGGAAGTTACTGAAAATAAGACTCGTAGCCGAGTTGATGAAGATACAGAATAAAAGAGGAGATAGAACGCCACCCTGAAACGTATGGAAATGTTCGAGTTCGACGTATGGAATTGAACGCCAATCTTTCATAAGTATCGATGTATCGTTTATTTTGCGTACGTGATATTTTGCTTTCATGACGTTCTACTCCAGAGGGTTATAAACGTCAATTACATTTTCAAAATAAAATATCGATATTTTATTTTGATAAATATTTTTATTTTAATATCGATATTTTCTATGAACGATATTGCCCGACATTCCTACCTAACGCATACCCCGCACCTCTCCCACCCCTTCCTTGAAGCGTCCTTCGCGGCGTCACCCGCAGCTTCATCCGCCGCGTTCCTCCATTGCGAGACTCGCTGGTTTACCCGCCGCGTCCTCCGCGGCGTCACCCGTCGCTTCAATTGCCGCGTCCGACGCGACGACACTCGCCTATGCAGTCGTTTATGCAGATGCAGTCGTAACCACCAATAAATATACATAATAGTCACGCCTTACTGCTAGAAGAGGTAGGTAGATACATGCTATACACATTGTAATTTGACCCACGTAATAGTTGGATAGCTTGCCGTGTTGAAATTAACAGGTGCTTACTACTACATACCTGATTTTGTAATATTTCAAGGCTCGCCGTCCATAAGACCTTCAACTCGACTGGACGACTGCTGTATTGCTGTCAACCAATAAACTAAATTGTTGTTCTTTTTTTGATCAGGTACCTATAAATTGTTAGAACTTCGTTTATTATTGTATTTTTATGTAAATTAAGTAGGTATGTGTATCTCAGGTGCTGAATTAAAATTTATTTCTTTATTTCTTTCTTTCATAAATAGTTTTTCTTTTACAACTCTTTTGGTAGTAATTACTCATCATTTTGAGGTCACCCTACCTTAAGAATATAACCGTACCCAAGTTTAGTAGTAATCGCTTGCAACAGTGTAAAATATCACGTGCACTACTTATGCGTCATTTACAGCGTTGTGCAATTGAGTCACCATATTTTATAAGGGTCTTTTAGTTTACCAATATATGCTGGGCATATGTTTGTAACCTAACGATTCTGAGGCAGTAAAGTTTCTTAAAGAAGGAAGGAGTAAGCCTTTCTGACCGGACCTGACGTGGCCCAACAAGTATACCGTGAAATATCTTTATGATGGACAGTTCTGGTAGCTAAACAAGAAACGTTTTATCATGAACTAGCTGTTCCCTACGGCTTCGGCCGCGGAGAAGTAATCGAAACCCTCCTTTTGCGCAGTCGGTTAAAAAGTAGCCTAAGTCCTTCCCAGGGCCTCGAACTATCGCTATACCGAATTTCATCAGAAAAACTTCAGTACCTGCACAGGCAGCTTACTGAAGTTTTTGTAGTTCTAATTTAGTTCATAAATGAATGCTACGACTATGAAGATGAATGGTTCTAATGAAGAAATGTACCCATCCAGTTATGTTTCTAGACTTACCGGATAACTTTTCAAAAGGCTTTCCCATGATGCAACATCATACTACTACCTAAGGTAGCGGAACAGTAATAGTGAATGTCAAAAATATAGAACATTTCCATAAATTATACTCAAGCGTCAAACGAGCGTGTGCCCACAGAAGTAGTCACCATAGCTTATGAACCTTAGTAATCAGAGTCTCTTTAGAAATTGTATAAACTCATCGTTTTTACAATAGGTAGAGAAATACCCGTTCACTGAATAAAGGGCTAAAAGCTGCTGAACTTCAAACAAGTTTACCTAGCCCGTAACTTAGTAAAATAGTTCGGTACGTGTTGTTGCTAATTTCCAAACTAACTTATGTATTCTAAGTAGATGTTCTGTTTAGCATTGAATAAACCCTTTGCAGAACCTTGTTAGTACAGTTAAACCCAGCACTTACGCGATAGGTAGGACCGAGCAATAACCGCGTAAGTCGAATTCGTTAAGTCGGGCTTACATTTGTGTAGACATAGGTAAGTACATAGAAATTATGTTTAATCGGGACCAAAATAATAGAGCTTAAATACTTTATGAAGTTTTAGATAAAACCTAAAATATTAAATATTATTTATTGTAATTTCAGTGCGAATTTGTCGTTGATCGAATTTGGGGTTCGTAATTTATGTCACGGTCTCCGCGGAGCAAAGCTAGTTAACAACAATTTTAAAGAACCCTTAGTATTTTTTTCCGTCGTAGTATAAATGTTAATTACCATTTACAAATCAGAAGTTGTGACGTGTCCTTCGTATAACAAACTTTTAACGGAATAAATTAACAACTTTTCATCTTACTTCGTAAATTTCTTTTGTCGAGATTCTCAAGAAAAATATTTCACTGAACAAATAAACTTTCCAAACTCTTGTTTCGTCAGTCGATTGTCAAACATTTTTCAAGCCACTTATACATAAAAGTTTCAAAGCAGCTTAATGACTACTTATATGTTACTGGCACCCGGGGACACCTCAGCTTAAAGTAGCTTACGAAGCCCACAACGCTCGTAAATAGAATGTTGCGGGCGGCCAACCATCTTAAAACCACATATTTGACATGTTTTCAGCAAACTATACATGAAAAAGTCTGTAAGGAGTATCCTTAACATTGATGATGTAAAGTGCGTCATTCGATCACGAGGTTGCAGCTCTCATTCCCTCCGGAGACAAAAAAATTGTGTTATCTATAGATTATTTGTCTGGAAAGTCTGTGTTTTCTATGAATTATAAGTATGCTTTTACAAAAAAGTTTAAAACACGTTTATTAGTATTTTCAAATACGTAGACTGATATCTATAACATTATGCGGGTTTATACTAGCTTACTTTTGGTTCAGATAGCGTTGTGTAAAAATGTACGATAGAATTTATTTATTATTTCTTCATTGTCATTCAACCACATTGCTTTAAGATAAATTCCGATTACCCTACATGTACGCTCTCCCCAAAGTGACCAAAAACTTTTACTTACTATCTTTACTACAACTTTCTTTGTAAGAAGGATACACATCGATAAAAAACTGAAGCCATTAACAGATTTCCATCCATCTTTCCCCTGACATCGTCCTGTTTACCCTATAAACAGAAAACTCCAAAATAAAAGCTACGACAACACACCCCACAAATAACAAACAATAACGTAGTATTGGAACCAACTTTCAGAAAGCAAGCTGCTATATAAAAGTGAACTCTATTACTTTATCTAAAGGTGCATAATAAAAATCAATAGATACGTACATTTTAATGTTTCTCTTATATTCAGTGACACGCATTTGTGTGACACTACAATATGCAATTCGATTCTATTTCAGAGTCGGTAGTGCTTTTCCCATTTTGTTTGTGTTGCAGCGCTTTTTTTCTGTGCCACTTTTTTCTTTTTGGACTGAAAATGCAATAAAAAACTACAGGTACAAATGTTGGCACCTACAAACAGAACGCAGTTGATACATTTATAAATTGATACCTATAAAATAGTTTTTCTGAGGGATTTTATTCTACTAATCCTACTAATAATATAGACGTGAAAGTTTGTGAAGATGTTTGGATGTTTGTTACTCAATCACGCTCTAACGAATGAAAGGATTGTTGTAAAATGTTCCCACGGGAAGCGAGAACGGGTACCGAATTTCACGCGAGCAAAGCCGCGAGCTTCATCTAGTATACATATAAATAACGCTTTTGGATCTAAATACGAACTATTAATAATTACTATTATTTCTTTTTTATTTATCATTTACTGAGCATTTTTCCAACCAAGTTGAGGTCGGTTAACCGGTCTAACTGCGATGCGGCTAAACTTTGTTTTTATTTCAACAATTATAACAAGGCCCAAAAGAAAAAGTCTAGCTTGACCTTGACCAAGAATCTCAAGAAAAGGTGGCAGTTTCTGTTCTAAAATGCCACACCAATTTCTTTTTTCATTTTTTCATTTCCCAAGCATACCTATTTCTTTTAATACACTCCGGAGAAGTTAAAATTGGAACGACTTGTCTTCTTCTTAGGAAGGAAAACTTCTTATTTAAAAATCTTCTCAAAGCAAAATCGCAGCAAAGAATATTATACTTACTGACCGCTGAAGCAAAGATTTTTCTTTTCCAAGGAACTCGACGCAAAGGGTTTTAAGATGATCTACGAGTAACTTATTTCCAAGTAAAAGTTATGACATTACGTGACTCGGGCCATAATCAACATATTTTTATCTGAGAATAAGAGAAAGAATTCATCTGTGTAGCGGAAAATGTCTTTTTTCCACAAAATTGCCTGTTATACGTAACTATATTGACTGTTGTAGAGGTTTACATGACTATGAAACTTTTGGTTGTGAGGAGTCAATAGGTAAGTATAGGTGCAAGTGGGTGCTCTTGCAATTGTCAGAAAAGATATTGATTGCCTCTGTACCGCAGTCGGTAGTGATACCGCCCGCGGCACTGGAGGTCCTGGGTTCGATTCCCAGGTCGGTCCAATATATAAGTCTATCAATCGTCTAGATCCCATAGCACAAGCTTATTATTAGCTTAATTTGGGCTAGATGAGGTTGTGTGTGACTGTCCACAAATGTTTAAGCCTTTTTGCGACCCAATTAAAGTAAATTTCTGGTGTACAGGCAATTTTGTTTCCTAGTTGCGACTATAACTTATGGCATTTTATTGTGAACAGGTGTTTTGTTAAGTTGATTCTGTTCATTGACTTTTGGTGCTGACTGTACGTCAGTTTTTGTTTCACGTATAAGGTGGTGAGCTTAATAGCCGTAACTACAAACTAAGACCACCAACAGCCGCAATTCCAAACTTACCATAAACCCAGTTTCTTTTTGTGGAAATCCCTCATGGATGCTATGCCGGACTCTTACCAACTAAAACCACACGGTGTCCTGCCACTGTTACGGCCGGGTGACCTAGGTAAGCCCTTAGAAGCATTTCCACCACGGTAATTCCACTGTCCAGAAATACCGATACATTCATTAAATAAGTATCAGCTTTCATAGTCAAAATTACAAAAACGTCATTCTTTGAGAGGAGAATTTATCGGTATTCCAATAAATTCTAAACAATGTAGAAATGTAAACCAAATGTCAACGTTATTGGTACTGTAGATTTCGGGCAAATTCTTTGTGAACGAGAGACACACGATAATATTAAGTTCTGTTTTTGTACATTTAAGGTTTGCAACCCAAACCTTATTTTTTTCTGTTTTTAGTGTTAAAATATTAGGAACAACAGAAATGCATCACATGAGAAAATTTCAACCCTTTAGCTATCACGATTCATGAGATTCACGTTGGAGACAGACAGGGACAAACAAGTCTCAGTAATCGAATCAATTTTTGCATAGAACCCTTAAAACAGGTACCGTCTGAATGTCTAATGTTACCAAATATCGAAGTTCACATTGGAATCAAATTGTAAGTTACCTTACTTTATTCTGAGAGTCCACATTATTATTCAGGCCATAATACTCGTAGAATTCATACTAGTATTATAAAATAATTCGTTCACGTAAAAAGGACAATGAATTGACAAGATTCATGTATGAGGATTTATGTAGGAACCGTATTCCCAAAAAATATGTCTTATTTCCACTTGTCTTATAAAAATAACTAGCTGACCCGCGCAACTTCGTTTGCGTTACATGACAGTAAGAAAGAGAGAGGTATTGTATTAATATTTCGAGTATTATAATGTTTCCCGTCGCATTTCTTTCCCGTCACACTTACTCCCTTCGCGTCGCTTATATTCATTAGAGCTGACTCTGTTGCGTCACATGTGAGAAGGAGGGGTATTAATATGTAAAGCGATATCATGTTTCCCGTCGCATTTACATCCGCCCATTCGTTTTTGGTATGGAACTCATCGTGTACGAATTCGACTCGCACTTGACCGGTATTCATCGTTCAGTTGACTGGCTACCAGTGCAGACCACGTTTACTCCCGTCGCCGTCGTGCCGCTCATACTTTAAAACTTAATAAGAGGGTTATTGTAAGTGAACCTTAAAGATAGGCATATGCAGTTGAGGACTTTTTTTTATAACTTTTTGAGAGGAACAATTTTGCAATACACATTTTTAACGTAACTTAAACCATTTACGCAGCGTACTCAACGGAAGCTCTCAAAAGAAATAAATTTTCCCCGTTCTCGAAACATTATTCATGGCTGCTCCGCTCCTATTCGTTTTCGCGTGCTGTTATGACGTCATTAACCATCCTCAATAAATGTAATATTAAACTGTAAAATAATTTTTGAAATGCAACCAGTAGTTTCTGAGATCCTAGCACAAACAAACTATTCAGTTTTATAATATTGTAAGCGAACCTTAAGAGATAGACAAATTAGGTTATTTTGAGCGAACCTTAAAAGATAGGCATATGCTGTCGCGAACTTTTTTTTAGAACTTTTTAAGAGAAACAATTTTGTAATACTCAATTTTTACGTAACTTTAACCATTTACGCAGCGTACTCCTCAGAAGGTCTCAGACGGTAAAAAATACTCCCCGTTTTCAAAACATTCTTGATTGCTGCTCCGCTCCTATTAGTCGTAGCGTGATGTTATATAGCCTATAGCCATCCTCGATAAATGGTCTATCAAACCTTAAAAGAATTTTTGAAATACAACCAGTAGTTCCTGAGATCCTAGCGTTCAAACAAACAAACAAACAAACAAACAAACAAACAAACTCTTCAGCTTTATAATATTAGTATGGATACGCAATTTGAGCCGCAGGCCACTCAAAAGAAAACATATTATTGTATATTGACCCTAATTTTTGATAAGAGCACGAGTAAAATTTATACTTACTCGTATCATAGTGGCAGAGATTATATCGTGATTCTCCATTCTGTCCTCTATTATGATTATGAACGAGATGAACCAACACATTTGTTAAGCGCTTAGTGACAAATGCCTTCAATATTTCTTCGAGATATGTCACAGCCAGATTATTCCTTTTCGTAGAAAGTACGGGTTGCGAGAACGCGACCCTCATTTTCGAGATATTCCTTTTTTACTTGGGGAGTAAAAAAGGAATATCTCATTCTATAAAAACGATACAGTATTGGTATACTTTTTTGACTTTAACACGCTGTCACTTAGTTTAGCTCTCCGAAACATTTGATATTGAAATTGGGGTCTTTTACTAACGAATTTTTGATAACAAAATTTCTGCAGTTTGTTTGAATCAATCATTATTCGCCATTTAATGCTTTATTTAATTAATTCGAAGAAGAAAACTGAAAATAATTGGTATCTACTAAAAATGTGACAATACAGGCAGTTTTTTTATAAATAGTAATTGAATTAACGAATGACTATCTTACCCAGTCCATGAAAGTCTATTTCTTTTTATAAATACGTATTGTTCAAAACCATATATCAAAACTAATATGTTATCAATATTGCGTAAAATAATCTAAGATTTTTATATCACTTAGCTACAGTGCTACGCTCGTAGCTCCGTAGCTCGTAGCCTGCTACAAGCCGATTACAGCGATCTTGCAATATTTCTCGCTGGATATTAGCTCTTTCGCAGTGAACCACGTTTATAACTCCGGTTCATTGTAAGTATATATAATCGTTCATTCGACTTTATCGAGTAGAAAGACTTGATAATATCGTTATGAAGGATCGTAGTTGCGTAAAAGAAGCTTACTGTAACTCTAACGGAATTAAAAAGGTGAAAACCCAAAATTAGAGTGACAGTGAGTAAGCTTTACAATAAAAGTATATTTTACTAGGTCTTTCTTTAATTTGAGATACTAAGTTGCTTGATGGAAATTGTTCCCTATGAATGACTCTTAGGGTTGGTATCATAAATGATGTTTCTTTTTTCACGTCTCACCGATGCGACACCCGGCTCAAGCAAGTGATTTTTCAAAAATCGGTCAATTAAAAAAAAAAAGTTTACTTTTGAAAATATAGGAAATTTTCCGTAAAAGCCACATATCAATATTAAGGGTACTTTTCCTCCAACCACGGTCCTTAATTTCCACCCTGTATATTAAACGCTATTCTGAAACTTTCTTGCAAGATGTTCCAATGAATCATTTTTTATTTTTCAATTCAGCTACATAGAAAATCTATCTTGTAAAGCAATATTTAGTTAAATCAGTCCATTCGAGTAGTAGAATCGTTTTATCATATGAATAAAAGAGTCTTGTTCATTTTACTGAATAAATTTATGAAATCGAGGTTAATAAAATCCCGCCAAAACAAACCAGAAATGTAACCTATTTACAGGAAACATTCAAAAAAACATCCGCTGGGAAGACACGTGGAGTAGAACTTATCAAGTATTCATATCGCAGACGTCTTAACATACCACGCAACATGCATTATAAAATATAAAGGGGTTCTCACACGAGTGACTTGTAACACCTTAAGGCTGCGGTCTCATCTTCAGCGAGGGGCATAATGGGAGCTACATCGACAGCGGTGCCATGTTGAAGACTATTACGTTCAAAATGAAAAAAAATCTAATATTTTATCTGTGGGACCTTTTCTTTTCACAGCAACATATTGTAAAAGCTTTATTCTCAATTTATACATAAGAAACACCCAAATCTTCGCAATCACTATCATTGTGCTAACTCACAAAAAAGCTACAGACCAGATCAATCAATATGTAGTGTACCCTGCAAATACTCCATTATTTTAATCTGGTAAATCACTCGCTGCAAGTTAGCGTCTGGGAATAGACGCTAACTTGCAGCGAGTGATTTATGACACCCACGAAAATAAAGTCTGATACTAACTGGTGGTACTGTCCAATACGTAAGGTATCTCTAATTTTAATCTAAAGTGCTTGAGTAGCTACAGGAATTCTTTATAGAACTACCCTACCACAGAACAAAAAGCTAAAGAAAACAAAACTTACGGAGCGACAAAGCTAGACTGACAGACAGCCGCACCGCTCCCAATGTAATTCAAGTCATTTGCATAATAAATGAATGAATGAAATGTTTTCATCATAATATCCCGCTGTCGTTTACATGGCTCTTGCTGCGCCCTTCGTTTTGTTCGAGAACACGGCCTAAGTGCTCGTTTAAGGACACGCGGGGCGTCGAGCGACGTGAGTGGCGTGGCTTCTCTCGGCGCTGCGTCCGCCGCGTGGCACGCAGCTTCACTCGGCGCTGCATCCGCCGCGTTGCACGCAGCTTCATATACGGCGTCGTTCAGTGCGACATAGGGATGTGACATTGTACATAAAAAATCGATTTTTAATTAATCGATTTTTTCTTTAGCATGAAAAATCGATTAGTAAATTATCGATTTTTCTCAAAAAAATAATCGATTTTTTAAAAACAATCGATTTTTTCCTAATTTGACATTTATTTTTTTATAAAATAAATACCATATCAAGTTTTATTCATTAACCATATCAACACAAATTAAAGTTTTAGAACAATCAAATTATAACAGTTTCAAAATATTAAAATAAACAATAGAAATAGTAAGTTCTTAATAATCAACACAAATTAAAGTTTTAGAACAATAAGGTTGAAATTTAAATGTTTTTCACATTGAATCAACAAAATATTCAAATAAATTAAAAGTTAATTAAATTATTCAAAAACTAAAAATCCGTAGGCAACGAGTTTGCATAAGTATATTTGTGATTAAAAAAAAGGGGGCGCAGCTTCCATATAGTCCGTTCATAGTTAATTTACCTCTAGCTGAAAGGTTGGCTTTTCTGATTTTCGTGTTACCATACTAAGTTTTTTTTCTCCCTTGTACTCCAACCTTAAGTCGCAACTTATTTTCTTCTTTTGCTGCCGTTTTTTCGGGCGTGGAAATTATTTGAGATGTGGAGGCAGCACCTTTGCCCTCGATGGTGATGAGTGTCTTTTTTGAATTACATATCCATTTTATGTAAATATAAATGAATCTTAAGAAAAATCTTATAGTAACAGAACTACGTGTTAAGTAATGTTAATTATACTGACTAATGGATATTTGTATAAAAAATAACTCTCAGTCTTAACGGTTCCATCTTATAATCTGTGAACGGGCTATACATTTTTTCATACGGGAGTTGCATCAGGCTGCAATGAATGACATAACAACCAAATGTCGGTAAAATAGTACAGTTCGTTGACTTCATCTAGTGAATGTTTGATTCAATGAATGTGTTTCAAAAGAACAGACGTAATGCCATCGTAGATGCACAGATGGCGTTAACGTAATATTATTGAGATGGTATTATCATTATATTACCAAACAAAGTCGGGGGTTACAGGTAAAAATCAGTATTATTTGAATGACAATAAAAAAATCGATTAAAATCGATTATTCATAAAAATAAAATCGCGTGGTAACATCGATTTTTACTTTAAAAAAAATCGATTTTTAATCGATTTTTACTATAATCGATTATTTAATTAGCCGAAGTAGCCCAGTCGCTTAGTCTAACTAAGTCGCTGTTAATGCACGATATACCAAATGGGGCGTCAGTGGCCGAAAAATGTCGGTACAGCTGCAAGTCGTCAGCGTAGAGATGGAAGTTACTGAAAATAAGACTCGTAGCCGAGTTGATGAAGATACAGAATAAAAGAGGAGATAGAACGCCACCCTGAAACGTATGGAAATGTTCGAGTTCGACGTATGGAATTGATCGCCAATCTTTCATAAGTATCGATGTATCGTTTATTTTGCGTACGTGATATTTTGCTTTCATGACGTTCTACTCCAGAGGGTTATAAACATCAATTACATTTTCAAAATAAAATATCGATATTTTATTTTGATAAATATTTTTATTTTAATATCGATATTTTCTATGAACGATATTGCCCGACATTCCTACCTAACGCATACCCCGCACCTCTCCCACCCCTTCCTTGAAGCGTCCTTCGCGGCGTCACCCGCAGCTTCATCCGCCGCGTTCCTCCATTGCGAGACTCGCTGGTTTACCCGCCGCGTCCTCCGCGGCGTCACCCGTCGCTTCAATTGCCGCGTCCGACGCGACGACACTCGCCGCTGTGGCAGCTACAACTCAAACAAACGCTTGCAAAAACGCTTCTCCTTGAACGCTCTGAACATTTCCATACGTTTGTGTTTCTGGCGGCCCGCTCGGCGGACCGCACCGCTCGACGCGCCGCGTCTCCTTAAACGAGCCCTAATACCTCTTAAAGAAAGGTGAAGTTTGTAGTGCTGTTATGTTTTCTTAGGGTATTGCAGTTTTCATAAGGTTTTAAACGCGAAGTAAAATTTCGATATATCCAAGTAGACACTATGTTATTTAAGCTTGACTAAGTATAAAATCTCACACAACATTTGTTTATACGAATCAAAATGTAAAGGATATGTTTTTACAATTGCTCTTTTTATTGTAATCAGGTAAAAACTATACATTCATACATATACATATAGTCACCCTTTTGTCCCCAAAGAAGCATTGTGTACGCTCAGAGTTCTTACCGGAAGATAATTCTACAAACGTCAATTTTTTGCGCATTTTGCTCAAAATCTCTAGTGTGATACACATTAACAGTAACATCAAAGGCGCCGCCTCAAATAGTCGCGACACTCGGATCAATAACGGGTTCTACAAATCGTTCGTTTGGATCAAAGAGCCAGTGATCCTGAATGTAATATGAGCTTAATTGTGTGATATCAATATCACGGGCACAATGCTTGTGTTGTTCCGGAAGAAAAGTTTACTGGTTTCTGTACTAGCATCGATATTACTATTGATTTTGATTGATACTTGTGAAACTTGCTTCACACTCAATGGTCATTATAGGCCCAAAAATTAATAATATTATACACACATACATATGCTACTTTTATCTTTTAAATACGTTCCCGTGGGACGGGATGGAACGAGGGCAAAGTATCAGCTAGTAAATGAAACGGACACATCTTGTCGGAGATATCACGTACGAAGGGTGAAAGAGACTGCATCAATATCTGGCAAGTGGTATATATGTATGTCGCAGGAATTTAATAAAAACAGGGATTTGGTCAATTCCCTAAGCGATTTTATCAAATCACGGAAGATTTTATTGTAGTAGGTACCTACGATTTTTGACCTAAACCTCGATTTATTCATATTTCTACGGCATAAACGTCCTGAGGAAAATTCACTTAGTTAGCACAAAGAGCAGTCGGATGCTGAAAACAAAAGTTAATATTCAATCTAAGGAAATGTCGAACCAGAGGCGCGGCAAACTTGAGATTTTTTTATTCTACTAAGGTAGCAGACAAGCTTATGGTCTAACTAATGGAAAGAGGTTACCGTAGCCTAGGAAAATTTTCAGCACCAGAGGCGCGGAGATGATGCAACCGAGACTTTACACAGACATTAGTAAAATGACAGCAGCCCCTCCCCATGATGGCGCATACTAACAGTTACAGTTGTCATGCACTTTGCGACTTGACCTATTTTCAGTCGTTGAAAATCAAGCAAGTACTATGCAGGACGTGCTTTTATCATGCAAAACAGACGAATAAGAGTGCATAATGTAATTGACTCATCTTGACGGTTTAAAGTCAAGAAATGTCATCGGATCTCCATGTTTTGATAGATAGTTTTCTTTCTCTTTACAGTCCTAGTTACAGTTGAATACCAAATTCTTTAAAAATAATATGTAACCTTAAAGAATGTGATGTCTTAGTCTGTATCACAGATGTTGTAATGGTTCCAGAAATGCCTGGTCCTTCTGCTGACAACAATAAGACGTTTCAGGGTTCTGTACAGCAAGAAGAAAAATTAAACCAGTGAGGGATTACTTTCTTGTCCCTTGTCTGTCTATCTATAACGAACCTTTTTTTTGCAACTCGTCAAAGTATCTAGTTTAAATTAAACCGTTTACACAGAACCAGTTCCTTGAAGCTGGACAGTCCCAGGTAATGGCTACTTACAGTTAAAACTTCACTTGTACAACTGCTATATTATTGACATCCTGGGCAACGTGCTCTCTAAAGCACAGAAGCCCCTTCTTACCCACCACACTACCAAGCCACACTACCGGTAGTGTCGTGGGGAAATTTCTTTCCCTTCTACACTACCAGCTAGTAGTGTCGCGGGTAATTTCTAAAAGGTCTTACATCTCCGTTCCCATCGACACTACTATAAGATACCGCACTACCAAATACTCTACCGGTAGTGTCGTAGGGAATAATTCTGCACTAGCAGCCCTTTTTACCCACTACACTACCAAGCCACACTACCGGTAGTGTCGTCCCCTCCGGAGCAAAATGTGCAAACCGCAAAATGACTACCACACGCAAAATGTACAAATTGCAACAAATGAAGATCGACAAAACAAATAAAGATCGGTTAAACAAATGAAGATCGGTAAAACAAATGAAGATCGGTGAAACAAATGAAGATCAACAAAGCAAATGAAGATCGGTGAAACAAATGAAGATCAACAAAACAAATGAAGATCGGTGAAACAAATGAAGATCAACAAAACAAATGAAGATCGGTGAAACAAATGAAGATCGTTAAAACAAATGAAGATCGGTGAAACAAATGAAGACCGATAAAACCCCTCCGGAGCAGAATGTACAAAACGCAAAATGTACAAATCGCATATGTAGATCAATGAAACGAAAGACTATGCAAATTAATAAGGTCAAAAAATACTTGCAGCCATATTTTGTAATCTAGATGCGATTACCATTCAAAAAAATAGGTGCAAGCAATTCTCGACCTTAATGACACTTATCTAAAAATGTGCTTTTAGGCGTTTATAGACATCACTGATCATGAATATGTAAAAAATAAATAAATATTTATGCATGTTCATAAGGTCGAGAATTGCTTGTACCAATATTATTAATGTTTATCGCATCTAGATTACAAAAAATGGGTTTTAACTTTTGACCTTATCAACTTGCTTATAGTCTTCATTTGTTTTGTTGATCTTCATTTGTTTCACCGATCGTCATTTGTTTTGTTGATCTTCATTTGTTTCACCGATCTTCATTTGTTTTAACGATCTTCATTTGTTTCACCGATCTTCATTTGTTTTGTTGATCTTCATTTGTTTCACCGATCTTCATTTGTTTTGTTGATCTTCATTTGTTTCACCGATCTTCATTTGCTTTGTTGATCTTCATTTGTTTCACCGATCTTCATTTGTTTTACCGATCTTCATTTGTTTAACCGATCTTTATTTGTTTTGTCGATCTTCATTTGTTGCAATTTGTACATTTTGCGTGTGGTAGTCATTTTGCGGTTTGCACATTTTGCTCCGGAGGGGACGACACTACCGGTAGTGTGGCTTGGTAGTGTAGTGGGTAAAAAGGGCTGCTTGTGCAGAATTATTCCCTACGACACTACCGGTAGAGTATTTGGTAGTGCGGTATCTTATAGTAGTGTCGATGGGAACGGAGATGTAAGACCTTTTAGAAATTACCCGCGACACTACTAGCTGGTAGTGTAGAAGGGAAAGAAATTTCCCCACGACACTACCGGTAGTGTGGCTTGGTAGTGTGGTGGGTAAGAAGGGACAGAAGCGCTCCAAAATGAAAATACGGAACACTGAGTATTTCAATAGTATTATTATTTCAATAGTAATTCAAATACAAAACGCAAATGTAATAAACTTATTGCGTAACGGATACTTTATGTAATTAACTATGCAAATAGCTACCATGATATAAAACCTCTGTTTCATTATCAACAGTCTTAAGAGAATAAGAATTATCTCCGTTCTCACAATATACGGAAGTACAGAATAATCAATTAATAATAAGATGCTTAACTTTCTCATAAACCTCTCGTAACCAGTATTCATTATCATAAATCAAGGATATAGGTAAGTTGCTGTTCCCCGTGGCTTCGTCCGCAAAGGAGTCGTTACCGCGTAAAATCATTATCCTTCTTTTACGCAGTCTGTCAAAAAGTAGCCTTGTCCTTCCCTTGGACTCAAACTATCTTTATACCAAATTTCATTAAAATCGGTTCAGTGTTTTAGGCCTGAAAACGTATCAAACAGACAGGCGGCGACATGTCGCGGTGACAAGGCGCCCGATACAGGTGCAAACTGGGCGACGAGACGCCGCGACATGTCGCCCAGTGTGAGCCTACTCTATCTAGGTAGG
The DNA here is from genome assembly GCA_933228765.1 of Miltochrista miniata. Lineage (NCBI taxonomy): Eukaryota > Metazoa > Arthropoda > Insecta > Lepidoptera > Erebidae > Miltochrista > Miltochrista miniata. The sequence continues at coordinate 21,263,477 of OW121760.1, read as the reverse complement.
GCTTGAGAAAGGCTCGTTAGATGCTGTTATAATAAATTTACGCGCGACCCGCTCAAACGATTGCTTCCGCGTTTTGTTTTCTATGTATTATTATGTATGCATTATTCGCTCATTTGTGCCAGCCGATGACGCTGATTACAAGTAAAAATATTACTAACTACCTATAGATACGGAGCCCTCACTGAGCAAGTCCAGCTCACCCTTATCCGGTTTCATTCTATCTCACTTTAACACAAATTAGAAATTTATTTTGATCATCTTAGAACGATAATAAAGGAGAGGAGGGAGAGGAACACACCTCACACCCTCGATTAGTCAATAGTAAAGGATAACCACAACTAATTGTAAGGGAGGAATGACTAACCAAGCTCCTCAGGAAAGTAATTTTAGATGTTGGATCGGAAAATTACCTACACCCTCCAGATTGTTGATTATGATGCTTATTTTATTGCTTGATAAGAGCAGTAAGAACGGTAAGATAGAATAAAATGCAAGGTAAGTAATGAAAAAACTGCATTTTCTCACTTATTGCATATCAGAGCAGCATAGAACACACGCAAGCTCTACCACCAAAGCAGTATATTCCTTTAATATCAAGTATTAAGTACTTGTTCTACGCTCAAAGTAATAACCTCCATGGGAAACGACGATATTACATAATGTATTATACTAAAAATATAAATGGGAAAGTGTGTTTTTGTCCTTCATTCACACCCTATAGACTAAATCGATTTTATAAAGAAAACATGTTGAAAGCCTAGCTACATTTTATTCCGCAAAACATAGTATGCCCAAGGGAAGACAGTAAAGAAAAGCAGATTTAAAGCAGGCGAAGTCGCGGGCGTATTCTAGTATTTTAATAACGAAGCAGATAAGAGCTCTCCTTAGGGATAGGATCTTATGATTTTAATGTAAATTAAGTACGTTCAAAGTATAATTATGTATTTAACTATCTATTAGCTAGCAACATTTAAATTAAAGTCATTCAACCTTGGGATTCCGTATCCGTAGCGTAAAAACTAGACCCTATTAGTGAGACTTCATCGCCCGTCTGTCTATCTGTCCGTCACGTGGCTGTATTTTAGGAACAATGATAGATAGAGAACTGAATTTTTTACAAATGTTGTACCTAATTCTGTTGCCGCTATAGCAACAAAATACATACTAAAATCAGAAAATTAAGGGGGGCTCCAAAAGAAAAAACATGATTTTTTGTAGTTTTTTTGGTAAGAAACCCTCCGTACGCAAGTTCTATTTGCACGTTTTTTTTCTATATTGATTAGGCATCTCTATTTTGCTTCTACTTAGAGCACTCTCAATCACCACATATACATATAGAGTCATTCGTAAAACTCCAGCACTCTGTCAGAAATAGGTACCTAACTTCATAAACTCTACGACTTTCAATATTTCGAAGGCGAAATATTGCGATATATACCGTCGACCTACGTCATAAGTGTTCGCTAGTTGCGCCCCAATTATCTTCAGTATCTCTTCGTCGTCACGTACTGCATGCCTCGATATACGAATAATATGGGAAACTTGAGGTGCGGGTAGTATATTAGAGCGGTACTTTGCATTGAAAAAAAGTTTATGTATACATACATAGTATGATCACACTTTTCATCCCCCAAGGGGCAGGCAAAGGTATATGTCCACATTTCACCTTTTTTAGAAAATGTCTCACGTCATAAGTGATGAGCCGTATTTCCGTGTTGATATGGATCGGCGCAGGTTGTGTCTGCCTGCTGTCGAAATGTTTCAAGCCGCCCATAAAGGCCTTTTACTTGGTTTAAGGACTGCCATTTTACTGACAACCGGGAACAACGGCTTAACGTGCCTTAACGAAGCACGGAAACGCTCGCAAATAAATGTCATAAAGTGGTCACTTGGTGGTCATTCATGCATAACCGGCTATAGTACATGCCTTACTGCCGTGATCGTTTACAGAACACTGAGTCCGCGGGGTCACCAGCGCTTCGCAAGTTTATTGTATTGATGTCTTTACGTGTGGAAATTCCTCATGCATACTATACCGGACTCTTACCAAAAATTAGAGATAGTACAGATGGAAAACTTATGTATGTATTTTTTTTCACACCTACCCTAACACACACTCGCGCACAAATCAGTATCAAAATTCGGTTGAGACCGCCTGACCTCGTTTCTGGGAATGAGTTTTCTATGTGTGCGTGGCCTCAGCGGATTTAGTATGTAAGTTTCCATCTGTACTATCTCTAATTTATTGTCTAACTAAAGCCACACAGTGCCCTATATCTATGGCCGGGAGCCACTGATAAGTCGTGGGAAGGAGGTCCCAGGATTTCCAGCAGTTATTGTACTGTTTGCAAAAGACATGAACTATGAATTAGGTGTGCCTGGTGTGCATTCGTTCCCTCATATCTCAAAAACTGGTTAACCGATTCAAAGGTTACGCACCAATATAATAAATCAGAAAGATTCAATTTAGCAATTCAAATAAGTGAATACTGAAACTTAATGCAAATTGAAAAAATAATATAGGAGTACGTTTTCTTCAGATATTGGCATTTTTTCCTTTTAATTAAAATAAAAGTCACAAAATTGAATTTTCTAAAAATTTAAGGGTATTTCTAAGATCTTTTTACACATTAAAAATAATTGTTATACTAATTGTATATTAGAACCATATTTTGATACACGTCTAGTAAATCAAAAATTTATTTTTGGCTATCATTTTTTCATCTACTTATACCGACAAAAATCATTAGATTTGCACCTCTTTTTCATCATTTTCTGAGACAGGTCCCTTCGAAGCATTTTTATAGATATAAATAAGTATCCTATATATTTTTCCGCGTTAAAAGTAAGTAAGACACTTCCATTGGGCATAATGAAAATTTAATATAACAAAGTATAGTCGTACAACAGACTTTTTGCTAACCTGCTAACGGATTACTGGTGTTTTACAAAAAAATAAAGACACGGTATTCAAAAAAGAAATTTTCTCGTATGCGCGAAAAGTAAACCATTCTGCAGTATCGAAGCACCAAGAACAAAGGGACAGTTGAATGGTTCATTCCAACTGAATTGTTTGAGCAGACACGCTGTCTGACATTATTTGTTTTGGTGTTCCAAGCGAATGCAGTAGAATAGAATATACTTTATTTGCACACCAATTTGAGGCGTGAAAGTGAATTTGCAAACTGGTTGTCGTCGACTTTTGGTCCATGCATATCGATGAAATTTAAGACGATTTGGGAAAAGAATAAATAAATAGGTTTAAATGAAAAAGGAAGCGGACGTAATTGTAATCTATGTGACATTCCATTAAATGTACCACTTAAATTTTAATTTGCATGCCATAATTGGCCGAATGTGATTTCCTCTGCATCCTATCACAACCTAGATGTAAAATAACAATGTTATGTTTAGCAATAAATAAACGATTGATTAATTGACGTTACATATCATGTAAATAGTCACTGCCTATCCAGATGGGAGACATTCATTATGATGTTTAGCAATGCATTTTAAAAAACTGTCTAAAACTTAAAACAGAACATTTAAAAGGCAACTTTAAATAGGATATTATCAATCCATATTTAAGAGGTTCAGACACTATGAGCAATAATTATTTTAATTTGGAAACGAAAGGGGAAAGAAGGAAATATTTTTTAGTAATAATTTAATACGTCTTTTCTTCTAATGTCATTAACACATCAACTTTATACATATGTTGCAGAATTGCAGTTCAGAAGGATCCCTTATGAATCTTTTTTTGTTTATTTGTCTTGTAGCAGGTACCCCTTAGAACTCGGCGAACCGAGGCTAACGAGAACATGCGCATGTCATATTCGAACCGATTTAGGACGTCAACCTCTGATTAATGTTTTGTAACAGAAATATTGATATTAAACCTGCTACTGCCAAACCTTTCCTGCGTTTTGACAAAATTAATGGCCCAATTGGTTTTATAGTAGGGGAGCCCAAGAAGGGATTTCGGGATTTACTAAAGCGTGACAGATTAATATACACGGGATACCTTGTACCCGGTTAAGTACCTCCACAAAACATGAGGCCCATATAACGAGTGTTTTTTTTAGAGGTATAGAACTTTAAGTTGGCATAACTGTTTTAACTGGCGGTATTTTTGTCAGCTGTGAAGTGATTTATGTTTAGTTTGGTTTGGCATTTCAACATGAATAGACTGACGCCTGAACAATGCTTCCAAATTGTGCAAATTTATTTTGAAAATCATGGTTCTGTCCGAAATGCGTATCGTGATTTTCATAAGCGATTTTTGTTTAGCGATGCAGCTCACTTTTGTTTGAATGGATACGTCAATAAACAAAACTGCCATATTTAGGGTGATGATGATCCTCAAGTGTATGTTGAGAGACCGTTACATCCAGAAAAACTGACTGTGTGGTGTGCTTTATAGGCTGGTGGAATAATTGGTCCGTACTTCTTTAGAAACGATGCTGACCAGAACGTTACAGTCAATCGTGACTGCTATAGAGCGATGATTACTGACTTTTTCGTTCATCAATTGAACAACCATGATCTGCAGGAGTAGGGGTTCAACAAGACGGCGCAACATGTCACATAGCTCGTGCCACAATTGATTTATTGAAGGAAACGTTTGGTTACCGCATAGTTTCACGTTTTGGACGCGTGGATTGGCCTCCAGGGTCGTGCGATTTTACGCCACTTGACTATTTTCTGTGGAGATATGTGAAGTCGCTCGTCTACGCCGATAAGCCCGAAACGATTGACCACTTGGAGGACAACATTCGGCGCGTTATTGTCGATATACGGCCACTAATGTTGGGAAAGTCCTCGAAAATTGGACCTCTAGATTAGACTACGTCCGAGCCAGCCGTGGCGGTTATATGCCAGAAATCATATTTAAATTATAATGCCAGAAGATTTCCTTTCGAATAAAGTCATTTTCATATCAATAAAAACAATCACCTTCGTTTTATACCATTTCAAAGTTCTATACCTCTAAAAAAAACACCCTTTATAAGGCCGCCCGTGAAGGATACAGGATCAGATTAGTAAAAAAAAATTGACCATCAGAAATTCTCGAGCGCGTCAGATTAAGGTAGGGTGAGTTAATTACATCCTAAAAAGTGCATATTCCACTAATCTGACAATTTGAGAGTGACGTAAAAAAAGGGGAGGGCAACAAAGTTGTAAAAAAGAACGTCATCTCGACATTCTCGAGCGTAGCTAAATTTTTTTTTATTTTGAAGGAAATAATTCAGGAATAATGAAAAATATATAATCTGACGATTTCCGCAAGCCGAAATAACAAAAATTCGTCGATAAAGTTACACTATGCGCCAAATATCTTTGCGTCTACGAACTTCGTTCGTACTACTACTACTACTTACTTTTAATAATAGTATAGAATTAATATTGACCTATTCAATACATCTACGTCCTGGAAATTACGCAACAGCATCGATAAAATGAATTTTTAGACTTAGTACTTTTGTTTGCGATTGTACCTGTGCAACCTTGATTTTTTAACCAACTTCATAGGCGCAAAAATATTTGGCGCGTAGAAATGCGTGCAGTTGCGTGATGCCTACATTGCCTTCTCCGCGTTTCTATTCCTCTCTCACTCTTTCTCTATCTATTACTCTCAATTAACTTAATACTTATTACTTATTATTATTAACTTCAAAAACTAATCCGCCTTTGAGCTTGAAAAATCACGTCGATCGCCACCAAGCTGGTCAAAAGCGGTTGATTCGTTCGAGAGATATCGTGAACGAAAGAAACCCGAAAAAGTGTTTTTTCGGAATTACTCCGAAATTTGTGGTTCGATCAATTAAAATTGCAAAATTACTTATGAGGATGATAAAACTGCGTCGAATGCCGAACCGCGTGAAAATCGGTTGATCCATTCAAAAGTTATTGCAGTTTGAAAATTCCAAAAATAGTGTTCTATGAAACTTCTATCAGACTTTCGAGCTGAGAGAGCTCAAATGCATAGAAATATTATTTCTTTGAACTCAGCGAGCTCAAAATATCACATAAATTCTATTTTGAGCTCAAAAATGTCATAAGTATAATTTTAAGATCCCAGGAATGGAATTAGCGGGAAGTTGCAGGGATGGCCTTTAAGGTGAACCCATTTTCTAATTTTTTTTTGTCAGATCAGGCCAATCCCTCTAGATAATCGTCAGATTATGAGACAGTACGTATAGAACATAAAGATGAACCATATATATCTTAATCTGACGCACTTGAGTATTTCAAAATGGCGAATTTTTTTTGCACATTATGCAAATGGCCGCGAGTTTGCGTCCCATCGAAATCGTCAGATTAGTGAATGAGAGCTTTTTTTTGGTGCACTTAACACTCCCTTAGAAAATCTGACGCGCTCGATTATTTTTATTTTTTTTCATTTTCAACCCTTAAGAGGGCTAACATATTTCGCGCCACATATTGCTCAGAAACCATACTTTTCATTGCATTTAAAGTCATTAAATATTTATCGTACAAACATGGTATTCACTAACATACTTAGTAAATTTAGCTCTCTAAACGTTTATTAAAACATATTTTACCTAACAACGGATTACATATGGTAATTATCAATGAAAGTGAAACAGGTTTTTCAAATCATACGATTTGCATTGTTTTCGATGCTTAAATTCATGTCAAATTACTGATAAATTTAATAAACAAGGGACACGAAGCAATTGCAAAGGGGGTTGGCTATCTGTTTGTAGAATAACCTGATATCAGGTAGGTTCCATTTTTTAGAGAAAAATGACTGTAAAGTTTGCTCAAATAGTGAGAAATTTCACCAAAATAAAGTTGTCTTTTCACCAGCTTCCGTAGTTTAAATCATTATGATAAATATGTAATATTATGTCAGAACTTCTCCTTTGACAATAAAAATATTTCTTTTTATGTAACTAGATACAGATTTTTTTTTACAAAGTATTTTGTGAACCCCTATAAATGCAGATACGCGAACAAATACGATTTAGTACCGCCGAGAGGCTCTCAGAGAGTGGTCATGTCGCTCGATGTTCCATTTTTGAATACGAAAAAATGAACAAAAATAGTCTAATTGTAGCGTGACCAAACAATCTTAGTACTTTGTGACGTATAATATAATATAATTATATAAATATTTATGGTCGATATACAACGTGAACTTTTGTATAGTGCAAAGCTCAGACACCCCGACTAGAGTTTCGCTTCAAAATACTGTCTAAAAATAATTAAATGAAACTAACGAAAACTGACCAAGTTATAAGCTTTTACAGTTGCACTATTTTCTTCACGAACAGCGTAGGTGTAGGTATTATAAGCAAGGCAGGTAGTCACTATTCGTGTGGTATTGATAATAACACATTAACACACCATTTTCATAAGTGGTAATTATGGAACACCTGTGAGGAACCAGACCAGGATTGGGACGGCTATAAAGCCGCTAAAGCAAAATACAAGTAGCGACTGAGATACAAAAGTACCAAGTCTTGGAGAAACCTCTGATACAGTCAGACTAATACTAGCCAAACAAGGGACAGAACTGTCCGTATCTATAAAGAAATCTGACGGCGCGGCGGCCTGACCCACACATGAAAAGAATTATTTATACTGTTGATTGATGGCACTTGGTAGAACCTTTCGGCATTTTTAAAGGCAAATTTACATTATATAATGACCACTAAATCACTTAATTACTCGAAAACAATAAATTAATAACATATAAATTACCGCTACATCATTCTACTAACGTTAACTATCATGAAAAGAAGCCGAGAGTATTTTGATACAAACGCACTTCCCAGAATGACAATTGCTGCAGACACTCATGTGGCTGGTGGAAAACGTATCCACAGAAGAAGTGCAGTGGGAGCTCGCAAGACCTGTTCTAATCTATTCTGTCAACTTACAAAAAACTGAATGGGTAATTAACAGCTTCAAGTCCTTCAAATCTCCAGGACAGGATGAAGTCTTCCCTGCAGTGATAAAATGGAGGAGGACACGAGTTGATATTGTCAGTTACATAGTATCTATACGCCAGACTATATACATGGATGTGGAACAAGCCATAGCAGACTGATGGTAAAATTAAATTATGGAGAAAAACGGATCTGTTTACAAAGCATGACTGGTATTTTAAAATCCAAAGCCAACTTCAAATCAAGTGAGAAGCTGCGTTTATTTTATCTTCTAGTGATCTTGTGTATATAATAAATATTTTTAATGAATTGTATTAAAATTACTTTCAGTCAAGCCAACATTTATCGATTTGCGGTGTAGACTGAACACTAATTTGCCCGTAAGCACAGTAAATATTTCGCAAGACGATGAGTTCTGGACTACGAGGATGGAACCTAAATTGTTAAATTTTTGCGACTAATGTCTGTTGCCCAAAATGATTGAGCCCAGAAAGAGCCGATAAAATAAAATAAAATAAAATTTATTATCTTTGAAATTAAAAAAAAAATAGGTGTGTCAACATTTTTTCGGAAATGAACAACTGAGAAGAACACCCCAAGAAACTCAGTTCGGTCCCTCCCAAAATTCATCTTAGTAGGTATCTAAATCGATCAATGCCGATACGGAATGGCTTTTTCTTGGCGGTGTGCATTGTTATGCACATAACTCTTAATAAATATTTGGTTGTTGTAAATGAAAAACACCTACTATCAATTAAGATTAGATTTAGATCCCATAGCTCAAGCTTATAGCTTAGTTTGGGCTAAATGATGTTGAGTGAGAATATCCAACAATATTTATTGATTACTAGCTGACCCGCGAAACTTCGTCTGCGTGATAAATGAAGAACCGCTCGACCGATTTAGTGCAAACTTCACATAAACCATCTACTAAATAGTCCGAACAAAGCTTAAACATTTGGGTTGGATAGGTGAGCCCGTTCTTGAGTTATAAAATTACAACGAAAAGTGGCATTGATTTTTGTATATATAGATTTATTAAAAATATTTTAACGTTCCTGCCAGCACTGAATCTGCAGTAGGCAGCAAAACATCGTACCATGCCAAGCGCTTGCGCATTGCTAAGTTAATATTATTGTTTTTAACTATGATTATTGTCAAATTTAAATATTTATAGTGTAAAATAGAATATTGTCCATTACTTTCTACAATTTTCGTATATTTAGATACTTTAAAAATAAACTTGTGGACCGTTTTCATGTATGTGTGTATTATATACTATACTATCTTCACGCCAAATCCCTTGCGGGGTAGACAGAAAGAACCGAGCACCACACGGCATGCTCCATACACACCTCACTTGCTTCTTCAACTTTCATTTTTCTTTTCATGCATGCACGTCGCGTCGGTTCCTTCGGTTCGGTATTTCTAATTGCAATATTGATATTAGTTAGGTAAATAAATGTCAACTTTATTAATTTTATGATGTCAGTGTCTATCACTATTTAATATCAATCAATTTGCAATAAAATAATCAATAATTATTAACTAATATTACTAACATAAAAATTTAATTAAAAGATTGAACGCTTAGACTAAGAATATGACACCGGTACATCAAGGAAAACAAAAGTATCAAACTTGTTAGTAGCAACAATTGGCACTACACGGCTATGTGCGCCGCGCCGGCTGATTTCTTACGATCGTAAAGAAATTTGAAAACCGAATTTACGCTCTTAAATACAACCACCCGCATCATGCTAACGATCAGATTAACATACGTACATTATTAAAAATACGTAGGGCATTGATGCTTTCAATATCTGACGCGCTAGAGGATGTCCATGCAACAGTTTTTTTTACATATTTAAAAATCTATAGCCGCTTCCCCCACCGATGTAAAGGTATATATCATATAACATTTTTTCTTCATATCATCTAAGCTTTGCATCCCAATAGGTCTCCACGACGCTCGAGTAAATCCCCATTTAGCCTCGTGGGCTCCCCTACTATTACAGATATAAGGCTTTGGAATGAAACACTTGTACGCTTTTCACATTATTTACGACCTAACCGGTTTCACCTCATGGCATTTTTAAAGGGTTGGCACTTGACATACTTAAAAGGTTATAAACGCGGAAATTTTGTAAATATGAATGGATATTATGAGAATTGACAAATGCTCGAAAATACAGGTTTGTTAAAAAAATCAGAAAATTATATGTCTTAATCTCAAGCTCAACTGATAATTTCATGATTTATTTAGATGATACTCGCGGCTTCGCCCGCGTTGGTTTCGGTTCCCGTTCCCGGTTCAGATGGGAACATATTCCGGGGATCAAAAGTAGCATGTTATGTATTATTCGAGATTATAATCTATACGCCAGTTATGAGGCGAGGAGAACAATTCAGACTACACCTTCGGCGCGGATTGAATAATTTTACAAAATCCTTAATCGTTAAATAAATACCACTCGTTTCATACACCTTATGTGACGTAAACGAAGTTGCGAGGGACAGCTACTATAACAAATAACGTTTGTTGTATGGGAGTCCCCCTGTATTATTATAATTTTTCTGTTTTTAGTTGTTATAGCGGCAACAGAAACACATCATCTGTGAAAATTTTAGCTCTCTAGCTATCACCCTTCATGAGATAGGTACAGCCTCGTGACGGATAGACAGACGAACAGACGGACAGACAGACAGACAGACGGACAGCGAAGTCTCATGAATAGCTGATCCCGTTTTTGACCCTTTGGGTACGGAGCCCTTAAAACTAATTTATCTTTAATTCTAGGTTAGGCAAGGTTCTAGGATACTTTTTATAGCGCAAAATATAGCGATCAAAATTATCTTAGAACCTTCCTCAGATTATAAGCTCAGATTGTGCCAAGTATTATTCAATTCAGTAGTTTCGGCGTGATGCTCATTCGGGATTCAGAGAGACAGAAAGACATTTTTTTAAATTACCTTTTCAGCGTCAATATCGATCATAAAATTCCTACAATTAAAATTTTCAAAATATCATTCATGAACAGTATTTCGACCCCCTACAGTTTTATTATATGTATAGACAGATGTTCTTTTATTAAACTGTATTACTGTTTGAAATTAACTGTATAATTAAGACCTGGCCCTTCAGGCGAAATCACTTCACAAAAGATTAAATTAATTCCTTCGAATGTGCGTGGCATTACAGCTGAGTGAATTATATTAAACAGTAGTACATTTGTAGGTAGAAAGGAGTACAAACCACTCGGAGCTCGCCAAGAACATTCCAATTAAATTATTAGGGTGCTTTAATGCTCGCGGCAAATGAAAATGAGTGTTTTACACACACGATAAAAGAGGATGAGAACGGTAGTGTTATTAAGGTTTATGTAATAAAGCAGTGTTTCGAAATTAAAACATAAAAACTGACAAAATTTACCTTATAGTACCTACAAAATACATTTTATATAAGTACTTTCATTTGTTCGCAATAAGAATGTATTAACTAAATCATCAGTGTTCTCCTGATTCTCTAATATTGGGTCAAAACATGACTGTTTACAGCCAAAATTAGAAAATGTAATGTCAAAGTCAGACTGTTTAATGAAATGGGTGTGTTACTTAAAGTAAGATTTTAAAAACTACCTTGCACTTTGCACTGCATTATGAACGCGAACACACTTTATTTATTTATTTTACAATTTATTGCCCGCCAGGTAAAAAACATAAGATAGGAACGTTTGTTCAAAAAGCGGCCTTATCGCTAAAAGCGATCTCTACCAGGCAACCTTTGGATGGAAAAAGTTGGTTGCAAGTAATGAGTTGACTTACTTTACTTTAACTACTTATGACCCAGACCCGCGCTCGTGTCATACATACTTCAATCTCAATCCGATGGATGCCTTTTTCTCTCATATTATTCATCATCATATCTACGTACTTTAGGCGATCTGTTGACTAATTAGTTAATGGGTTTAGACAAGCATAGTAGGATTGATAACACGCAAACTCCAAAATTGGTAAACATTTGCTGCTCACACAGTTATTTTTTCCAAGCCGGCATTCGAATCCTAAACCTCGGCAACGGTACTACTATAACCTTACCACAACGCTATCGAGGCAGTCACTAAAGTTCTACTTAAAAAAAAATTGTAGCTAATAAACCCCGTTTATCAAACAATAAACACCGTTTACAGTATAATAAACTCGTTTTCTTTCGTTATGATATAGGTACACCATGTTACTTTTATCACAAAATAATAATATTTTGTGCTTTTACTCAGTTTGTAATATGGAACATTTTGATCCAGTAGCGGTTTATTTCGTCGGCGTTAATGAAGAGTGACGTTAGACATATCATGAAGCCTTTTTCGGAAATAGATTTGCTTTGATAAATGACGTCGACAGGGGATTTCATTTTGATATCTGTAACATTTATTAAGCATATAATGATGGTGGATTTTTCTTAAAAATATAAGTATGTAGGTACCTTTTGTTTTCTTTATTTTTAACGTGTGTTTTTACTTATGGATGCTAGACTTCATATGTAGCGAGGGGAAATCGTATTCTTATACACCAGTACAAAAGCAATCGGTTGGAACTATGGATCTTACACAAAACAATTAAAACAAGACACTCATAAATTCAGATACGCAAACATAATTTTATATTTGTTTCTAGCCGCTTGGTTCTGTATATTGATTGATCGACAGAGGGGAAAGTCGCCGTATGCCGCCTCCCCTCCCGATCAAAGTCATAAGTCGTGGTTGTTCTATGTGTGGATTACATCTGCCGTCTACACAGATAGCACACAAGTATGGTCAACTCTGTATGGACGCTGAATTACAACCCTGTATCAAACGTTTTAGTTCTATACAAACTGCACACTTCTATATAGGGTTCCGTGTCCAATGGGTAAAATGGGACCCTATTACTGAGGCTATGTTGTCCGTCTGTCACCAGCAGGCCTAAAAGGGCAACATTGTATTTTTCATAATATGAAACATACAATTCATATAATTTGTAATACAGAACATACAAAGCATACCAATCATTTTGCGTTTCATAATATGAAACATACAATGTTGCCTTTTTAGGCCCTCAGGCTGTATTACATGAATCGTAATAGCTAAACAGTTAGGTGGCCGTGGGTCCGTGGGGAGTTCTGGGACATCCTTTCATGGGCTTACCCGGGGCTCCTAACTGTAGGCTGTTGGGCGTTACGTAAGGTTTTTTAGCCGGCAGGAGTCCGGCATAGCACCCATGATGGATTTTCACTCACGTTTAAAAAAAAGATAAACAGTTTAAATTTTCACAGATGATTTATTTATGTTAATTCTTTAACAAATACTAACACAAATAAATTAAATAAATATTTGTGGACATTCTCAAACAACATCATCTAGCCCAAATCAAGCTAGTCTAAGCTTGTGCTATGGGATTAGGGATTGCAATCCGGAAACACGGAACACCGGATCCGGGCACCGGACCCGGGGTCTGAATATTTTGGCAAAATAACAGTGCTGTCACGCAAGTGTAGTTACCAACGTGCGGTGCATGCACTGCGCGTTCGGGCGAGTCGTATGAATACCTCATCGCAGTAACGTGTCCGCCACGATTCAGCAACCGTTCTCCGAAGACCGATTCGCCATTGGACTATTCGTCGACAGGATGATTCATTTATTTCCGTTTCCCCAGCAGGGTCTTTCACCTGTGGACATTTCCTAAACCTTCCAACCTTTCATATGCGTCACTTTCGACGACAGCCCTTTTCAGATACTAAGTGTTTCACCGACACGACGATAAACCTATAGCTCTTTTAACTACAGACCTTTCCATCTACGATGATGAAGAATTCGCCGTCAATCTTAAGATAAACAATATTACGAAAAATGCACCTATAGCTCACTGTGTCTTTACTAAGAGATCAGGGCCAGGAACTTGCCCTAGAGAATTAAATCTTTGCTTGCAACTCAAAAACTTCATATTAAAAAAAATAGTCCTATCTTAAAAAAAAAACATTAACTAGGTACTTATTTATTTAGTTTTAATTACTTACATCCTATCCTAGTAAATAAAAATAAAACAAAATTATCGTAAACCGCACGTATTCCTATGTAAAACAGTTGCATCTTTTTGCTTTATCTATCTATTACACCGAAAATGATCTAAATAAATATTGCGCTACAGCACATTTATTTTGCATACAAGGAACACATTAAAAACTTGCCAGCGATAATAAAGTAGGCGCTTGCACTTACCAAGTATTTTTTTTTTTAAATAATAAATGCTGGTTTTTCTTTTTTATTTTTTTTTACGCGGGGACTGCAGGTTATGCACTTCGCCGCCTTGTTTCGGGGGAGCAAGACGACTTCGTGTGGGACTCACTGCCCAACATGTGGGACCGTCCTACCCACTAAACCCCGCGGTGTTCCGCCTCACCTTAACCGGGTCGCAGGATAGGCCGGTGAATAAATCAATAAATGCGGGTAGTTTCATATCATCAATAACAACACTTTTCTTTACTTGTTTCTTCCGGGTGTAGTGAGTCTTCGTCTTATCTAAATTAACTATTTAATGAATTTACAATGAGTGACTGTGAACTTGTGAAGTCTAAACATGGTAGAAAGACATTTTACTCCATGAAGGTTACTGCTATCATCTAAATAATAGGCGTGATACGAAGTTTCACTGGCGATGTTCGCGAAAAGATTCGGCTCGGTGTGACGTGTTTGTAACAACTATGTTCACAGATAACACTCATGTTGTGATGTCACAAAATCATAAACATGTACATTTGCCAGATCCTGAAAAACTGCTAGAATTCAGACTGAAGGAAAGTTTAAAAGAAAAGGCCAATAGCTCGATGGATAAACCTGCACAAATCATTCAGAGATGGGACATTTGACAGCTGCCCTCTCCTATTTTGTTAAGTTTATACGATACATGCCATAGTCGGAGCACCGGAAGGGACAAACAAAATAGTTCCCCTAGCATATGGTTTGCTCTCGCTTAAATCAGAAAAATGTTACACGATTTTCCTAGGAATTCTAAAATGTCAAGCTTCAAATAAGTTGAAAGTGCAACTGAACCCTGATATCAACTTAACTGATTTTGAATTTGCGGCAATGATTGCCATCAAAAATGTTTTCCCGCGCTGTTTAAATAAACTTCGTTTTTTTTCATTTGCTACAAAGTATATATCGGCATATTCAATCAGCAGGTCTCGCATCCCGCTATAACAATGATCCAGTGTTTGCTCATAACATGCGACACATCGGTGCACTGGCGTTTTTAGATCCAACAGAAATCAGCGATGCATTCAATATAATAAAAACCGACATAATTCCCGAGGAAGCAAACAACGTAATTAAGCGGTTTGATGAATATTATGTTTTTTTTTTAAGTAAATTAAGTGACGGAAAATCCTCAGAGGATGTTACGCCGGACTCTTACCGACTAAAAAACCTCACGTAACGCCTAACAGCCTGTGGTTGGGAGTCCCGGGTAAGCCCTCGGAAGGATGTCCCGGGACAAGAATATTATGTTAATGGATCAACAGCAATCACGAAAACTGTTAGCTGTAAAATGACAGTGAATTTACGTCAACCTCGTTTCCCACCTCGCATGTGGTCAGTAAATGACAGTCTCATCAAACATTTGCCGTTAACGCAAAATAGCCTTGAATCTTGGCACAACCGCTGGAACTCATTATTGAGTCGCCGAAAATGGAATATATTTTTAAACTGTTAATGAATTCGTAAAGGAACAACATCACACAGAAAGCAGTATTGAGAAAATCAAATCCAATGCGTAAGCGCAAGCGCAGTGAAACAGGGTATAAAGAAAGAATCGAGCGGCATTTATCTGATAAAAATGGGATGGACATGAAAACCTATTTAAGTGGCTGGGCACATATTTGTCATTTAATCAAATAAGAGAAAGAGAAAAGGTCCAGAGAAGAAGAATGAGAAAACATGATCAGATTTTGATTAAGTAAAATAAAAAAATATGGTTTTTGAAGTTTGTTGTTTCATTTGTTGTTCTATTTCCACTATGTGATAAATGATAGCTTATGTATTTAGCTTTAAGATAGCATAAACAGAAATCATAAATAGCAGTTTTCCTATAATCTAGAGCCAACTTTACAAAAAAGGGACTATTTAATCTTTTTTTCTGTAACCCTTACGTAAATTTGGATGAAATTGTAGTATAGCATACTACAATTTGTGTGAGGCACCTGTTCTATCACACTCTAGCGTTTGGACCACTATTTACGCCACATCCTGTACATGCATTTTTCGTAATATTGTTTGTCTTAAGATTGACGGCGAATTTTTCATCATCGTAAATGGAAAGGTCTGTAGTTAAAAGAGCTATAGGTTTATCGTCGTGTCGGTGAAACATTTAGTAGCTGAAAAGGGCTGTCGTCAAAAGTGACGCATATGAAAGGTTCTGTCGACGAAATGTCCACAGGTGAAAGACCCCGCTGGAGAAACGGAAATAAATTAATCATCCTGTCGACGAATAGTCCAATGGCGAATTCGCGATTCAGCAATCGTTCTCCGAAGATTCCATAGACATTATCTTTAATAAACATAATGTATCAAGAGGTGGCATTATTAGTTTCATATTCCAGAATTCAAATTTCAAAATATAAGATATTTTGAAATTTGAATTCTGGAATATAATGCATGGCAAATTACTTTAAAAATTAAATCATGATATTGGCTGCTATCAAACTCGTTGATTATGGAATAAAAGTAGATTATACTAATAAAATTGATTCATGAATAATATTGATGTTCCATATCAAAAGAGAGAAAAGAAAGCAAGTGCAGCAACAATTGCAATAGCTTCTAATGAATCAGATACAGATGACGAAGACTCATCAACAGATGATGCTTTAGATGAACAAGAAGTCACAATTTCTTTAATAAATCTGACTAGTGCAGAGGTCATTCCTGGATGTAATAAAATTCTTAAAAAAGTGAGAAAAGTGGTAAAACTGTTCGAAAGATCGCCTACCAAATACGACATGTACTTACAAAAATACGTGAAAGAAGATACGGGTAAAGAACTAAGCCTTATTTTAGATTGCCATATTCTGGCTATGATGGAAAGATTTTATAATCTGAAAAATTTGAAAACAAGGATTCGACCCTACTATCTGCTGAGACTACACTAAAATTCGTTTTAGATAAGTTGCTCAATTACAACACGGTGCTAAGCACTGATTTATCTGAAGCACTTAGGACCAGAATTAAAGAACGTGGCACTGTTGTAACAGGAATATTGATATATTTACAAAACCCAACGAAATATCAAACCGATAATAATTTTATAATCCATAGAAAACAGACAAGGCTCAAAATGAAATTAGTTTTGGAAAGACGTAAACGGAGCACTGACACTCAAAAAAGAAGTATTAGAGAATAATATAAATTCACAATCAAAGAAAAAAGATTTGACAATATAGGAAGAGTTACAGTTACAAATCCAGCAAGAAGTGGCGTCTTTTTATACCTTACCAATAAACCAAAAGATATTGATAATATACTAAAAAAAGGAGATGACTGTGTTTGAAAGCGAAGGAGTTAGAGGGGAGAATTTGTCTGCTGTCCATGATTATTCGCTGACAATTAAACCGACAAGCGAGGAAGCTGAGAGAGCCTTCTTCTCTGTCGCAGGTTACATTTGCAGCTATATTAAAAGTCGATTAGCAGATGACTCAATTAACACTGTTTGTTTTCTAAGATCGTTTTTTTTTTTCAAACAAATAATTGAGCATTGACTTTTTGCTTGATTTGGGCTCTTGTTCTTTGTCGGGCCAATAATGACCTAATGTTGAATTATTAATCTCAGTGAAGATTCATATTTATGTTATATTTAGTTGTTAATGTTGATTGATAAGATAATATAAGATAAGATAAATATGCTTTATTGTACTAACAACATAAAGTTTACAATAGTGCAAAATTGATATTGAGGTTATGGATTTTTATTTTTGAGATAAGTTTTTAAGGTTTTAGTGTTTGATTGTAAGTAAAGTTTATTTAATAAAGTTGATTCCGTATATGCAAATCGTTGTAATTAAAAAAAAGTAATGCAAATTATCCTGGTTATATGAATCCGGCCGTAATCGCAAAATCCGGTACGGATCCGGCCGGACTGGAAAAAACGCCGGATTGCAATCCCTATAGTAGGGGAGCCCAAGAGGGGATTTGAAGAGTTACTCGAGCGCGTCAGAAAACTATATGAGGAAAAACCTTATTCCTTGTAATGTATTCCTACCATATATAAACTCTTCATATAAGGACAGCCCGTCAGTATAGTAAAAAAAAAATCCTCAAAAAACCCGAGCGCGTCAGATTAAGGCCAGGTAGGTTAAATACATACAGAACAGAATATATTTCAATAATCTGATGATTTTAGCGTGGCATAAGGAAATGGGTGAGAGGCAAAATTGTAAAAAAAACTTCACTGTGAAATACTCGAGCGCGATTTTTTTTTTTATTTTGAAGGAAATTACAGAATAAAAATAATCTGACGATTTTCATGGGGCGATGTAGCTTAAACCACCTGAAGATACCTGAAGCATACCGATACAAAAAACAAAAAAAAAATAAGCATGCTGATGTACCTGAAGCATACGAAGATATTGTCATAACACCTGCCATATCAGAAGATACTTTAGATTCAGGCACATATTTTTTTTTTAATACGAAAGAAATTGAAAATCTTGAAGTTAATAATCCTTCCTTTTTACAGAAACACAAAATGAAGAAGAAATTGACCAAGGAGAATCAATTTTGAAGATGAATCCGGTGAGGATGAAGATTATTTTTTTAATCTATTTTTGTATTAATAAATAATAATAAAATTACACCTACATATACATATGCGTAATTATTTATTCCACACAGAAATTGGAAAAAAAAATTTCTTTCAAATTTTTAGATTAAGAACATTCCTTCATATACTTGTCAGATTATCATTTGGGACGACTAGAACATCAAGTTAAACCGTTTGTGTAAAAATCTGATGCGCTCGAGTATTTCAAGGTCACTTTTCTTTTTTACATTTTCAAAAATCTACCATAACTTTTGATCACATCCATATCGTCAGATATTTTATTTAATAGGACACTTTTTTGAGTTTTCTAAATATTCCCTTCGAATATCTGACACGCTCCAATAACTTTTTGTTTTTTTTTTCTACCCTTTTCTACAGCCAGCCTCCCCTAATTACTCGTCAGAATAATATCTCTCGGTTGTTAGAATTACAAAGCGGGTAAACACCGTGAATGTCTGAGGCGCTCGAGTATTTTTATGTGAATGATTTTCACATTTTTGAAAATTAGCACACGCTCTCCTCCTCACTAAAATGGCAAAATGAACAAATCGTTTTAGGCCCAAATCTTCACAATCTAATCGTTCCCCATGACGCTTTAGTAACTGAAAATTTAGCGGTCCGGGCTCCCCTACTACTATACGGGATCTAGACGACTGATAAATTGATATTTCTAAATACATACATATTATACATAGAAAACATCAAAACTCCAAAACAAACATTTGTGAATCACACAAATATTTGAACAGACTCGGGGATCGAACCCGGGACTTCAGCGTGGCATGCGGTTACACCACCGAATGCGCCACTGCGGCAGTCAAGAAAAGAATAAAGAGGGTCTCTTTTACAACAACAAACGTGATTTTCTGCCGTTTTTTGGTACGGAACCTTTCGATCACGTGTCCGACTTGCCCTTGACCAGTTTTTTAATTACTGCGCTCCACGTTTGTGCACGAGTGAGCAAAACCTAGTGACGTCAGATTAATGAGAGCCGACCGGCGCGCGGCAGCAATGCTTATTGAGAAATTATTGTTTTTGTTCATTAGTAGGTTTAGTAACCATTTACGAGTTTTAGCAGAATACATTAGTAATAACAGCAATTCATTTTGAGCATAAGAACACAACAGAAAAAGTTGTCCTTACAATATAGGCACTCAATAAAAAAGGATTCTACACCAAAAATGGTTAAAATTTGGTATTAAAGTTTATCGAAGTGTGTGAAAATCTATGCTCGGGATCAGCTAGTACTTGTATATTTTTAAATACGTTCATATTACCATACATAGAATGCCCTAACTAAAGTACCGAAACGAACATTAACTTTTTTTAACGTGAGGACTATCCTACATGGATGCTATGCTGGACACCTACCGACTAAAAGACGAGACGTATCCTACCTAATGCCTATGGTTGGGAGCCCCGGGTAAACCCTTGGAAGGATGACCCCAGGATAAACAAACATTATCATTATAAATATTGTTACCTGAAATGATGACGAATTGTCGCGTAGACTTATCTTACTTATTATTTTTACTTACCACAGCCATACGACCGAGATGCATAAACAAACATCAGTAAATAACAAATCTCTGAATCGACATATCAAAGTGAAGTCACATCCGGATACAGCGCTGTTTCAAACATTAATTGACTGTAATTTAAACTGCGGATAACTTAAAACTCATTTAAACTCCGGTTAGTGCTATTAAAGTTGGAAGTAATCAAGTCTCTCAGTTAGATAGTGAGCGAGTTACAGCTGCAAATTGATCTAGCTATGCCTAATTGTGCTTGTTTATGAACTCGAGCTGTAGACACTCGTGCCATTGAGAATTGGTAAAATATTATTAGCTCCTTTGATGGCTGAAAATTAAATAATAATTTGAGACTTATTAGAATACTATCAGATGTCACGCAGTTTTACCAGCGTAGTTTTCGTTCCCGTGGGAATACAGGAATAATGTATAGCCTATGTCTCTTGGAGATAGTGTAGCTTCTCAACAGTGAAAGAATTTTTCAAATCAGTTCAGCAGTTTCGGAGCCTATCCAATTCAAAAACTACAAACAATTAATTAAATCTTTCCTCTTTATAATATTAGTATAGATGTATGCTTGTGATTTTTTGCAACTTTCAACAGAAGCTTCCTTTATTTAAGCGACCACGAAGATAAAATAGTTTTTTGATATTCTTCCCCAAAAGGGGTGAAATAAACACTAGTATTATAAATTATTTATAAGTAAATATCACGTAAATAAATTATAATACAGACAATATGTAATAATATTTTAATCCTTCGGAAATCAAAAGACAAAGTAATATTATAGTCACGATCCACTTTTTATCTGTAAACATCTCTCCGGACAGTCTCCGGCAAGCTGTGTAAGTAACCCTCGTCAATGTTTATCGGCCTCCGGACCAAATGCGATTTACCGCCAAATAAGGGGCCAGTTCACACCTAATCGTGACTGCTCAGCTTATAAGGCAACGATTTATTAGAATTCTAGTAGAGAGATTCCTTATTCTTGTAACATATTAGCAGGTTTTATACCTATTAAGATTTTTTTTTTCTACGTCAAGATTAAAAGAATATCCTCATATTCTTTTAGTCTGAGACGTCAAGTTACATGGGGGAAATCCATCTATGTATCTACACCTTAGATCATCTAACCACAGGATGCGCCTTACTTAAGCATTGTTTTCTGCCATTGCACATGACCATTTGGTCTTTTGGCTTTATGAAAAGCCTGTACATCAGTACATCATTTTATATGATTAAACTAGTACATTACATTGTAGTTGACTGTACAATAACAATTAACACACAACAGCCATTACGCGTTTGTCGATTAATACATTTTTAATTGCAATGAAATTTTATATGTCTTTGTGTTTCCCCCTTCATTTGTATGAAAACTGGCAGAATATTTTTGTATGCGGTGGTTCGCAAAGGCTAGTCCCGTGTTATATGGTCTAAGATCTACACTAATATTATAAAATTTTGTATTTTTGTCTGTGTGTATGTTTGTAATGAATAAACTCAAACACTACTCTGCTGATTTCAAAAATTCTTTCACCATTGGAAAGCTTCATTCACCCTGAATAATATAGGCTATTTAATTATTCCCGTATTCCCACGGGAACGGGAGCTACGCGGGTGAAACCGCGTGACGTTCGCTAGTAAATGATAAGCTTAAGGGTACCTGCTACCTGTTCAACATTCCTTTTTTGAGAAACTGGATTCGATATTATTCCATTTACAGATTAACTGTATCTATACTAATATTATAAAGAGGAAGTGATTGTTTGTTTGTTTGCATCAAATAGGCTCCGGAACTACTGGATCGATTTTAAAAAATCCTTCACTGTTGGGAAGCTACACTCTTTGCGGTGAACATAGGCTATATTTTATTCCCGCATTCCCACGGGAACGGGAACTACGCGGATGAAACCGCGTGACGTCCACTAGTGTCTTAGGTACATGTATTACAAAAGAACGAAATCCTTAAAAAGTGTACGGTTCCGATGCATTAAGTTTTAAACTGAACGTCACTGATTGGTTTCTTCTTACACTTTCACTGATCGAATAGGTATTATCAGAAGCCATTACTAATCACACAGTGATTGCACGACAAATCGATATCTACCTAAATGAACATTTTCGATGAAGTCTGTGTTTGAACACGGTTCAAAACTATACATTACTAATTAGTAACACGAATGAAATGATCAGTTAGTTACCCGTTTCTGAAACTGAGTAAGTAATTAATAACATTTTAGAACTGCAGTTATTTCATAATTAAGGTGTACCTTTCTCTATGTACCCAGCGTGCCAACGAATTACTTTTTTTTTCTACTGATAATAATTACAATTCCAAAATTTTCCCTAAATTATAGGCAGATGTGATTAGGTTTTTATGTTTTTCCTACACTTTGACCTTTGACCGTTTTGACATTTATTTATCCTTTTATTTTTAAAATAATTTTGTCAACTATTATCTATTCCAGGTTTTAACTAGTCACTACAATAACTAATTACTTAGGAGCATGGAGATAATGTCGGCAACTATCATTTTGTTAAGTTTTGGTATTGGATATATCCCTTCTGGTATGTTAAAGTACATTAAATTTTGAACACTTTAATACATTTCATAAAAACAACCTTCGATAGGGTGATTAGATGTTTTGATTATGGATAAGAGCACTGAGCAACCTGGGTGAAAGAGGAACGCGACTTATCCAACTAAACAAATATGAAAGTTTTATCTCTAACCGTATTCGTCTGAAATTTGGTCCAACAATAGATTAATAACTAATAGGTTTTTTATGTGTGGAATATATTCCTAGGGCATGCATAAAAGGGAACAGACGAATACCAGACGAATTATTTTCCAAATGAACAATTTTATCGACAAAAATTTCGGCTTGTCTATATTAAATAATGAAAAATAATATCATCTTGTGCTTTCAAAATAGTTTCTCTCACTCTGCCTGACTATAAACCTAAGATGATGAAGATTCTCTTTCGAATATATATATAAGCCTTAAGTACCTTTTCAGTGATTGGTGGTTTAAACAGGAGGGTCATTGGCGGGTCTGAAACTTATATAGAAAAATATCCATCAGCCGCTTCAGTTCTGTCGTATGTAAGAGGAGCTATACATATTTGCGGTGGCGCTGTACTCACCCAAAGACATGTTCTTACTGCTGCACATTGTTTTAAGTAAGTACATACTACACCTCCTATTTTCTATGAACGTTTGTTACTATTGCCTGCTCTGAGGGCTGAAGGGGTCTGGTTGAAATTTGATTTAAGAATAAATTTTAGTACGTTCCCATGGGAAAGGAAGCAGAATTCCACCGGGCGAAGCGACGGACAACATCTAGCCGTCGCACAAGATGTGTGAACTCTACTTATGAATGCAGCCACTGTTGCATGGTGAAACGTGGAATCACCACGCACTGAGTTCTCTTCTTTGCATGGCATGGTTTCCGCTTCACCATATTCTAAACGACATTGTTCCAAAAGCCTTTGGCTAAACAACACAGTTGCCCTTTTTGTCTTTCAATACTATGTGTGATACAATAAAATTGTAAAGTATTTTTTTTTTCGTTTAATCAGAAAGGCCTCCGGTTTAACCAAAATATTTTTCTTTCCAATTAGAGCGGCAACGAGTTTACACGTGGACCCCAGCCATTTCAGGGTCCGCGTAGGATCAACTTACTCTCACAGTGATGGACAATTACACAGAGTCAATCTTGTTATGTTCCATCCCCAATGGCACAGCAAAGCGCTGGAAAATGATCTTGCGATCATGCGGACAGAAAGTGCGATCGCCTTCAGTAACACATGTAAACCAGCGACGATTGCTGGCTTTACGTACCGTCTTCGGGACAACGAATCTATGTGGGCAGTAGGATGGGGCATCACCTCTGTGAGTATCAATACTGTGTTAGCTTTAAGCCCTCAAACTTAATCCCCAACCCCCCCCCCCCCCCTTTTTTTTAGCGTCACGAAAATCCTACAGGGATGCAATGTCGGACTCCTACCGACCAAAAAGCACACGTTTCCCAATAAGCCCTCAGAAGGATGACCCCAGGATAGGAATTCCAACAGACCTACGGCGTGGAAGTCC
This sequence comes from Miltochrista miniata, assembly GCA_933228765.1. Taxonomy (NCBI): domain Eukaryota; kingdom Metazoa; phylum Arthropoda; class Insecta; order Lepidoptera; family Erebidae; genus Miltochrista; species Miltochrista miniata. Next base: position 21,239,079 of record OW121760.1, on the reverse strand, counting down.
TCGGACGTCCCTTCGAGGAGTCAGCCTGTGCATCTGGCATTAAACAGATAGATAGGGATGCGGGGTTTTGGTTGGGCATTAGATCCGTGGAGATTTAATGCTGGTTGCAAACCGGATCACACGTAAAAAGAGTTTTAAGTCACCAATGATCTTGACCAGCTACCACTCTAACCGACAGAGATGCTAGCGTGCGCAAATTCGTTTAAAATATGGTAACAATTTTATTCCAGTTTTAATCGAACCCACGACCTCGAGTTCGAAGCAACGAGACAGTCCGTATTTTTTATGTAGTGTGAAAGGTGTTCAGTTAATCTTCAGCTTTTTAGTGCATGCAGAAATTAATTGTCTCTCAAAATAATTGTATTAAGAGAAGTGTAGACGTTCAGTTCTAGAAATATATTTTTATTCTTCTTTTACAGGAAACGGGCCACGAATCCGAGCAACTTCGTCACGTCGAAGTTTTGTACATAAACCAAAAAGTATGTATAACCCTTTACAAACATTTTCGCGCCATCCTCGAGACAAATCTGTGTTCTGGTTGGTTAGCTGGAGGTGGCCACGACCAGTGCACACGTGACTCCGGCAGTCCTATATACCACAAGGGTGTAGTCGTCGGTATAGCCTCTCAGGGTATGGGTTGTGGTAAAGCCGAATTTCCTGGTGTCAACGTGAGGATTTCTCGCTTCGCAACATGGATTCGTGAAAAGACTGGAACTACTAATATAAAATCTTGAGGGAGAATCTTTTGTATTTAATTGCTCAATGTCCTAAATTATTCAATTAAATACAAGATTCTTTTATTTTTAATGGAGCAATAATTATCCTTCTTTAATTTGAATAAATAAATGTTGTCACATTTTTTACACAGGCGTGATCTAGGCTAAATTTACTTAATATAAGCTTACGCTGCATAGAAAATATCTAAACTTTGAAACCCGTGAAGGCGCGTACGGATAGCGCGTACAATGGTACGCGTAGTCAGTTTACGCGTGTCTACTGGCAGCTACGCGTACACCCTTTGGGGAACGCGTACCACGCGAGCCACCGTCTGTCGGTTTTTGGTCGCGCGTCAAAGAGGACGCACAGGACCGGGTACGCTTTATTTGGACGGCAAATGAATAGATACGCTTGTTCTTCGAGTTTAAATAATGAAAATATTATCAGATTGATTCAACTTTATGAATTTCACCAGGTCTTGTAGGATAGCACACTAACTGATTATCGAAATAACGATTTACGCAAAGATGCATGGAAGGTGATGCTTGACTAATGCCGCAGCAATGGTGACGCATGCAACCGCTAAGTTTGTAGGAGTCATGGCGAATGAATGGGGCTCGCGGAGCGATCTGGATTGATTGACTTCGCGTACAGATTCGCGGCGCGGCGCGGCGGTCCGTACAGGAGCTGTACGCGTATCTAATGCACGCGTGGACAGTGTTTTTAAACTACGCGAGGAAGCACACGACCGGGTACACTATATTTGGACGGCAAATTGACTAGACACGCGTGTTCTTCGAGTTTCAATAATGAAAATATTAAGAACGGATAGCCTTTCTCTGACTGTGATAGCTTCTCGAAAATTAGTATTATTTTTTATTATTTCAGGCTCAACCTTTTCAAGAATGATTTCAGAATGTTGCAAACTCATTCTCACTAAATTTTTGTCCCCACTTTCTTCATAATTTATATCTTTCATAAGCCTATTTCCACACTGTAATCTTTCATGGTACAATTTTTTCATCCACCATCTAGGTTTCCGTTTTCTTTTTTTTATTTAAAAAGAAAAAACAGTGCGATGAATTTTCTTACCGTCCAAGCAGTGCGAAATGAGTCCATCTGTATACAAAATGGTCAGCCTACTTGTCCCGGTATTAAACAAAGAAAGTTTCTAACGAGAGAAAGGTGACCGTTCCTGAACGTAGAAAACTCACTTAATCACTGTGGCCACGGCATTGCAGTGGGGGCACTTTACTCGAGTAAGTCGTAAAGGGTTTGTGGTAGGATGCTGCGCGGTTACTGCAAGCTTTGTCTACATTATCTACTATACTGTAGTACTCAGCTAAATTAAGTTTAACATATGTTACTGTAGATTTTTTGTTCTATGTAAATCTACTCCATATATCACAGCATTAGTAGTAGAGTTTAAATAACATTTCTTATTAGGTGTTTACATAATAAAAACGCAAAATTTATACATACAGTATTTTGTTACGTGACAATTTCTACTAAATCGCACTACCCATAAGCCAGGTTAAAGAACTTAGTTCAAAAACCCCTTTAATTAAGAAGGAGGTAGGTACCTATTCGTACTCTGCATTCAATCGTCATTTTACTCAATAAATTACCTAATATTTCAGCACGCGTTGAAATATTTAGAAAGAAAGTCACGGTATCTGTACCCACAGCCATCACCCGTGACTGCTGAACAGTCCTGTCACCCGATCTAATTGAAAGTCTCTGAAAAGGGACGCTCTGTTACGTCATTACGCGATGAAAGTTCACCAAGTGTAAACTCCCGCGGAGTGACGAAGGGTGACTCGCCTGACAATTTTAGTAAACTCATTATTTGATTGGGATTTACGTACCAACTTTTAATTCACATATAAAACGTTTACCATTTTTTGCTTTTTTTTGCAATACCTACCCACATTGTGTAAAGAAGTGCATCTTTACTTATATTTAAACTGAATTTTAGTTCTGGAGTAAACGAGGGGTAGGACGACCCCCCTTCCAGATGAACCGACGACCTGAAGAAGGTTGCAAGGATTGACTGGATGCGCAAAGCGCAGAACCGTGTCTTGTGGCGTAAATTGGGTGAGGCCTACGTCCATGTTTTGATTGATTGATATTTTAACTGTAGAGGATCGAAAATTTGTAAATTGAAGATATTTTGAAAGTTTTTCTAGGACTTTCTTTCGGTACTACATATTTATTTATCTCCCACTTCCCACACCAATTTTATATAACCCTCAGCAGCACTTATACCCGGTAGTATTCTAAAGAACACTAAATATTACAATATATTTTTGAGAAATACGTAATCTTTCATTCTTTTCTTAATTTATGCCCCGACCTCGACCTATAAACCGGATAAAATATAGATGTCTCCGTGACAGGAGAGGTTTAGTCAGGAGGGTCAAGGATGTGATGCTCAAACACGCTGTACTGTGATCACTTATGTAAGTGATAAATTTACCACTTATGCGGCCTACTTTAGAAAGAGGTCACTGCAACATATTATGAAAGTTTGCATATATTAAAGTCGCAACACTGGAGCTGTGGATCATGCACAAACTTTGTAATACCCTTGTAATCGTATCACACAATTTTTACTTTATTTATCACAACCCGGTTTTGCCTTGTAGCTTTATCAAAGACTAGCAGACGTCACGCGGTTTCACCCGCGTAGTTCCCGTTCCCGTGAGAATACGGGAATAAAATATAGCCTATGTTACCCGCAAAGAGTGTAGCTTTCCAACAGTGAAAGAATTTTTCAAATCGGTCCAGTAGTTCCGAAGCCTATTCGTTACAAACAAACAAACAAACAAACAAACAAACAAACAAACAAAAAACAAATCTTTCCTCTTTATAATATTAGTATAGAATAGATAGTATAGATTACCTTTGATATTGCCGCTAGGCGAAACCAGTGAAGTTGCTATCTAAGCTGTATTAAGAGCTATATGATGTTAGGGTCATCGCAGAAGGAAGATAAATCAAACGGATCACAATATTTCAACAAAATTTATTTAATATTTACTATTTACTATTTACTCCTCAACCGAGATTTCATTTTCCCCCTCGTCTCATTTTTCCCCCTCGGGGTTTAGGGGACATGCGTTACTTCTCATGGAGCTAACGTTACACCCTGAGGGTACAGTAGTGGCTTCTTCAATCAGATCCCTAAGATTCAATATCTTAGGGATTAACGAAAAAGCCCACATTAAGAGGAAGGGCATAACGGTACTCCGTTCGTTGAGCAGCCCGCCTGGGGCAGTACCTCCGCCCTGCAGAAGACCGCGGTAATAGTAACCTGACTCCGGTTGGGTTATGTTCTCCGTCGGTTAGCAGGGATCCAGAGCTCATTGGGGCGACTTTGTGCCGGTGACGGTGAGACCAGAGGCTTATCTGGCTCCATTGGCGGATAGAGGCGCGGAGTATTGGTACGGCGGTCAGGGAGACCCGGTGAAACGGTTGACCGCTGACCGCCCGCAGGCTGTACGGGACCCGAACCTGGGGATCACTTAATCTCCGCCCCAGGAGGCTGAACCAGCAGCCTGTGTAAAGTCCCTGGTGCTGTGGTCGTGCCGGAGGATGATACCGGAGTGGACGCGGCCACTGCATTGGGGGGGGACCGGTGGCCCTTCCGTACGCCGTGCCAATCTTCCGCATTACCTTTGTCTGCCTTTGGTGATTTGGAGCCTCGCTTAGTCTCCTGCGCCAGCGGCACACAGGCGCCCCCTCAACCTTCTTAATTCCCCTTTTTTAAAAAACAACCATGGCTGCAAAAAAGAAAAATAAAAAGGTATCCACAGCGGCATCGGCGTCCACACTTCAAGTGGACTTTTGCAACATCAGAGGCATGCCCGCGAACATCAACGTAGTCCACCACCATCTTGAAACTGCGAAGCCGACCCTTTTTTTCTTGACGGAGACGCAGATCTCATGCCCGAAAGACACATCTGACTTGATGTACCCTGGCTACAAGCTGGAGTACAACTTCAGGCGGAAAGCCGGGGTGTGTATGTACGTCCGGGATGATGTCTGCTGTCGCCGTCTTACAAGCCTCGAAGACAGGGACCTGTCTACATTATGGGCGCGCGTGGATCACGGGGGCCACACCCGGATCTACGCGTGCGTGTATAGGTCTCACAGCGGTAATACGGACACAGTTCGCCTTTATGACCACCTGCAGCAATCGACTGACAGGGTGATTGAGCAGTGTCCCTCCGCTGAGATAGTGGTTTTGGGAGATTTCAACGGTCATCATGTTGACTGGTTGGGCTCCCGGACCACCGACTTTGCGGGAAAAGCTGCTCACGAATTTGCCTTGACCTATGGGTTCTCCCAGCTGGTTAAATCCCATACAAGGATACCAGACAAGGAGAAAGAGCATAGTGCATTGCTGGACCTTCTGCTGACAACGCGTCCGGACAGATACAACGTTTCAGTGGATGCTCCGCTAGGATCGTCGGACCACTGTGTCGTTCGGACGCATGTGCCTCTCGCAAGGCCTGAACCACCTCGGCCCAAGGAGTGGCGACATGTGTGGCACTACAAGTCAGCAGACTGGGATGGACTGCGAGAGTTCTATGCGTCGTACCCGTGGCGGCGGCTTTGTTTTGCCTCAGAGGATCTGGATTCTTGTGCTGTAGCAGTCGCTGAGGGGATCTTGGAGGGTATGGAATGCTACATTCCCAACCGATGGATCCCTGTAGGTGCAAAAAAGCGACCGTGGTTCAATCGGCTCTGCAGAGAAGCTCTAATACAGAAAGAATCTGCCTACAGAGCTTGGACCACGGCTCGTGCAAATTCAGATCCAAACATCTCTGAGGTGAAACGCAAATTAAATGCCGCCTCGAGGTCCAGTAAAAGAGCAATTGTCAAGGCCAAGTTCGATTTCGTCGGCAGAATTGGCGAACGGCTAGCAGGCTACCCTTCAGGAAGTCGTGAATTTTGGTCGCTTGCCAAAGCTGCCGAGGGAAACTTCTGTCGGTCAGGATTACCACCCTTGCTTAAACCCGACGGTAGTTTGGCCCAGAGTGCCAAGGAGAAAGCCGACCTTTTGGGTAATCTCTTTGCCTCTAACTCGACCATGAGCGACGGGGGTGCTTTACCGCCGGGCATTCCGAGTTGTGGCACTTCCATGCCGGAAGTTAAATTTACACAGCGGAATGTCCGGCGGGAGCTTCAATCTCTGGACGTTCATAAGTCGAGTGGGCCAGAAGGCATTCCCGCGGTGGTACTTAAGCATTGTGGTCCAGAGTTGTGTCCGGTACTTACACGTCTTTTCACACTTTCCTATTCTATGCAACAAGTCCCGGCGTCGTGGAAGATCGCGTATGTACATCCTGTACCCAAGAAGGGTGACAGAACCGACCCGGCCAATTACAGGCCTATAGCCGTCACCTCCCTTTTATCCAAGGTGATGGAGCGTGTAATTAATACACAGCTCCTGGGGTACCTTGAGGAACACGACCTGCTCAGCGACCGGCAGTACGGTTTCCGTCACGGTCGCTCGACGGGCGATCTTCTTGTGTACCTAACACACCGATGGGCGGCGGCTATCGAGAGTAAGGGTGAGGCTCTAGCTGTGAGCCTCGACATCTCTAAAGCCTTTGACCGGGTCTGGCACCGTGGTCTTCTTACGAAACTGCCCTCATATGGACTACCCGAGAGATTATGCGGATGGGTGTCCAGCTTCTTGGCCGGTAGAAGCATCAGGGCCGTCGTTGACGGCAGCTGTTCAGACTGCATGGCCATAAACGCTGGAGTACCGCAAGGCTCAGTGTTGTCCCCTACTCTGTTTCTGCTGCATATCAATGACATGTTGTCTATTGACGGCATTCATTGTTATGCGGACGACAGTACGGGGGACACTTGTTACACGGGCCGCCCCGGTATCTCTCGGGACACAGTGGAGGAAAATCGTGAACAGCTTGTGTCTGAAATCGAGGCTACTCTTACTAGAGTGTCCGATTGGGGTGGACAAAATCTTGTCCAGTTCAACCCTTCCAAGACACAAGCGTGTTTTTTCACCACTAAGCAAACCCCAATTACTGTAGGGCCGCAATTTCAGGGCACATCTCTTTCCATCTCCAAAAGTATAGGGATCCTTGGCGTTGACATCTCCAGTGACGTTCAGTTCCGTAGTCATTTGGAGGACAAGGCTAAGCTGGCGTCCAAAAAGCTAGGTGTGCTCAACAGGGCGCGGCGGTACTTCACTGCGGCGCAAACACTGCTTCTCTATAAGTCGCAAGTGCGGCCGCATATGGAGTACTGCTGTCACCTCTGGGCGGGAGCACCTGAATATCAGCTTCGTCCATTTGACTCGGTGCAAAGGCGAGCTGTAAGAATTGTCAACGATCCTGTACTTACAGCTGGTGTGGAACCTCTTCGCGACAGGAGAGACTTTGCCTCCTTATGCGTGTTCTACCGCCTGTACAATGGTATGTGCTCTGAGGAATTGTTTGATATGATGCCCACGGCTACGTTCTATCATCGCACCGCTCGCCACAGACAGGGAGTTCATCCTCACACTCTGCGTCCGGTGCATTCCAGCACGGTTAGATCCGATAGGTGTTTTCTTCCGCGCACGCTTAGGTTGTGGAATGACCTCCCTGCCTCGGTTTTCCCAAACGCCTACAGTATGGGGTCTTAGAAGGTTTTTACAGGGTCGGCAGCGCGAGTGTGGCACCTCTGGTGTTGCAAACGTTCATAGGCTGCGGTGACCACCGGTCCTTCTGGTGGGCCGTATGCTTGTCTGCCACCTTAGTGGTATAAAAAAAATAAAAAAAATAAAAATAAAAGAGATTACAATCAAAGTTTTACTGACCTTAGCGATCTAATCGCGTCCGCCCTCTGACTGGCGTTTCACTCGGAAGCCTGACACATACTCAGTTCGCTCCACAATACTTTGACGTTTGACGTGTCAACGTCAAATGTCAACTTGTCACTGTCAAACTTCAAACTAATGGCAGTATCTTATGAAAATATTCCACTTTTATTTTAATTTGAAAAATATTCAAATAGTTTATTATTACAATACATTATTCATACATTAAAGTTATACAATAAAATACTATTATAAATTATTACTAAATACAATCAGATATATTAACCGTGATCATAGTTAAATAACCCACCCCTAACCGTTCCTGGTGTAAAGGTGCCCATTACGCTAGCCGCATTGCCACGCTGAATGGCTATGGCCAGCCTTTGGACCAGGAACGATTTGGAGCGGGAGTCACCCGTTTTTTCCCCAATTCTTTGACCCAGCTCACTAATAATATTTTTGGCATCAGTGCCCCAGCATCCCATAGTCTCCACGGCGATGGGAGTGAATAAATAATGGGGCTCCATCGCAGCGTACTTCTGCCTTTTCCTTTCGGCTGCATCCTCTGCAGCCGCCGATGGTGAACGGACAGTGCGACTCAAGTGACTGGCGGCCAATGTACAGACACAAGTAGCATCCCACACCAGGCACTTGCCGTTCCTCCACGGCACCAAGGTTAGCCCATCCGGCTTCTTGCCATCAGTTCTACAGAGACCCGGCGGCTCAAGGACGCAAGGGACACCCGCCGAGACAAAAGCCCTCCGTACAATATCGTTGAGGGCATGGTGTCGCGAAAACCTCCCTGTACAGCGACGACAACTCAGAGCGTGGTGGCCATCCGCCCCCACCATGGAACCGCAGGTGCATCTATGGGGTTCACACACCCTGCAGCCCAGGCGGAGAGCAACCGCCACACGCAAAGAGTCATCGTCCAACAACGTGCCCAGGTGAGGCGATGGCAGCGCGTGCAGCCATGCCCCCGACTCTGGCTGTGACACAGCAAGAAGTCTAGCCCTATCAGCAGCAGCGGCACCGTCCATCAACAGTCCCCGAACTCGCTTTAACCCTAAATCATCCCACGCCCGCTGACTGCACAGTGCCTCAGGCGGCACTGCACCCACGCCCAGCGACCAGGCGGCCAGGGCATCCGACACAAAGGATATACCGTCCACGTCACCATTAGAATGGAGTATGGTAGTGACGAGGCTGGCAACCCCATGCGCAGAGGCCAGGAATGCCGGTAAACCCACATCGTGAGCGCATCTCACACCAAGACCCCCGTAACGAGTCGGGAGAACCGCCTGAGTCCACTGGGGTCCATCAAGGGACACATTCAGTACGGATTCGAGCGTTATTTTGATGGATCGGTCGAAGCTTGAAATCTCCCGAGGGAAGAGCCATGTAGGGGTCGTACGCAATAAGTACATGAGCTTCGGAACAGCGAAGCACATGCGCAGCAAAACAACCGCAACGTGCGCGGAAAGTTTTTTGAGACGCTCCCGAGCGACAAGGAGAAGCTGTTCACACGAACTGATAGCCTCAGGAACTGCATCCAAGAAAATGGGAGACCCTAAAAGGTAGAAATTTGATTTTGTTAGTTCTCTGAGACCTGGTAATAGAGCGTTGAATCGAGACAAGTGTTCATTGGCATCGACACTGCAGGGAAAGAACTCGCAATTTGAGGCGTTTACCACTAAGCCAAGCTCGCTTAACCGAGGAAGAAGCATCTCCAAATCCCTATATACTTCATCCGGCTTACCTCCAAGGATGCCATCATCAAGGTACCAAATATTCAGAGGAGACTGTATTTCTCGGATAACCCTGTGAATGGACAAACTAAATATGAGTGGCCCAAGAGGATCTCCCTGCTGTGCCCCCACTTGTGAAAGAATGAGGTTCTCATTAAAGAACAGATTAGAAAAAGGTTGATACACCTGGCAAAGAAAAGGATAGATAGAAGGAATTTTATCCCTGACCTCGCTCAAGAGAACGTCTCTCTCCAAAGTATTAAACGCGTTGCATATGTCGAGCTTTACTAATACGCTGCCCTCGTTCCCCGAACTCATCGCAAAGGACCGCGTGGCATGCACTGCCGCCTCGCAGCCCAGGCGCGTACCGAACCCCAGCTGATGCGGCCGCAAATATTCAGACATCTGGTCCCTCACGGCATGACAAGCGAGCTTAGCCGTCAAACGGCGCAAGACACTGCCAATGGCGATAGGTCTAATGCCTCCATCCTTTTTTGTTAGTGCAAAAAGAGAGGCGCCGTAAAGATAGGGACACACAACAGAGTTCAGTTGACCGCTCAGCAAAAAATTTGATAGTCGCGCCAGGCACTCCAACAACCGCACACCATTTTCTCCCGCCGAAGAAGTCAACTCCTTAAGATGTCCAGGGCGGAGCCCGTCCAGACCAGCCGCAGATCCGCTGTAGAACGAACCAAGCGACGACCGCACGTCCTCAGCGGTAACCGATATCGGCGCAACCGAAATATCCTCTTCAGGCGGGAAATCTAGTGGACGCGATGGAGCTGGATGCTTAAGTTTGAGGGCAGCCAATGTATCGAGATCGTGCTGGGCAAAAGAGTCATCAGACATCAGCAGACGAACCGCTCCCCTCAGATCACCCTCGAACACTTTTGATTCTATGACCTTCTTAGCGGAGCGGCCCCTAGCGCTGGCCCTCTCGGTGGCACGTAGATCATTGTGATCAGAAAGACCATACGACTCAATATTGGCCTTAACTTTTGAAGTCATATTGCCGGGAAGGTCCTTCGCAGGCACCCTCAATGGTCCGTATGCGAAAGAGAGAAGTTTCTGCCAGTCTTCCACTCCATTACAGCTAATACAGGCATCGATCACATCACATAGCTTACCGGCTATTCAATTTTATGATTTAAATCCCTCATCAATCACTTATACACACGCATATGTATGTACTCGATAATTTACAATCATTTTTCACATCCTGCCTACATACATCACTATACTTAAATCACTAAAATTAATGCATTCACTACGTTTAACAATCATAAATGTTTGCCGTCCTAAATCTGTAATCAATCTCTTATCATTAAAATACAAGTACTCATTAACACCATTTTCAGTTAAGGAGTAAGTTGCGGTGTCTTTGTTAAAATTAGATGATACATTATTTAGACTTAATTAAATTTATTGCAAGGTTTTTTTTCGCAACCCGTAATAATACCGTCACTGGGTACATTATAGGTATATTTCGCTATTAACTCGTTCACGTGTATTTTTATGCCGTATTCGACGCTTTAACTCTCTTATTTTAAATTGACATATTATAACGATCGCAATATCCTAGTATTTTTATAATTTTTTTTTTTGAGCATCTTCAGGCTCCTCTTTTTCTTGAAATTACGCGCCGATTTAAATAAATTACTTTAATTAGTCTTTTGCAAACAGAATGCCCAAAACTATGGATGATCGTAAATTCCCTGATGGAGTTAAACTTTTCGACGCAAAAAGAAAGTCTATTATACTAAATTTACTAATGAAAGGTATCAATTATTTACCATTACATTTGACCCAATGTTAAAGTATCAGCTGGATGATTTTTTTTATGGGTATTTATGTATTCAATGATTTAAACTCTAGTTTTAATGACTTCAAATAGTATTTATTTCATAATGTAATTGTTGAGATTTTTTTTTTTAAAGAATCTTATTTAATATAACACTAATCTCTGTAGTCTCTTATAAATTAATTATCTAACGACATATGCAAGATTTTGTGTATAAACCGTCACATTTTCAGAAGTAAGTACACTTCTGAAAATGTGACGGTTTATACACAAAATCTTGCATGCTATTTCAATGGCTGAATAGGCAAGGATTATCTTATTCATATGATGTAACACCATTGTGTACCCTATTTATCGCAGATAGAGAATCTGTATTTGAATAAAAATAAAATGAAATCAAATTTATTCCCTTTGAAGGTTTTTTTTTTTATTTTTATTATTTAGTGTTTAAATTTTTGTGACTCTACCGGGGGTTCGGAAATACTACAGACTGAGAAGAACACCCCAAGAAACTCAGTCCGGTCCCTATGAAAATTCATCTTAAAAAGTAATACAGGTTTATTTTATGTAGAATATAGTAATGACCTGCGCTAATATTTATGGCCACAAAATGTTTATGACCTGTGCTTAATGTTTCCGATGAGTCATGCAAGCATACTTGCATACTTAGTAGGTATCTATTCTTTTCGTCCTTTTTTTTATTATTCCGTAGTCAGAAGGAAGAAGGAAACAACCTGGTCTACTAACAAAAACTCCCTCCACTTAACCTGACATTTCTTGACGTTGTTCCAAGTGAATGGTGACTTCTCTACAAGAACCTCATAAGTCTCATTCATGACCACACCCGCCTCTTCACAGGGAAGGTTCAGTACTTAGAGGGTATATAATCTAACAAGGCTTTGACAGTGTGTTCAGAGATTCCTTTCACTGCCAATAATTACGCTACCATTTGGAAGGCACTTCTAGAAAATTAGTAGGATGCCAGGGTTCAAGTTTCGTACTACATCACTAAATATTAATGACACCAATGCAACCATACGCTTTGCGGACGACACAGAATCTCTTAGATCTTTGTTGGATATTGATTAACTTCGCATACATTTATCGTTTGAGCTATTAACCGCCTACTGTCGCGAATGCAGTTTCAAAATTGTTGAGACGGAGGCGATTTTGTTTTCAAGGCAAAGTCGCTCCCTAGGTGAAATCTCAAATTTGACTGAAGTGGGATCGAATGGAGTCGTTCTGTTTGATGCTTGGGCACTATGCTAGATCATAAGCTCAATTGGTGTGATAACACGATAAGATTAAAATTTGAGGGCACTACAGCATTGAACGCTTTAACTCCCATTCTCAATTGAGGATTCCTGCCTATTAGTGAAACTAAATTGACTTTATATTGCACCATATGACCTGGTTTTACTTACGTTTGCCTAGCCCAGTATGGAGCAGTACTAGTCATTAACCTTAATAGTCTTCTAGTTGTCCAAAACAAGTTACTTAAGTGCGCACTCAACACTCCCTATCTAACAAATTTAATAGAACTACATATTAAAACAAATTTACCAAAAGTTTTATTTCAACAGTAAACCAAGTAGAGCTTGTAGGAAAAGACTTCTGTTTATCCACAACCACAACCAACACAAGTTACCTAACCACTTGTTTCTTGAGTGCGATAAATAGACTCGCATAGTGGCCCGCTCAGGACCGTACCCTACGCCTGTCGGAGCCTTGCGCGCGTTGAGCAGTTATACGGACTAGGAATATAGATACATATGATCGGTGGCGCCGCCTTTGCTGTGGCTATTGATAAATGTGTTTGACTGCTAATAAACCAATCTTTTGTTTTTGTTGCATTTTCAATAGAAAACTTTTTTATTATGTTAATACCTGTATATTTAAAGGGATATTTTATGCACATCTGTATAACCTTTCTGTAGGCTGAGTAACTCCACTAATCAACCAACTGCATATCAGAAAATTGAATGCTATGTGAAAACCAATTGATTAACTAAACATGTCTAATTCAAAACTTAAGTAGTACACAAAACGAGACAACAAAATAGAAATTGTTTATTAACATGTAATGCTAACTATACCTTGCTAAACTTAATCATTGACGATGCTCCTTGCAGGACACACCTTCGTTCCATCCTTCAACTCCCACGCCATAAATCCGATTTCTATTCTTACTCTTTTTCAGTTCATGCGGTTAGATTGTGAAATTCCCTGCCACCTGATATCAGAGACGTTAACACAGTTGCGAATTTTAAGAAGAAAGTTCTCGAATACTATCTCTCTACCACTTAACAGATAATGCCTTTTTTTATTTATAAAAATGTAATCTCACGTATGTAAGTATTTTTATTTGTTATAAATATGTATATACACACATATATACACACATATATATATACATATATATACACATATTAATATTTTTGTATTTGTATAGTATGTATAATTAGTTGATTCTACCTAGTTATCTCACACACTTCTACCTCTCTGAATTATTCAACATCATGTTCTACTCTCGCTGGCCTGCTGGAAGAGATTTCTTATAGAAATAAGCAGTGCCATTGTACTCTTTTTTCCTAACTATGTATCTCTGTAATATATTATGTGTGTACATAAATTGTTAAATAAATAAAATTAATAAATCATTTTCAACGCAGTACCTACCTCATTATAATTATAATTTTAACGACCTAAATTAAATACATCAATTAATTCTTAAAAAAAACGTCTAATCATTGTGTACTGTAACCTTATTTAATTTGTTAACCTCTAGAATCAAATTAACACTAGAGATTTCACATTTTATGTATGCAATAAAGACTTTGAACGTTGAATAAAATCAGTAGATTTCTTCCCAGAACAGTTCTGTAATACGGGATTTGTCTTACCAAGATTAAAATTGACAATTGCTAATACACAACATAGGAACGAAATCACTCGCCTTGATCTCACATCGCTCATAATCAATCCACGCATAGCAATGTACCGCGGTATCATTTTCGTCCTCGCATACATCTCTCACAATACTCTCGCCCGCGCAACTATCAAACACTCGCTCGCAACAATCACACACGACGCACGCTCAAAATAAAAACATTCGCTTCTCACAACAAAGCTTAATTTTGCTTAACGCAACTAACTCCTTCGCTTGAAACGCTTACGCAACGCTTTTGATAACTCGAAAGTGTCCCTATTAACAAACATTACGAAGTCTGTGACACATTTTTATTTCAACTCTTACTCGAAATGACATCGATCGCCACTCTGATCACACTGATTCACCTCTGGTCCCACCGCAAAACGCCAGTTCCTTACTTTAGAGAAAAAGTTAGAAGCTAACCCCGACCTACGTTTTAATTATAGTAATATAATTCATAATCATATCGATCAAGGATCACATATTTCGAAAATGGCTCCTAAAGAAGGTCGACGCTTTGAGGAAGACTCATTTCCTCAAAGCGCCCACGATACACCCGTCTGTTGCTTAGATCATCTAACCACAGGATGCGCCTTACTTAAGCATTGTTTTCTGCCATTGCACATGACCATTTGGTCTTTTGGCTTTATAAAAAGCCTGTACATCAGTACATCATTTTATATGATTAAACTAGTACATTACATTGTAGTTGACTGTACAATAACAATTAACACACAACAGCCATTACGCGTTTGTCGATTAATACATTTTTAAATGCAAGGAAATTTTATATGTCTTTGTGTTTCCCCCTTCACTTGTATGAAAACTGGCAGAATATTTTTGTATGCGGTGGTTCGCAAAGGCTAGTCCCGTGTTATATGGTCTAAGGTCTGTTGCCATGACATACCTACCTCAAGGAGGCGTATCATATTGATAATGGTTATGGAACCACAAGTCGGAAATCGCTTAACGACACACTCTACAGGTTCAAATTAACGAATCAATGTTCTTTATCTCTTAAATCGATCGATTAAACTCACGCATGTACTCAGTCACAGTGATCGCTGTTATAGAAAAGGTGTATTGTCAATTACAGAAAGCTCGTTCCCGCTCATCACTCTTTTCAACGCATACTTACTACAAATAAGATCGTAGTCTTGAAGGAGTGTAAACCTGGCGACGGGTGCCACTCCAACTTCGTCGCAAATGTACCCGGTGTTCAGAAGAGTTCGTTGCAGAACCTTGGTCGCTCGTTCTCTGAAAGCTCGAAAATTAACAAAGTATTAGATTTTATCCCGTATGCGTTACTATAATCTGATAACTGTTTTATCACAAGTTAAGAAAAACCGTATTATGAAATCGAGAAGAAAAAAAATAGGGTAGACTAAAAGTATAAATCCATTTGCATCTTGACTAATTCGAGCAAAAATTATAATTTATTTTTATATTCCTGACTTGTTAAATATGTAAATATTAAAATTATGCATATTTTTCATATAACTCAACATCACAAAAGCTTTATTTTATTTATTAGATTCTACTGAGGTCAAGTAGGTGAATCCGAATAAAATCCTATTCCATCCATCAAACCGCGATAAAAATCTTCACAAGAAATGTGTTTTACTATGTCAATGAGGCTACTTTATCTATAGAACACTGTATTTTTTAAATAAAAATAGTTTCTTTCACTTAATTTATCAATGATGGCCACCGTGCTCGTGGGGTGGATTATAACGAAATATTGTTTAACTTCGAGATATCCCACTTCTGAGATGTTAGGGTCATCGCAGAAGGAAGATAAATCAAACGGATCACAATATTTCAACAAAATTTATTTAATATTTACTATTTACTATTTACTCCTCAACCGAGATTACAAACAGAGTTTTACTGACCTTAGTGATCTAATCGCGTCCGCCCTCTGACTGGCGTTTCACTCGGAAGCCTGACACATACTCAATTCATTTCAATTCTTTCAATGGCCTTCTGTGCTCTTAACATCAACTCGCCAATGTCCCGTATCTAGAGCTAACAGCGAAGGAGGTTTTAGTGTCTCGGGATTTGATCAGTAGACTTAAGTGCGACGTCAATTCCGGCAGAATCTAAACACAAGGACAACACAATTATTGGTTAGTATAGACTACAAATATACTTATATGATATAGACTACATAATACCTATATTCTATTTTAAACAATAAAGTATTTAGGATATAGAATTCTACAGTTTTAGATTATTTATTAGTATGTAATTGGTAAGGATTTTTATAAAGGGAGTATAAACTAAGGATAGGAGACAATTGAAAGAGGTAGGGCGGGGGATATTTGTGGGAAGGACATCATATAGTGAGAATCTTTGGTGAGGGCAACAGAAGAAAATATGTTCTGCATCACCTTCCTCCAAACCGCACTCGCAGAGCGAGTGATCCCTTATCCTAATCTTTGCCAGATGAACAGGTGTACAGGCATGGCCTAAACGGAGACGACAAACAATCGATACCGCTCGCTTGTCAACACATCGATGTTTAAAAAACCAGGGCTTAGTAGGGACTACTGGTTGAATATCACAGTAATGCTTACCCTTGATATTTGTTGATCTTTGCCAATCCACTTGCCAAGCCCGTGTCAGACTGTCCCTAATTACCTGAGTCAAGTCGTGTGTAAATACTTGTTAGTGTTCGAGTGAGCCGGTTCCAGTGGCATTTTTGGCCCAAGAGTCGGCCGTCTCATTTCCCGCTATATTGGAGTGGCCCGGGATCCACGCCAACATAAGTTCCAAGTTAAGTCGCTGGCACTGGAATAGCGCCTCTCGGATCCTATAAATGATGGGGAATCTGGACTTGGAACAGAAGGGGTGAGAGAGTATGGCTTGAAGACAGCTTTTGGAATCAGACAGGATGATGGACCTATTCAAGTTGTGGGATATAATATACCGGATAGCTTCCAGGATGGCCACAGACTCCCCCGTGAACACAGAAGTCACAGGCGGGCATTTATAACTTAGGGCCACATTGTACTTAGGGATCCATACGGCCGCGCCCACCGGCTCACCTATGAACTTGGAAGCATCGGTGTAGATTTTAAGCCAACCCTCATAATCAGAGGCCATAACTCCATGAAACTCCAGATTAGCGTCCACTGCACCCTTCCGGATTCCCAGATCTATCTCGATAGGAGGGCGGTATATAAGAGCCTCAAAGGGGAGAGAGTACAATGGACTCAACCTACTCTGCATGACTGGGCACGGTAGGCGTGTGAATTTGATGAAGCTGTTTATTAGACAGGGAAGGTTGGTTGGGGCGGGGTTTGAGTTTATGTTATATAAATCACCCAAATGTCGAAGCCTACCCAAAAGGATGTGTTGCGAATTTTGCACAAGTTTAAAGAAGAATCTGTCACATAGATACTGTCTTCTGAGGAAGAGGGGAGGATCCACAGCCTCCACTTGTAGTGCATTAGTTGGAGAAGATTTCATAGCCCCAAGAATGATACGTAGACATTTGAATTGAATTTTGTCTAGTTTTGCAAGGGGATCTTTATTTCAAGGTTCTAGCAAGAAAGAGCCATAGTCCATGTGACTGCGGACTGTGGCATTATAGAGGAGCTTTTGATTATATGGATGACATCCCCACCATGCACCAGATAGCGAACGAAGAATGTTAACATTCCTCTCACATTTATCGCTGACATAACCAAAGTGAGAAGAACCAGTCATTTTAGAGTCCAGTAGGACCCCCAGAAACTTGGCACTGTTGTATTGAGGTATAGACTGTCCCTCAACTTGGAGATCCAGATTAGGAATTTGTCTTCTCTTCGTGAATACTACCACCTTGCTCTTAGAAGGAGACAGTGATAGCCCATGTTCCGACAACCAATCATTCAAATACCCCAAGGCCCTGTTCAGATTATCGTATACGTCGTGGATCGAATTAGATGATACATAAAGGGCCAAATCATCAGCATACTGCAGAATCTGGCAAAACGGGTTCACCACCAACTCCAGGTCATGGGTGTAAAGGCTGTAGAGGAGAGGGCTTAGAACTGAGCCCTGAGGAAGACCCTTCCAGATAGTCCTAGGTGGAAGTAGGAGATTGTGGTTCTTAATTACTATAGATCGCTCCATTAAAAGGTTTGTACAGAAATTTACTAGCCTCTCAGGGATATTCAGCTTGAGTAGTTTACTCCTGAGTACCGGAAGCAAGACATTGTCGTACGCTGACTGTATATCTAGGAATACAGCTCCAAGGTATTCTTTTTTGTGGAAGGATATACGTATGTCAGTGGTGAGGATGCTGAGACCATCCAGTGTGCTCATGCCTCTCCTAAAACCAAATTGGGAATTAGCCAAAATTCCATGACCTTCCACATACCATTCAAGGCGATGTTTCACCAGATGTTCCGTTACTTTGCACAACACTGAAGACAGTGCTATTGGTCTTCTGCTACTGGGGGATGAAGGATCGTAGCCAGGCTTTAGGACAGGGACAATTATTTGTGTCTTCCAATCAGTGGGGATCACTCCACTACCAACAATCAAGTTCACAATGTTCAAAAACTGTGTCCTGGTGTTATCAGATGACTTGGTTATGAACGAGTAGGGGATCTGGTCCATGCCTGGCGCCGAATCCCTCAGTCCATCAACCGCCAGCTCAAGTTACTCATATGTGAACTCGCTGCCAAGGCCCACCTGAGGATGGGCAAGACAAAGATTTGGAGAATAGCTAGGGATGGAATCCTCTGTGGGTACCCACGGTGGAGCCAACTTGTCAGCAAAGGCCTCAACCCATGATGACAAATCATTTTCATTTGGGTTTTCAGAATTACAAGCTCCTCTGTACCTGTTAATTTGTTTCCAAACAGTGGAAGCAGGGGATCTAGGTGATAGGTCCGCACAGAAGCTCGACCAGCCATTCTTCTTTTTGGTGGACAGCATTCTTCGTGTCTGTGCTGCTATTTGCTGATAGGCTATCAAATTCTCTACCGTCATTTCCCTTTTGTAGTTTCTCTCGCTTTCCCGCCTAATCCTAACTGCCTCGGTGCATTCAGCATCCCACCAGGGGGTCGAGAGGATTTGTTTAGAGGGTTTTTTGACAGGGAAGTGGTCATCGGCCGATGCAATGATAGCGTCACGGAAGCTGGAGTAGGATTGTGCGACTGTATGAATTATTGGGGCAGGCAGCGAGCGTATTCTATTCCCCAGAGAAGCTGCATATGTCGTCCAGTCAGCGTCGCGCAACCTATACCCGAAAGAAGTGGTGGGGTTACTAGGAAGGGATACAGTCATAGACAAATTGATAAAAATGGGATAATGGTCACTGCCCCTTGAATCGGCAGAGATGTACCAGGTTATTCTGGATGCCATTGAAGGAGAGCAGATGGTGAGATCCACAGCGCTAGGTTTTTTGCTAGGGGCGGTTCTACGGGTAGGGGAGCCATTATTAAGTAGGCAAAGGTTAAGGTCATCAAGCATCTCCATTATGGAGCGCCCAAACAGGTCACAAACACCTGACCCCCACGATGTGTGATGTGCATTAAGGTCGCCCATGATAAGCACAGGAGGGGGGACAGAGCTAAAAATCATCTGTAGGTCTGGGATTAAAGTGGAGCATGGATTTGCAATATAGAGGGATATGAGTGATATGTTGCATGTTCTTTCCGCTACAATATTTATTTCAGGGGAATGAGGGGGTAGGTTGATCTGGGAAAAGGAAACTTTTTTGCTAACTATAAGAGCACAGCCAGCATAACCATCAGCTCTGTCAACCCGAAGACATGAGAAGCCCGGGATGCGCAAAGCATCTTCAGGCTTTAACCATGTCTCCGAGATTGCCATGGCCAGTGGCTCGTGTCTGTTAATTAAATAATATAAATCAGATTTTTTATTGTTAATGCTTCGGCTGTTCCACTGGATCAGTTTGAGATCCATTGTTGAAGTTTGGTAGTGATTGGGTAAGTATCTGGGCAACGTTGGGCGGTAGGGTGATATTGTTTTGGGATATGAGGGATAGTAATTTATTCAATAATATGAACAGGAAGTTATGGGAGCTTTGTTGGGATTGGGAGATTTCGTAAGTTGAAGGGGGCTGTGTATTAAGGAGGGCGCACCCATTGGGCATAGAAGACCCTCTTGTGAAGTGATAGCCTGATGGGCAGCTCTATCGTATGACTTACCAAGAGGAGCCTTAGGTCGAGGGGTTATGAAAGTTGTTTTTCTGTAGGATGTGCGGAGTGGGGTTGCATTCAAGTGCGCTGTAGACTGGGAACCCTGCAAGTTGACTGGTTTGGCAGCCATAGAATAAGTTTTGGATATTTTAGGGATACACTCTTGAGGCTTCCATGTACGAAACCCCTTCCTGACCCATGTACGCTTTGATAGATTTTTGTCGAACCTGCTCAGGGCACGCCTTACTAATAGAGTAATGTGTCCCCGAGCAGTACAGACACAATGCCTTGCCCTCTTCTATTGTGCATTCCATCCCTGTATGTGGTTGTCCACATTTATAGCACCTTGGCTTAGACCTGCATTGGTTTGATACATAACCAAACCTACAGCAGTTCATGCATTGAATGGTTGGGAATTGATACGGTTCAACTGGTAGGGAGGTGTAGTAGGAGTAGATATGGGAGGGTAGAACCTGTCCCTTGAAGGTTACCACCACAGTTTGAGTAGGGATCCATTCTGTGGAGTTGTTGCTATTTACCGTTTTTCTATTGAGTCGGCGAGCCCTGAGAACAGTGGTACACGCTGTAGGAAAGACCATGGACTCCACGAATTCATCCATAGACCAAACCACTGGAACCGATCTTTGAAATGTTATGAGTAGGGATAAATGCCTCATATTTGTGGTTGCTGAGTATTGGGTTGTCTAAGAAATTGTTAGCATCTACAGCAGTTCTGAACTCGACTGACATCTTGTTCCTGCCAATACGCCTAATGCCACCTGGACAAATATTTTTAATTTTGTTCTGATGTAAAAAATTTCCAAATTTCATTGGTTTAATGAAATCGCCATTAACGTCCTCATCTCTTTTGGTCACAACGATAACGAAAGGGCCTACATCGTTCATATCGTAAGCTTTAATTCCCAAAATTATTGTCGGGTGGTTGTAAATAGTTTGGATGGAGGCTGATGCAGATTCGTTTGATAAAATATTTTTTTTGGGGGTAGAAGCCTCAAGATCCTCATTATGAGGTCTTTTTTGACGAGTTCTCTTACCTGAGCTGATGTCAGGGGGAGGATCAGGAGGATCGGGGGCCTCCGAAGAGTCCCCCATACTTACCCGTTGATCGGCGAAGGAGAAATTCCCTTACCACTGGTTTAGTATTTGTTAGTTTTATCTACCACCAAAGTAATTCTGTCGGAAAAGTTAGCGGAAAAACTTATGATTCGCTATTTCACCACATAAACCTCTAACGCGAAATTAAAACTCTCTCACGACGGACTCCATGCACGAGCGATCTTTTTTTTTCGACACATACTCAGTTCGCTCCACAATACTTTGACGTTTGACGTGTCAACGTCAAATGTCAACTTGTCACTGTCAAACTTCAAACTAATGGCAGTATCATATGAAAATAATAAATATGCCAACAATTCTGTAACAATACCTACTATAAGATAGACATAATATACTTTTGTGTAGACCTATATAAAGGAATAGAAACTATAGTTGTACAATAGTTAGATAATTGTATAATTATAAAGCTTTTTTTGATGCAAGTTTTCAGTCAAAATTACAACCACACAGCTAAAGTCTGAGGTATCCTTCCGAGGGCTTCCCGTGGCTCTAGTGTTGCCAGGTGTCCCGATTTAGGCGGAACGTCCCGATTTTCAGGGGTCTAAGGACACGTCCCGATTTGTACTTGATCGGGACGCTAAATGTTCCGATTTGTGATAACCATTATGTGTTAATATCATGGGCAGTGAATCATCTAGGTACTCTACTTAAACTGTATAAAAATAGTGGGTGGATTATGTTAGGACTTGATATAATTTAATAAAACAAGCAGAGCAAATTAACCATCTTGTATTGTACATATTTAACACAGAACAGAAGGAAGAAGTCACAGACAATTAATCATCATAGATAATCATAGACATAGAAACAGCTGCGCTCAAAAACTTTACCTCAACATCCCCCCTCAATTTTAAGAACACTAATCCCTTTGATACTACAATACAAACCCATACAATGTTCTCAAAATTGAAAATAAACTTACTTACTACATGCTACAATAATATAATTCAATTTAACCAAAAACATACCTACTCTATAATTTTACTCATATATGTTAACAAACTCAGAAAGTCCTTCCAACAAAACAGACACAAAACTTACAATTAAACAAAAAAAAATCAGTGACCACAGTACATACATAACCCCATGTAGTAACAAGTAATATACTAGTTTAATAAACAAGACTTTCTTTTTATTACAATTACCTTAAGTTTTACATTACTATTTTACATAATAAAGTTTTATTTGAACTATGAACCTCCTTTTATTTTAAATTAAGCTTATCAAAGAAATACTCATGTTTTATTATAGGTAGGGACTTTGTAAAAATATCTGATATGTTTTCATTTGTTGGTACATAAAATAAATTAATAAATTTCTTTCTGACAATATCCTTAATAAAGTGGGCTTTTATGTCGATATGCTTTGATCGCTTACTATTGTCGAAACTTTCAATCATACGTATAGCACTTTGGTTATCAATTAATAAGTTGGTTTGAACAACATCAGTATAATTTAAATCAGCTATAACACCTTTCAAATACATTAGCTCACTTACCGCAAGTGCTCCCGCCACATACTCAGCTTCTGCTGTCGACAGAGCCACTGAGGTTTGCTTCTTGGAGTACCAGTGAATAAGATTACCACAATAAAATATGGCACAGCCACTGGTGCTTTTTCGATCTGCTGTATCTGCTGCCCAGTCTGCATCAGAATAGGCTATAAGCTGTTTGGAATAATTAGACTTAACATATACTAAACCTTTGTCTGAAGTAGACTTTAAGTACCGCAGAATCCTCTTGCCTGCTTTCCATACACTTGTTGTAGGTTTTGATAAATATCTACTCAAAAATGATACCGAATAGGATATATCAGGTCGACTGTTTGTAGAGATAAATAACAAGCATCCTATAAGTTCTTTAAATGGAACATCAATAATCTCTTCATCATTTGGAGCCATAAAGTGAGACTCCATTGGTGTACTCACACCTTTACACTCTTGCATATTGAATTTTTCTAGAATTCTTTCAATCATTTTACATTGTTTAATTTCCAAACTATTTTCTGTACGTGATATCTCTAAACCTAAATACTCTCTGATTTCTCCTAAATCTTTAACTTTAAATTCAGCTTTCAATTTATCCAGTATATCTTCATCTCCTAGTAATAAGATATCGTCTACATATATTAACAGCCATGTTGTCTCACTTTTATAGAGGCAGAAATCATGCTTTGACTGTTGAAATCCATTCTTTGTGATGAATTCATGAAATCTTAAATTCCAGCACTTAGGTGCTTCTTTTAAACCATATAGAGCTTTATTCAATATTAATACATTTCCTGTCTTTAATTCTAAGCCTTTTGGACATTTTATATACACCTCATTATCTAGTTCTCCATTAAGGAATGCTGTAGGTACATCTAGTTGTCTAATTTTTAAATTCTCCTGTACTGCATGACTTAACATTGTTCTTATAGTTGACATTCTTGCTACTGGTGAATAGTATGTTTGTCCTTGCCCATTTTGTTGAAAGCCCTTCGCTACAATTCTTGCCTTCTTAGTGCCATCTTGCTTTTGTTTAAAAATCCACTTAGTATCTATTGCTCTGTGACCTCTTGGTAATGTAGTCTCTAACCACGTCCCCAGCTTTTCATGTGCATTTAATTCCTTATCCATTGCTTCTCTCCATTCTTTGTCCTGTACCGCTTCTTCAAAGTTTTGTGGTTCTCCCGATAATAGACAGTATGCTATATTTAATTCATGTTCATAATTTTCAAATCGCTTTGGAGTTTTTATTTCTCTTCCTGATTGGGTTACATATTTTCTTATACTATGTTCCTCTCTATTTATGTCTTTTTGATCGATTTCCACACTTTTCTGGCTATCTTCTTTTTCCTTCTGGATTCCTTCTTTACTCCTTTTTGCAAGATTTTGGTTCAACATATCATCTCTTTCATCATAAGTCAGTTTTTCATGTTTTTCTTCATCTTCTTTGTCCTTCTTAGCTCCTTCTTTAATTGATTTTCCGTTAGATTCCGTCTCTGTGTATTTTATTTCATCTTTTTCTTGCATTTCATCTCCATCTTCTTTGTATTTTATTTGCGTTTCATCGAATCTTACATCCCTAGATGTAACAATTTGGTTTTCTTCAGGATCCCATAGTCTGTACCCATTTCTCACATAACCAACAAATCTCATTACTTTAGCTCTCTTTTCAAACTTACCACCTTTTGGTACTTGTACTACCCATGCTTTTGATCCAAATATTTTTAGTTTTGATAGATTACTCTCTCCAAACATAATTTCAGCTGGAATTTTAAAATTAATTGCAGATGATGGACACCTATTTATTTGGTAAATGGCACACTTCACAGCTTCTCCCCATAGATATTTAGGTAGTTGAGTCTCAATCATAAGTGTTCGTGCTTTGTTGTAGATAGTACGGTTCATACGCTCTGCAGCTCCATTAGATTGAGGTGAATAAGGTTGTGTAAACTGAATTTCTATACCCCTTTTATTACAATAGTCTTGAAGAACCTGATTTTTAAATTCACCCCCATTGTCACATCTTATTTTCCTTATTTGATTGCCTGTTTGTGTTTGAATGAACATTATGTGATTTATAATATTTTCAGTAGCCTCACTCTTCTTTTTCAATAGAAAAACAACACAGAAATGACTGTAATCATCTAAAATAGTTTGAAAATAAACCTCACCATTGAGAGTTGGTGTGGTGACAGGTCCAGAGAGATCATTATGCAATAACTCACCTATATACTTTGACCTTGGTTTGTAAACCGGTTTAAATGGTAAACGAGTAGACTTACCTTCAAGACATGGACTGCATGGTGTGTTTGAGTATGGCAGGTTCAGTATAGCTAGGTGTTTTCTATTGGCATGGCCAAGCCTTTTGTGCCACACATTATCATCAATTTTGCAAGACATAGAGTGCTGTAAGTTTAATTCAAAGTCAATGACATATAGTTTTCCTAACATTTCACCTTTAACTTCAATGATGTTACTACTAATACTGACATATTGATTATAAAATTTTACATTTAATTGCTTTTGAATCAACTTTTGTACTGAGAGTAAATTATGTGACAATCCCTGAATAATTAGAGCATTTATTTTGATTTCTATATTTTTATAAAATACAACTAGATTTCCTCGTTGCTTAGCAGTTAAGAACTGGCCATTGGCTACATAGATTTTAATTGGTTCAGGTAGATTTGTAATATTTGTCATGTACTTACAATATTCCAACATTACTAAATGCTCAGTTGCTCCAGAATCAATAACAAATTGAATATTACCATTATTTAACACAATGTTGGCATTATCAACACTTACTGCCGTAAACGATAAACCATGTTCACTAATATCGGGGTCTTGAGCTGTATGAGCTTGATAAAAATGTCCTTGACCTCTACGGTTGTTATATCCTCTTTTCTGATATTGATGTCTTCTATTATTACGTCCTGTCCTGTAATTGTGTCCATAGCCATGTCCTCGACCAAAATTTTGTCTCCGTTGTTGCTGCGGACACTCAACTGCTATATGACCAGGTTTGTTGCATGTATAGCAAGTAAGAAAAGATGCTCCTTCATTGGTAGATATTGTATTTGAACTATTTACTTTTATTTCAGCATCCAATAGTCTGGCCTTTGTAAATTCGAGTGTCATAGACTTTTCAGTTGCCATAGTTTCAATTGATGTAATAACATTGTCATAATTCGACGGCATTGCTGCTATCAGTTGACACACAAGATCTTCGTCACTTATTTCACAGCCAATTGCTTTAAGATTACTCACCGCAGTGTCAAATCTGCAGAAAAAATCTTGAAGTTTTTCATTTTCTCCACATTTAATAGTTAATAATTGCTTCTTAAGATGCAACCTGTTTATAATTGTTTTCCTTTCAAATGTTTCTTCCAGCGTATTTATCATGTCTTTAGCACATGCACTTTTTTTAACTATTTCAAGATATTTATCGTTCAAACATCTCACAATCAAGGACCGCGCTTTCGCGTCATCTTTCTTGAATGTCTTACATAATTCATCGCCCTGTTTTTCATCACTTTTTGGAATGGTGCCTTCTATTGTGTAAAGCACACCCTTTTCTTCGAGAATCAACTTTAATCGAAATTTCCAATTACTGAAGTTGGAATTTTGATTCAGTTTTGGGAGTATTTCTTGTTCACCCATTTTGCTGCTATTATATTTTAGCGTTGCGCAGTGGAAGCGTTTGTTAGGACTTGATATAATTTAATAAAACAAGCAGAGCAAATTAACCATCTTGTATTGTACATATTTAACACAGAACAGAAGGAAGAAGTCACAGACAATTAATCATCATAGATAATCATAGACATAGAAACAGCTGCGCTCAAAAACTTTACCTCAACAGATTACTCATCAACTCCAAGCCGTATCACACAAAAGATATAAATATGACATTTAGAAAGTAGCTGTCTTTTTCGACGTAAATATACATAGTAGTTAAACAGAGATTCGTCGAAATTCGGGGTGAAATGAGGTATATATAGGAATACGAAAGAAAAAAGCTAATTCTTCTAGATCTTAAAATTCAGCAATAGAAATAAACGATCATCGTGTTTTAGAGTATAAACGCCCAGTACTAGCCCTTCTTTACAGTTTTTAAGGTTTACTACATTTTAAAACAGTAAAAGTCAACATTTCAAAAGTTGCCATTCCGCAACAAATTAAGTTACCGTATGAAGGATTTTCTTAATGTATGCCCTCACTAAGGGGGTGTAACGATCTATTGATTAAAATATACACTGAGACAGACTTTTTTAAAGTCAGCGCTTAGAGTAAAACAATCTAGGTATGTAACGATTTTGTACCGAAATAGAAAACAACCCCTAAAATCCAACATTACAATCAAAGTTACAACGAACTATAAGAAAAAAGGCTGACAACGAAATTTTTGCTCCTATTAAAGAAATTTATTAAATTATAAATATATACCTACCAAATTCATATTTTATACAGATGAATCGATCGAAAAGAAATCAGACCATAATTATATATTATTCTATAGCAATAATTTATAGAAATTTCAAGGAAATTTGTTTTGCTACAATTAATGTGACAGATTTGGATGGTGGCGTTTTCATGAATTGCAATATTATTTTATGTGCATAAGGTGCAGACGGTCGAGTTTCCCTAAAATATTGCAGGCTGAAAATTATTTGTGATTTTTTGAAGAAATTGTCTCTGAAGTCCCCATGCGCCAGATTTGACAGAATCGTCAAAATTATTACCTAATATTATTGTTTTTATTCGTGTTTTTTTTACAGTTACTGTTTAGTTTGTAAGTTTGTTTGTAAATATATAGGAAAATGCAGAGCGCGACGCAATCCGGAGATGGTACGTCACTTTATACTAATTCATGCTCCATTTGTTTAAAATCGTTTAAAACTGTTAGAGGCCTAAACATTCATATTTCTAAATTACATAAATGCCTCAGCCAAAACACAACTTCATTACATTTACATAATTTCACACCACATGCTTCTGTTCCATCTGTTAGAAATACTTCTGCTACCCCTTTTCAATTTCTTCTGAGTAATTTGAAAAATAACATAAGCCTGGTTAAGCGAATTCCTCGAGGCGCCAGAATCTCCGTCGCTACACTCTTGTCTCAAAATATTACACAATGTTTAAATAGTAATTGTATAGAAGATTGGCATAATCTTTTGCTATTTCCCTTTAAAGTATTACATGCCAAAGTTAGCGACCAGACCATTTCTCTCACACAAAAAATAAAAAATAATTGTACCAACCCCACACTTCCCCTTCATAATTCCTTATTTCCAGAAAATTTTAACAAAAAGACATCTAATTTTAACAAAATAGTAGAAGCAAAAGTGAGCGACGGAGATTTGAAAGGTGCAGCACGTCTACTTTTTTCAAGTGATGTACAGTCAAGGGCAAAATCATGGATACACGTACAGTTTACATAATTTGGTATTCATCTACACAGGCAATAATTTGGATACATCCAAACATTTATAAATATGTCTACTTTGTCATGGGCAAAAACATGTATCAACCAAATGCAAAAACATGTATACATGTAATGCTAATAAAAATATATATATATCCAAAGCATCACTAACTTGTACACGACATTACGCTATAAACTATATACACACTATCGAACACACAAATATGTATACAAGAATAGACATACTTTTTGTGCATACACAGATTAAAACTACGAAATCATAGTTTATTGACAAGTTTTTTACCCACGACATAAGGGAGACGGTATTTGCGTTTGGGTGGTGAGTATGTTTGTTTGTTTGTGCAAAAACATATTGCCATTTTTCTCCAAAGCTACTGGTCGGATTTTGATGCAGTTTCATTATACTTTATACTTTATTTTCTCAAAAAAAAAATTACATAGGTACATACTTCTTAAAGTTTCTTAATTAGGCGTTTATACAATTTATTCACAATTAGATAATTTTGAGACTGGTGCCCAAACTAGATACAATAGTATCTGTATTTATAGGTCATCAGGTTCGTCGCGTTTATCTAAATACTAATAGATAGGTGCTTATAATCATGACGTAAGTAAACAAAAATATTTATTCACGAACCTATTCTTTTAAACAGCGCCATCTGATCCCAAAGTAAGCTAGGATAACCTGCTTGTGTTATAGGTACCAGACAACGGATACTTATTAATAATAAATCAATCAAAAATATTGCTATGCAAAAAGAAACTCTTTGAATACCTAAAACAAATAAATAAACTTATACAAAATAATGTCAAATAGTTTTGCAAGCTAATGCAGTACCTTGCTTAAAACAAGGGCATTCGATTTCTTACACATTTTACATAATCAGCACTTGGATATTATTATGACGTCCGTCCATAGTACACTTACTGTCCACTAACAAAAACAAAAAGTTGATTCAAATTATAATTTAGAATATTTATAATCTTATATGGAGCCTATACCTTATATTATATTATGGGTTGAGCTTTGATTGGTGCAAGTTTTTAGATAGGTGTCACGGTGACCACTCACCAGGGGGCGCTGCAGCAAGCATTATTTGTGATGAAAAATCAGTGTTGCCGCTTTTCTATTAAACTACTAGGCTGATTTTGATGCAGTTTACAGTAATGGGTTTGGGATTGATTGGTAAATGTTCTTGGATAGATGTTACGATGAAAACTCACCAGGGGGCGCTGCAGCAAACATTATTTCTGATGAAAATCAATGTTGAGGCGTTATTTTTTTTTTGTTTAACGTGAGGGAAAATCCTCATGGATGTTATGCCGGACTCCTACCGACTAAAAAACCTCACGTAACGCCCAACAGCCTATGGTTGGAAGCCCCGGGTAAGCCCTCGGGTGCTATCCCGCGTCTTTGGGGGGGGGGGGGGTTTCGGGTGTGATCCCGCTTCTAAGGGGGGGGGGCGTGCGTGAGTTCCTCACGTCACGCTGCCGTCATGGGCCTGCTTCTGTAAGGACGGTGATTCGCCCTCTCACCGTCCACAGGCCCCCGGTCATGGAGGCCGATAGTCCTCGGCGAAGACACGTCGGCGGCGCCCAAGCCGCTGAGTGCGGAACTCGGAACTCTCCCGTTACCGCCCCGCCGTCTCTTTCACGAGCATGAACTGCTCGCCGAAGGAGGCGGCGCCGTCCCACTTACTCCTGCTGGAGAGCATGGCTCGCACCATGGTCTCGAGCGAGAGAGTGTCCACGTCCAGACCCACCACGAGGACCTGGCGCTGTTGCGCCCACGCCGTGCACTCCGTCAGCATGTGGAGCGCCGTGTCATCGCTGCGGTCCTCGCAGTGTTGACACTCGGCCGTGGTTTCCCGGTGTTTTCGCCACAGATACCTACCGAAACTACCGTGCCCGGCAAGCATCTGTGTCAACCGGTAGGAGAGAGCACCGTGTCTCCTCTCCAGCCACTCGTCCATGACCGGTCTGACGGCCGCGATTGTGGCGAATCCCCCCTTTGGTTGCTCAAGTCGTATCTTCCATATCTCCACGGTTTCCTGGTGGAGTATGGACCGGTGGGCCTCGATTTCTCGATAAGCGGGCCTTTGGTCCCGCTCCATCTGAACAGTGACGCAAGGGCTCTCGCTTCCAGGTCCCATGGAGGGGTCCCAGCTAGGAGACATGCCGCCTCACCGGAGATCGTGCGGTATCCCCTTATCACCCTGATGGCCATCGCTCTCTGCGGGTCAGGGTTTCCGCCCATACAGGAGCTTCGTATAGAGCCATGCTTCGCACGATCCCCAGGTACCGTCTCCTGTAGGGAGCGTTGGGTCCCCTGATGTTGGGCATCAGCCACGCCAGTGCGGCTGATGCTCCCCTCAGTTTTGGGACCAAACTTCGGAAGTGATGTCCGAAGTTCCACCGGCCATCGAGTACGAGCCCCAGATACTTCATCGAGGGCTCGATGCCGATGCTGACGCCCCCTACCTGTAGGCTGGATCCCGCAGGTGGCCCCATCCGAGGTCCGTGGAAGCACAGAGCCTCGGATTTGTGAAGGGCGACCTCGAGACCCAGCCGCCGAATCCGACCCACGACTTGAGCAACCCCTGCCGTGGCCTTTAGTGCTGCGCCACGGTGCGTTGCTCCCCGCGCCGTAACGCGAGTGTCGTCGGCGTAACACGTTACGCCGACCCCTCTGAGCAACGGACCACGCAGCACCCAGTCGTAACTTCCACAGGAGCGGCCCTAAAACCGATCCCTGTGGAACACCGCACGACACATCTCGCCGACCCGGCCCAAGCCAGCTCGGGTAAGTTATGGCTCTCTCGGAGAGATAAGCCCCGACAATTCGACGGAGGTAGGGAGGCACTCCATGATAGATAAGCGCCTCCCTGACGCAGCTCCAGGGCAAGGTGTTGAATGCGTTGGCGATGTCGAGAGACACCGCCAACACCACCTCACCCCGTGAGACTGCTTCCTCCGTCAGGCCTCTAATGCGCATGATCGCGTCCACGGTGGAGCGTCCCTGACGGAAGCCAAACTGGCTATCCGCCAGATCAGGCCCCACGCGTGTGAGGTGCCCAACGAGGCGTTGTGCAATAACACGCTCAAAGGGCTTGCACACCTCGTCGAGCAACACGATCGGCCGGTACCCTGATGGGGAATTTCCCACTGTTGGTAATGGACCATTGCCTGATGCTCTGGTACAGAAGGTCCTGAGCACCAGTGCAGTGGTTCATATTCACCTGCAGGATGCGGATATGGGTGTCCATTAATGGACGTCCATTTCCGCAACCTGCCGCGAACTTGCACCCACAGCCTCAACCCCCCGTGCGGACGGACGGAGCCTCGGCCTTGAGGCAGCGCAGGCTTTGCTGCCCGCCCGGTGGTCGGCCTCCTTGCCTTCCGCCACGTATTTATAACAGCGTGGCGGAGCGTCACAGGCAAGGGCCTTGTGACCCCCACGGAATACTTTATTTTCGTGCTGTTTAACTATAAATCAATAAGGCAAATAGTCAACGATGGAACTACAGTTCAATGCATGTAAATATTTCTAAAAATGAATTTAAGCGAACAGAACAAGCAAATCAAACAGAAAATATAATCGCTTCCAATACGCAAACATGTTAAGCATCTGAAGACAACAAGTTAGCCAATAGTGCATTAGGAAAATTTGTCGCCCATGAATTAGACAACGTGCGTACTTCTAAGAGGCGTTATATCACGTCTGAAATAATAAAAATAATTGAGAACAGTTTTTAATAAGCAATTATATTTAATATGGTTTACTATAAGAATTTAATAAAAACATAATCGCATGCAATTAAAATATTTGTAACTTAAACAATTTTTCAGAATAACAAAAATAAATAAAAGTCTTTGCAAGAATCGATATCACACGATACATAAAAAAATACTGAGTATAACCACCGCCAGCAACAATAACATCTTCTAGTATATTCCTCATAGACCTTATCATGTTGATTTGATTTAAGCGAAAAATTTACACCGTTAAGTCAAACAAATAAATATGAAAAATAAAAAGGAAATAAAACAGCCAGTCACTCACAAAAAAATATCAATCATTCATTATATTCTTAAAGTAAGTACTCTTTAGTATTGAGTAGCGGAAATATAGATGCTCTCTAAAATCTGAATTGTCTAGTGTTTACATATTATTGATAACTATGGATACATAAATATTAACATACGATGTTTCCATATTTATGAACTCTTAGATGAATCCATATTTATAATCGTATTGAGGGTGACATTTTATGAGGCTGTGGAGTGTATACATATTTTTGCCTTTGACTGTACTATCTCCGGATACAACAGACACTCTTTTGGCTTTACAGACTAAACATCCCCCAGCTCCTGATACAGCCTACTTCCTGGACCCACCTACCTCACCCGATGTGTGTTTGCTTGCGCACGAAAAGGACACAGTGAGTGCCATTAATGGTTTCAAAGTTGGTTCAGCTGCTGGCCTTGATGGTCTTTCTCCTCAACACCTCAAGGATCTAACCTCTCACTGTGTGGGTGATGCAGGTAAGCACCTCATTGAATGTTTAACAAAATTGGTAAACCTCATGCTCACTGGTAACATTAACCCCGAGATTGTTCCAGTCATCTATGGAGCGAATCTCATTGCCCTCTCTAAAAAAGACGGAGGAGTTCGTCCTATTGCAGTTGGTTCTACTTTTCGACGTTTGACATCCAACATTTCAGTCCGTTACATTTTATCAAAATTACAACAGCAATTTGAACCTACTCAATTAGGTTTTGGTACCAAAGGTGGGTGTGAAGCGGCGGTTCACGCCTTGCGCACGTACCTTAATAAAGATGAGTGTGAGGTTTTATTAAAAATTGACGTCAAAAATGCCTTTAATTCGGTAAATAGGGACACCCTGCTTTCAGAAATTAGAAACAATATTCCGGAAATTTACAACTATTTACTAAATTGTTATCATGAACCATCAAAATTAATGTATAAATGCAACGAAATCTCTTCTGAAGTCGGTTGCCAGCAGGGTGATCCCCTTGGGCCAGCCATATTCAGCCTATCTATTAACCCTGTAATTCAAAATTTAAAATCAAAATTTAACGTGTGTGTTTAGATGATGGGACTCTTGGAGGTGATGCCGCTACTGTTCTCTCAGATCTTTTGGAAATAAAAAACAAATTTAAGTTGATTGGTTTGGAATTAAATTTTAATAAGTGTGAATTATACATTCATATCGCTCACAACCGTTCCGAACTCATAGAAAATTTCGATTTCTTATGTCCAAATATCAAAATTATTAATAGAGAGAATCTTAACCTCTTAGGGTCTCCGATTTTTGAAGATGCTATTCCAGAAATAATAGCACAGAAAATTTTAAAATTTGAATCAAATGTGGATCGACTTCTTAATATTAATTCACATTATGCAATCACAATTTTAAAATTTTGTCTATTTGTTCCTAAATCTATGTATCTGCTTCGTTGTTGTCCTTTTTGGAAATATCAGAATTGTTTATTTGCGATTGATTCCCTCATAAAAACGTCTTTAGAACGTATTTTGAACATACATCTTAATGAACAATCTTGGACTCAAGCTTCCCTTCCCATTAAATACAGTGGGTTAGGGATCCGCAAAGTCTCTAGTGTGGCTTTGCCAGCCTTTTTGTCATCTGTACATGCCACGTCACCACTCGTAGGTAAAATCCTAAGCAATTGTCTTACTAACTATGAGATGGCTGGCTGTACAGATGCCAAGGATGCTTGGCTTATGGCTTGCCCAGGTCAAAATTTTCCTATTCATCCAAATTCACAACGGAGCTGGGACGACGCAATTTCAAAATTAACTTTTGACTCGTTTTTAAACGCTAGCTTAGGCCCAGATCGTGCTAGACTATTAGCGCTCAGCAGAAAGGAATCCGGTGATTGGTTGAATGCTTTTCCAACTGCTAACACCGGAACCTTTCTTGAACCAGACACTTTGAGAATGGCAGTTGGCTTGAGACTTGGCGTCCCGCTCTGCGCCCCACACCGTTGCCCCTGTGGTGTTACCGTTGACTCTATGGGACACCATGGACTATCTTGCTTGAAGAGCGCAGGCCGCTTCTCTCGCCACGCTGCGCTTAACGATATCATTCGCCGTGCTCTTGCCACCGTCGGTGTGCCCGCTCTCTTAGAGCCAAATGGCATTTTTAGGGACGATGGCAAGAGACCGGATGGGATGACCTTAATTCCGTGGGAGATGGGTCGGGTGCTAGTTTGGGATGCCACTTGTGTAGACACTTTGGCCCCGTCCCATCTTCCTAGAACAAAAGAAAAAGCCAGCGCGGC
Source organism: Miltochrista miniata (assembly GCA_933228765.1). Taxonomy (NCBI): domain Eukaryota; kingdom Metazoa; phylum Arthropoda; class Insecta; order Lepidoptera; family Erebidae; genus Miltochrista; species Miltochrista miniata. The sequence continues at coordinate 21,204,480 of OW121760.1, read as the reverse complement.
AGCGGAAGCGGCAGAATACAAAAAAAAGACGTGTGGCACTCGGGGACTGCCGCGGTAAAGCTATTACATAGCATTTTTTACCAACTATGCTAGTATAATTATTTCTATATAAGAATACTAGCTGATGCCCGCAGCTTCGCCTGCGTAAAATTTGTTACCGCGGGAAGTTATTCCCGGGATAAAAGGTAGCCTATGTGTTATTCCAGACTATAATGTATCTCCGTACCAAATTTCAGCCCGATACGTTCAGCGGTTTGAGCGTGAAAGAGTAACAAACATCCACACTCACAAACTTTCGCATTTATAATATTAGTAAGAAGTAAGATTTTAAGGCCTATGTTCAACAAAGTAAAGTACCAAGTGCCTACTTGACTGTGGACGTTTGGGCTTTTGGAATTTTGTTTTAGAACTTTTTAAGAAGAACAATTATTTTGTAATAAATTATTTTTATGTAACTTCAACCATTTACGCAGAGGCGCAACGGATACTCTTATAACGATTAAATGTTTTCCGTTTTCGAAACATTCCTCATTGCTGCACCACTCCTATTAATCTTCGCATTATGTTATGTAGCCTATAGCCACTATCAATAAATGTACCTACTTACTATCGAACAGTTTTTGAAAGCCTACCAGTAGTTTCAGTAAGGCTTGCCTTGGTATGATGTGATTCATGGTCCCTTTGCAGCGTGTGTCCAATCCAGCGCAGCAGCTACACTTCCGACGTTTGATCTGTTGGGGTCTCACTGCAGCGTTCCAATAGTCTTACGTTCGTGATGTTCTCGGGCCCATATGTACCGAGGATCCATTGGAGGCAGCGTTTGACGAAGACTTATAGCTGGTAGCTGGTGCGAAATGTCTTTACTTTAGTGACCTTCCATGTCTCGCATCCGTATAGCAGTTAGCAGTACAGTTTTAACGTTTACTTTGTTTTGAGTTTCACTCTTCGTGTCTATTTTCGCAACTGCCTACGGGGCGCAGCTGTGTAAAGGTTATTCTGGCCTTGGCGAGACTCGAAATGATGTAAGGTACTCTTCTATTCCATCAGTTTCTGACACGACACTCCCGAGGTACGTGAATTAGTGCCTCCACCACATCTCTTGCGTCTGTCGATTTTAATTTCAGTCCAGCCATTCGCTGCCTCATCCTGCTCGTTGTCCTGCACGTTGTCCTGCAGACATGCATGACGGCGTGTGTGTGCCTCAGCAGGCACAGGACATCGGCATCATTAATATCCTCCAGGATATCAGTATAGGCCCCATTCTATGCCGCGCCGATTGTTCTTTGCGGTATTCAGCATTATACCATCTATTTTCTATGGATGGTTGTTAACTATCCTGTTATCTTCATAACGATCCTCTAAGGTAGGTACAGTATGTATTTTCAAAAGAGTTTGTGAACTCTATTTTTAATTTCTTTTTCAGAATATTGATGACATTTGATTGATGTCATTTTATACACGTTACGTCTACTACATTGATACATGTAATAAAATTCTAACACGCCGGTGTTTGTATGTAAATTGTTTATACTGAGGAAAATTCTATACTGAGGAATAGTTTTAACCATTAAGCTCTATTTTGATATAGCATACAGGGCAGATTTACACGCTACTTGATGAGTATGATTAATAAATACCTCTAATTTCATAGACCTTGTGTGACGTAAACAAAGTTGCGAGGGTCAGCTAGTTAAAAGATAAAACAAAAGGTTTCTTCTTTCTACTTAAAAACTATTTTTACAAATTTTATGGTAATAATAGACATTCTTTGAAATATGCATGTATGGTATTGTTGTGACTTTTATGACACGTTTAAAGTACATAGGTATGGGATAGATGGCGCTCGCGGCTACGTCAGCGTGAAATTTTCTTCCCGCTTCCCATGGGAACGTACTCCCGGGTTTGGTTATCTTTATAGCAGTATTATATATAAATTAACAAAACAAAAAATGATACTGCATTGGTGATAATAATAATAAAATGTATGTATATAGAGTACTCACTCATTTTCTTTCACTATTTTTCGTGACTTTCTACATTAATAAATGCACTTTGTTTATTTATATTTAAAACACTTTTTACACAAATTATACGAGTACAGTTCACTGTTGTACATAGATGATGAATACCTATACACCTATAGTCGAATTTTTATTTAGACGAAGTAAATTGACAGCAACTAATGTAATTGACAGCATCAAAATTGTCATTTCACATTAAGAACTCTAAATTCGACCAACACTCTTAATTCAACTTTGGTCGAGTGGTTAAGACGCGGATCGGTACGCAGAAGGCGCAAGATCGATTCTGGGTACAAGCATCAATTTTTGGATTATTTGACATAATAATAATAATATATAACGACTGCAGAGTTCATAATTGACGTAAACAAAAAAATTATGAATTGCTAGACTAGATACACGAACGTGGCCGAAGGTAGCCGAGAGTGTGACTCGTTTTCGTGACACAATTTCTGGATTCGGTCTCCACGCAAGGCCCGCGATAGAAGCTATGCAATAGCTTAAAAATAATTAAGTATAAGGGTCTCGGCTCGTCGTACAATTTTATTCCAGTCGGTGTCGAGACCCTAGGTCCATGGGGTCCCAACGCACATAATTTTTTTAAAATTTTGAAGAAGCGTCTTGTGGAGTCAACTGATGACCTAAGGGCTGGCAGTTATTTCTCCCAACGAATAGGCATCGCCGTTCAAAGGGGGAATGCTGCCAGTCTTTTGGGCACAATGCCACGGGGGCCCTATTTAGATTTAGTTTAGTTTTATTTATTCATATTGTAAATAGTTATTAATTTATTTTAACATTTGTCTAATATTTTATTGAATAAATTTTAATATCATCAAGCAAAAAAAAAAAAGAAAAACATTACACATATTAACACATTAAATTAGAAGTTCATCTTTTAGGCTATTTCAAAAACGATTAGGACTACAGCCACGAAACGAGAAAAGAGGTTTATCGTTTTTGGAAATTCCACCCCTGAGGGATAAATAGGAAGTTATTAGCGATTTTGGAAATGGTAGGGCTATTTCGTTTTTACGTTTGGAAATTCTTCATGGATGCAATGCTAGATTCTTATCGACTAAAACCCTCGGTTCCCTACCACTGCCCACTGCCGAGAACCCCAAGAACTAAGATTCCTGATAGACTTTGGCTTCCACCGCGGCCTCACAGGAGTTCGGGTACTATTCCACGTCTCCAGGGTGTTGGTTGGGATTTGGGATGAATCCCGCTTTATTCGTCACGCCGTCGTTTTGAGTCTGCTTTCGTAAGAACAGCGAGCAGCCCTTTTGTAGTCTTAAGGCCCCCGATCGTGGAAGCCGATAGTTTTAGGCGAAGACAACTCTGCGGTGCCCTTTGCAGACTGCGGAACTCGGGTGGTTCCCTCTCGCTCAACCCGCTCTCTCCCTGCTGCCTCCTTTTCGATCAAGACCTGCTCGCAGAAAGACACGACGGCGTTTCACTTCTTCCCGTGGAGATAATAGCTCGCACATCTCCAGCGAAAGTATATCTATGAGGATCTGGCGTACTCCACCAATGTGAGGAGCGCTTTGTCTAGTGCTGGCACTAAGCTGTGGTATCCCGGTGTATTTGCCACAGATATTTGTCGAAGCACCCATGCCCGATAATCATCTGTGACAACAGGTAGGAGAGGTTGCCATAGCTTATCTCCAGCCACTGATCCATGATCGATCTTTTCACTTTGATTGTGGCGTTTCCCCAACTTGGTTGCTCAGGTTGCACCTTTCACAGCGAAAGTAGGTTTACGAGGATCTGACGCTATGAGCGCTATGTCTTCGCTGAGTCCAGTGCTGGCACTAAGCTATGGTCTCCCGGTCTATTTGCCACAGATATTTGCCGAAGCACCCGTAGCCGGTAATCATCTGTAACAATAGGTAGGTGAGGTTGCCATAGCTCGTCTCCAGCCACTTGTCCATCACCGGTCTGATCACCTTGATTGTGGCGTTTCCCCATCTTGGTTGCTCAGGTCGCACTTTTCAAAACTCTATGATATCTGGCAGAGATGGGACCGCTGAGCCTCGATTTCTTGCACCATTAAATGAATGACACAAGCGCCCTCGCTTCCAGGTCCATGGAGGAGTTCCGGTAAGACGGTTAGGGCTACAATCATGAAATGAGCGTCTATAAGAGTGACAAAATTGGCGTCGTTGCTAAAATCTAAGACAGGTGTTAATTTGAAAATTATAAACCCCCGACCCCGCGACTGCTCTAATAAACCCAAACATGGCCTGTAATTTCCTGAGTAAATTTTAGTTGAATTCCTTCATCCACTCAAGAAGTGAGCTAATGTGATCTCAAAAATTTATCCAAGCCAAGAACCATCCCGGTCATATCAGCTAACGAACAAGAAACCGCAACGAATCGCTGAAATTTTTACAAAATATGAAATACGAGTAAGTATATCTGTTGCGGCTATAACAAAAAAAAAACAAAAATCAGAAAAAAATGGTTTAGCCCCCCCCCCCCTTCTTGAAACCCCCCACAACAAAAGAGATTTTTGCCGTTTTTTGCTACGGAACTCTCTTGTGCGCGAGTCCGACTCGCACTTGGCCGTTTTTTAATTTTGTCCCGATTTAAAACCCTACGTCCCTATTATTTTTACCCTTTGTACCGATTTTCATCCGATAGGACCTGGCAACACTACGTGGCTCCCAACCGTAGGTGTTAGCAGGACATGTGAGGTTTTTTAGTCGGTAGGAGTCCGGCATAACATCCATGAGGATTTTCCTGACTGATACATTATAATGTTGAACACCAATAAAAGTTACAATAATAGGTACCAGTACCAGCGCTAAGTTAATGTGACAGAAACCTTATAAAATGGGGTATCCCAAGCTACTAATGGCCAATTTATGTAAATGTCACTCGAAAATCTCTGCACCGAAAATGACTAAAAGATAAATTGAATGAAACTCAAAAAACCTGGGCTCACGCTGAAGTGTTTTGGAATTTTAAAAATCATATGAAATGAATGCGATATAGTGAACGATTTGAGTCTAAGCTTGCATGCACATAGTCACGAATTTATTCCCAAAGGGGCAGACAGAGGGGTACAATCACTATTAGCATGTCGTCCACGTAATAGGCGGTCCGCCAATTGCCGTGTTTAAATGATGAGGCGCAGTTTGCGATTTTCAGAAGATGCAAAAAATTTTCAAGTTTTCATTTTGTCGGTGTTCTCTAAGTGCCACGATTATAGATTTTTTATCAGTCGGAATCGGAATCCTTCTCTCTCACCGCCGAAAATACACTACAAGCCATTCTAAACAGTACTTATTCCTACTTCAAAATACGTAAGACTAAAAATATGTCATTTTTATTCTTGTTCCTTTTCGCCTGCGAAAATGACTGCGAAATTTAATAAAAATGTCACAGACGTAACGTTCAACACTAAGGGCGAGCGCCCACCGCTTTGCGTTCCGGTGCGTTGCGTTTGCCGCAAATCTGTAACACATAGAGATTCATAGAAGTGCGCACACTGCTGATAAAAAATCGTACGACTGCCGCAAATTTTTGCGGCGGCTGGCTGCGGCGACTTTTTTTTTTTAATAATTGGCTTTGACGTAGCAATGTCCATGTCTGCAAACAGTATAGTTAGTTAGTTTAATTTGATTTCAAGGATTTTATATTATAAATACTTATACAGCGAGGAAATTATTTTATATGATTGGTAAGTTTAGAAAAAAAATGTATATCAACTATGAAAATTATTTTTATTATAATTAAAACTTTTTTAACCAGCTTTTAGTTAACTTGCTATGTATGTGTGTAGGTATGTAGGGTACAAATTTTGCAAGTAAGATTTGACCCACTTCTCATGCTCCGAATGAGCTGAAATTTAAAATACATCTGTAGTTTCGGGGAGAGTACAATATGATGGTATTTTAGACCTGGTGTAAAGGCGAACCCTGAAGGTCGCCATAGTACCAACTTCTCAACGAAACAAGATAATCCCATAGCGTTTTGACGTTTAGACAGGTGTATTTGTGTACTTGGCCAATAAATCATAGGGGTCATCTGGTGAAGGTCGCCATACTAATTAAAAAAGATAAACCCATAGCGTTTGGGCTTTTGAATGGTCTAGATGCGTACATGGCAAAAAGATCACGGAGGATAGTAAACCAAGTGTGATGATGGAGCCAAGTCAAAGTGAAGGTCATGAAAATAACTATATATATAGACATATAAGTGTTTGGGCTCTATAGAATGGTCTTGATGCGTACATGGCAAAAACATCATATTTAGTAAACCAAGTCCAATGATGGAGCCAAGTCCTGGTGAAGTTCACCATTCTATATATAAAAATAAATCCGCAGTGTTTGGGGTCTTTAGAATCGTGTTGATGCGTACAAGGCAAAATATAAAAATTGGTAAACCAAGTCTGATGATGGCGCCAAGTCCTGATGAAGGTCACAATAGTAATTAAAAAAGATAAGCGGTATTTGGGCTTTAGAATGGTCGTACGGAACGGAACCGCCTGTGCGCGGGTCCGACTCACACTTAGCTGGTTTTAATTTTTTTAAATACTACTAAAATGGCAGACAAGCATATAGATGTAGCGGAAATTTAAAGGTGAAGGTTGATAGGTAATGGATGATCATCTGATGGGTCATCTGATGGGTGACGGGTGATGGGTAATGGACGATGGCTAATGGGTCATTTAAGAGTTTTTTCGTATGCTGAGTACCAATGACGAACATAATAATTTGTAATCCAATATGGCCGCCGCGCCGTAATTACAAAATTTCATGATGGGCATCGTTTTAGGGGTTTTTCGTATGCTGAGTACGAAGTTAATGATAATTTTGCAGTCCAATATGGCCGCTGCGCCGTAATCACAAAACTTCATGATGGGTATCGTTTAAGGGGTTTTTTGGTATGCCGACTACGAATCACATGATAATTTTGCAATCCAATATGGTCAGCGTAACGTAATCACAAAATTTCATGATGGGTATCGTTTAAGGGGTTTTTTGGTATGCTAATTACAAATTAAATGGTAATTTAGCGATCCAATATGGCCGCCGCGCAGTATAATAACAAAATTTCATGATGCATATCCTTTTAGGGGTTTTTTAGTATGCTGAGTACGAATTACATGATAATTTTGCAGTCCAATATGGCCGCTGCGCCTTAATCACAAAACTTCATGATGGGTATCGTTTAAGGGGTTTTTTGGTATGCTATGTACGAATCACATGTCAATTTTGCAATCCAATATGGCCGCTGCTGGCCGCTGCGCCGTAATCACAAAACTTCATGATGGGTATCGTTTAAGGGGTTTTTTGGTATGCTGTGTACGAATCACGTGTCAATTTTGCAATCCAATATGGCCGCTGCGCCGTAATCACAAAAATTCATGATGGGTATCGTTTAAGGGGTTTTTTGGTATGCCGTGTACGAATCACAAGTCAATTTTGCAATCCAATGTGGCCGCTGCGCCGTAATCACAAAATTTCATGATGGGTATCGTTTAAGAGGTTTTTTGGTATGCCGTGTACGAATCACAAGTCAATTTTGCAATCCAATATGGCCGCTGCGCCGTAATCACAAAAATTCATGATAGGTATCGTTTAAGGGATTTTTTGGTATGCCGTGTACGAATCACAAGTCAATTTTGCAATCCAATGTGGCCGCTGCGCCGAAATCACAAAATTTCATGATGGGTATCGTATAAGGGGTTTTTTGGTGTGCTGTGTATGAATCACGTGTCAATTTTGCAATCCAAAATGGCCGCTGCGCCGTAATTACAAAAATTCATGATGGGTATCGTTTAAGAGGTTTTTTGGTATGCCGTGTACGAATCACAAGTAAATTTTGCAATTCAATATGGCCGCTGCGCCGTAATCACAAAAATTCATGATGGGTTTCGTTTAAGGGGTTTTTTGGTATGCCGTGTACGAATCACAAGTCAATTTTGCAATCCAATGTGGCCGCTGCGCCGTAATCACAAAATTTCATGATGGGTATCGTATAAGGGGTTTTTTGGTGTGCTGTGTATGAATCACGTGTCAATTTTGCAATCCAAAATGGCCGCTGCGCCGTAATTACAAAAATTCATGACGGGTATCGTTTAAGAGGTTTTTTGGTATGCCGTGTACGAATCACAAGTAAATTTTGCAATCCAATATGGCCGCTGCGCCGTAATCACAAAAATTCATGATGGGTATCGTTTAAGGGGTTTTTTGGTGTGCTGTGTATGAATCACGTGTCAATTTTGCAATCCGAAATGGCCGCTGCGCCGTAATTACAAAAATTCATGATGGGTATCGTTTAAGAGGTTTTTTGGTATGCCGTGTACGAATCACAAGTAAATTTTGCAATCCAATATGGCCGCTGCGCCGTAATCACAAAAATTCATGATGGGTATCGTTTAAGGGGTTTTTTGGTATGCCGTGTACGAATCACAAGTCAATTTTGCTATCCAATATGGCCGCCGCGCCGTAATATAAAAAAATCATAATGGGTATCGTTTAAGGGTTTTTTCGTATGCTGAGTACGAATTACATAATAGTTTTGATATTCAAAAGTAGCCGACGCGCCGTAATTACAAAATTTCATGATGGTTATCGTTTAAGGCGAATTTCGAACAGTGGCCCCAGGGCCACATCTGGCCTTTGGATTGCTAGCGCACTGAGACTTATTGAGTTTTATAGTGTGACCTCTGAGATGTTTATTTGGGTTCATTCAATTGTGAACATATCCCGAAGGTCTTCTACATTGTAATGCTTATTTAGTATTTTGTAGGTCTCTATGAGGTCACCTCTATTCCTTCTCTGTTCCAATATTGATAAGTTTAGTTCTAAAAGGCGTCTGAACTTTTTCTAACATTAGAATATCTTTTTTGAAATATGGACTCCATATCTGGTCTTATAAGTCCCGGCGTCGTAGAAGATTGCGTATGTACATCCTGTACCCAAGAAGGGTGACAGGACCGACCCGGCCAATTACAGGCCTATAGCCGTCACCTCCCTTTTATCCAAGGTGATGGAGCGTGTTATTAATACACAGCTCCTGGGGTACCTTGAGGAACACGACCTGCTCAGTGACCGGCAGTACGGTTTCCGTCACGGTCGCTCGACGGGCGAACTTCTTGTGTACCTAACACACCGATGGGCGGCGGCTATCGAGAGTAAGGGTGAGGCTCTAGCAGTGAGTCTCGACATCTCTAAAGCCTTTGACCGGGTCTGGCACCGTGTTCTTCTTACGAAATTGCCCTCATTTGGACTACCCGAGAGATTAAGTGGATGGGTGTCCAGCTTCTTGGCCGGTAGAAGCATCAGGGCCGTCGTTGACGGCAGCTGTTCAGACTGCATGGCCATAAATGCTGGAGTACCGCAAGGCTCAGTGTTGTCCCCTACTCTGTTTCTGCTGCATATCAATGACATGTTGTCTATTGACGGCATTTATTGTTATGCGGACGACAGTACGGGGGACACATGTTACACGGGCCGCCCCGGTATCTCTCGGGACACAGTGGAGGAAAATCGTGAACAGCTTGTTTCTGAAATCGAGGCTGCTCTTACTAGAGTGTCCGATTGGGGTGGACAAAATCTTGTCCAGTTCAACCCTTCCAAGACACAAGCTTGTTTTTTCACCGCTAAGCAAACCCCAATTACTGTAGCGCCGCAATTTCAGGGCACATCTCTTTCCATCTCCAAAAGTATAGGGATCCTTGGCGTTGACATCTCCAGTGACGTTCAGTTCCGTAGTCATTTGGAGGACAAGGCTAAGCTGGCGTCCAAGAAGGTGTGCTCAACAGGGCGCGGCGGTACTTCACTACGGCGTAAACACTGCTTCTCTATAAGTCGCAAGTGCGGCCGCATATGGAGTACTGCTGTCACCTCTGGGCGGGAGCACCTGAATATCAGCTACGTCCATTGGACTCGGTGCAAAGACGAGCTGTAAGAGTTGTCAACGATCCTGTACTTACAGCTGGTGTGGAACCTCTTCGCGACAGGAGAGGCTTTGCCTCCTTAAGCGTGTTCTACCGCCTGTACAATGGTATGTGCTCTGAGGAATTGTTTGATATGATGCCAACGGCTACGTTCTATCATCGCACCGCTCGCCACAGACAGGGAGTTCATCCTCACACTCTGCGTCCGGTGCGTTCCAGCACGGTTAGATCCGATAGGTGTTTTCTTCCGCGCACGCTTAGGTTGTGGAATGACCTCCCTGCCTCGGTTTTCCCAAACGCCTACAGTATGGGGTTCTTCAAAAGGGGTCTTAGAAGGTTTTTGCAGGGTCGGCAGCGCGAGTGTGGCTCCTCAGGTGTTGCAAACGTTCATAGGCTGCGGTGACCACCGGTCTTTCTGGTGGGCCGTATGCTTGTCTGCCACCTTAGTGGTATAAAAAAATGTAGATAAATAGGTCCCTGGTAATAACATAGAATGCTTTTCTAATCATGTCTTATACTGAATTTGCCCTTTTAGTTATATTTATTATGTGTTCATCCCATTTCAGGTTGCTGGTTATTGTAACTCCAAGATCTCTCTGGGAGATCACTGCTTGCAATGGTACAGACTCAATTGTTATGCTGACAGATTGTCCATGGTGGATGGAACTACGACTTACTGGCTATAAGAGCGGGAACCTTACACAACAGAGTCTACAGACTATAGTTTTGGCTATGGTCAATAGTGCAATAGGTGGAACTCCGCCGCCTTGTTTTGTAAAGAGGTAATGTGTGCAAAAAAGGCGGAGATGGAACGGAAGAAAAATAATACTTTCTTATGCCACAAAAGACGTACGGGGCGCCGAAAATACCATTTCAATCTTCATTTTCTTACAATCATAACCTGGGAGGTGACAATACGTGCGAACTATTATCTAAGCAGAGCTCGATTCAAGTTGGTTATTTCGTTATATTTTAGAATATGTACTTGAATTACCCGTAAGCAATGGTAATGGGTCACCAAGGGTTGGCGACCAGAGCTAGTTAGGGCCCTTGAATATCCATTTCAGGGTTCACGTGGTTTCCTGGCTACATACGATTGTATGTAGAATAAAAAGAATCTTAGTTCGACATGAACATCTTGGCGATGTCTCGGGTGGGTTAAGCTTATGATCAGACATTAGTGGAAACTTGCATATCAGATTGCAAGTTAAGGACTTTTTCTTAAGTTTTTCTAGAATCTGTGCAAAGTAGTCACCTTCTATTGATTTTGTGTAATAAATAACGGAAGATTTTTCTACAGAAACGCGAAATATACCTAATAGATATTAACAAATATACTAAATATGTGTTCTTCATACACGGCATAATATATTCAAGGCATATCAAAAAAATTAATTACACTGTAAAGGTTGAAAAAAATTTTGCACCAGCAATTCTGAAAATCATCGCGGGTGCAACCAACCCCTATTCATTTAACATTAATTTCCATTTTAATAACATTATACTTTAAGAAAAGATTGATTTATGTCAGCCTTAAATATCTATTTATTTTCAGACGTTTAAAAACGTTAGACCTTTATTTCGGTGTAATAGACAAAATTTTATCTTTTTCATTGCGGGTGCAACAAAGAAGTACACTGTTTCTTGCGGTCTGCAACAAAGTAATACGCTGTTTCTTGCGGTCAATGATGCTTACAAAATGAAAACATACTTAAATTTATTGACAAATATGAGATAAGAAAATACTGCCAGTACATGTTTAATAATCTCGATACTCATGATGAAGTTTTATAATTACGGCGCGGCGGCAATTTCGGATAGCTAGATTATCATCAAAGACTCAGCATACGGAAATACCCCTTAAACGCTACCCATAACGAAATTTTGTTATTACGGCGCGGCGGCCATGTTGGATTGCTAAATTCTCATGTGATTCTTACTCAGCATACCAAAAAACCCCTTAAACGATTTACAGAATGAAATTTTGTAATTACGGCGAGGCGGCCATTTTGGATTGCTAAATCATCATGTAATTCGTACTCAGCGTATGAAAATACCCCTTAAACGATACCCATCATGAAGTTTTGTGATACCGGCACGGTGACCATATAGGATTGCAAAATTATCATGTGATTCGTAGTCGGCATACCAAAACACCCCTTAAACGATACCCATCATGAAATTTGGTAATTACGGCGCGGCGGCCATTTTGGATTGCTAAATTATCAAGTGATTCGTACTCAGCATACCAAAAAACCCCTTAAACGATACACATCATGAAATTTTGTTATTACGGCGCGGTGGCCATTTTGGATTGCTGAATTATCAAGTGATTTGTAATCAGCATACGAAAATACCCCCTAAACGATACCCATCATGAAATTTTGTGTTAACGGCACGCTGACCATATTGGATTGCAACATGTGATTCGTAGTCAGCATACCAAAAAACCACTTAAACGATACCCATCATGAAATTTGGTAATTACGGCGCGGCGGCCATTTTGGATTGCTAAATTACCAAGTGATTCGTACTCAGCATACGAAAATACCCCTTAAACGATACCCATCATAAAATTTTGTGTTCACGGCACGGTGACCATATTGGATGGCAAAATTATTATGTGATTCGTGCTCAGCATACCAAAAAACCCCTTAAACGATACCCATCTTGAAATTTGGTAATTACGGCGCGGCGGCCATTTTGGATTGCTAAATCATCAAGTGATTCGTACTCAGCATACCAAAAAACCCCTTAAACGATACCCATCATGAAATTTTGTTATTACGGCGCGGCGGCCATTTTGGATTGCTGAATTATCAAGTGATTTGTACTCAGCATACGAAAATACCCCCTAAACGATACCCATCATGAAATTTTGTGTTAAAGGCACGCTGACCATATTGGATTGCAAAATTATCATGTGATTCGTAGTCAGCATACCAAAAAACCCCTTAAACTATACCCATCATGAAATTTGGTAATTACGGCGCGGAGGCAATTTTGGAATGCTAAATTATCAAGTGATTCGTACTCAGCATACGAAAATACCCCTTACACGATACTCATCATGAAATTTAGTAATTACGGCGTGGCGGCCATTTTGGATTTCTAAATTGTCATGTGATTCGTACTCAGCATACCAAAAAAACCCGTAAACGATATCCATCATGAAATTTAGTAATTACGGCGTGGCGGCCATTTTGGATTTCTAAATTATCATGTGATTCGTACTCAGCATACCAAAAAACCCCGTAAACGATACGTATCATGAAATTTTGTAATTACGACGGGATGACCACATTGGATTGCAAAGCTATCATTGAAGTCGTACTCAGCATACTAAAAAACCTCTAATAATAATAATAATAAAATAAAATATTCTTTATTGTACACCATAAAGGAACATATTCAAAGAAGAAGATCTTAATCTACGTATGTACAATAGGCGGCCTTATCGCTAAAAGCAATCTCTGCCAGGCAACCTTTGGATGGATAGAAAACATGAAGCTGATAGGGGCAGTGTACAAATTTTAGAAGCAAACATATACCAACAACATAACTATAATTATATACATATAAATAAACATACATAAATACATACATACATACATACATATACTCACGCCTTTATCCCCGAAGGGGTAGGCAGAGGTCTATACCGGCCCACATTTCACCGTGTACAATTCGGTCCCACGTGACAGGTGGTGAGCCCATCGCCGTGTTGAAATGGACCGCCGCCGTCAGAGCCTCGTCCGTTATTCAGCAGGTGCACGAGCTTGCACGTGAGGTTGACATACATAAATACACATACATATTATATAATATATACAATACATAAACATACATACAGACACGATATACTTTATCATATATACTCGTATTTAGAGACATATACATACTAAGAAGAAAACACGAAGTAGGTACTAGTCGAAAATAGACAAAAAGTGATTCATTAGCATACTCTTGAAAGATACTAGTGATTGTGCTCGCCTTATAGATACTGGCAAAGCATTCCACAGGCGAATCGCTTGTACTCTAAAACGATACTCATCATGAAATTTTGTAATTACAGCGCTTCGGGCATATTGGATTGCACGATTATCATGTAATTCGTACTCAGCATACGAGAAAACCCCTTAAACGATACCCATCATGAATTTTTGTAATTTCAGCCCGGTGGCCAATTGGATTGCAAAATTATCATGTAATTCGCTCTCAGCGTACAAAAAACCCCTAAAACGATACCCATCATGAAATTTTGTCTTTACAGCCCGGCGGCCATATTGTAATGCTAAATTATCATGTAATTCGTACTCAGCGTACTAAAAAACCCCTAAAACGATACCCTTCCTGAAATTTTGTAATTCCAGCGCTTCAGCCATATTGGATTTCCAAATTTTCATGTAATTCGTACTCAGTATATGGAAAAACCCCTTAGAGGCTTGGACTTTTTTTTGTTGAGAAGTTGATACTGTGACGACCTTGAGATTTTACCTTCACACCAGGTCCAGCATACCATCTTATAGTATTGTCATTGCAGTTAAATAAGTATTCCAAGTTTAAGCTCAATCGGAGCATGAGAAGTGGTTTAAATCTTACTTGAGTTCCGTTCCAAAAAAACGTCAAAAATCATGTTTGCTGTATTGGAGATTGGAGACCTTAAATATTAATATTAATAGTCTGTTTTTAGTATTTTTTATTGTTTAGCGCCAAAAGAAACACTTAATCTGTAAAAACAATCCGCTCTCTAGCTATCTACGTTCATGAGATACAGCCTCGTGATGGACAGACAGACAGATGGACGGCGAAGTCTCATAAATAGCGTTAAACATCGATTAAAAAGTTGAAATTCCTATAACCAATCGATTCCTATCAAAACATTTCGGGTCTATGTAACCAAGCCATAAAACAATTTAAAAAAAAAGTGCTGGCAAACTGTGGGCAAAACGTGCGATTCTTTTGCAGCAGTGTGCGCACCCATACTTGCGTTTTTTTGCGTTTGCAAAGCAAAGCAAAGCAAAGCAAAGCAAAGCAAAGCAAAGCAAAGCAAAGCAAAGCAAAGCAAAGTAAAGTAAAGTAAAGTAAAGTTAAAGTTGAATAAAATTATAAAATTTTATTACAATTTCTGCACTAATTAATTGAAAGGAACTTCGTTCCATTCGGGTGTCCCTTGACACCTCTCAAGTATTTTTTTTTATTTAGCTCGCCAAATTGACGTCGCCACCAACCTGATGGTAAGCCGTGGTGCATCTAGCGATTGGGGGCCAGTGTCACAGTCCTTAAGACTTTAGACAGTGGCCCTCAAGTTGGCTGCCCTGTGATGTGCGTCTTCACGTTCCTCTTCAAGAACCCGGGATTGTAAGATGAGGGAAAAACGTGAGCGGGCAGGTCGTTCCATGTTTTTATAGTTCGACAGAGGAACGTCTTTTAAAACGCTGGGTTCTAGCGAAAATTCTCTCCACTGTGTATGAGTGGCATCTCTGCTGCCGCGCACCCCGCACATCGCATTGCTGGATATGAATATCCGGCATCGTGGTTCCACAGTCTGCGAAAGTGAGAGGTTGCTTGCCACAGTCATCGACCCGGGAGCTAGCCGAAAAGAGATTGGCCAGCATTTCAGCTTTCTCTTGGGCTTTGTGAGCCACTGATCCGTCAGGATAGCGCAGCGGCGGCAGCGAGGGCTTGCAAAAGTTGGCCTGCACGGCTTCGGACAGTTGCCAGTATCCACGGCTGCCCGTCGGATGTGACGTGAGCTCCTGACCAAGCCGCGTGACGCGCTGGGCGTCCGCTCTCCTGATAGCTCTCTTACTCGACCGAGTGGCTATGTTGTACGCTGCCTTGAGGTGAGCCACATTCGGGTTGCGCACAGCCCGAGCCCTGATCCAGGTGCGGTAAGCCGCCTGTGTTGGCTGAAAGGCTACGGCACACTCACCCGCGAACCAGGGGCGGGCTTTGCGGATGCTGGCGACATCAGTGTATGGAATGTAGTATTCCATACCTAATGTTATCTCACCAGCAACAGCAGAGGCGCTTTCCGATGAAGCCCTCTCTGCAAAGCAGCGCTAAATCAATGGATGATTGCAAATGGATTGAATGAGGATGGTTGCAAAGTATTCTCGTACTGGATTACTCGTCAGCAGTAAGTCCAGAAGGGCGGGTCCATGGTCTGACCTGTCCGGTATGCGCGTAATCCCGAGTACCATTTGGGTCAAACCATGGGAGAGAGCGAACGCGTGGGC
This sequence comes from Miltochrista miniata, assembly GCA_933228765.1. NCBI lineage: Eukaryota > Metazoa > Arthropoda > Insecta > Lepidoptera > Erebidae > Miltochrista > Miltochrista miniata. Next base: position 21,188,305 of record OW121760.1, on the reverse strand, counting down.
GGCCTGTCCCGCAGGATCAGTCTTGAGGGACCCCAGCTACTCAGTGTGGTGACCATTGAAGTCACGACAAAGGTACGACTGATCGGCAGGGCGGCGTGTTTGCGTCTCCGTTAGGAACATCACAGCAGACCGTGCCGTCTCTTGATGGTGAAAGACGGCGTCGAGGTTGGCTTGGAGTCCGCGGATGTTAGCGAATTCCACCTCGAATAGTGCGTTTTGGGGAATCGTCGCAGCGGCCGCTGTGAAACCTCTATTTTTATTTTGCGCTGCCATGATTGGGTTAAAGGGAGACGTGAAGACGGAGCGACATTTGCTGCAGCAGTGAGTGACAAGTCGTAGGGGCTTAGCTTTATCTATGACTGTGTGTTTAGAAGGAAGTCGACCCGCCGGACGGAAGGGTATGGCCGCCGGGTCCCCTTCCGGTCACCATCCCGCACGACGGACCACATCGGGATAATGCGTGGCCTGGTAGGGCAGCCTCCCAGGGTGGTTAGTCCCTGTTAGGCCCCTATAATATGCCACGGGCAGCCAGCGGCAAGACCGTTTCTACGGGTCTCCCTGGCCGGGGGGTCAACATCCGTCAGCCACACTAGGCACCACGTACCGCCTACTGGTCCTCACCTGCTGCATCAAACATCGCCCCGGGCCAGGCTGTGCAGCTGCTGAACCCCGAACGCAACCCAACCGGGGCTGGGTTACTTGGGGGCTTTTCACAACTGCACGGTGGTACCCCCCGGACCAATATTGTACCACCTTGTACCACATGGGAGCCTAGGCCACCATGTGGGTACCTAAATACGCGGAGCGTCGTCCGTTGTTCGGAAGGTGTACCGCGGGCCGGTGAGGTCACTAAGGCCCCTGAGTCTTGTTGTTAGTGGGGCCCCTTAAACCCTAATTTCCGCAAGGCGAGCATTAGGCTCGCGTTCCGCAATCTCTCAATATAGTTTTTTACAATTGAGCCTACGCTCATATTGAGCTCATGTCAAGGGTGTTCTGTCCAGATTATGCTTTAGTGGAACCGTAAGGTCCTGAACAGAGGGTAGGAATTGGTTGGTACTTACTTAATAGAAGAGACAAATTCAATACTCGTCAACATCGGTAGCTTTATTTGTCACAAAAACCTGTATCTGTAACACAATACTTTTTGGATTTGGTTCGAGTGACTCACGGATTTGGTTCGCTTCCAGACCATATCCGACAGTCTGTAGATAAAATAATGTCATCTGGTGGCTAAATATGCATTAAGTTGATAGCTAGAGCAACTTAATGCACACAACTTATACACCAAATTCATGTCTTCGAGTTCGCGTCCAAAAACCACCTCCGGCTCTAACTTCACGATCATACCACGAACCTTGTACAGTTGCACACACATTTACCCATGTTTTCTCGTGGTACCATTAGTGTGACGAAATAGTGGGACCACGAGAAAGCAGTTCTCCCTCGTGGTCCCTACTTTTTATCTACATTCTGTATATAACTAGGTATGCGCTAATTTTCAAAACAAATGAAGATCAGTGAAACATGTGAAAATTGGAAAAACAAATGAAGATTGACAAAAAATTAAAATCGATAAGTTAAATGAAGACTGACTTCCTTATTTGTTTTATTTTAAAATTTAATGTTATACCTATTGAAAAAGTGTATATAAGCAAAAACATCAAGATTAAAATATTGACATCCGTTTTCGTAATAGGACCACGAGAAACAGTCAGTTGTCCCTCGTGGTCCTCGTGATCCGGCTAAATAAGCGTGTAAGGCGACCTTTATGAATCCAGTTTTTAGTTCATTCACCAATGTTCTCATTGATGATCGCAAAGCAGTGGGCGCTCGCCCTAAGGGCGAGCGCCCACTGCTTTGCGATCCGGTGCGTTTGTTGTATTTGACAGCTTTTTCTTTTTTAATTTGGCATGGCTTCAAATTGAGAACATTGGTGAATGAACTAAAAACTGGATTCATAAAGGTCGCCTTACACGCTTATTTAGCCGGATCACGAGGACCACGAGGGACAAGTGGTTCGCGGGTGAGTGTGCCGTAGCCTTTCAGCCAACACAGGCGGCTTACCGCACCTGGATCAGGGCTCGGGCGGTGCGCAACCCGAATGTGGCTCACCTCAAGGCAGCGTACAACATAGCCACTCGGTCGAGTAAGAGAGCTATCAGGAGAGCGGACGCCCAGCGCGTCACGCGGCTTGGTCAGGAGCTCACGTCACATCCGACGGGCAGCCGTGGATACTGGCAACTGTCCAAAGCCGTGCAGGCCAACTTTTGCAAGCCCTCGCTGCCGCCGCTGCGCTATCCTGACGGATCAGTGGCTCACAAAGCCCAAGAGAAAGCTGAAATGCTGGCCAATTTCTTTTCGGCTAGCTCCCGGGTCGATGACTGTGGCAAGCAACCTCTCACTTTCGCAGACTGTGGAACCACGATGCCGGATATTCATATCCAGCAATGCGATGTGCGGGGTGCGCGGCAGCAGAGATGCCACTCATACACAGTGGAGAGAATTTTCGCTAGAACCCAGCGTTTTAAAAGACGTTCCTCTGTCGAACTATAAAAACATGGAACGACCTGCCCGCTCACGTTTTTCCCTCATCTTACAATCCCGGGTTCTTGAAGAGGAACGTGAAGACGCACATCACAGGGCAGCCAACTTGAGGGCCACTGTCTAAAGTCTTAAGGACTGTGACACTGGCCCCCAATCGCTAGATGCACCACGGCTTACCATCAGGTTGGTGGCGACGTCAATTTGGCGAGCTAAATAAAAAAAAAAGGAATCTTAATTAAGGTGAGGCGGTTCTACGCGCCGCATCAGAGATATTTGCCTGCGTCGGAAAATGTTTTCACCTTTGGAATTACACCGCGAGGTACTTACTCGTCACGCTAGGTGCTATGCAGAGATGTGCTGTCCAATACGATTGATAGTCCTGATGTGATGTAAAAGCCCCACGAACACTTTTACACACATTTACCCGGTGTTTTCTCGTGGTACCACTAGTGTGACAAAATAGTGGGACCACGAGAAGTTTCGAGAGTTTTCTGTTCTACTAAGTATGTCCTGTTTTCAAAACAAATGACGATCGACAAAACAAATGAAGATCTTTAAACAAAGAATGACAAAACAAATCAAGATCAGTGGAACATGTGAAGATCAGAGAAAAAAAATTAAGAATTGCAAAAATTTATTTCAATAAAATAATGAACACCGACTTTTTAGTTATTTAATATTAAATTTTAAAATTTAATTTAATGTTATACCTATCTAAAAGGAGTATATAAGCAGGTAACATCAGGACCAAACAGTTGACATCCGATATCGTAGTGAGACCACGACACGAGAAACGAGGGAGAACTCCCTCGTGGTCCCACTAGTGGTTCAAAATAGTGGGACCACGCAAAACACCGACATTTATTCGATATCCACCTCGCGATTCTCACGAAAGTGTGAAACGGCATTATGCCGGCTAAATTAGCGTGTAAAGCGACCTTAATGAATCCAGTTTTTAGTTCATTCAGCAATGATCTCAGTTTATAGCCAGGCCAAATTAAAAAAGAAAAAACGCAAACGCACCGGATCGCCAAGCAGTGGGCGCTCGCCCTAACTTCACGAGACTACCGCAAAAAATATTAACACACCGAGAGACGAATCAGAAAACTGTGACTGCATTCGAACATTGCAATTTCTGTTTCGCCATGAGATTTCCAATTTCCGCTTGTTCATCCACGTTCATTGGTCTTCCAATCACTGTTTGTGTATACATGCTGTACAGACAGACAGAAAATATAAATAGATATAAAGCCGCGTTCTCACTATGTCGTGACGATAAAAATTGTGTCGTTTTACGACTATCGTGTAAGGCGTTCCCACTGCCACGTAAATCTGTCGTCAGTAGTTACCGCCTAATTAAGTCGCAAACGACAAATAGGTAATTGTGCCATCCTAATGGTAAAAACCCAAATTTAAATACACTAGCGAACGGCGATAAACGACACCGTATATTAAATATTAAATTTTGAATTTGTTTAATGTAAATAAATTATAATATAAGTCAAAAATTACATAATTAAAAAACACATCAATTTATGATTAAAACTAATAAATTAACCCGTCCCTCACAGTATCCGGTGCAAAGGTGCCCATTACACTGGCTGCATTGCCACGCTGGATAGCAATGGCCAACCTTTGCACCAGATACGAGCCGGAGCGGGAGTCACCCGTCTTGTCCATTAACCGCCTGCCCAATTCTTTAATCAAAACCTTGGCGTCTGCACCCCAACTGCCCATCGTTTCGACAGCGAAGGGAACAAATAAATATTGGTCTGTCAAGGCCGCATATTTACGTCGTTTTTTTTCTGCTGCATATTCAGCAGCAGCTGCTGGAGAGCGAACGGTACGACTGAGGTGGCTAGGGGCGACGGTACTAACACACGTGGCATCCCACAAGAGGCACCTACCGTTTTTCCATGGCACCAAAGTCACGCCATCCGGTCTCTTGCCGTCTGTTCTACTAAGGCCTGGCGGCTCCAAAAGGCACGGGACATCTGCCGAAACAAAGGCTCTCCGAACAATGTCATTCAGAGCATGGTGACGCGGAAACCTACCTGTGCTCCTACGGCAACTCAATGCGTGGTGACCGTCCTCCCCCACCGTGGAACCGCAGGTGCATACATGGGATTCACACACCTTGCAGCCCAGGCGGAGAGCCATCGCCACCCGCAAAGAATTGTCGTCCAACAGGGTGCCCAGGTGAGGTGAAGGCAGCGCGTGTAACCATGCCCCCGATTCCGGCTGCGAAACAGCCAGCAGCCTGGCCCGATCAGCCCCCGAGGCAACCTCCATCAACCGCTCCCTAACGCTCTGGATGATACCGTCATCCCAAGCGCGTTGCACGTGAGGGACAACAGGGCTGGATGCCGCAGAACTGCGAGCAAACCAAGCTGCCTCGGCACCGGCTGCAAAGGACACGCTTACCCGGTCACCATTACTGTGGAGTATTAAAGTGACAAGGTCAGCCACCCCATGCGCCGAAGCCAAGAAAGCCGGCACACCCACATCCCGCGCACATCGCACCCCTATGCCCCCGTGCCGAATGGGAAGAGTTGCCTGAATCCACTGAGACTCATTGAGACTCACGTTAAGAATCGACTCCACTGTCGATCTCAGCGTCCCATCAAAATTCGCAACCTCCACCGGATAGAGCCAGGTAGGCGCAGTCCGCAAGAGATACGTCATCTTAGGGAGCGCGAAGCACATGCGCAGCAAGACGATCGCTGTATGTGCAGACAGATTTTTGAGACGCTCTTGAGCGGTAAGGAGAAGTTTGTTATGAGAAGAAATTGCATCTGGCACTCCATCAGGAAAGATAGGGGACCCTAAAAGGGTGAAAGAGTGAGAAGGAATTTCCTTAAGGCCAGGCAAAAGTGAAGTGAAGCGTGAAAAACATGCGCGAGCTTCAGTGCTGCATGGGAAAAAATCGCATTTTGAGGGGTTCACTTCCAGACCCAGGTCTTTAAAACCCGTGATCACAGTGTTCAGATCCTGGTAGACGTCTTCCGGTGAACCCCCCAGGGTCCCATCGTCTAGATACCATAAATTCAGGTTTGATTTGAGCTCCGTGATGACTTTATGGATCGCCAAACTGAAAACGAGAGGCCCCAGCGGATCCCCCTGCTGCGCTCCCACTTGTGAGGAAATAATGCTCTCATTAAAGAATAGATTAGAAGGATAATAGTAGACCTGAAACAGAAAGGGGTACAAAGTGGGAATTTGTTCCTTGACTTCGCTCAAAAGAACGTCTCTTTCCAGTGTATTAAAGGCGTTTTGTTTATCCAGTTTGAGCACCACCCAATCTGAATGAGCGGGGTCCATAACAAACGCACGTGTCGCATGGATAGCGGCCTCGCATCCTCGACGCGCCCCAAAACCCAATTGGTTCGGCCTTAAATACTCCGACATTTTCTCCCTCACGGACTGGCACGCTAGCTTAGCTGTCAATCTACGGAGTACACTCCCTATCGCTATCGGCCTAACCCCACCGCGCACAAAGGGATGCCCCATACAGATATGGACAGACCGCGGGATTCAACTGCCCACTTAATAAGAAATTTGCCATTCTGGTTAGACACTCCAGTAATCGTTGCCCATTCTCCCCCGCCGAAACAGATGTGAGCTCCTTCAAGTGTCCAGGGCGCAAGCCGTCTAAACCCGCCGCAGAGCCGCTGTAAAAAGTGCTCAGTGCCATTGCCACATCTCTCACGGAAACGGTGACCGCCGATATAGTTGTGTCCGGCACTGGTGGGAAGTTGAGCGGACGTGATGGGCCAGGGTGCTTCACTCGAAGCGCACCGAGCGTCTCAGGATCGTGCCGGGCAAACGAGTCATCAGAAAGCAATAATCGGACAGCCCCACGAAGGTCACCCTCGTAAACCTTGCTCTCGATGATCTTGTGAGCATCCCGAGACCCAGAGAACCCAAATCCCCCTGGCTCGTCGGGGAACTGATCCGATCCGAAAGACTGGATGTTCGCCTTCACCTTCGCTGTCACGTTGCCCCGTGTATCTTTCGAAGGGACCCGCAGAGCTCCATAAGCAAATGAAAGAAGCTCCCCCCAGGCCTCCACACAATTGTCACTGACACACTTGTCGATTACCTCACATAACCTACCCGCCGCCTGGCTCCGAGCACCCTTAGGAACATGTTTTATTACTGACCTAGAAGTTCTCAAAGCGGCAAGGCTTTCGAGAGGACAGGGTTGAGGCATCTGCGGCATCCGGACATGCTGACTGAGCAGCCGTGAATCCGATCCTAGAGGAGAGGCCTGTGAGATAGCCATAGTTTGACGATCATGTTTATGCATCCGGCCTATGTGAACCCTAAGACCGTGTGCACTAAAAGTCCGCAAATTTTCAGTGCAGTGGGGGCAACGCACGAAGGCAGCAGAGGAATTCATTTTTTACAGTCAATACCTATTGCTACTACAATTATCTTGAAATTTCAATATCTTTTGTCAGATAAGCAAACAAGAACAATAATAAAAAATAGCAAAACATAAATAAGTAAACTAAATCACATACAGATTTAGTTTGCTATAAACAAAAATATATGAAAATTAGAAGCAAACAACAATAGAAATGAGAATTAAAAAATGTCACAAAAATATTCAACGTCAAAATTTTTTCAAAAATTAATTAATTAAATTAATAAACATTAACTAAATTAGTTAGTTACAAGAATAATAAAACAACAATTCGAGTAATTCACTACCCACAAAGGTATAATCGAGATAATCTTGTTGTTTTTTTTTCTTTTTTTCCTACTGGCAATCGCACAAACACTGACTGACAGCGGAGGGTAGTTCGATTATTTACTGAGAAATACCAAACCACCGACAACAATGGAGACAAATAGAAAATGTAGCCAAAGCTGTCAAGTCACTTGTTGTTGTTTTGGTGAAGTAGTGCTTACGTCTAAAAAACACTGTCCCTTTGTGTAAATTAGAGTGAAAGTGATTGTTTCACGACGTGTGAGCTGCAATCTTCAACGAAACACATAAAATCCTCAAGAATCAATTCCAAAAGGATGAACATCAGGATTTGTGGTTAGTTGCATGTCGTAGCATATTATTGTTATATAAGATTTGTATACCTCTTCTGCGCTTCCCTTAGTTAAACCTTAGCATTATTGAGATCACAATCTACAGTATTTTTATGCAGGTATTTACGTACATTCTGTATGCATAAGGCCGAATTGTTGTTGTTCTGTCTCATTCATACTCCTCTAAATTGCAGGTTTATTTCAAAAAATTTTTGACACTACCATTCCACTAAAATACACATTTAATATATAGTTTTGATCCCATATATATTTACTTTGCCTCTGTGATGATCTTCTTTCTTTTTTATCTGCAATTCTTCTTAGTATCGCAACAATTCTTTTTTAAGTCAACACTTAAACTTATGTGTTCAAATTGATGGTTCAGATTTTCTTGCGCTTAATTTCGGCAATATATACTTGTCTGTTTGCATTACAAACTATAGCTCTTGTTAAATATATCTACTATTGTGAATAGGTTTGTATCGTTATTATATAGTTTAGCGCGAAATTACTATTATTTAAAAGGCTTGTATACGGAGATGTTCTTAACGTTAGGACGGTGGCGCCCTCTCTCATATTAAATTAAATAAATACATATTTGTGGACAATCTCACACAACTCATCTAGCCCAAATTATGCTAATATTAGCTTGTGCTATGTGATTTAAACGACTAATAGATATACTTATCTATTATATAAAAATAAGTCGGGTTTTCCTTCCTGACGCTATAACTCCAGAACGCACGAACCGATTTCCACGGTTTTGCATTCGTTGGAAAGGTCTCGGGCTCCGTGAGGTTTATAGCAAAGAAAATTCAGCAAAATTTCACATACAGCGCCATCGCGGGCGAAGCTGCGGGCATCAGCTAGTATACTTCTAAAAACATACATAGTAAACAACCAAACGCCGAAACAAACATTTGTGGATCACACAAATATTTGGACCGACCCGGGAAACAAACCCAGGACCTCAGCGCGGCAGGCGGTCTTACTTGCAGGCAGGACTACCCAATGCGCCACCGAGGCATTTAAGAGAAATTGTTGTTACATTATGATACGAGTAGGTATAATGGGACGCACTCAGTATTTTTTGAGCTACAGAAGCATATTTTGCTTCATATTATTTTTAGTACAGCATCAGTTCCTACCTAATATATATTTATTCAGTGCTCTGAGATAAACACAAATATGCTGTAGACCTTAACCTTCTTCTTTCTCTCTCTTACTTTTCACTTTGACTTGAATTTTAGATTACAGCACATATATCGAAGTACGATACCTAGTACTAATGTTCTTGGTATGTATGGTACTTCGGTTTTTTTACTGGTAGGTACCTAGGAAGGTATTTTGGCAGCTAAGTTACACAGAATTTTTAACTCGTGGAGCATGGACACAAAATCGAAGGCAGTACAGCGGGTAAAGTTCTATCCAAATTTTGGAATTTGCTACTATTAGGTAGGTACCTACTTACTACGTAAATAGACAAAACCAGAACCAGCGCAGTAGCTTTTCCAAGTAGTTCAATAAACTAAACTGCTTTTGCATTCTGTTTCACAATTTTAAAGTGAAACGAAGAACTCACTACTAAGTACTAGCACAGTATACCTAAAGAGAAAACCTTATACGTAGTGAGAATCAAGAAAGAAACCTATTTCACGTATATACCTACATATTCAAGCGTATCGTCACATGAGGGAAAATAAACTTCAAACAAATGGTGCCACAATCATATAATATACTTTTTTTCTTTCTTTTGTTTAACGTGAGGGAAAATCCTCATAGGATGTTATGCCGGACTCCTTCCGACTAAAAAAAACCTCACGCCACGCCTAACAGCCTATGGTTGAGAGCCCCGGGTAAGCCCTCAGGAAGGATGTCCCGTGACTCCCAACAGACCTACGGCCGCCAATGCGGCCTCGCCCAGGGGGTGGTTCGGGTGCAATCCCGCGTCTATGGGGGGTTTCGGGTGTGACCCCGCTTCTAAGGGGGGGGCGTGCGTGAGTTGCTCACGTCACGCTGCCGTCATGGCCTGCTTCTGTAAGGACGGTGAGCGGCTCTCTCACCGTCCTCAGACCCCCGGTCATGGAGGCCGATAGTCCTCGGCGAAGACACGTCGGCGGCGCCCAGGGCGCCGACTGCGGAACTCGGGTGGGAGAGTTCTCTCCCGCATCATATAATATACTAGACTAAATGGTGCCCGCAACTCCGCCCTGAGTACCGTTCCATCTCGATGATGAGAAATCAATGAGTTATTCCAGCCTATGATCTAGGTACCCCGGTAACAAATTTCAGCAAGATCTCTTCAGCCGTTAGGAAGTGAATAGTAACAAGCATCCATTTAGTCTTGCAAACTTTCGCGTTTATTAGAATAGTTGTGGAAGATTACGAATTAGCATTCGTACAATGCTAATTCCCGATCTTCTACAATTATTAGATTTGGGAAAGGATTGGCGTGCGTCTCCGTCACACGGCACGGCACGAACTATAGGTAAATACGGATATGAATGGGTTCAGTAGGAGCTACGGGATCTGTAGCATTCGTATGTACCTAACAAGTGAAGCAGTGAGGAACGGCTACTTTTTGCTGATGCTTAAGCTTCGCTAGATCGCGATTAGCTGAATTCATCAGTAAGTACCTAACTAGCCTAATGCTTCATTTACAAACAGTGTGGTAACTTGTTTACTTTTGATAAATTTCACCTAAAGTGGAAGTAGTGGAATTGGTATTAGAATCACGTTCCTAAATCCCAAAGGATTATTCACGTCACGCCTCCGGATAGCTTTATCACAGCGTTATCTTGTTGACGCAGCCTCCCTCGGTTATCCCTTATATTTGTTTGTACGTCTCTACGGGAAATTAAGTTTAGATATGCTTTGTGTACTTTGTGGATAGGAAAAGTATTTCCTTCTTGTACGTTTTGAAACCTGAAAACCCGCCGGACCTCACCGAAAACCGAGTTAGGTCTATTCATACTAACTTTAGGAACCTACTTACTGCTAACAAATATCTATACTAATATTATAAAGAAGTAAAGTTTGTGTGTTTGTTAAATTGTAAGGGGTAATCTCGGGATCTACTGGACCGATTTTAAAAATTCTTTCACCAATAGAAAGCTACGTTATTGTGGAGTGTTATAGGCTATATAGCATCACGCTACAACGAATAGGAGCGGAGCAGTAATAGTAAATGTTTCAAAAACGGGGGAAAAGTTATTCCTTTTGAGAGCTTCGTTGCGTGTGCTGCGTAAATATTTATAGTTATGTAAAAAATATGAACTACAAAATTGTTTCTCTTAAAAAGTTCTAAAAAAATTGCGCGATAGCATGTGTCTATCTTTGCCTCTTTGGGTTGGTGCACAATAACCATTTTAATGGCAAACATTTTTTTTCTACAATAATGCCACGGGATACCTCTATCATAAACGAAATTGTTCTTAAAAATAATAAGATGGGAATACACGCGACGAGAAACCTTTCTTTCTCTCTCTCTCACGTAGTATTGAATATTAACGACGAGACGCTACGGGAGTAAACGCAACGCGACGGGAGTAAATGCGACGGGAACAGGTAATACTCTCTCTTATGTGGCGCAAACGAAGTTGCGCGGGTCAGCTAGTAAATAATATAAATATTCACGGACATTTCACACAACGCTATCTGATCCCAAAGTAAGCTAGGAATAACCTGCTTGTGTTATGGGTATCAGACCACGGATATTAATACTTATATACTTTTTAAATACATACATATTATACATAGAAAGACCCAGACTCTTGAGACAAACATTTATGGGTCACACAAATATTTGTCTCCGGTGGGAATCGAACCCACGACTTCCAGCGCCGCAGGCGGTATCACTACCGACTGCGCCACAGAGGCAATCGAAAAATCTGACCTTGTTCTTGTGTCGGAAGCCCTGGTATTATGCCTTCTCCTGAGGACGTACCTAGAACTTCTGACCGTAGGTAGGTTCACCTCCCGGAGAACTCAGGTCAGTATTAATAGTATGTGCTAAAAAGATTTACGCCCCCTTGCATGAATGGACACAACCTTTCATTCATTTGAGTACCGATTGGGACTCCATATACGCACCTACGCCATCACAAGCTTACGGCCAACCTGATTGATAGTGGCTACCGTAGCCTGTGGAGGTGTGCGAAACCAGAGGTGCTACAGACGAGACGCCAAAAAACTAAAAGCTACTAATATTTCAGTGTAAACTGAAAAGTAGGTAAAACACAACGGCTATTTCAATATAATCGAAACGTCTTGGTCGACCGCACCATGGAGCAAATATTGCTCCATGGACCGCACCGTTCGAAATATACGCGAAAAAGACCGAAAAAGCAAAATAAATGCGCTAAACCTCATACCTACTGCTGTACCATTGAAGCCATTAATTTTATTTCAAATGGCATGGTATCATACATGCATTACATACATATGGTCACGCCTTTATCCCCACATTTCACCTTTGTATAATTTGTCCCACGTAATAGGTGGTGAGCCGTATTGCCGTGTTTAAATGGACAGGCGCAGGTTGTGACTGACTGCTGTTGAAATAAAGCCTTCAACTTAGCTTAACGACTGCCATTTTACTGTCAACCGGGACCAACGGCTTAACGTGCCTTCCGAAGCACGGAAGCGCTCAAATAAATGTCACAAAGTGATCACATGGATGGTCACCCATCCATGGACCGGCCATAGTGAAAGTTGCTTACTGCAGTGATCTTTTACAGAACACTGAGTCCGCGGGGCCACGAGCGCTTCCTATGGTATCATAACAAAGAAATATAGGTTTAGTTTACACTCGTTTCAGCGCACAGGCGAAATAAGTTTTCAGCTGCACTCGCTGCTTCTGCGCAGTGGTAGCCGTAGGTCTGTTAGGAGTCCTGGGTCCATCCTTCCGAGGGCTTGCCCGGGACTCCCAACCGTAGGCTGTTGGGCGTTACATGAATTTTCCACCACGTTAAAAGAAAAGACTGACAAAAGAGATTTATAAGGCAAGAGCGAATGTGCAATTTGGTAGGGGTCAACCGCGTCGCACTTATGTCGACCAAATTGGAAACCTTTTGAAAAAAGGCCAGGTCAAGAGTACCCTTATTCGGAGAGCATTGTAGCAATACACGCAAGTGAATTGTTATTAACATTTGGTAGGCGCTATAATCATATTATTTATTATGCTAGTAGCTATAGATAGGTATAGATAATTCAACTCATCAGTGCGCGCGGCGCTATGTGTGCGTGCGCTAGTAATTATACAGCTTTAATTTGTGTGGCAGTGATGCGGCCGTCTTCACAGAGTACATTTTTATATTATGAGGTAGAGACGTAACTCGACTTATTGACGACACCAGCGGTGCCAAGCAGTCTTTGCAGGAAACGCTCTGCGTGGCCGCGATATAAACATCATATTTATACAAAAAGCATACAGCGCCATCTACCACGTTTGTAGGCAACTCTAACGTTATAATGAAACGAAATCAAATATCATGACAAGTCTCAATGTAACTGCAACGTCGGGATCCTGTGTAACTTGGTCACATTATAATTCATTACATAGTGTTCTTAGTGATAATGCCATGGGTACAGTCGTTAAAGAAAATGTCTAATTCTTCACGGAGAAAATGTTTAAGTAGTCAGGTAAATATTTTTTATGTGTCAATTCGATGGAATTAATATTTGTTATCACTACATATAATAAAACAAAGTCCCCGCCGCGTCTGTCTGTTCACGATAATCTTAAAAACTAAGTACTGCATGGATTTTCATGCTGAGATCACCAATGATTCTTGAGAAAGGTTAACGTATATAATTTGTTGAGTTTTTGTATACATTGACTAAAATATAATGATATTAGTTGGAGATGTCGAAAAAAAAATAAAAAATGTCTGGGAGCTTTTAACGAAAACGTTGCCTAAACCCTTCGAGGCCTAACAAAATAATGTATGGTAGAATTGTGTAACTTATAAAGGCCTACAGAAAAGTCATAAATGATAGAGCTCCAAATTCTAATGCAAAAAAAATAGAAATGCAGAGATGGTCGACGGAAAAAAACATTGCTTATACTGCAAATATGACAAAAAATTAACTGTATGACTTGATTTAAAAAATAAAAAAAACCATATCTATACATCTAAAAAAAACTGTTGAGGATCGAGAGTCTGTACATGGAAGATAATTTGAAAATTTTAATTGTAGGGCGTTCTCTAATCGATACTGAAGCTGAAAATGTAATTAGAAATTTTCATGTCTGTCTGTCTGTATCCTGATTATGAATTGATATAAATGAAACTTCGTACAATCTGAGCTTATGATCCGAGGAAGGTTCTAGGATACTTTTGTTCCCGATATATTGCGCGGTTCCTTTGGGAGAGGGCAGGGCAATTTCACACGCTTTTCGCACACCTTATATGTCAGTTAGTTTGTTATAAGATTAATGACATACTTCAGCCATATGGCTTAAAAGTTCTTCGGCTACCACCGTATCATCCTGAACTAAACCCAATAGAAAATGTATGGGGAATTTAAACAAATTATAATGCTTCACAAAAAATCGAACAAAATGTGATGGAAATAATGAAATTAATAAACGAACGTTTAAGTCAAATTGATGAAAAGATGTGGCGTTATACTTGTCGACACGCCAAAGAAGAAGAATACTATCGAAATTTTGATTGAATTTATAATTAACCTTGGAGAGAGCAGCGAATCCTAAAATTCCTCAATTTTATTCTTCAAACAGCGATACATATTAATATGTATAACATACATTTCACCCATTGAGTTTTTACTTTAGTTAAACAAGTGTTTCTGTATTTTGTACTTCACTGTACCTCATGTCACGCACGCGAAGTCACTGCGTTTAGACGAGGCTTACCCACACATAGTGCCGCGCGCACAGATGAGTTGAACTTACTATAGTTAGATGGGCGGTCATTACTAGTGTCAAAGTAGGGAAGTTGATGGAAGGAGATTATGGAGGGATGTAAGCTATATATAAGCGTGCGCAATAGTAGAAAGAAAAGATCAGGAACTAACTAAAATTATTTTGCATCATACTGTCATACTGTCGAAGAAATTTTACATTAAAGTAATTTTATTCCTTAAATTATTTCCACTGAAATACCAGTGGGTGGAGTACATAGCCCAAGTATTTAAATAAATTTATATATTTGAAAACGGAAGCTCTGGTAAGCATCAATTGCGTAAATTTTATTTAGTAAATTAATTGTGGGTAATTTTCATGTAAAAAAGAATATTTTAAGTAAATTTATTTTATCAGGCAGGCGTTTGTGAAATTTAGAAAAGGGGTAACGTTCTGTTGTATTTATTAAGTGTCTTAAAATGGGGTTAAAAATAATAGTAAGGGAAAGTTTAGGTTTAGTAACACTTATGAAAGCAGAAGGGTGATATGTCAGGATCGTAGCAAGTGGAAAGCCATAGCTCTGCCTACCCCGTTGGGAAACAGGCGTGATGTTATATTAACTGTGGTTTTTTGAGTGTTCGTCTGTACTGTAATGAAGTAGATCGTAGGATGCTAACAGATACCTACGCATTACTCATTATAATAAGTAGATACCTATTATGCATCCTACTTCAGCTATAGCTTGACAGAAGAGATCACTTGCAAAGAGGATCCCACCCAGCAGTGAAACCGTATCGGTCGTAACGTAAACGTTTAAACGTAACTAATTTAGTAATATCACTATACTCTATAAAATATAGCTTGATCTCTGTGACAGTTCTACAAACGTAAACAAGAATAGACTTTATGTCTAAGGCATAAAGCTTTTTTGGTTGAAATGAAGAGAGTAGAACACACAGGTGCAAAACTGTAAATAACAACTTTATGCCTTTGAAATAAAAGTCAATTTTGTTTACGTTAATATAACTGTCACAGAGATCAAGCTGTTTTTTGCAGAGTATAGTTAAAGAATGTTGGCTCTAGAACAAGAAACCTATATCGTTAGCTCTGTCACAGCATACCAAGGTATCAATACGCTATTGATAAAAGTAACTGAGCATTGATTGTTGTGTAAACAACATCACCATGTGATGATGATGACTCCGTGACTTCCGGTGACCAGAAGTGCCGTTACACCTCTCCTAATTGACCTAAAATATAGTTTAGATATTATTTTACTATTTACTCCGGTAAGTCCGTTTGTCTGTTGTGTGCGTTCTATCAGTTATGATAATGCTCGTTCAAGAAGCAATTGGCTGGTCATGTTGTAGAAGGACCGATGGCCAATGAAGCAAACGAGTTCAGGACCGGAAACCGCGACTTGGAAAAAGTAGGGGAACATATGGTCACAAGAGGGGCTAAATGCGATAGGCACCGGACCGTGAGCCTACTACGTTCAACAGTGAACTGTGGTATGCTGATTTGATACATAGGTACCAACTCTGCTTTATACATACTGAATGAATAAAACACGAATACTCTTAGTCCCTTTTCACACGTACCGGTAGCCGGCAGCGAATGAAAGCGGTTGCCGGGCAAATCACGCCGGTACGTGTGAAAGCTATAGTAAAAAGGGGCTTAGTCTTCAGAATCACCAAATTAAAGTAACAGCGGGCTGATCACATTTGTAGAAGAACCAACGGCTGATGGAGCTAACGAGTTCTAGAGACCGCGACTCGGCTAACGTAGGGTAGGACGTCCATCCGCCAGATAACCCGAGCGACGACCTGATAAAGTCCCAGGCTGGAACTTGATGCTCGAGGCGCAGGACCGTGTGTTGTAGAGTAAATTGGGTGAAGCCTACGGCCAGCAGTGGACTGCCATAGGCTGATTTGATTGAGTGTTCAAGTTCGGTTCATACAATTCAATTCAAACACAACTATTATTTCAGAATAATTTATTTAAATAAACCTCTACCAATCGTATTCGAGGTTAATAATACATCGCTACATTCGTAGATCCATTAAAGATTATAAGAATACAGGTAAACTTACCAATATCGGATTTTATAAAAATAGGCTGACTAGTTTACTACAGAATAGCACGTGAATACTGAGCAGTAAATACCTAGACACAGGTACTGAATTGGACCCACGGTAATACGGTGCCACAGTAGAATATCAGTACTCAGAGCGAGCGCCAACAGCGAACGCTTTCTTTCGCTTCTCGCTCTGAGTAACGATGTTTCATAGCGTAAAAAAAAAGATTGAAATACGGCTGTTAGCATCACTAGTGCATTAGTCTATGATTGTGTCACTAGGATTAATGGAAAAAAAATAAACAGATTGTTTATGGTACTACAAAATGGCCGTTTTATTGTAACAGCTCAATTACGAATTATTACAGTTAATACATACTAACTACGGAAAATACACAACAAATTACTGGCGACGAGGATGGTGGACATAAAAGCCGTGGTAGAGCAATTGGCCATCGCTATCCAGGGGCTCACAGTACAGCAGTCTAATCCAACGGCAGGTTTGACATTACAAAATTATGACGAAGCCAACGAAAGTTTTGATTCATATATACAAAGATTAGAAAATTACATAGAAATAAAGGGAATCACACATGAGAAAACGAATATTCAAATGTTTTTAACATGTATTGGGCCCAAGTACTACCAAGTTATGATAAATATAACCGCACCTACAAAGCCGGAGGAAAAAACTTACGTCGGGCTGGTATCAGCATTGAAAAACCATGTTTCACCTAAACCCAGCGAAATAGCTCAACAGAATAAATTCTGTCTTCGGGTACAGAAAGAAGATGAGAGTTTGGCCAACTACGTGGCTGATCTAAGAGCTATATAGGTTCAAAGTGCAATTTTGTTTGTAAAGACTGCAAGAAATCCACATTCGATACTCACCTAAGAGTACAGTTTATTCGAGGCTTGAAGTCCCAGGAAATTAAAGAGCGTTTGTTGCAAGAACCATCAAAGAAATTTACAAAACAGCCATCAAAAATCAGAAAGACAACAAATGCAGTCTGGAAAATTCAATGTTAACAAGATTTCTACAAAAAGAACTTACTCAACTTACAAAACTCACCAAAAGTACAATCAGAAGCATTATAACACACCTACAAAACAATACAACAAATTACAAAACAATAATTGCAATATAAAAGGAAAATTTAGTAATTCAGAAACAAAGTGCTACAGTTGTGGTAACAAAAATCATCTGGCTAATGAGTGCCGTACCAAAAACTTATGTTGTAAAAAGTGTACACCCGATATATCCCACGCAGACCAGCTGACTTTTGTAATCAGATATGTCCTACCTCATGGATCACCTGTAGAACGATTTCTCAAGTTTATCCCAAACACAGGCCACAAATCACAACAAATAACAAATGCTGTCACCACAACTTCAACTGAATTTGGAATTGATATTTCAAACTGCCGCCGAGGGCAATCTTATGACAACGCAGCCAACATGGCAAGCGTATACAATGGCCGACAAGCTAAAATAAAGGAAATTTCAACTCTAGCCGAATATGTACCCTGCTCAGCACACTCACTTAACTTGATCGGTGAAGGTGCTACTGAAAGTAGTCAAGAAGCTTGCTCGTTCTTTGCCCAACTCTTAGACCATATAACACGGGACTAGCCTTTGCGAACCACCGCATACAAAAATATTCTGCCAGTTTTCATACAAGTGAAGGGGGAAACACAAAGACATATAAAATTTCATTGCATTTAAAAATGTATTAATCGACAAACGCGTAATGGCTGTTGTGTGTTAATTGTTATTGTACAGTCAACTACAATGTAATGTACTAGTTTAATCATATAAAATGATGTACTGATGTACAGGCTTTTCATAAAGCCAAAAGACCAAATGGTCATGTGCAATGGCAGAAAACAATGCTTAAGGAAGGCGCATCCTGTGGTTAGATGATCTAAGGCCCAACTGCAAGAGTTATACAATTTCTTTCCGGCATCAACTCAGCGTTGGGTACTCCTTCAAGCTCATTTTACTGTTTAAAGTTTATCAACGACTCGTAGGTCAGTTCGTGCAGAGGCGTGCAAAAGTTTACGCGAAATGTGGAATGAAATCCATGGTGCGTTACGTCTCCATTGAAAATGACACGCAACAGCACTAAAAAATGGCACGGCCAGCTGCGATGTTCCTAACGGAGACGCAAATACTCCGCCCTGCCGATCAGTCGTACCTTAGTTACCCCGGCTATATCATCGAGGAACTATTTCGAGAAAAAGCCGGGGTGTGCGCGTTCGTTAGGGCGGATGTTTGCTGTCGCCGGCTGCGCTGCCTTGAGGACCCTTCCCTCTCCGTCCTTTGGCTGCACGTAGATCACGGCTCCATGAGTCAGATCTACGTGTGTGTCTATCGATCCCACACAGGGACAGCTGAGATGATGAGGCTGTATCAGCACCTCAGCGAGGGGGCTGATGACGCGCAGGTACGGTTCCCGAACGCCGAGTTGGTTTTTCTGGGGGACTTCAATGGTCACCACATTGAGTGGTTGGGGTCGGGCCACCCACGCGTTCGCACTCTCCCATGGTCTGACCCAGGTGGTACGCGGGATTACGCGCATACCGGACAGGTCAGACAATGAACCCGCCCTGCTGGACTTACTGCTGACGAGTAATCCAGCACAGTACAGTGTGACGGTTAGCGCCCCACAGGGTACATCCGACCACTGTGTTGTGCGTGCCCGCCTGCAGGTACCGTCCCCTGCAAGGGCAGTAGAGGTGACGCGGCGACTGTGGCACTACTCGTCAGCAGACTGGGACGGACTACGAGAATACTTTGCAGCCGTCCCGTGAAGTCAGCGCTGCTTTGCAGGGAGGGCTTCATCGGAAAGCGCCTCTGCGGTTGCTGGTGAAATCACATTAGGTATGGAATACTACATTCCATACACTGATGTCGCCAGCATCCGCAAAGCCCGCCCCTGGTTCGGGCGTGAGTGTGCCGTAGCTGTTCAACAAAAACAGGCGGCTTACCGCGCCTGGATCAGGGCTCGAGCTGTGCGCGACCCGAATGTGGCCCGCCTCAAGGCAGCGTACAACAGAGCCACTAGGTCCAGTAAGACAGCCTTCAAGAGAGCGGACGCCCAGCGCGTCACGCGGCTTGGTCAGGAGCTCACGTCACATCCGACGGGCAGCCGTGGATACTGGCAACTGGCCAAAGCCGTGCAGGCCAACTTTTGCAAGCCCTCGCTGCCGCCGCTGCGCCATCCTGACGGATCACTGGCTCACAAGGCCCAAGAGAAAGCGGAAATGCTGGCCAAGCTCTTTGCGGCTAATTCCCGGGTCGATGACTGTGGCAAGCAACCTCCCACTATCGCCAACTGTGGAACCACGATGCCGGAAATTGTAATCCGGCAGTGCGATGTGCGGGCGGTGCTACGGTCACTCGACACGCGGAAAGCCAGTGGTCCTGATGGCATTCCGGCCGTGGTGCTGAGGAATTGTGCAGCTGAATTGTCTCCAACGCTAACACACCTGTATCGCCTTTCGTATTCGTCGGGAGAAGTGCCGGAGGCTTGGAAGGAGGCGAATGTCCAACCGATCCCCAAGAAAGGGGATCGGTCGGATCCAGCCAACTATCGCCCCATAGCCGTAACCACCGTCATCTGCAAGGTGTTCGAGCTAATCATCAACAAACAGCTCATGCGCTATCTGGAGGATCACTCGTTAATTAACTATCGCCAATATGGCTTTAGGCCGAAACGATCAACGGGTGACCTCCTAGCGTACATAACGCACACCTGGGGTGAGGCTATGGAGAGGCATGGCGAATCTCTGGCTATTGGCCTAGACATCGCAAAAGCCTTTGATAGGGTATGGCATGCGTCGCTTCTTTCCAAGCTGCCGTCATATGGTTTATCGCATCAGTTGTGCCGCTGGCTGGCCAGCTTCCTGAACGGGCGACGGATTCGGGTCCTCTGTGATGGTCAGGCTTCCTGTTTTTTTCAGGTAAATGCCGGAGTACCACAGGGATCGGTATTGTCCCCAACTCTCTTTCTTCTGCATATCAATGACATGCTGTCCCTTGGGTGCATTCATTGTTATGCGGATGACAGTACTCTTCATGGGAGCTATTCTGGCCGTCCAGCGGCGGGGCGAGGCGACGTGGATGAGAAGAGACGACAACTCGTGGCGGATCTCGATCTGGACCTGGGCCGCATTGCCCAATGGGGTTCAGACAACCTGGTCGAGTTCAATGCCAGAAAAACACAGGCGTGTGCGTTTACAGCTAAGAAGTCCCCATTCCTACCCCTGCCCTCTCTTCAGAGCATTACAATTCCTGTGTTTCCACTCCGACCAACTAAACCGACCAACCGTTGTTCGGAATGGAACTCAATAAGGGACTTTATTCCTATCGGACCAACTGGTTGATGACAGATGTTAATTTATGAAAAAATGTTCCACTCCGACCAACTGCAATACCAACTGAAACGGATCAACGATTTTCTTTTTCACCTATACATACTTCTTATAGTTGTTTCATAGGAATATTGTATTGATTTATATTAGGTCTTTACCTATGAAATTACAGTTATCTATGAAAAAAAATTAAACGATTTTAGTGAGTAATCACCCATGCAATCAATGCATCTTTGCCAAAGCAGCGACAGTTTATTGATGCCCTTCTTAAAGACATCAGCTGCACGGGAGGCAACAAATTCTTCAAAGGCACTTTGTACTGCCTCTCGGGTATTGAATTTCTTTGCCGCCAAGAAGTTATACAAATTCTGGAAAAGTAGTAGTCTGTAGGCGCAAGGTCGGCGATACTCACCAGGTATCGCGGTTGACGGAGAGCTTCCAACCCCAGTTCTTGCAACTTGGAGACCGTCTGCTATGCAGTATGAGGTCGCGCATTGCAGGAGCCCTTCGACACAGCGGCACTACCGACACTAGCGACACTACCGGTAGTGTGGCTTGGTAGTGTGGTGGGTAAGAAGGGGTGCAGGAGCAGTGGAGACGAGCAATTGACCAATACTGGTTGGAGATGTGCCAGCTTCTCCATCGTTGTGTGCAGTTCTTCACAGTAGGTACACATTTGTAGCAATGCTCACCCCGTTTCGTAAAAAGCTGTGATACCTCACACCGGCGCTAGACCACCAAACAGTGACCATCACTTTTCTAGGGGTAAGTTTTCTTTTAGGGCATTGTTTAGGTGCTGAACCAGGATCCAACCAACTTGCTGAGCGCTTGCAGTTATCAAACAGAATCCATTTTTCATCACAAGTAACAATGCGGTTGAGAATTCCTTCATTTGTGTGTCTGTTGAGCAATGGAGCACTCATTTGTCAAGCTTTTTTACCTTGCCAATTTTACGCAAATGGACCAATATTGTTTTGACGCTAACGTCGAAAGCTGCTGCTAATTCAACCGTAGATTGTGTATCATCGGCTTCCACAATCGCCTTTAATTCGTCATTGTCGATCAAAGTCTTCGGACGACCGCGAGGTTCATGTTTCAGGTAAAATTTCCAGAACGGAAGCGACCAATCCAACTACAGGCGGTGCGTTGGTTTGTAGTGTTGGCACCGTAAACGTCGCCGTTGATGTTGCGTGCCGCTTGTGCCGCGTTGCTGCCACGACGATAGGTAGGTACTCATATTCCATAATTATTCGAATTTTTAACGTATCCATGATGACGGTAAAGATTGAAATGCGATGAAAACGTTACACTAATCAATAAACAAATGTCTACTTTTGGAAAATGAATTCCATGTTTTAGCGCCTCTCTATAAAATAGAGTGCAGAGGGGCTTATGGCGAGACTTTGTCTGTAGTCTGTGACTCTGTTGCATTAAACAACGTCACTGGGTCACGTGGATCATCTGTTCAAAGTTTAAAATAAAACAAAAATTACAACGTCAATTGGATTGAACTTTCACAGTAACGTTTTAGAGAGGGGCAGTCAGGTGACTTCTTGTTTAAAATAAAATTAACTTCAAATTAGAATTCTGATTCAAAAAAAAATTGATTTGAAATGGCCAGTACTGCAAAACGGCAATTACATAAGGTAAAGACCTATTATTTTATACTTATCCGCAACCAAAGTTGTCACTTTGGTACCTAGTGTACCTACCTATCAAAGCGTGAGTAGGTATTGGACCTTTTTCATTAAAGTATGGTTCCGTGTAAAGAGAGGGTTATTGTGGGATTCAAATGTGCCTGTTTCCTTGTGGTCTGACAATTTGTTTCATTAGTGGTGATGGCGAGGACTTTCCTGTCCGTCTTTCTGTTAAAACTAGAGGGGCGAGAATTAGATTCTCCCCCTCTACATATCTACATACTTAATTGTTTGTATGGAATAGATTCTAGTTTCGGAGTCTATGCGATGCAAACAAACAATCAAGTGTTTAGATCACAGATACGAGTATCAGAAAAGATCTTTTTTCTGATCTCTGTGGTTTAAATAGAACACTTGATTTTTTGTTTGCATCGAACAGGCTCCGAAATTGATTGTGATTTGATTAGGTATATATTTGAATAAGAATTATGGGAGTCAGTGCAACTTTATTCCCAAAGGGTAGGCAGAGGCATACATATGTCCATATTTCACCTTTTTAGAATTTGTCCCACGTAATAGGTGGCGTACCCGTATTGCCGTGTTGAGATGGACAGGCGCAGGTTGTGACTGCTTGCTGTTGAATTTTTTCAAGCCGTCTAAAAGTCTTCAACGTCGCTTAACGACTGCCAATTTACTGGCAACCTGGACGTCCTTAACGTGCCTTCCGAAGCACGAAAACGCTCAAATAAATGTCACAAATTATTCAAACTGTTGATTGAGAGCACTTGGTGGGACCTGCTGCACATATTGAATAACGGCACTTGTACTATTCCACAACATTTGTCACAACAAATGTCATAAAGTGGTCAGATGGGTGGTCACCCATCCGAGGACTGGCCATAGCGAAAGTTGCTTAATGCAGTGATATCGTTACAGAACACCGAGGCTACGAGCACACTTTTACCTAAAGAATTAATAGTGGCAGGTTGGCAAAACATTCAATTGGAACCGGAACATGACAGCATTGATCAAAAAATTGCAAATTTAAGGCGTATTGTAGGACATTTATTTTAAAAGTTTCACAATAACATCAGATTAAATTTTACCTATTTCTCTTTTACCTTGTCCCCTCACTCACACTTGATCCTATTTATGTGTGGACCGCATAAACACTTACCAATACACACTGAGTCTTTGGCGGAAATTGGGATCGCCCAAAGGTAAAAAAGCAGCGTTTTCGGCCTCCGCCATCGAACGAATAATGTTCTAGAAATCTAGAGTCTTTCCATTCTGCACTTAATAAATGTTTAAATAAGAACGTAATATTACTACGATTATTAAATATTACCGAAGGTTGATATTGAAACATATATGCAAGATGTCAAACAAACGAAAAAACCAGTATAATATTCGAGATACAGTTGAACGCGACGGAAGTCAATTCGACGGGAAATATTATATTACTTAAATATGAGTAACACAGCTCTCTCTTTCTTTCTCCCACGTAAGGCAAATGTAGTTGTACGCGTCAGCTAGTTTATAATAAAAGGATATTGTCTGTCCAAGCTTGAATTGTATTTTATTGTGGTCCTTTTGTTGTAGCTGCAAACTGCAAACCGTAAACTGATGATGAGATGTACATTCCTTGGCTGTTTTAGTAAATTAGGTGGTAGTGTGTAAATAAGAAGGACAAGTTAAGATAATTGTTGATCTTTATTTCACGCTTTAAGTAGGTACAGTATTCAGGTGACTTGTGAAAACTATATATTAGCTAATACAAGTTATTACATTTTGGTATTGCTAGGTTATAAAATTAGAAGAGTCATGACATGGCCAATAAACTTCGATGGTTGTGGCTCTTACTCTGGGACCAGGATGGTATAAAGTTCTTGAAGCTTTCTTTTGTGGTAAAAATAATTATGTTCTGTGGGTATCTTCTGAAGAATGATATAACGTTATGGAAATCACTGAAGTAGTCTATTCTAGCCATTTCAACATCAGTAATCCGTTTAATTGTTTTAACTGCATATGCAGCAGAACTTAATTTAACTGAAAATATTTTTATAAGCGGGCCTCACTGCAGGTCATAGTAGACCAAAAATAATAGTCTTAGCAGAATCCGCGAGATCAGGCCGTAAAATATTGCTTTTCATGCTATACCTACCTCAAATGCAGAAGGAAATCACGACGATTGTGCTGATCAAAGAACTACACGAGCACTTGAAATCCATTGTAGCACCTGGAGATATTCACCGCTTCCATCTTTCATCCTGATATCTAAAATGGTTTGCTAACATCGTAATAAATGTAACAATTTTCGTTAATTTGTAGGAAATTTACAATAAATGCATTACATTATTACATATCGTCAGACAAGACTACATAAACAAACAATGTTTGGGACTGTCAGTATAACTGACACTGATAGTTTTACATAACGTAAACCTGATTTGGCACTTTGTCTTTTACGGTATACCTATTTATGGTACCTAGATGATGCTGGACGTGCGGACTCATCAACCGGGCAGGAAGCTGGCACCTCAGTCATACATACGGCCTTGTCAGCAGCACGGCAGTGGAAAGCTGCTAGAATGTGGGACATTTCGGGATGGACTTCTGGTTGCAGGAGTTTAAAGGCGAAGCGTTTTGCGGAGGAGATAGGGCGTAGATTATGTTAGTTTCTATGCAGCGCCGCTAGTTCTTTGTGATGGTATTTAGCATTAATGTGGTATAGTCCCCTTCACCAACCCATGGTCTTACCAGCCTTTCGGCTGATTTACGCGCCGTACTTGCGTGTTATCTGTCCGGTGCGCTCTCCTCGCCCTCTCCCCATTCTGGAGCGGCCTTGCCTTCTTTGCGTTCATTTCCCAGTTTAGGGATACGGCACGATTTACAGGCTACTTCGCCGTACTATCTCGGGATCTCTAGCTCCAGCTGAACGTGTTTGTCGTGCCCGTGAATAGTAAATGTGGTAGTTGTCACAGAGCAACACGTCTACACGCGGACGGAACCCTCTAGTTGCAGTAGTTCACGTATCGCTCTGTAGTGGTTGTTTACTATCCAGTTATCCTCCTAACGATCCTGTAAGGTACAGTACGAATTTTCAAAAGAGCTTATGAACTCTTTGTTCACCATTTTTTTTTCAACATTTTGATGACATTTGAATGATGTCATTTATAAACGTTACGTATACAAACATGTAGGTAATAAAATCGTAACGCGCCGGTGTTTGTACGTAAATTTCTTAAATTGAAGAATAATCATAAATAAGAACTCTTACTTTTTTTATTTGAAAAAAAAATTCCATTTTATGAAATATTAGGTTCACCTCCCTTTTATATAGTAATCTATAACTGTAAGCGTCGTTCACTTTTTAAAGAAATATATTGACGATGAAAGTAGAAAAAATATTTAGTACGTGCAAATACCTACTTATGACATAAAATTTGTCTTTTTTTTGCGGGTTCATGGAAGTAGGAGTAGGAAGGGTATTTACTTTCTAGATGATGCGTTAATAATAAGTAAGCATATTATTTCCATACTTAGTTTATCTATTAATATCAACTAGTTACGTTAAACCAACCAAAGTTAATACAGGCAAGTGGCAACCCGGTTCACATGGCGACACTTGGGTGCCACGCATTATTTTGATTTTGTGATTTTGCTTTATCACATGGTGATCACAAATTCATTTAATTTGCAGGGTGTAAAGGACAAAAAATTGTCTTCATTATTATATTCAAGTTAATTAACGTAGGCACCTATTTAAAATAAATTACACAATGAATCTGGCCTATTCAATATGACTCCTAAGATCCAATATCTTAGGGGTCTTCGGACAAAAGAGCCTACATTAGAAGGAAGGGTATAACGGCATCCCGTTCTTTGAGCAACCCGCCTGGGGCAGTACCTACCTCAGCCCTGCAGAAGACCGTGGTAATAGTTACCTGGCTCTGTGCTGGGTTATGTTCTCCGTCGGTAAGCAGGGTTCTAGAGCTCAATGGGCTGTACGGGACCCGAACCTGGGGATTACTTAATCTCCGCCCCAGGAGGCTGATCTGAGGCAGCAGCCTGTGAAAAGTCCCTCTGGTCGTGCCGGAGGAGGTTACCGGAGTGGACGCGACCATTGCATCAGGGGGGGACCACGGGCCCTTCCGTACGCCGTGCCAATACACCGCACTACCTGTACCTGCCTTTGGAAAACATGAGTCTCGCTTAGTCTCTTGCGCCACCGGTACCTAGGCACCCCTTACCTTCTTATATCCCCTTTTATTTAACAAAATCATGGCAAGGAAAATAAAAGGTATCCAGAGCGGCTTCGTCGACGTCCACGCTTCTTGTGGACTTATGCAACGTCAGAGGAATGCACTCCAACATAAACGAAATCCACAAGCACTTAAAAAGCCAAATTAGTTTTTCCTGACGGAGACGAAGATTTTTCATGCTCGGACGATACATCCTACTTGATGGCGCCCGGCTATAAGCTTGAGGCTAACTTCAAGGCTCAAGCCAAGGTATGCATGTTCGTACGGGACGATATCTGCTGTCGCCATCTCAAAGGCCTGAAAGATAGGGACCTGTCAACATTATGGGAGCGCGTGGATCACGGGGGTCACACCCGGATCAACGCGTGCATTTACAGGTCTCATAGCGGTGACGCGGACACTGTCCGCCTCTTTGACCAAAATTGACCGACAAAGTCATTGAGCAGTATCTCTCCGTAGAGATAGTGATTGTGCGTGACTTCAATCACCACGCTGACTGGTTAGGTTCTCGGAAAACTGACGTTGCGGGGAGAACTGCTCACGAACACTGGTCAAGTCGCACACGAGGATGCCAAACCGGGAGAACGAGAAGAGTTCGTTGCTGGACCTTCTGCTGACTACGCGCCTATACTACGCGGATATACTGTCTTAGCGGTTGCGCGCGTTCGACTGTATCAACTTGCCGATAGTCTTTTGTTTTATTGATCTTTTAAAGATCGGTCTTCACTTGTTTTGTCGATCTTCATTTGTTTTGTCGATCTTCATTGGTTATGTCGATCTTCATTTGTTTTGTCGATCTTCATTTGTTTTGTCAATCTTCATAAATTTTATTTTGTCGATCTTCATTTGTTTGTTTTATTGATCTTCATTTGTTTGTTTTATTGATCTTCATTTGTTTTATTGATCTTCATTTGTTTTCTCAATCTTCATTAGTTTTCTCGATCTTCATTTATTTTCTAGATCTTCATTTGTTTTACCGTTCTTCATATTTTTGCCGATCTTCCTATGTTTAACCAAATTTCATTCGATTTACCGATTTCTAATTTGTTTTACTGATCTTCGTTTTTCATTGCAAAATTTCCCGTGACACGTGGTTACTAAAATTTGTTCAGTTAAGAAAGAAAACAAGATGATTTTTTTAAAGTTGTGTAGTTGGTAACAAATTTTTAATAATTAAAATATTCCTATCGAACCAACTAGCAAGTTGTTCAGTTGAGAAGAAAATAGTTGATCCGTTTTATTCCTATCGGACCAACTAAATAAGTTGTACCGTTGGGAATAAAAATAGTTGATCCGTTTGAGTTGGTCCGTTTAGTTGGTCGGAGTGGAAGTACAGTACAATTCCACTAAAGGACAACCTGGAGATCCTCGGTATAGACGTCCGGCGTGAGCTCAATCACAAAAACTACATAGAGAGCTGTATTGGTCTGGCCTCGCGGAAACTGGGAATCCTGAATAAGGTGAGACGGTATTTCACGCCACATCAGAGATGTTTACTGTACAAGACGCAGATTCGTCACTGCGTCGAGTACTGTTCTCACCTTTGGGATGACTCCGCGAGGTACTTGTTAGACGCACTTGACGCTATGCAGAGACGTGCTATCCGAATAATTGGTTGTCCTGAGGTGACGGGAGGCCTCGAACCTTTGTCGCAGCGAAGAACCATAGCGTCCTTGGCTGCCTTCTATCGAATGTTTCACGGCGAATGTTCTGAAGAGCTCTTCAACCTGATCCCACCATCTCCTTTCCGATCCCGAACAACGCGTGCCGGGCAGAGATGCCACTCATACACAGTGGAGAGAATCTTCGCCAGAACCGAGCGTTTCAAAAGATCGTTCCTCTGTCGAACTATAAAAACATGGAACGACCTGCCCGCACACGTCTTTCCCTCATCTTACAATCCCGGGTTCTTCAAGAGGAGCGTGAAGAGGCACATCACAGGGCCGCCAACTTGTGGACCACTGTAAGAAGTGGCCCCCAATCGCTAGATGCGCCACTGCTTTCTTACCATCAGGCTGGTGGCGACGTCAATTTGGCGAGCTGAATATAAAAAAAAAAAAAAAACTGCCTTCATGACTGTTTTTTGGAATTTTTTACAGGATCAGATGAACTCTACAAGTAAGACACTTCAGAGTGTGGAAATTGAAATTACTATTGTTATTGAACTGTATGAACTAATACATTTTATTGGCGAAACACGTGATAATTTTGAAGATTTTGAAAAGAAAGCCAAAGACATGTCCTTTGTACAAGAGTATGAAAAAGATTTTCGTCGCAAACGACACCATAAGCTACTTCCAGGTGAGACTAAAACAGGTGAAGTATTGCAACTAATGACTGGCCGAGAAACCCTCGGAATTACTACGTCTTTGGTAATTATTGACACATTGACAAATTAACTCCAAAAACGACGGGACGCTTGTACGGAACTTTATAATAAATTTAATTTTATAATTTAACTGACAAAACTAAGCACCTCAGAAGTCAAAGAAAAGGCCAAAGCATTACTAATGGCCTATTCTACGGACATAGAAGAAAATTTTCCAGAAGAATGTCTGCATTTTCGTTCTTACTGCAGTTTAAAACAAGAAACACGTGAGATCGTTCTCACATGACTGCTAACATGTTTATTGTGAAAGTGAAAGTTCAATCCGATTGACGTTGTCATTTTTGTTTTATTTCAAACTTTGAACAGATGATCCACGTGACATAGTGACGTAGTTTAATGCGACAGAGTCACAGCTACAGACAAATTCTCGCCATAAGCCCCTCTGCACTATATTTTATAGAGAGGGGCTAAAACGAGAATCGGAAGAGCGCTGTCAGTTTGTTGGAATGGCTACGAGCTGAAGGTCTTGAAACCATCTACCCAAATGTGGATATCGCACTCCGTATGTGCGTGTGTACTCCCGCCAGTAACTGTTTAGGAGAAAGATCATTTTCTTGTTTGCGACGAGTTAAAAACTATTTACGCACAACAATGACAGAGCAAAGGTTAAACGTTCTTGCATTACTCAACATAGAAGCGGATTATTTAATGAAATTTGATTAAAAATCTCAGGAGTGGTTTAACACCAAGTTTCTCCACAACCATACCCCTTCTTAACAGCCGAGACAGGTAGTACCACACCGTGAAACATACGCTGCGGTCATTCACAACATTCCGGAGGCGCGACCAGCCCACACACTGTCACGTCTAATGATCCACCCAAACTGGGGTACAGGTGATCGGGGCGATCCTGGACTTTACGAGAACACAGGCTTGACAGAGGACAGAGTGCGAAAAGCCGGGAACTATCACAGAAAATGAAATAAGTCAGTAGCTTTGTTAAGCAGTGAAAACTTAAAATTTTAAATGCAAAGTCGTTTAATGCAAACTCCATGTAAAAATTCGTGGACTACAGTGGTTTATGGCAGTACTCTATAGTTCCATAAATTCGGCACCACACAGCAATTTTTTTTTCGAATTACCGCGGGTCCACGGTGTTTTATACATTTCAGACTAGAATCTGGGCCTTGTGCGAAGTGAACCCATTATATGAAATTCCTAACTTGTATCGCTCGCTCTTCTCCGACATTCCAGAAACTCTAAATAAATCAAAATATCTATCATTACAAGATACAAAAGAACACTAGTCTAGGTCTCGATTGCCCTGAATTGTGCCCATCAGTTTAATGGATTAAAATGTTTTTTTTACAAGTTAAAAAAGTTTCTAACCTGCCTCACATAATAACGAGAGAGAGGGTTGGCTTTTTCTTATCAATAACAAATAAGTTTTTAACCGATTTCACATTCACTTTACTTCGCACATTGCGAGAGGGTTGTATAAAAAATACCGGGAAAGAAATAGTTGGTTTTATAAATCTTTGGTGAATCTATATTTCCCTCACTTTTGGTTGGACCGATACAAAGGTCAAAGGATAAACTCTTTCTCTGTGAATAAAAAGCCTTACATCAAAACATTTTCGACGTAAACAGATTATTTTCACACATTTTCTTCCCCTTTTCATATTCTTTAAGATCAATTATGGTTTAAAGCTTGTTAGCCAACTCACTCTTGGTCTTAATTTACCTAAGCCTGAAAAATCTCTATAAAAAAACATTTTAATCCACCAAACGGATGGGTGAACATAGTTCGATCCGCTACTATATTTTTTAATTTCAATTTCTCGGTTAGCTAAAGCTATTAATGCCTACAAATTTCTGAAAATGATTATTTTAGACATTGAAAAAACACCTATTACAAGTGTTTTGTAAAAAAAAACAATTTATTTAATCACAGTACATTTTTCTTATATTTACCATTTTAAGGAACACGAGTCTTAATTACGCTAATATAATTATTATGTAATTTAGAATATGATTCCATACACTTCTAGCATTAGAACAAAATTATTATCATCTATTAGAATATCAGTCCTGCATTGCTTCTCATACATTCTCTTTATTAAGTAGGTAAACCACACAATCTAATAATCTTTTTTCGGTTTGATTATATAATTCTAAATAACATGTCTATAGCAATGTCATCTATCGCCGACATCGACATTGTTCTATAAACTT
This sequence comes from Miltochrista miniata, assembly GCA_933228765.1. Classification (NCBI taxonomy): domain Eukaryota; kingdom Metazoa; phylum Arthropoda; class Insecta; order Lepidoptera; family Erebidae; genus Miltochrista; species Miltochrista miniata. The sequence continues at coordinate 21,156,927 of OW121760.1, read as the reverse complement.
GTTATTTAGATTTTTTATGAATAAGAGCCCTTAAAGCGCATAAAACAGATTCATACAATGTCAAATATAGAAGATGTAATGTACAGTCGAAGAGTAAAGTCAATTTAGAATGATTTATATAAACTGATTTATATAAACTGATTTATATAAACTGATTTATATAAACCGATTTATACTATAAACTGATTTATATAAACTTACAAGCATACTCAAGAACACCCGTTTCTTAACCGCTGCTGAAACATAGCCTACATAAGAAAACAAGTTTTCAAATCACAGATTTCTTTTTAAAATCTGTGGTACGTCGCAAATTTTACATTTTTTTTTCAAATACGAGTATTCTGTTGCCAAGATCAAATACAATGTTTCGCTTTTCTTTTTAGTTCGCTTTGAAATACTATGTACTTAGGTACTAAGCTAAGTAAACGTAGAACATAAAGAATTATATAAGTATCACATAGAAATCACTTCTTTTCTTATAAAGCTATTAGAAGCGCTTTAATGGGGCCATAAGTCACTGGATAATGAGGCACAAATCCAGCGCCGAAACTATTAGTACAATACACAATATTGCCAGATTCCTCTGAGTGACAAATTTCCTTCCATCATATTACTCTCTACGCACAAGTCTTTTCCCTCTTGGCGAGTACTGTAGCCATCAGCTTTATTCAAACGCAAAACAATAAGCAACGCAATAGCGTTAGCCGAATATTTATAACCGATGCTCAAAATTTGAAGCATTACAGGCTTTTTATGAGTCGTACATTTTAGTCCTAAATATAACTATAAATCGTACTTTTTAGTGCTAATTATAACTATAAGTCGTACATTTTAGTGCTAATTATAACTATAAGTCGTACATTTTAGTGCTAATTATAACTATAAGTCGTATAATCATATTTTAGCACTAATTATAACCAGACAATATTTAAATGACACTATTCTTCTTAACCGTAATAAGGTAAAAGTTAGCTAGGAATGTTTATATATCCATGTTGTGAGCTAGTAATTAATGAGTATTATAATCGTGACAAATATAATCGCTAGGCACTTGGTTTTTCTACTAACTATTAATAAAGGTTCCACTAAAGATCTCAACCACTTTTGAATGGGATAGTACCCATAAATTGTTAAACTGTTCGTAAAAAATGGGGGCTTAAAATGCATATTTGCACTTTTTATGGGAGAATTCAAAACCCTACAAGTATTATATTCTGAGAAGGTAACAAGAAAAGCATTAGGGTGCTTTTCCACCAGAGTGTGCTATACAGCTATGCTGCGAGAATGTAAAAGAGCTATGTAACTATGTTAACATTTCCACTGATACTAAGTTGTGTAGCGGATCACAGATGTGATGTATCGATGATGCGAAGATGCGATGTATCGATACTTACAAATTGACATTCATATCAGGCATCCCTAGCACGCATTCATAGCAAGTATCCATAGCACACATCCATGGCATGCATTCTTCCATATAAACATACTTAGTTGAATACGTTTTCACCAGTGGTGGATATCAAACGCATTCATAGCAACGTAGCATAGCACATTTCCGATGGAAAGGCACCCTTCTTGAACCCTTTGTTCACGGTCCAATAAAGGATAAGTGAGAATTGGAATTTAAAGGGTCTAATTTCTGGTCTGGATCTGATTCTTGGGGTCAAACTAACTAAGTAATGAAAGAGTAACCATGATCATCAACAGAAAATTACATTGCTAAATTATTATTATTTTAGTTAAATACTTCGATTAAAAATTTTGTGCGTATTACCACATTCTGTTTATTACCAAACACGTTTTCCCTAATAAGGGTAACACTGAAAGCGGTAAGATTGTGCTATTCAAAGACCATTAAATATAGTTTGAGTTGGATTGAATAGTGAATTATATTGGCGTAAAGAAAACTAGACTTCATTTCAAAGGCTTAAGCTTGAAATGCAGAGAGTGCGAACTCACAGGTTCCAACTTTAAATAAGTAGGTTTAGTTTACTAGAGCCTTTTATAAATAACCTAAAACACCTGGCAAGTGTTTTAGCAAGGCGGTCAGAGTGACTGGGAGCGGCATTTAGCAGTTTTTGCCCCGCTTGAAGAAATCTCCAGATCTGGGGCTAGGTACACTTATGTAACTTATAATAATGTATGCTCCATCTACAAAAAAATCTATCCTCATAATTGATTCTCGTTGTCTTAAGACTTTCAGTGTGGCCTGCATATTTTCAAGCACTTAAACATGCTTACCTTATACATGTAATTTCATATAAATAGAGTAGTAAATAAATAACGTAAATAAAGCTTGTATAAAAATTCTTAGTCAGAGATCCTTTCAATGGCAATTCGAAAGTTTTGCTAATAAAAGAATCGCTGACTGATATTCATATTACGTACGTTGCCAAAACTCGACAGTACCGTTCGTCCATAAGGCACGTTGATAAAATTTTCCAGCTAGTCGAGTATATTCGCCCGCGCATCAATTCACCTCTCCTGCCTTTTTTTAACGTGAGGAAAATCCTACATGCCATGCTATGCCGGGCCCCTACCGACTAAAAACCACACGTATCCTACCTCTGTTATTTGGCATATTGCTCAGATTTTGTTTTGACAACAAGTCAAACATTAACTAAAAATCTGTGACGTTCGTCTGGAATTGATCAAATATACGGTTCAGGTCAAATACATTGACATCAATTTCGATCTGAAGGCAACTCACGTGTTTTCATGGCGGAAGTACTAGACAAGCTGTAAGAATTGTCTTTGCATGACAATATTTTACACTAACTTATCCCTTTTCTATCTTCGAATAATAATTGAAAGAACCTAGTAAAACTCTCATGAACGAATGGTAGTGACGAATGGTTATAATGTAATTAAGCCATCCAAGTGGAATCCTTACTTGCGTTCAAAACACAAGAACTGTAATACAATCATTATACTTATTTTTAAAAAATCATAAAATTTAAGTCGAATTAAAACTTGAACTGAGAAATTATAAAAACATCGCTCTTTACGAGCATATTTAAAAGGTACATATTCTTTGGCACATTATTGGTTATTTCGCGATACCATTTTCTACGTTATATCAAACTCTTTAGAATATACTAATATGCTTACATCCTTCTCTTCTATATAACAACGGCTACATCCGGTACAATAATCGTGCAATATTCTTCTTTCAGCGATATCTGTGGGGGGTGCTGGTGTACATGTTTTCCCATGCATTGGCATGATACGTTTTGACGTGCCGCCCACCATGTGTCACTGAAATTTGGATAGTAAGGAATGTTAGTAATATGTAAATAGAAATACATGTGGAAATCGTCATGGATGCTAGGCCTCTTATGTATGTCTTACTATGCCTCATATTTATTTCCTATGGGCTCATACCGGCTAAAGCCACACGGCACCCAACAAGGGTACGGCCTACGATCGGATGTCCCGGGTAAGTCCTCGGAATGTGATTCATGATCTAGCATTTATCTCACGATTCCAATCGAGGGAAGCGATGGCGTACCAATGACGGTAGATCTCACCAGTACTGCGATCGCTGCGCCGCCCAAGAGTCGTGACGACACGACAAACGGGAATAAAGCGTGCATCGTTCGACAGATAGAAAACTAATCTGCCCAACGATGCCCATGAGAGTGATTCGACGCCGTGACGGCACAAGAGATCCAGTACCAAGCTTCCTCAGGTACTTCGTAAAGCATCCTGTGAGAATCTGAGTCAGATGGTACATCGGATGCTCAGTTAACGGCAGTGTGGTTTCCGTTACGATCGCCCGACTGGCCTTCGATCTGGTTTGGCACCGTAGTCTTCTTCCGAAATTGCCCTCCTATAGATTTCCAGAGGAGTGCAGTTTTCTGGCCGGTAGAAGCATTAGCACCGTAGTTGACGGCATCTGTTCTGACTTCTGACTGTGTAGTCAGAACAGCTGCCAGCAGTAGCCATGTGGCTACAAATGCTGGAGTCCCCCAAGACTCGGCGTTGTCGTCTACTCTGTTTCTGCTGCATATCTATACTAATATTATAAAGAAGTAAAGTTTGTGTGTTTGTATATTTGTTAAATTGTAAGGGGTAATCTCGGGATCTACTGAACTGATTTTAAAAATTCTTTCACCAATAGAAAGCTACGTTATTGTGGAGTGTCATAGGCTATATAGCATCACACTATAACGAATAGGAACGAAGCAGTAATAGTAAATGTTTCAAAAACGGGAGAAAAGTTATTATTTTTGAGAGCTTCGACGAACATAACTATAAATATTTACGCAGCACACGCAATGTGCTGCGTAAATATTTATAGTTATGTAAAAAATATAAAAAGTTTTAAAAAAATTGCGCGACTGTATGTGTCTATCTTTGGGTTGGTGCGCAATAACCATTTTAATGGCAATCAATTTTTTTCTACAATAATGCCACGAGATACCTCTTTCATAAACGAAATTGTTTTTAAATATAATGCGACGGGAATACACGCGACGAGAAACCTTTCTCTCTCTCTCTCTCTCTCTCTCACGTAGTATTGAATATTAATCAAACATATGATAACATATGATATGAATCAAACGAAGTTGCGCGGGTCAGCTAGTTAATGATATTTGGTGAAGCGCTCGTGGCCCCGCGGACTCAGTGTTCTGTAAACGATCACTGCAGTTAGCAACTTTCACTATGGCCGGTCCATGGATGGGTGACCATCCATGTGATCACTTTGTGACATTTATTTGAGCGTTTCCGTGCTTCGGAAGGCACGTTAAGCCGTTGGTCCCGGTTGCCAGTAAAATGGCAGTCGTTAAGCTAAGTTGAAGGCTTTATTTCAACAGCAGGCAGTCACAACCTGCGCCTGTCCATTTAAACACGGCAATACGGCTCACCACCTATTACGTGGAACAAATTATACAAAGGTGAAATGTGGGCATATAATATGCCTATGCCTACCCCTTCGGGGATAAAGGCGTGACCATATGTATATGTATGTATGTATGTATTAATGATATGCTGTCTATTGATGGCATTCATTGCTATGCGGATGTTTAGTTCTATAGTCATTTGGAGAACAAAGCCAAGCTTGCGTCCAAGCAGCTCAGTGTGTTCAACAGGGCGCGTCGGTACTTTATTGCGGCGCAAACACTGCTACTTTATAAGTCGCAAGTGCGGCCGCACATGGAGTATTGCTGTCACCTTTGGATTGGACGAGAATATCAGCTTCATTTGATTAAGTGCAAAGGCGAGCCATGAGAGTTGTCAATGATTCCATACTCACAGGTGGTGTAGATTCCGTTAGCGATATGAAAGTCTCCTATGTATTCTATCATCCGTATAATGGTTTGTGCTCTGAGGAATTCCATCCGGGGTATTTGCGCATGGTAAGGTCAGATAGAGGGCTTTCTATCGCAAAACGTTTACATTGTGGAATGATATACCAGTGGCGACTTTCCCAAACGCCTACAGCATGGGGTTCTTCAAAAAGGGTCTTAGAAGGTTTTGGCAAGCAGCCAGCGCGAGTGTAGATCACCTTTGGTGTTGCAAATGTTCATAGGTTTTGGTGACCACAGCCCATCAGGAGGGCCGTAAGCTTGTCTGTCACTGTAGAGAAACTTTCCAGTAATAATTTTTACACAGCACTATGTTACCCAAATTAATAAGCAATGCTATGCTATGAGATCCCGACAACTGGTGAACATATTTGTGAAGAACTACAGCGAGATGCAGAACCAATCAAAAAATGAGATTTGGTCTAGATTAGAGAATTGATTCCTCAACCGACAGATTCAGGGTTTTTATTGTATTATGATAGAAAATATTAAACTATGACATATTATACTAACCTTAGTCGAATGTATAGGCAACACAAAATGACTGCCAATGTTAGGATCAAAAGCAGTAACGTAGTGGTAATAACAAACTCAGACAAAGGAGTTCCAATCATGTTTAGCATCTTTACATATTTGCTAGTATTCTGAAATGGAAAAAGACCTCAATTTAATACATTATGAAGTACCCATGGCCCTGCAGACTCAGTGTTTAATATAAACGATCACTGCAGTAAGAAAACGTTGACTATCCAACTGATCCTTGGCCACTTGGCTACTAGGTGACTACTTGGTGTGTATCCGTGCACACACAGCAATCATATTACCTACATGTATACAATGAGACTGCATTATAAACACATGGCTTGCTCTACCAAGAACAGGTAAATAAAAATGTGTCTAGCTACCAAGATCCGAGACAATTTGAGAATTTAACACTTTAATGAGCTTCAGCAACCCTTAATATCACTTTGTGCCGAACCGTGTGATACACCTGTGGAACTCCCTTCCAAAAACAGTAATAGGTGCTCCCGAAGTGAACATTTTTAAAAATAGACTGGACTCTCATTTAAAAAACCTAATGACACAAGTGCAGTGATATACATACATCAGCTATAAGCTGCTAGTGTATTAAGCAGTAATAATAATAATACACACAATAAAATAGATAAATAAAGTATATTTGTGGACAATCTCACACAACATCATCTAGCCCAAATTAAGCTAATATAAGCTTGTGTTATGGGATCTAGATGACTGATAAACATACTTATATATTTCTAAATACATACATAATTTTAGATAAATTACACCCAGACACAAAACAAATCAATGTGCTTATCACACAAAGAAATTTGTTCTGGGTGCGGAGTATATGTATACAGAGTCATGCGGAAATCTCTTCGTCGCTTGTACTGTTACTGACCTAGTATAGGAGGTACACCTCAAACACTGACGAATTAGGAGTAGGACACTAAAATAATATAAGATTTACTAGAATATATAACCACTTATGAAATATATTAATAAAAGCAGGTTAAAACCTCATAGAATCATAAATCCTTCTATGTTAGTTCAACGTATACATATAATGGTTGAACATATTCAAATAAATATTAATAAAAGCAAGTTACATGCTATCAATAAAAGCTGTCAATGGAATTTGGAATCAGTAAGTACATGTAAGTTACTGTACAAACATATCTTGTAAGCAATAACCTCGGCCATCTACTTTTTTGGTGAACTCGAATTTTTTTGGTCAGCAAAACATAACATAAGAAACAACCCTTTTTTATAACGTGTGGAAACCCTTCATGGATGCTATGCCGGACTCCTACTGTTTTAAAACCACACGATGCCTTACAGCTGTCTACGGCTGGGAGTCCCGGGTAAGCCGTCGGAAGGATGTCCCACGGTATAAACAACCATGAAAAGTTGGTACATACATATCCACTTCAATTGGAGTTAATAAGTAAAACCAGCAGCAGATCTAGTGTTAGAGTTATTGCTGGGAATATACATTTAACACATGATCACATATGTATTTTATATATTTTCATTTTCCCATATTTATTATTTATTAGCCTTTCGCAATTGTCCAAAGGTAAATAAAAAACAGAATCCATTCTGTCAGAACTGCCACTACTGTCAGTGTCAGACGTATGGCAAGTATCAATAACATGTTTTTTTATTTATTTATTTGGAGCTTTGGCTTATTATGTGCTCTCAACTGAAGTGAGCAACATCATCATCGTCGTTAAAAGTTGCACATTTGTGGTTGTACGGTAAACACCTACCCTATAAATTGTCATTTCTTTTAATATACGTTTTTGGTGAAATAAACGGCCGTAACTTATGTCTCTGTTAACTGGGAAGTTTCATTTTTTACACCTTCTAGACCTAAATACCTACCTATAACATGGTGGTTTTAAGTCCTCGGAAGGATACCCCAGGACTCCCAACTGACCTACGGCTACCACTGCAGCTCAAAGTTCAAAGTTCTTTATTTGCTTACATACAGCGAATACTATAACGCGGCAGTGCTACATTAAGCTACTTATTAGTGACGTTACGAGTGATTTCTTATTTATCGTAAATAATGCCGTCATTATTATGACAGCATTATTAATTTCTGCAGAGTCAGAGTCTACGCAGTATTCTCATTTGGATTTAGTATTTGCTTTCATAGCTTCACTTTCTTCTGCCTTTAGTTTTATAATCTGAGGCAAGACCGTTAAAGTACTGAGTGTCAAACATTTTGATGCTACTGCGGGGCTTTATTATAAGTTAAATTAACAATAAATCATTATTTTATAAAAGTGTATTTCCCGTTTATAAAAATAGCACAGTATTTTACAAGAATATCAGTATATTTTATGGTTTTAGTGTACAATCACTCAAGCAACGAACACTCCAGCATCTGGCACGATGACAGTACAGCTCTCGGATTTAGGTTCCGATCCTGCCTTTTGAATATGTTCTCTTTTCTTCAAAAGATTTGACTTGTGCATTTTTGCTGCTAAAGCTTCAACTTCGTGCTGCAATTTATGATCTCTATAAATGAAAAAAATACTCTTCGTATAAATTTGCCTAAATTTAATCATGCAAAAAACATGTTGAAGTCTAATTTGAATTAACTATAAAAATAGTTTGGAATGAAATAAAAAAATCCGGAAAAGGTCGCAGGGAGTAGGTAACTAAATTTGGAAGGCACATGACCATAAATAAGAAGCAACCTACTTCCAGCGGTAGACTGCTATTAGGTCGTTATGATGATTGATTGGTGAATGTGATAGTATAAATTGTGATATGGAGACCCTACCAGCATCTTCTTTCTTCGGGGCTCTGACCTACCCCCTCTAGACTGTGTAACAGCTAACAGTAGGCGTACACTGGGCGTCACATTGCAGTGACAAGCTGCGGGCGCCAAATCACATACATTTTGTTCTAAGCTCAGTAAGCTCAGCACACTGGGCGACATGTCGCCGCGACTCGGCGACAAGCAAGAGGAGTCGCGCTGACACGGCGACAGTTGCGGAGCGACAACTTTTTGGACGACGACGTCGCTGTCGGCGCGATATGTCGCCGATGCCAGTGACAGTCGCGGGCGGCGACAAGTCGCCCGATGCAGGCGCACACTGGGTGACAAGTCACCGCCACAGGTCGCTGCGATTGTCGCCCAGTGTGCAACTACTGTACCTACTGTACCTGACTCTGGCTGTGTCGTAAGTTTTTGGGTATGAAGTTCCTGCTTCTTATTAGATTAGTATTATAATTTATATTATTATATAAATTATAATGCCTCAGTCTACTACTACATAATACTCAGTCGCATTGAAAATAAAATTTGATACCTACATGGAAATTATACTTACGAGTAATTAATTTTGCAACAATAAATGCAAGCAGAAAGAGCACAAAGGCTAGCACAAGCTATGAAGAACATAACAGATATCACGATGCCTTGAAATAGTTTTTGACCTTCAATGTAGATGGATTCTGTGAACAAAAGTAATTCATTAGTTTTAGAACAACACGCAGTTTTAGAATCATAGTCTCGTTTACAGCCATCCTTGTTGCTCTAAGCTTAAATATATTATTCTTCAATTTGAAACGAGCAGTTAATCTATCTTTAGTTACAAAATGACACACGTCCACGTCGATTCCATCTGTTACGATCAGCTCAAAAACTGATATAACTTAATTATTTTAAAACTATTTCCAATATTTAAGAGCAACATTCAGAAAAATGTTTGAGGACGTGTAGGTACAATTTATTCATGTTTGCGAAGTCCTCCATTTTCTTCTTCATACTGATGACGCGATGACGTCAGGTCTACCAAACGGCGATGACCCATTCAAACCAACAACGATGATTTTAATGTAAATTTTAACTTTTTTCTATAAAACGGAATCGAATAGTGCTGCCACAGATAACATATCGAACTCAATTTCGCAGAATCTATGTTAGCTATCGCGGGTGACCAAGATTAAGTTTTTTAGAGGTCTCATAAAGCAATTTCACGGGTACGGTACCCATGGTGTGATATATAATTAATAACAGCGTGAGCTGACCTAATAAGCCATGTCTATCTAGCTACCAAATACGATGAAGAATATAAAGCAATCAACTTACTTGCCATGCCTTCTTGTGCTAATATAGCGGCGTCATCTGTAAAACAAATTTTGTTTTTATATACATCTATATATAAACGTATGTATGTTCTAATGTCGTTTTCATTGATTTATCGAGATCAAATCTCGCCTATATCCGGCTGTTCACTGGTTATATACCTACTGGTTGTACGGAGATAGTCAATACTCGTATTAAAAAGAGGAAAGATGAACAAACTTAAAAGAATCTTTCACTGTTGGGAAGCTACACTATCCCCGGTTGACATAGGCTATATTTAGTCCCGTATTTCCATGGGAACGGGAGCTGAGACAGAGTACAAAATGTCACAATCCCGATTCATCTCGTGTTAAAGGAACATCACAAAAGTTCACATTGCGAGCAGATGCCTAGTTCGCATTATGGTAGTAGCTACTAGATGTGTGTATCCCTGTTGAAACTTTCATCCAGTTCTATTCAGTCGTTAAAGAGTTACAAACATCCATACTTACAAACTTTAGTAGGTATTTATAGTACCTACCTATTAGCAAGGACTTAAGTTATTTTTCAACTTACCATTATTGTTATAGCGCACTGGGACTCCCCTTTTCAGCAGTCTTGGCAAGTCTAATACACACTCTTTTGTCACATTATCATATCTATACAACCTGAAACATAAATTAATTCAATGAAACGACTGTTAGAAAAGTATCTATATTTTAACAAATACACATACCTACCCATCGCAACCACAGACGGCATCACAAGCTGGAACACCCTGAAGACATAAAATGGTGCTTTGATTTATTAAGTGTATTGATATAAAATTATTACTTTTATGAGTTAGTAGTTTAGCATACAGAAATTTCTATTATATTTTTTATACTACTAAGGTGGCAGACAAGCATACAATCCACCTGATGGAAAGTGATCACCCCTACCCAATGGAAGCTTGCAATACTAGGTGCTACACTCGCGCTGCCGACTTTGGTAAACCAATATAACCAAGCAGCGTAGTTAAGCATTAATTGCCCTACTGGGGCTATTACCTCCTGCCTAACATATTATATGTGTTTTGTAAACGATTATTGCACTGAACACCGTCCGTCATAGCTGGTCCTGAGACGATAGAGCAATATGTGGCATTTCCATTTAAAGGTGTTTACGTAGGTCCTGGTTGCTGGGTTGCGGAAAATGGCAGTCGTTTGAAATTGAAAGTCGTATGGGTGGTTTAAAAATTTCAACAGCATATAGCCACAACCTGCGCCTGTCCATTTCAACACGGCAATAAGCTCACTATCTATTACGTGGTCAAAATGTAAATAGTGCACTGTGTTTACTTTAGGCTTTTAAAGATAAAGGACAGACAGATAAAACACTTCTACAGAATTTCGACATCGTATTAACAGGTCAGATTGTAGAGAGTGGCTTCAGGGAAAAAATCAAAGTTCAGCCGCAGCGCAGCTCTAGGTACTGGAAAGTACTTACTTGTGTGTTCGATTGGTCGTTTTCGGCAACTGTGATAAAGAAAATTTTCAAATTATCTAATGTAGATCTGACTGAACAGAAAATCTAATAAATCAGTAACTCTACCTATATATAATATTGTCATTATAATAATATTGTGATAGATTTTTTTGGAAGAATCGACAAAGGATTACCATCCAGAGAAGTAACTAATTCACTTGCTGGTAAGTACACAAATCTGCGTCAGCGCAGACGCGACGACACTAGCCAGTAACTAACAATGACATTTGCTAAACTACATGCCCAGTCCATGCTCAATTATGTACTTAGGTACTCTAGAGGAATAAGAACTTACAGATTGGAATCACCAAAAGAAGCATTATGAGCATCTTGTACATGACTATGGCCGTGAATAAATCCTCATCAAAAAATTTAGGTTTCCAACACTGTTAGTTATTTATAAACCACCAAACGCAGACAGTCAGACACTAAATTGCTGTTTCTTAAATCATAACACTTCAATTGACTCCAATTGTTGTAGAATTAATAAAGTCGTGATGTACAAAACGTATTCATAGACTTATTGGAGACTACAGTTGAACAAAATGAACTGATATTATTCTGTAAAGCTCGGTACCAAAATAGCCACGATGGCCTCGCTTCGTATTCATTTCAACTAATAGAGCATTTATAGCTACCTCAATATGTTTGTTCCATTCCTAGTGGCGCTCACACGTTTTTTTAATAAACAAGTACCTGTCTCCCCGGTCACATTACAATTTTGTTCATATGCATTAAAGTCAAAACGACAGCCAAGAGACTTCAGGTATATAAGGAACCAGGGTGCCCGACGTTCCGCCCGTGTTATGCATTTAGTCCTAGACCACAATCTAACCCTATACCTAATACATTTTTAACCAGATTTGTTCTGCCGCCCGTGGCTGACATCAAACATCCAACCATCTATAAATTTACCGATTTACGGTAGATATTATTCCATGAAAGAGAGATTCAGTGTGTGTGAAGTGAGCAGACTTCTTTTTTTTATACTACTTAGGTGACAGACCAGCTTACGGCCCACCAGAAGGTTGGTTATCGTAATCGATGGACGTTTGCAACACCAGAGGCGCTACACAAGCGCTGCTGACCCACAGTTGAAATTTTTCAAGCCGCCCATAAGGCCTTTAACTTGGCTTAGCGCTTCAACGCCTGTTATTTTACTGACAACTGGGACCAACTGCTTTAACGTCCCTTCCGAAGCACGGAAACGCTCGGTTTTTCGACTCGCTAAACCGGTGGCCGCTTATGGATGGGTGACCACCACGGAACGTGAATGTCACAAAGTGGTCACGTGGTGGTTACCCATCATAACTGGCCATAGTAAATGTTGCTTAGGTACAGCAGTGATCGTTTACAGAAAATAACATTGAGTCCGGGGGAACACGAGCGCTTTAGACTTTACTGAATTTACGCTGTAGGATGTGTTATTGTAGTACCGCGAGAAGCTTCGTATACATACAGCATTTCTACATGGTCCTGCCTGGAGTAGATAGCTAACATCAAAAGCAACAAAGTTTGCTCTGGGACTTAAAAATTCTTTACAATAGGTAAGTAGGTACATTTACTTTTACACAAAATAATCGCTTACAAAAAAAAAATACCCGCAGCACTAAGATTATTAGGTAAACAAAAAACAAACTTGTGTAAATCTCAGGAGATAGTAAAGGTGGCAATATTGTAACTACATGACGAACGCGAGATACCTAGGTACTGGAGTTCAGAGCATTGATTGAGCGAATTGAGTAAATTGAGTAAGTCGACGGGCATCCAGGTATCGCTACAAAATAATAAGGTACAGAACGCAATCTGATGTACATGTACTTTTTTTCAAACCTACACTCGCGTACAAACAAGTATCAAAACTACTTTGAAAATCCTTTGACCTCGTGTCCGTGAACTCCGTGTGCGGTGTCTATAGTGTGCGTAACCCGAGCGCACTTTGTATGTAGATTTCCTTATAATTATTTTGTGGTATCGCAGCGCAGTGCGACTTTTCGCTGTCTGAAGTTACATAACGAATATTCAAAATTCGTGGAACAAAGTTTGCTTATGAATTAAAACTATCTATTCCTAGTAGGACGAATAAAAGATGGTGTATAGTGACGAAGAAGCCTAAAGGGCTAGCGAGCGACACGGTGAAACTGCAGTTGTCATGCACGTTAAATATATTCAACGTGCATGACAAGTGCAGTTTGACCGTGTCGCTAGCCCTTAACTATCCTCAGTATAGTCCATTGAAATGTTACAATTTATAACTTCTTTAATTTTTAATTTAGGGTAAAAATTTGTTTATTATATTTGTAGGCAAAACAATTTTTTTGTAAGACTCATAGTTTCCGAGATATTGGGAAAAAAGTGTTTTCACCCCTTTTCAAGATGGCGGCCGGGGGACAAGGGTGGCGAGCCCACAAACTTGAGGTTAAGCTTCTATTGACCCCCCACACATGTCCCGAAAATAAAATTGCGTCCTCTAATAAATGCAAAGCTCATGTAACATTTCAATGGACTAGTAGCCGTTAACATGCCTTGTATTGTGTTGACACTTATGCACTTGTATGCATTATTAGGATATTCGTAATTTCGTAATCCAATCCACTCGTGAAACATTTTTCTAGTGACTTGATCGTCTTTGGGAAAACTTAAGCCAACTGACATTAATGACGTTTATTTAAACCGAATTCGCATGTAGAAAAAGTTTAGAAAATATTTCTATTTCTTTCATACCACGTTCTTCAAGCCAATGTGCGAAAGAGAGAGTGAGTGACTGACATCATGACTTGACTTCAATCCAACCAAAGCAACCAATCAAAGTTAAACTAAACCTGTCGTGTCGCACACTGCTGGCTGTGCTGTTGACTCTGTTGAGAAATCAAAAAACCAGTTTATTTACCGATCGCCACCAAACGCGCGCGGGTTAGGTGTTGTGACTTAAATTTATTGTCCGTATTTTCTCACGGAAATAAAATTCAATTAAATAGTTCTCGTGCCGAAAATTATATTCTTTCGTGTACGTCATCTTAACAGTTTCCAATAAATACGATACTTGCGTGTTGTTCGATTTCGAAAGTTTTTAGTGTCAAAAAGGTGTGTCGTGGTTCGAATTTTGAATCGTGAATTCGTGTTTTATTAAAAACTAGAGTGCGTTGTTTAAAACTCAGGTGTTTTGTATTAATAATTTTGTGTGTATACGACATTTTAAGTATTATATCAAAATTGAATGTCAATTGCATAGTTGAGTGATCTTCGTGTGATTGTTTCTACGAGACGAGTTTGCAAGGTAAACGTGAGTAAAAGTTATGCTAAAGTAACTGTTACTAGCCTTAGATACTAAGTATCTACTGCATGGTTCAATAAACGCTATGAAGAGATTTGAAATGCGTTTTCATAAAAGATTGCTAATAGAATTTGTTGTTAAAGAGATTCCTATTGGAATGGCACTTGTTTTGACCATTCCACTGTTTTGATGGGCATTCCTTTGTAATGCTTACTTCAAAACCGGTTTGCAGACTTTGGGCTTATATTTTGTTTACTGCACTGAGACTGTACACTTAAAAAAATCTCATCAAATTTATCTTGTGATATTATACACATGTTTATTTTCAGAATATTAAATTTTTTGATAGCACTTACCAGTATTTCACATGAATAAAGTTATGCAACCTATAGCTATTTAATAGTTAATTGATTTGAACTAGGTAATTCGCAACAAAAATAACTGCTATTTTGTTTTGGCATTCCTATTATGAAATGATGACATTAGTTTATGATATGAGGTGATGTTATCCATTACACTGATCTACAATGACTGTAAAAATGGCTAGTGCAAATGGTTCAGAGGTTTGGACAAATTGACAACCATTGATGTAACAGTCAGCGACACAACTGCTTACTTTTGGGTGTGAATAATTCTGTTCCCGTTATTGGCTTCCTATCAGAACATATTCCCTAGATTAGAAGTAGTCTATGTGTTAGTTCCAGACTACTACCACAGGGTGGAGACTCCATACAAGTGATTCGTTTTCAAGTCTATCACCTACACTAAAAACACACTGTTTGTACAGAGCTTGAATGTGTGTGTGACCAAATATGGCTAAGCATATGTTTCCTCAAAACACCCGCCAACTATGACAGCTGTAGCGAGACTGGCGGGGGTGGGGAAGCTTGGTCAGTTAGGGGCAGGGAAGCTTGGTCAGTTAGGGGCAGGTAGTTGCCTATCTGTATGTAATACTATTATATTATCTTTGGTTCTACAAAGAAAATAATTTCAACCAGATCCGTTTATTGTAACAAACAGCCTTTCACATCTATAATATCAGTAGGATCTGAGTTTTTAACTCTGAAACTGCTACAATAATTACCATACTCCATTATCTACATAAATTGTGTATAAATTTTTTAAACAGATGTACCGAGCAACACACGAAAATCATTGAACAGCACATGAAGCCTGATGGTGTCATTCCATGAAGTTGGCTGAGTCATGCAGCAATGGCCAGAGCGAAGGCGCTGTATTCTATAGCAGTAGTCGCGTTGGGCTTCATATGCTTCGTTGTCGGTGCCATTGCCGTAGGACTTCCTACGTGGGGCGAATTTCATAGCTGTGAGTATTGTCAAATGAAATACTATGTGAAAACTGCATACTTGATGACTGCTTTTATAAACTAGAATTTAAGTAAGTACCTACTCGTTATATGATATTATGTCAACCCCATCATAGTGATTTATATTACATAAAACTAAGTTCATCAACAATCATTTGTATTATCTAAACCTCCTTAATATGAGATTCTTGTCACTGGTGTAGGGCAGTCATTTAATGACAAGCTTTTGAAGTTACTCTGCCGATGTCCAGCCTGTTCGTACAATACAAAATACCTACAAATAAATCAAATTTTGTTTAGTTTGTACCTTATCATACTTCAATTCTGTACTATATTTTCCTGTTTATATGTGGTATGTGGTATCCGCTATTTAGGTACCTACTTAATTACCCAACTACTTATCTCTCAAAACCCAATAAGAGACATTCAGACTGACCAGTAGAGCAACTTAAATAAAGTTTATTTTATATTCCACTTTTTGTTTTAATGCAAATGTGAATCATTAAGTTCCAATGTTATGCACATACCTAGTGTAAAACAAAAATAAAACGTGTTTAAAAAAAATTAAACACGGGCCAAAAAGACATTTTTGAATGGCTGTCGAGTTTGGGGACTATAATGAATTTTGTGTTCTATTATGGAATACTTGACTAGGTACTGGTTTTTCATCGTGTTTCTTTATTTTTAAGGTCAAATTCTTTTTCATTACTTACATTACGTATTATTATAATTACTGTAAAATATCTACCTTTTAATTTTTTGATGTGAGGGAAAATCCTCGTAGGATGCTATGCCGGACTCTTACCGACTAAAAAACCTCACGTAACGCCCAACATTCTATGGTTGAGAGCCCCGGGTAAGCCCTCAGGAAGGATGTCCCCGTGGCTCCCAACAGACCTACGGCCGCCAATGCATAAAATACCTACCTACTACTTACTTGATCACAATACCTACAATTGATCAAAAAACAATAATTTCATAGGAACCTACTATGCACTCTTGTTCCTGATAATGAATTGACTCGCCAAAAGTGATTAGAAATAGTTATCACATAAATTATAGGAGTTGAAGACTACCAAGAATGACCTACCTACCAAGTAAATATTGGTTGGTACCACAGGACGGATAGAAGGTGGTACGATCTGGTACCAGTCACGGATTGTGGCGACTATCCAGTTACTAGAAAAATATTAAGCTACTAGAGTGGCAGACATAAACGCGATTTAACAAGAACATGCCGGAAGGAGTAGGCAGAGGCTTAGTATACGCCCGTATTTCACCTTTTAGTTTTATGTCCCACAATAACAGGTAGGATACCATTGCCGTATTGAAATGGACAGGCGCAGGTCGTGACGACACGCCGTTGAAATTTCCAAGCCGCCCATTAGGCCTTCAACTTGACTTAATGATTGTCATTTTACTGACAACCGTGTTTCATTTCGAGTTTTCCTTCTCTACGCAATGGATTGTTTTTCCAAAGGGTTCCCTTAGTCGCCTTTTACGATACCCTCGGGATGAATTGGGGTGGCGTCATTTTGCACTCTTTCCCTTTGCGACGAGGGACCCCGTCGCCACACGGGATAATGACTTACTACTTTTTTACACTTGGCCTGTGCTGAAATTCATGTTTGACCTCAACTAGATTCGTGAATGCAGTAATAATTCTTCATACTACATCAAACTCACTAGTTGCTGGAGCCATTGACCAACGAATGAGGCTCTGGGAAAGACATAGACGCTGTGTTAGGGCTGGCTGGGATAAACGAAAATCTATTTATCCAACCCATCTAATAAATTGAAGAAGACTTGAGTCGAGTTGACACCCGCTGCATATTCTATGGATCAATAAGAGCAATAGCTTGACGTGTTGTGCCTTGTATTCTAAAGATCTTGGTGATCAACAAGCAATTTCTCATACAATTCGGACGTAGATATGATACCCATTTATTCCAATACAGTTCATTCAGCTCATTAAGTACGTATTAAATTTCTAGGCCACTGTCACATCGCAATGTCGACTAGCGACATAATATTCTCTCGAAGCAATGTTGAAGGCCTCATTATCAAAGTTCATAAAAATGACGTCAATTGTTATTATCGTCCATCAATAAAGAGGAAGTGGCCTCTTCATTTTAGAACTTAATACTGAGGTCATGTAATAGAGAAGTTTGAACTTCAGGCTTCTGGAGTTCCTCAGCATTTAAAGGTTTACAAACCGGCAACACATCCAATGCTCTAAGTATTGAAATGAAAACGTCACCATCACCACACATATTTACCTACATTTATTTTAAATCTCCGTGTCAACTATAGATCGCCAGTTATTTTCACCCCATTTTCTAGCAAACATGACTGTAGTAAGCCTTTGCCATAAACGCAGCTATTTTCCCAAGTGCAGCTATTGGATATTTCTATCGGCGCCGGCGCATCCCGGATATCATTACAGAGGGCAGTCGCACTTGTCCAACCTCTACTTTTATTAATGTGTACTTACTACATCAAAGTAAATTGCATTTAACGGTGAAATGAGTAGTAAATTGGAACTAATTAAACTCGAAATACGTAGTAAAACCTGTTTTACACTTTTATAAGAATGTCTAAATTATCATGCTAATAATGTTGGCACTCGGGCGTGAACATAATAGGTAATGATTTTCATATCGAACTATCCACAGTATAAATTCTCACGTAACTTGCTTTTTAAATTATTTAATAGTTTGATCTTATCATCGTGAAGTCTGTATGCAAAAAGAACGAGGTTATTGGTGGCTGTTGGCTTCCCTAAAAGCGATTGAGCACTGAATACCCAGGGTCTTCAGAGAATTGGTTGTAAAGAGAGATTCTTTACGTCCAGCCTTGATTCTATTGTCATTGCAAAAAAAAACTGTCAGATTAGTACCCAGGTAATTTGAGGGCACGTCACTCAGTGAATACGTACAAACACATAGTGCAAAAATGCGAGCCACAGAGTACAACAAAGAGCTGACAAAGCTGTCGCTCGCAAAGTCACAAAAGAAAGGAAAGGAAAATAGCAGGAAAGAAATGGCAACAAGTCTTTCCTGCCTTTTTTTCCTTTCTTGCCTTGCGGGTTTCGTCAAATGGTTTATCCACCTGACTAGTTTGACGGCGTTCTACCTTATTTCATAGATTCAGTTTCTTCAGATTTAGTTTCCAAAGGACAGTATTGCAGCTCCATTTTTGTTGTCAATGGGAACATGTATAGAAGCGCTCGTGGCCCCGCGGACTCAGTGTTCTGTAAACGATCACTGCAGTAAGCAACTTTCACTATGGCCGGTCCATGGATGGGTGACCATCCATGTAATCACTTTGTGACATTTATTTGAGCGTTTCCGTGCTTCGGAAGGCACGTTAAGCCGTTGGTCCCGGTTGCCAGTAAAGTGGCAGTCGTTAAGCTAAGTTGAAGGCTTTATTTCAACAGCAGGCAGTCACAACCTGCGCCTGTCCATTTAAACACGGCAATACGGCTCACCACCTATTACGTGGGACAAATTATACAAAAAGGTGAAATGTGGGTATATAATAGGTATGCCTCTGCCTACCCCTTCGGGGATAAAGGCGTGACCATATGTATGTATGGGGAAATATTGCTGTTTAAGTCTTATATTCTGGTGAGCTCCTTGGTTGCTCTATGTGTGTGATTACTGAGAGCACCCGTGGGAATTAGGCAAAGCGAGGATTGGTCTGAACATATTCAGAACGACACGGATACATAGCGGAACCGTTACCGACAAGGAACGACACGGATACATAGCGGAACCGTTACCGACAAGGGTGCGGAAGTCCTTAGTCAATGCTATGATAACTAAACATTAGTAAAATTAAAATACCTAGTTATTAGCTATCAGAAATTTTATTTTAAAGACTTCCGCATTTAAATGACGTTATTAAGAATTCGCTACAAGGTGGCGCAATGCGCTGTGACACCGATGTTGAGCCCATCTATTGCCATTTACATGCAGCAGTGATGTGTGTTTTCTGAATCAGCAAAAGATTGCTGAAGTAGTGATGAAATAGAATAGAATACATTATAATAATATGAAGACAGAAAGGCGACATAACTTTATTATGTTTCCAATAGTTTTAGAGGTTCTTGTCATTCAAACGTGAACATCTTCCATTTGCAGCCTGCGATGTCCTTTTATTGATAGCTAGAAACAGCTATGAATAGACTTTTTAATTTCGGTATTATTGAGAGCGAATGCCGTCTGACCTCCCAACCCCGTAGAGACGACCGTTGGACAACTGCCCACTTGCAGGAAATGTGTAACTTGACCACAAAGATCTCCGTGTGGCTACACCTCAACTTAAGCAGAATTTAGTATATCTGTGGGTGTGATGCACTCTGTTATGAAAATTAATAAAGCTTAACGACGCGTATCGAAGAAGTTGGTGGGTATTTTGGACTCATCAAATCTGTTTTGAATAAAGCTCAAAATTTAATGCACACCAGACGTTTTCCTTATTATTTGCACAAAAAGGACAAATGGCAGTGGTGCCAATTAATCCTTATTATTTTTGATATGTAGGTTAAATAAATTGCCAATTATTAATATTGGTGTACTACTAAATATGATAATAATGAATCATACAAAATTATACGCAGTACGTACGCTAAGAATCAATGTCGAGATTTTGTACTTAACAATATTTATATGCACTGCACTGTCATATAAACCACAGGAATTTACTTTGTCCAGGGCAAATGTATCGTATTGTATCTCATTTTTAGATACACCTATATTTCGCTCTACAGACTCAGAATGTAAAGAATGTGATCGGAATATTTACCACATTGTTTGTTGCTTCAAACTTCAACCGGAACCTTCATCCGGTTTCAACTATCGACCGTCTGGCATTCAGCTATTCAGAATTTCACATATCCGAAAACAATCGTAGAGCGATGTGAATGTGCGTGTCGAAATTAAATTCCACACGATAATGTATTCGTGTCGACAATGTATTCATCAACGAGTAAAAAAGAGGGTAGATATAACTTCTAGGTCTTCAGGACATTAAAAACAATCATATTGATTACAGCCCCACCGCTTGCAATATTGCCGACTTAATGCAGCCATACAATTGAATGAGTATTTCAGAGAAATATCCTGTTATTAGTTGATTTTTTTGCTGCTCAGACAAACTTTGAATTGCTTACGTCATCAAGTTTGATTTGGGCTGTTCGTTACTATCATTGGCAGAAACATCCTCAATAATAAAAACAACATGAAATACTGACCTACTTCAATCATGTATAGTACTAGTGACCATACTATTACAATTTATTTAATGTACATATTGATTTCGACACTGCACTGTAGTTACTAGTATACCCACTGTTTTAAGCTTCAAGCGCACTGTTATTCACTGAATTTTAACTGCGGTGGTTGTAATATATTTGATTACCTCATAGGAAACTGCTGAAGAAGACTGTACAAGAGTGAACGTTGCAGCCTTCTTTTAATGAGACCTTTGCTCAGCAGTGTATGTCAATCGGCTGAAACGATGAAAACGACAATGATTAGGTACCCAGCTGCTCGCTGGTGCACATACTGTCTGAAGGAGTATTTTACAAGTCTTTTCCACAATCACAGAACACCAGAATGGCTACTTGACCTTTTTTTGTGACTGTGGAATAGCCAAAGAATAGACAATTCAATTTCAATTCGTATTGATGTTTGCAACACCAGAGCATTGGATGCAATTGAATAACTAAGACAATTCCATTACTGTGGCTAAGATAAAAAAGATCACCGTAGTTAAAAATCTAGAAGTTTAAGGATGCTTTTGCACCAGGATAAATGAACTAATTCTTTCAGATGACGCGGACATGCAACTCGCGCCTGTGTATTATGATTGTAAGTAGCTGTGACACTCTTTTGGTGGTGGTTTGGTTATCGTGTCCTTAATACTGCGTATGGTAGTACAGATTTGTGTCTCTCGAGTCCTTTTTTGAGATTCGTGCGATAGGATTTCGACCAATGGTGGAAGGAATGGACTCGAAGGATATGACTATCTATTACCACGCTGCACTATATTAAGTGCTTATATCTGTACTAATTGGTGGTTGGGAACTAATCATATTATTACTATTTCTGTATATTGCACTTTCCACGATTCTTTTTTACAACGCAGTACAACTGTTTATTTGTTTACTAACATCACAGCACTGATATATTACACGAATCACACCTGAAAGTATTTTTACACTTCTATGTAACAAGACTTGCACGAGACAGTCCTCTTAAATAAACTCAATAAGATAACAAAGAATGCACATCCTTTACATGTCGTGCTTAGGGTACCCACGGGTAGAGATATTTGATACGACCATTTTGAATTTCCAACCACATGATGTGACCGAGTCAACTAGGCGTTTCTCTCGTGTCTAAAGACTCGAACTCAAAGCACATAACATGATACTCGTAAAAGGATGTTTGGACATCCGGAATGGTAAACCGTAATTCTTTTACGTAACCTGAACAACTTGACTCCAAAAGAAAAGCATTCAATGGTTGCAAGCGCAACGTGCCAGTAATTTTTGAAGTTGACAGTTCAATGATTAAGTAGGACAAGATAGATAATATAAGACTAATATTAAATAAGGAATTCGTGCAAGGGTCATAAAGTTCCCTTTAAAGGCAGGTTGTATACGGGAAGGTCAACGGGACACAAAATCTACGACTATTACGCAAATTATATTTTGGCCAATAAACTCTGACTTTGACGCAAACTGATAGTGACTATGTTTATGTATGACTTCGAAGAAACTGTTCAATTTCAGAATTGTGGGTATTTCTACATTTTAAAAACAAGGATCTTTAATATAAACTTCCATCAGACAATCACCAATTTTCGCGACATTTTTGTTAAACTATTGATTAATATTTCAAGTAGGTAGGCACCTAGTACAACTGATGATTCTTGTTTCGATCTTCTAGAATGAAAGTGCGGCTGTTACAGGTATAAGTTATTGTTTATTTGCATTATTTTGGTAGGTAGCAATATTAATCATACACAGTTTATTTTTTTATTAGTTAATTATACAAGCATAGTGCGAACCGATGGAAGTCTCCAGTCAGAGAATAATTATATTCTATCCTTGAATGTTATCTAACGTTTATGTAATTAGTCCTTCATTGGACTAGGAAGTCAACAATGAATCGAAACGTTTAGTTTTAACGCCGTCTTTATGTAAATGCTTCGTTTTTTTTACATATACCTACGTTGTTGTTTATCACAATCGCAGAGTACAACGGAAGTGGCAGTTCCAAGCCTATGCGTGCCCAAAGTAGGGCAAACCGCGCTCCCTACCTTCTACTACTGTTACCTTTGATACCCTTGCCTTTCTAACACGCCTTACTTATTTATCTGATAACATCTTTGATTGCTTCAAATCTCTTTAGAAATGAACTCGAGTTCATTTGGCGGGAAAATTGGAACCGAAATGTCCATTATTTTTGGCAATTTAAAATGAGGTTTGTAGTTTCTTTCAATTTCTCAACTTGGATTGGTTTTTCTTTCATAGTAAATTGACAGTCCTTTTTTTCTGGTAGGGTATATATTATGCATTTTAGCAGTGCGTCTGAACTTAAGAAGTAGGCAAGTACCTACATTATAAGCTTATTTTTTTTATCATTGGTACTAAAAAAGCGTCTCTTCAATGCATTTCATTTCACACATCACAATAAACCATTATACGTAATTCTAAACTCATACTCTATTCACGATTTGGATGCGCGATGTTTGCTTGAGCCTGTATTATACCTGGTGCATTTAAAAAAATGTGGCACGCCCGCCAAACGGGTTATTGACCCCAGAGACCTTTGTGACAAAACTTGTGAGAGATGTACCGTCGCGGTTATAGAGTTGCTCCTTTTTTATCACTCCTAAATTATTGTATTGATGTTCGTTCTAGAATATATTATACTAATTAGTGTATTGATTCGTAACTGTAATTTAAATATTTATAAAATTGGATAAATAAGTTACTCTGGTCTTTATAAATAACTCACCTTTTATTAGAAAACTAGCGGACGTCACGCGGTTTCACCCGCGTAATTCCCGTTCCCGTGGGAATACGGGAATAAAAGCTACACTCTTTGCGGTGAACATAGGCTATAGCTTTAACCGCAAAGAGTGTAGCTTCCCAACAGTGAAAGAATTTTTCAAATCGGTCCAGTAGTTATGGAGCCTATTCGTTACAAACAAACAAAAAAACATAAAAACAAATCTTTCCTCTTTATAATATTAGTATAGATAGAAGTAACCTGTTATTAGAAAAAAATACCTTTATATTCCGTTCGCTCTAAGTTTGCTGCTGGCGTAGTGGCTGGTGTAGAGGCGTAGTATGGGACGTGACCGGCAAACTTGCGAACGGGTAGTACTTTCTAGAGATGGCCTCATCAATCACACAGTCCACTCCTGAACGTAGGTATTTTAACATGGCCATTTCACATTTTCGCAAGTTCTTTCCTGCGACTTTTTCAAAAGCCTCGGTCCATCTGGCTGAGGGCGTCTGCCTTACGAATAGTGTACGCGATCTCCACTCGCATCTGAAATATCAAACATAATAAGGGCAAGCTATTTGAACAAGAAACTTGAATTCGTGCAATTTTAAAGAGACTATTTTTATGCCGTTTATGATTAAAAGCATCCCTGTAATAAATTTGGTTTAGTCCGCGTTCAACCCCCAGGTTTCGACCCCCATCCGTGTTCAACCTCTTATCAATCTCAAAAACTTAACCTCTAGTATTTATGTAGGTGATAATCTTTCAGTAGTTTCATTTTGCATCCACCACTAACACCCTACCTTTGAGATTTTGTGAATTCATTTCTGATATACCCACACAGATTCCTATACCTAATATCATGTTTGAAACGAAGACCTTCTCTAGAGGCGTAAGATTAAAATTTAAAAATAAACTTCCGTATAATAACACCATTATAATATTTCTCTCATAGTTCACGCCTCGGCTCTTAGAATAACGGTATATTCCGAAATAGAAATAGACGGATGCTTATTAATTTCAAATCAATGCGTGTCGAAATCTAACAAGAATTTGAAGTGATACTATGAGAAGAAGTATTATGTGAAATTTTCACATTTTAACCGAATAATTCATATATTTTCGATATGCGGTGCGTCAAACTCTATTCAAGTAATGAACTTTACTTCACGTTTCGTGTTTTTTATAAGACATGGTCAGTGAACCTAACTGCTAAACTGAAGGTCGTGGCACAGTATAAAGAGTACTAACCAGTATTGTAGCTCCCTACAAACGGACGAAACGCAAGCTATACCTACGATTCTCGTTTTCGGCAGGCCTTCCAGCACGCTAGCAGGCGATTGTGCCGAGTAGACGAATGGACGGTGTGTCGTTTTTTAGATAGTAACCGCGCGTGTTTTATTTACTAAAAATATTTAATATGACAACTTGAGTCTATTGTGCTTGTTTTGGTTGCATGAATTCGTCAATACCCAGAGATAACGTTTTTTAGATTACCTGGAAACTCCGAAAGGTAAGACTATAAATTGATTTTACTTAAGTACTATTTGGTACTATACTACTAGTTGACTAAAGTTAAACAAAGTGATTGACACGAGTGAACTGGGTAGTTACATGAAGTAGGTATGTTTGTGTTTAAAACTAGACTTGTGCTTGCTCAGTCAGTGAACGGTGCGATCCAATATAGTACAATATCCAAAAAAAAACTAGTTCAGAACTCTAGTACGTGTAGGTAGTACATTTAGTTCCGTTGTCAGTTCGTAGTTATTTAATTGAGAGCAATGATTTAGGTATGTTTCAAGAGTATTCATTTCTTTGTGGATGACCGATGTTACAGTACACGCTAAGTAGTGTACTGTAACATCGGTCATCCACAAAGAAACAAACCGTATGACTTTGATTGACAGCATTTTTGTTACCTTTGATTTTTATTACACGCATAGAGACAAATATGAACTTCCAAAATTTAACACAACTTGACAATGTACGAAAAGTACTAGTGTACTAGAGACTGACTAGTACTTTCAAATCGAAAAATAGTTTTAATTTTGTAAATCAAAAATTTAACGCAATGATTATAAAGACTAGAATTCCGTGATTCTATCACTGACGAAACATGTGATGAGCCGATTATTATTGTCTACGCCGCTTACTCGTTTTCAAATTTCTATACCCGTCTCACTCCATCGTTAGTAGATAACGGGCGCTGCGCCGCCACGCCGCCGCCCCGCGCCGCCAGCCGTTGCGGGGATATTATATTATTACTCACAAAGTATTTTTTTGTTTAAATAAAAAAGGTACATATTTACTCGAAATTGAAGCCGGTGGCGGATTGAAAAAATTGAACTGCATTATGCTCACTATATAAACGCGTACGTAAAACTATAAGGTAAAATGTGGGCGTATACTATGCCTCTGCCTACACCTTCAGGGATAAAGGTGTGACTATATAATTGTATGTATGCACATATTTACAATCGCAATACTAAATAGAAAATCAAAGTAGGCACATATTATTAAAATGCTGTAGGTGGGCAGCCCTATCGCATGCTTACGTACCGCGCGGCTGTAGGCATTTATTTCTAAAACCCGGCCGAGTCAAACTACAGTATACAGTGGTCGTGGATTCGATTCTCACGCAGATAAATCGTTGTCTAATGATCTTATCTCAGATACTTATTAAGTAACATTGCTTTTTATTGATAACAATAACTCGACAATAACTATTTATAACTTGAAGATGATAATAGTAGAAAGCTAGACATTATAATTAGTTTTGGTCGATACTATCTAATGTTAAAGATTCGATTGTAAAATGTGAAATCCTGGTAGGTGGTTTCACCTACCAAAATTTCACTGTCGAAATATTATATCACCATCGGATTTAAAAACTTAGGTATGTCAAATGCTCAACGTTAAAGATAAAGATTAAAAAACATAATATCACTTACCAATAATTGTATTATTAACAGAATTTATAATGTAAGTAACGGGTGTTTTTTTTAGAGGTATAGAACTTTAAGTTGGCATAACTGTTTTAACTGGCGGTATTATTATCAGCTGTAAAGTGATTTATGTTTAGATTGGTTGGGCATTTCAACATGAATAGACTGAAGCCTGAACAACGCTTCCAAATTGTGCAAATTTATTTTGAAAATATTGGTTCTGTCCGTAATGCGTATCGTGATTTTCATAAGCGAATTTTGTTTAGCGGTGCCGCTCACTTTTGGTTGAATGGATACGTCAATAAACAAAACTGCCATATTTGGGGTGAAGATGATCCTCAAGTGTATGTTGAGACACCGTTACATCCAGAAAAACTGACTGTGTGGTGTGCTTTATAGGCTGGTGAAATAATTGGTCCGTACTTCTTTAGAAACGATGCTGACCAGAACGTTACAGTCAATTGTGACTGCTATAGAGCGATGATTACTGACTTTTTTGTTCATCAATTGAACAACCATGATGTGCTGTAGTAGTGGTTTCAACAAGACGGCACAACATGTCACATAGCTCGTGCCACAATTGATTTATTGAAGGAAACGTTTGGTTACCGCATAGTTTCGCGTTTTGGACAAGTGGATTGGCCTCCAGGGTCGTGCGATTTTACGCCACTTGACTATTTTCTGTGGAGATATGTGAAGTCGCTCGTCTACGCCGATAAGCCCGAAACGATTGACCACTTGGAGGACAACATTCGGCGCGTTATTGTCGATATACGGCCAAAAATGTTGGGAAAGTCATCGAAAATTGGACCTCTAGATTAGACTACGTCCGAGCCAGCCGTGGCGGTTATTTGCCAGAAATCATATTTTAATTATAATGCCAGAAGATTTCCTTTCGAATAAAGTCATTTTCATATCAATAAAAACAATCACCTTCGTTTTATTCCATTTCAAAGTTCTATACCTCTAAAAAAAACACCCTTTATAATCCAAAAACTTGCTAAAACTGATTCGCTAATGTTATACTCGTATTGGGCAGCACTGTCACAAGTTAATAAAATTAGAAGAGAAAAGAAAACGAACTATTATTAGGGAGAAATGTCTAATCCTTTCTTCGGGTGTTTCCAATACAGCCTTTTAATTACTAAAACGACAGGAACCTACTATTAATTTGTTATTTTTTCTATCTCTCATACCTACATATTTTTCGCACATTTTCCGTGACTCTTGGGAAATATAATTACACCTATGCTTTTCACAGAAACCTTATAGGTGGTAGCTCAATAAAAGTTTAATAACTTTATATCTGTGATGCAAGTTCTTTTTAAATTTGGCACTCCATAACAGATTGCTTTGTATAGTGTCGATAAAAGAAACGCTGCGTGTGAGCTCCAATAAAGTAACTGTTCTTGAGGTTTGCCCACTCGCATCGAGCCATCAATGCCCAGCATGACAATGCCATTTTTTTCGACTGACAGGCAACGACCTCGGAACGAACGCCAGCACGATACGCGAAGGTCCAACTTTTTTCTGCAGATGGTTCTGTTTGGCGATTAGTCTTAGTGTCTTCATTGTCCGTGACATTGATGCTAAATGAACTGTCAAGTCTGGCATTTGAACAGTTTATTTGTAACAGAATATTAAGCATTTTCTTTTCCCGTGTAAGATACAGTTCGTTTATTGTTGTCGCTTTTAAGTTTAATCAAGCAGCAGTAACGGAACTGCTATGGCGTTGCGCCTTCGACTTGTAATCAAAATGATGCAAGTTTATAGATAATTCCAAAATACAACGAAGTGAAACATTGTGCCTAATTATTTTTAACAGTTGGTTGTCTTGAAAGAGATCAATCCAGCCTTGATCCTGCTATAATAAATGCCTGCGTTTGATGTCGAAAAGCCTTTATTTAAGCATTGAGACATTTCGTGCAACAGTTTATTAAAATGCGCAAAACTTCGTGCCATCGTTGTCGAAATTTACATTTTGTGCCACAATAAAAATAGCACTAAAACCTATTTAGCATTAGGTATCTTAGACACGCCACCGTCTCTGACGCTATTCCGTATTCTTGAATATCTAATCCGCTGACAGTATTAGATATACCCATAATGAAGGATGTCACTCATTTCCTTGTGTTCGTATTTCCTTAATACATATGTACATAGGTACATGTATGAATATTGTACATAAAGTGACGTCTTTTTCCATAAAGCCGTAGTGGTAGCCAGGGATTATATTTCCAGTATTGGCATACTGGAAATTATAATCCCTGACTACCACTATGCCTAAATTGGTATTCAGGCATGTACCTTTCTCTAGTACCTGTTTACTATTTTCATGAGTGTTTCCTGTCCATACATGTATTTACGACTACATACTAATATCTCTAGCCACGACCGTTATGGTATATCCTCGTCTAGATCGACTGACCAACTTGATTGATTTATTCACATTCGGTCCAAATTTGTTTCATCTATCTTGTCTTAGCAATTCTTTCTATGTTTTGTCGCTACATCTTCTTCCATACAGCATCGTCCAGTCACGTTCACGTCGTCTGTCATTTTGTTCACTAATATAATTATGCCGAAGGGTTTACTTTCATTGATTTCTTTTAGTATCTTGGTTCTTTGTGCAGTTTAATACGTTATTATGTACTTCGTAATGTAGGCTATCAGTTTACCGGGACTGACCTGAATCGTAAAATTTATCGTTGCAGGTTATGACTTATTGTTCTGAGCAGTTCTTTGACGTTCACAGTTAGGTTTTTACCACGACCGACGGTGCTGCTGTAAATTGTATCCGCAGTCACGATTTACTTTAAGTGTTAGACCATTCATATTCGTATAGAAACTGACTGGTTCCTATCTGTATTTATATACACTAGCTTTTCCGTAGAAAATCCTACAGACTTCACACAACGCTTAATGCTGTCTTCTCTGATAATTCGAAGTCTCATATTAGCACAATTTGCTTCAGATAGTCCACCATATGATCAATTGCTCTCATCCTTTTGATCTGATCACTCCCTTATGTATCTGCAATAAAAACCGTGGTTTATTGATTAGCTCCTGTCGATTTATTAATGTTAACTTGAAGCTGCCATATAACATTATGTGTTTCGATATGCCTCGTATGCTCCTTAACGATCCGCAACAAATTTGAAATAGCTGAAACTTCATCTGCGTGCATGCTAGACTTGCAATAATTTTGTATTGCTTTATTGTTATTATATTAACTATTACCACAGAATATTCATAAAAGTTGCAGATCTCGAATCTATTTCTTGTAATATGTCGATAATTTGAATCATAAGAACCGAAGCCTTCATCGTGTTCATCCATTGTTTTTTTTGTCTAATAATCACTATCCAACAATTCAATTTTGATGGGTAATTTTGACCTTACATGCGGGATCATAATGTGTTGATGTAGGGTTTCAGATTTCCTTCTCAACGCAATCCGTACTTCAGAAATGTATCCTTGTCGTCTTTTACGACACCCACGGGATTAATCAGAGTGAGGAAATTTGTACTCTATCCCGTCACCAGTAGTGCAAAACGACAGCTTTAGAACATTAGCATCAATTGCCACTGCATTACCTACTTTTGTAAGTGCATCAGTGACCCAACACGAGATGAATGTCGGCCACTATGAAGTCAATTGACATGGTGACTTTTGAGTTGTGACTCATGACATCATTAACGGAGTAAACACGACCTTTGAGGATCAGCTTTCGTGACGACATGTCGCAATTCTTTATCAACCTGGTCTTCTAGGACTTAATGAAGCAACCAATGACACTCGTTAACAAACTAGTAATTTAAATTCAAGAAGTAATTACTTACCTACCTTAGTCACTGGTGATGTTGTTTGTGTGAATAGACATACTGTAACAACTAAACGTCTAAAATCAATAACATTCTTATAGGCAACATGCAGTCATTGACTTAAACTTTCGATTTTACTTACAGCGGAATTTGAATACATAATTGAAAAGGAATAGAAACGACAGATAAGTAAGACAATTAGCATTGGCGCCCAATTTGCAACAGTGTAAGAATTCAATTAATATTCAGCCATGAAGTCGTGACGAGGCCCTCTGTGCTCTTCTTAGCGTGTAAACGACCTTCAGTACTGAGGAACTTCGTCGTATTCTTCACATTAGTAACGTGCATTGTCACATCCACTATTTATATTTGCTGTGTATGTCCGGGCTCACAACGTCGTTTTCATTGTAGAATTCATTTACGTACTTCTCTGCATACATAACCTCGCTTTTTCCCCGAAGAGATACGTAATAGATGGTGAACTTATTAACCTTTTGAACAGGCAGGTGGAGGTACGATTCGATAAGACCTTCAATTTACTGGATAGTAGTTCCTATCTATTATGTAATGGCAGCTGCTATCTACGTATTCAAGTAGTTTCCGAAATTCCGAAGCACGGAAATACTTGCAACGATCACTTCTCCTGTCCTGGCAAATTCAGACAATGACCTTCTCCTTTTATGCAATTAGCGTCCTAATCGTACACTACAGCGACATCCTGTTTGTCCTTTAGTTCACCCAACATATCAGCTTGCAGAATTCAGGGTTGTAAAAAGACCGAAAGCCTTGTACTGGTAGAGTACCAAGTGTCTATTGTTTGTCATACAACTACGTGTCTGTAAAACCAACCAACACGTGACATACCATAGTAAATTCTAAGGTCATATGAAATAATTCCATGTGTTTATCACATAAGTACATATTGAGAAGTCTTCACTAGGCTACTCGTACAGTAGCCTGTAGTTCGAACAGATCTTGTTTACTTTATTAACGTATTGTTGTGTCGAGGCAGGCACGTTTTAGTTTCGTATTTGCGTAGGTGGTTTTAAGGTCGATATTATATTACTACGTATGCACGAATATTTTTTACCTTACATCATCAGAATGTATTCGTTTGTAAGATTCGATGGAGCGTTCTAAATCTCCTTGACCTGCTTTGTGTCACGGGTAATCAATATTAATCCAATATTCTATGTATTTTTTACATAGTAATAGAATCACAGTCGTGGTCCACGACTGCGCTTCTATTAGAATTTTATTTTAAGAAATCATAATATCTTCGCCTGCATTGTCATAAATAAGCATTCAGTTCAGACATCCTAGGGATACTGGCGCTACTGCATAGAAATGCTGAATAGAAATACGGACATACAGTACATGTAAGGGTTAAATAGTTGCTATGAGTTTAGTATCACAGGCTGAGCCGTAGGACACTGCTAGTCACTTATATGATTATAAATTCTTATTGATCAAGTATATTTCATTACTTTGCTTTGCGACACCCGTGGAGTGCTGGAAGTGACTTTCTTACCTACATTTATCAACATGTGTGACAAGTTTTGCTTCAGACCTGTTATTTACGACGAAAATGCAATATATCATTTGCATAGGTGATTAGAATGTTATTGAGGTTACTTTGACTTCTAGACGTTTAGAATGTCAAACGACTTTAAAAAGTTGGAGTAAATTAGCCTACAGTAGGCACTTCGGTTCGTGTTTTTGTCTTGCTATGTTCAAAGATAATATATCTGGTAGGTACTTAAACCAATTTTGTTAATACATATCTAATAATACTTTCATTATAAGGAAGGACATATCAAATTAAATTCAAGCTTAAGTAATGATATCGCTTAAAATTTTTGTTCCTAGCTTAGCGAACTTACCGAAACTCTATGTACCTAGTTTTGCCGCAATGATGTTACAATAAAAAACCGGCCAAGTGCGAGCTGGACTCGCCCATGAAGGGTTCCTTGACATAATATAAAAGTTTTGTAGTTCGTTGTAACTTTGATTGATGTTTTAACACGTTCGCAGTGGTAGTGATGTTTACAGGCGAAAATTGCGGTTTATGACGTATTAACAAAAAAGTACAAACTCGATCACGTTCAAACTAATTTTTGTTGGTAGTTTTTATGGCAATGTACATTATATTTTTTTTTTAGATTTATCACTCTCTTAGTTTAGAAGTTAGAGGGGGGGGGGACACACATTTTTCTACTTTCGAAGTGTCTCTTACGCAAACTATTCAGTTTAGAAAAAAATGATGTTAGAAACCTCAATAGCATTTTTAAAGACCTATCTATAGATACCCCACACGTATGGGTATGACGAAAAAAAGAATTTTCAGTTTCAGTTCTGAGTATGGGGACCCCCAAAATTTACTGCTTTTTTTCTAGTTTTATATAAAAATCTTAATGCGGTTCACAGAATACATCTACTTACCAAGTTTCGATGGCATAGGTCTTATAGTTTCGGAGAAAAATAGCTGTGACACACGGACGGACAGACAGACAGACAGACATGACGAATCTATAAGGGTTCCGTTTTTTGCCATTCGGCTACGGAACCCTAAAAAGAGGAAAACTTAAATATCATTGATTTTGCCGCTATAAGATTTAAGTTGGTTCGTTTAATTAAACTCATTGAACTCTTCAGAACATTGAGTATTCAAATCCAGGATGTCAATATATCGCCAAAATTAATTAAAAACTGTTTTAGTTTTGAGAAGTAAGTAAAAGCGGCAATATACGCCAATCTGCTTTCACTGCATAATATTTGTGATTACCGAATAAATGATAACCGGTATATCGTACTAATCAATAACCACCTTTGCATCTAATATTAAGCTTTACGTAACCGACACAAGCAAACAAGAGTTACAGCATGACACCTAACCGATGACACAACACACATTCTTTAAATCAAACAAATATTCTAACGAAATCACTTGTACTTTTCTATTGGAATAGTACAAGGGATTTCGTTACTGTAATAGTAGATAGGTACAAGTGGTTTCATTACTGAAATAGTACAAGTGATTTCGTTACTTGAATAGTACAAGTGATTTCTTTTTTAAATGTCATCAAATGCCTACAATCAAATTATAGAAACATTCTAATATATTTTTGTTTGTTTACAGTCGTGAACCGCGATTTCGACAACGGGTACTTTGGACCATGGCGTGTTTGCAAGCGGCTACTCTACAACAGGGAGAAATGCGGCACAGACGTCTCAAAGTTTCAGCCATCGAGTGAGTAGCTCTTTTTCTTCTGTAATTTCTATGTGTGTAAAGGAATCCATTATAGATTGTCTTGTGCAAGAGGTTAGTAACAGGTCTGTGACTTGGACTGCTGGAACAACACTTACAAAGCCCCTGTACATCAAGGCTACGCACACATGACACAGACACCGCGATCGATTTTCGTAGTCGTTTTCGATACTGATTTGTGCGCGAGTGTGCGTAGCAGACGGTAGGTGTGAAAAAAAGTACATACTACCCGTTCGCTCTAACTTTGCCGCTGGCGTAGAGGCGTATACCCGAATTTTTAATTACACGAAGTAAATTGACAGTAGCTAATGTCACTTCGTCATAGAAAATAAGCAACATTGTATGAAGAAGTGACATTAGTTGCTGTCAATTTACTTCGTCTAATTAAAAATTCGACTATAGTATGGAGCCGAGCGGCAAAGTTATAGCGAACGAGCAGTACATGAGATTTCCATCTGTACTACCTCTAATTTGTGGTCATACTTACATGAGGGTAGTTATACCTAGCAGAAGTCTCATTATTTTCATATGAAGATACATAAAACCCTCTATTTCTATTCTATCATAATTACTATTATGTATAATACGTCTAAGAATCATGAATGAATGTTTTACAAATATGTACACTTATTACAGTTACAGTATATGCATACCTACATTACGTAATGTTGTAACACCCGGGGGCAATAGCACAGGGCACTGGGTCATACCAGCGGAGCACGACCATTTTTTAACGACTTAAACTTGAGATTTTTTTCCTTACTGCTTACTTTGAAATACAGAATAAACTAGTGTACGTGACTTTTTCCGATTTAAAATAATGATTTTAAAATTACTCACGTGTCATCACGTATCCATATTATTCTATTTCTCTAAAATTATTCCTTACTAGTAGTTTTAATCATCATTTTGCTACGACTTGGCTTCCCAAGTCTGCACAATGAGTATAGTATCACTAGTATGTAGACCACACAGTCCCTATTATCATCATTCGATCTATCATAAAAACATACCCGCTTTGTATGCTACGGCACTAGAGGAATAAGTGAATTTCATCTCTGTCTTCAGAAATATCTAAAACATGATTATTTTATCTTATCATCATTTATTTCGACAGCAGCAACTTATTACTGAACTCCATTAGTAATCCATCATTCGTTTGATATTTTAAACCGCCCTTGATCTATACTTATACCTACTGATTTAAAGTTCTGGTTCTCGTCATAGTTTATAGATATACTAGCTGACCCACGCAGCTTCTCGTATGCTATCGCGGACGTTTTTTTTTATAAACGGAACAAGTTTGTAATACTCGATTGTTACATAACTTTAAGCACACCACACATCGGAAACTATCAAAACGAAATGTAGCTGTTTTTGTAAAATTTACATTGCTGCTCTACTGCTATTCGTCATAGCTTCATGTCATATAGCGTATCGCCTTCCTCAATAAATAAAGTACGAAACTCTAAAGGGATTTCTGTTTTTCAACCTGTAATTCTGGAAATCATCGCGTTCAAACATACAAACAAACTTTTCAGCTTTATAATGTTAGTATAGATATATGTGCGTTCGTGTTCTAAAAGTATTCGTTTTATTGTGCCATGTTTTAGTGGCATTAGTGCCATGGTTCCCGTCTACCGTTCAATAAATGTGCCCAGTGACCTATTTTCGTTGTCGTCTCCCTTATTTTGTCTTTGTTTACGTTCGAATACATTTTCAAAGTTTTTTAATTATAATTCAGCTGTATACGGGACCAATAACGATTCAATTTTGACTACAAATTGCATGGTATAATTTGTTTTTGTTTTAATACCTAGTTATACCACAGATTACTAAATAGTTACTACGTAATATACCTACGTGTTATTAAAACAACTTTATCGGCTTTTGACATTAAATTTTATATTTATTTTGTTGTACCTAGATTTAAACTATTTATAATAATAATAAACCCCGTGTAACTCTCGTTCCCGTAAGAACACGGCACGGGAATAAAATATAGCCTATTTAACCCGGGGATGGGGATTATAGCTTTCCACGAGTTAAAGTATTTTTCAAATCGGCGCATTAGTTTCGGGCCTTTTTGCCCGCATGCATACCAACAATCAAATCTTTCCTTTTATTTTTGATTGATTTCTGGTCAATTATTATTTATTAAATTAAATTAAATTAAATTATTATTGATTGATTTCTGGTCAATTATTTTCACACTTATTTGATTTCAACGCTGTCATGGCGATTGATTTACAATTTTCAATTAGCTAACTGCTTCCAAATTTGTCGAATTAATTCATGTTTAGTGTTTAGACATAATATTTGAAGATTAGGTACCTACCTGCATAACATATTTTCTTCGAGGATCAAAAAATACAATTGCAATGCAAAAATAGAAATACCAATCGATCAAGCAGGAAATTCCACAACTAAAAATGGTTCTTTACAACCTATCACTGAATAGCTAACCTCATTTTCTACCCCTGTAGTAATTAACTGTAGTGGTTACTTATTACCCCTGCCTACCCCTCTTTGACCTAGTAAAAGGAACTATGGAACGTAAAAGCGAATTATTGCATCGAGGAAAATATATGTAGGAAAATCTGTTGCTTGTAGTAAGTACTTATCTCCGTAATAACTTAGATTTTATTATACGTCCGTCGCACAGTGTTGCGCGGGTCGGACAAAAACCGAATTTAAAAAGTTATCGGTAGATGAAAAATAATTACTGGGCTTTAAAATTGAATAACTAAGCTATAGTTAATCAATTTTAAATTTAATTAAATTAAATTAAATTAAATTAAGTTAGCAAAAAAATTCGGGTAGTTGAAGGAATAAGTTGCAAAAATTTTCGTCAGTGAATCTTTTTAATTTTAAAATTATAATATTACTTACTTACATATTTATATGATACATAATTATAGCTGAGTTCCTCCTCTGCCGGAAACAACAATATCCTACTCAATATTCTCCCATTTCAAGTTGTTTTATCTTCACACTTCACTTCGTCATCACTATTGTCAAAATGGAGGCTATGCAAAGCAGTATTGTAGTCCTGGCCGAATCCCTCAACAAGAGAATGGATGCATTCGAAACACAGGCCTTGAAGTCACCAACTACATCAGTAAGTCTTCCAGGGTTGAACAGTGAATTCTCCAGTTTTCGAGTATTTGTTACTCAATCCCTGAGGCTGTTGCAACAGCAGATGGAGGCATTGACACATTTACTTGATAATGTGGAGATGCAGCGGCGCAGGAAGATATTGCTCCTTCACGGGGTTGATGAGAAGAAAGATGAAGATCCTGTTAGCACAGTTGTAGATACCATCAAAAAGCATCTGAATATGCAGGACTTTAACACCAGTAGCATTAGCCGTTGTCAACGATTGGGCCGTGCAACCTCAAGCAAAAAGCCTCGGCCACTCCTCTTCAAGCTTCATGACTCGTCGGTGCGAGAAAAGGTATGGTTTACAAAATCCAAATTGAAGGGCTCTGGTATCACAATGACCGAGTTCTTGACCAAAACAAGGCATGATGTTTTCATGACTGCACGTGAAAAATTCGGAGTTGCAAAGTGCTGGACAAGGGACGGTGTCATCTATGTGTTGGGGGCTAACGACGTTCGACACAGGATAGTGTCCTTTGCTGATCTTAACAAAATCGGCGAAGTTCCTGCAACGGCCACGACTGCAAGGGTGCCCGTAGCTAAGTCCAAACGTGCGGTGACGGCAAGGAAGTGAAGTTGACCTCATTCTAACTTTCTGTGGCCCAGGTGGTTAGATAAGTCTTATATTTTCATCACTATAATCTGTATCTCTCAGTAATTCTTCAGCTAGTAGTTTTTTAATGATAATTCTGTTTATATAACTCCTTTTCTTTACTCATGTAAACAAATTCATTCTACTTGAATATTACTTTCGCTTTTAGGTACATAATTTTTATCAAAACTCACAAAACTGGTAGTAATACTTGTTATTTGTAAAATAAGCTATATTTTTATTAATCAAGGTAATACAAGATAACATTGGCTGACAGCTGACAGTTGACACTAGTGACAGACTGTGGGTAGACGCGTTTCATTTTTTTTAATTCCTGTTTATTTTGGCACTTTTCGTTGGTCTTTTGAGCCACTTACATGTGATTTTTTCACAGGTGTTTCTTAATATTGTAAATTTTAATACTGCACTTTGAATAGTATAGCAGGGTCAGCCACAGGGTGTTTATTAGTTTTCTTGTGATTCGCCTGGGCCGCTATAATAGATTTATAAGTTTATTAAATTATTTAAGAACATTTATTAGTAAATTGGCACCGGCAGATGAGGATTTTGTGTATTTGTGAATATTCATATATATTTATTTATATTCTTATTTTTATTTTTACTACATATTTGGTTATTTATTATAGCTTATACCTATATATATATATATACATAGTAATATATTAATTATCTTATTTTTATGTCTTCGTCCGACAGTTCGCAGAATGTACCTTCACTTGCAGGGTTCCTGTCGTCTCAGTTCTCGGATGTTATTAGGAATTTCAATGTGATTCATATAAATGCTCAAAGTATTCCGGCTCATATAACAGAAATGCTGGCGTCTTTTGACTGCACAAATATACACGCTATACTTGTCTCAGAAACATGGTTAAAACCATCTATGTCTTCCACTCCTTATTTTTTGCCAGGATTCAACCTCATCCGTAACGATCGCGGCCCGGATGGTTATGGTGGTGTGGCTATTTACTTACGGTCTCACTTTTCTTATACTGTTGTAAGTTCTTCACCGCAGCCGCCTCTACCGTATTCTGGGGAGCATCTTTTCCTTGAGGTTGAACTCTTCCACAGCAAAATTCTCCTCGGTGTCTACTACGGGCCTTCTTCCAATGTAAATTACTTTTCTTCACTGGAAACCCTTCTAGAAAACTTTGCTTCTATGTGCAGTCACACAATAATCTTGGGTGATTTCAACACCTGTCTGCTGAAAAACGACACCCGCTCCTCTACTTTTCAATCTATTATTCAATCCTGTAACCTTTCAATTCTCCCCTCTATTGCTACCCATTATTTTCCAAACAAACCTCCTTCGCTACTTGATTTGAAAATTGTGTCCTCACCAAGTAGAGTGGCTAAGCACGGTCAGCGCTCGGCAGGCGAGTTTTCTTACCATGACTTACTTTTTCTATCTTATCGCCTTCGTCTGCCTAAACCTAAACCCCAATTTCTAGCGCTGCGCAACTTTAGTGGTATAAGTGTCGAGGAATTGCGTAGGGACGCCGTGGCCATTGATTGGGATCCGCTTTTTAATTCAAATTGCGTTGATGCCAAAGTTGAAATGCTCACTTCCAATTTGATAGCCCTATACGATGTACATGCTCCAGTTTGCAAAATTAAAATGAAACACCTACCATCCCCTTGGCTCACGAGTGAGATCAAAGCACTCATATCTCGAAAAGCTGCAGCCAAATCGAAATATAAACATCGACCAACAGACACAAATTGGGAAAAATATACCCTTATTAGAAATTACTGCAACAAGGTGGTAAGGAATGCTCAACGCCAACATATTCACAGCTCTGTTGAAAACGGAGATCCAGCAAAAGTCTGGAAATTTCTACGATCTTTGGGAGTGGGAAAATCTAATCAAGACTCAATGCCTAAAACTTTAAATCTGAATTCACTCAATCAGCATTTCTCTGCTTCGTCAAATATGAATAGAATGACAAAAGAAACGACACTTAATCATCTTTCATCAATATCCCCTCCCAACTGTTCTCCTTTCTTTTTTAGTCAATTATCTGCTTGTGATGTTAAGAGAAGTATAATGTCCATCAGCTCCAACGCTGTAGGTACTGATTGTCTAGGCCGCAATATGATTGTTCCTATTATTGACGAAATACTTCCAGTTATCTCTCACATTTTAAATTTCTCAATAATAAATAGCATATTTCCCGCGGCTTGGAAAAGCGCCCAGATTATTCCCATAGCTAAAAAGAAAAACCCTTCCTCCTTTTCTGATTACCGTCCTATTTCTATTCTCCCTTTCCTTTCTAAAGTCATCGAACGTCTCCTTTCCGATCAACTTTTAAGATACCTATCTCAAAACCAACTACTCAACCCATTTCAATCTGGTTTCCGTACTGGTCACAGCACAACCACAACTTTAACTCATATTGCGGATGACATGAGAAGTGCTATGCAAGATGGC
Source organism: Miltochrista miniata (assembly GCA_933228765.1). Lineage (NCBI taxonomy): Eukaryota > Metazoa > Arthropoda > Insecta > Lepidoptera > Erebidae > Miltochrista > Miltochrista miniata. The sequence goes on along the minus strand of OW121760.1, from coordinate 21,116,611 downwards.
AACCTGACAGTACTGGCACTGCTTGACTTTAGTAATGCCTTTAATACGGTGGACTTTGACATTTTACTCGGTATATTGGCCTCCCTTAACATATCTCCAACAGTGATTGATTGGTTTCATAGTTACCTATATGGCCGCCGGCAACGTATTGTAATTGACGATACCTCCTCGTCTTGGTGCGATACATCTGCTGGTGTGCCTCAGGGAGGCGTTTTATCTCCATTACTCTTCGCTGTTTTTATAAACTCAATTTCAAACAACTTATCTTCTTCCTACCATCTTTACGCAGACGACCTTCAAATATATTCTCAAGCTCCTTTACATAAACTGAGCGAGGCCGTTGATAATATTAATGATGATCTGCGTACTATTTGTCGCTGGAGTGATTCGTATGGCTTAAAGGTGAATCCATCAAAGACACAGGTCATCGTGATTGGCGGTTCCAGGATGGTGCCCAAAATTGACTGGTCGCAACTTCCTAAAGTGACGTGTGACGGTATTAATATCACTTATAGTGCTAAGGTCAAGAACTTAGGCATTTATTTAGATTCATGCTTATCCTGGGGGCCTCAGCTGCAAGAGCTGAGTCGTAAAATTTATGCTGCGGCGGGATCATTGCGCAGGCTACGAAATTTTCTACCTATAAAAACTAAGGTTGCGCTTGTGCAATCACTTCTTTTCCCCATCCTCGATTATGCAGACGTCAGTTATCTAGACCTAAACGAAGACCAACTAAATAAACTTGAGAGACTCCAAAACTTCTTTATAAGATTTATATTTGGACTACGCAAATATGATCACGTTTCCGAATTCAGAAAAAAGCTCAAGTGGTTACCTATCCGCCTTCGCCGGAATACCCATATCCTCTCCTTATTATATAACATACTTTTTAACCCTAACACTCCTTTCTATCTAAAAAATCGCTTTGATTTTTTGTGTAACTCCCACAATAAGTTCCTGAGATCGTCGGAGAATCTGAGACTGAAGATGCCCGGGCATTCCACTAACTTTGTGGATAAATCGTTCACTGTCCAAGCAGTTAGGTTGTGGAATGCACTGCCAGTTCCCATTAGACGTGCACAGAGTTTAGCAACATTTAAGATTCTAGTAAACAATCATTACTTAAAGGATATTGGCTATACTTAGTGTTTCCATCTTCTGAATAGTTTCTGTATATGTATATTATACATTTAAAAGAGTGTAAGTGTATGTTTATGTGTATTTGTGTATGTATATGTCAGTAATTTATGTATTTGAATGTATGTATATATTATAATATTTTTATGTAGATATATAAATGGATATGTATATATATGTGTATGTGTGTGTATGTATATATATATATGTATGTATGTGTGTATGTGTATGTGTATATATGTATATATATATTCATAGTTATGTATGTATTTCATACCCCTTTATTGTTCCTTTTGTGTACATTATGTATACGTTTAGTTTATGTTAATAAAACGTTAGTATTTCAACGTAATACCATGCTGCCCCTAGTTAAGTTCGTATAAAGTCTCCATCCAAAGGTTGCCTTGAAAAAATCGCCTTGTGCGATAAGGCCGCCTATTGTATAACCTGTATAATATTGTCTACGTATATAAAATGTAACTGTATGTTTTGGTGTTACAATAAAGCATTACTAACTAATTACTAACTAACTATAGGATTTCAAAAAATCTAGGGTACTTCTCTACTAAAAATTAAGAGATATCGCTTGTTAAAGTACGTTGTCAACAACTACAGACTTAGGAAGCGAAAACTTAACGTAATTGAAATTTATGCTATTTTGCTACTTTTTGTTTTTTGTGTAATCAACAACATGGATTATGAAGTTCAAGGTATTGTCTTTTAGGAATTATATTAAATTGTCATAAATGTAAACATAAACACATGTCTAAAGACAGTTCAATTAGCCACAAAAAATATGACTAAAATCAAAATTCGTAAGGCAATTAGTAAGTGTTTTCCGCACGATTCCATAATCATTTATTAACATAAATAATCTTTAGACTATATACCATTATATTGTAAAAACAAATCTTGCTAATACATGCTACCCGGGTTGTTATCATCAATTGTTTCTTGTAGGACGCGTGGTTGAATTTACTCGTCGCAGTTTTGCGGACTTACTTTTTCAAGATTCTATAAAGAATTGGATTGCAAAAGGTAAAAATTTGCAAGAAATAATAATTTCAAAGACAAATTGCCCTTCCAACCAACAAAATTTAACAAGATTACAGGTTTAACAAGATTATAGGATTTTTTAAATAAAATTATGAAGAAATATTTTGATGCCGGTCGGAATAAAGGATTTTTTTATACAATGCACTCAGATTGGTTAAACATAAAGAAGACATTTAAGACATACGGAGTACATTCGGGACCACGTTGTCCAAGGTCTTGTTTTGATATGGTATGTGAAAGGTCTAAACGGCGAAAAGTCTCTCATTTAGAAGAAAATAAGTGGTGAATTTTCATTAGCTGCAGCTAAGATTTGTTGGACGCAAATATATACAAACTCAGTTTTTGGGTCAAAGACCAGTTGCTGTGTGATTCGTCCAATTTGAAAGAGGTCAATTTTGATCAAGGTGAACCTAGTGCCGCACGAAATAAAGAATTCGCTAAACTTGTTGCCTACGAAATTGATGGTGTTCCCGCAGACAAGTGGACAGTTACATTATGTTAACATACTTAATATTATTAAAAAATCCGTCATCAGAAGGATTTGGGCAGCATCAGCTTACCCGGTTACGAGGAATCAGATTGATTAATCCAGGACACAGCCACCCCTAATCATTAAAATAAATAATTACTCGTCTAAAATATGCAATTCTTTTATTATTTCACAATATTAATATAACATACTATTAGACGTCACACAGTTTCACCCGCGTGGCTCTCGTTCACGTGCGAATGTGGTAATAAAATATAGCTTATGTTAACCGGGGATAGCGTAGCTTTCCAAAAGAGAAAGAATGTTTCAAATCGGTTTTTTTGTTTCGGAGCCTATTCGATGCAAACACACAAACAAAAAATCTAATCTTTTTCTTTATAATATTATAGTATAGATGAAGTAGTATACCTATTAAAGACTAGTCTGAAATCTAATATTATTTTTTTATAGTGAGTGAAGTCGCGGGACACAGCTAATACTTAGTGTATTATAGTTATTCTGTTATAGATATGCCATTCTACTACTACATAGCAAAATACTGATAATACATAGCAAAATTACTTCATAAATAATATTGTCCGTGCCTTACTATGAACCCGCAACACTGTGCGTCGGTCGCGTCGTCCGTACTACATTACTGCAGGTATCTTTAGATCGATTTTGAATCATTCATGTATTTGCACTGGTGATATTTATTACCGCGTTTTACCCGTTCCCGTGGGAATACGGGAATAATAAAAAAAGTAATAAAAAATAAAATAAAAAAAATATAGCCTATGTTCACCGCAGAGAGTGTAGCTTCCCAACAGTGAAAGAATTTTCAAATCGGTCCAAAAAATACAATTCCGGAGCCTATTCGTTACAAACAAACAAAAAAACAAATCTTTCCTCTTTATAATATTAGTATAGACTACGTCTTACCTTTCAAAATCATATAGTCACGTCTTTTTACCCAAAGGCGAACACAGTAAGAGTTGGGGACTTGTGGACAACTAAGGCTTTTACAAAGGCGGCCTTGGCTACACACAGCTTTGAAGAAGCGCCATATCGGTTTGTTCGGTTTGAGTCCAAAATGCGCATCTCACTGTGAGCGGCAATGGGGTGAAGTAAAACGGGAGTTCTCACGTAAAAAATAGCGACCATTTATTAGAACACAATAAGTATTTGAGTTACTTTCACAAGTACTACGTCTATTGTTTTGAAGGAACCACGAGGACTTTTATAGATTTTTACAGAAACAGTTATGCTATGGAAATGTCGCAATGCCTTTCAAACTAAAGCTAATGTAAAGTAATTATCATAAATTTAGGATGGTCCGACCTTGTTGCGACTACATGTTAATTGTGTCACCTACTTAACTGAGGCGAAACTGCCTTTTTTGTAAACTTACAGTCCTAAACTAACAGACAAAGATAAGGGAGGAAGTGCGATGGCCAAATCAAATACACTCGAGAGCAATGAATCCGGGTCACTTAAAGAATCCTAAAAATCTCGGAAACTAAAAATGCTAGGTTAATGCAATAAATTGTATTTAATAGACAATGTAATACTCCTTAAATGAAGGTATTAAAACTTCTTAGTTATTGTAAAGTTATATCATAAAAAAATCAAATTTGAAAAAGGGCCACTTTCGAAGATGGAACTACGAAATTACAGCATTTGGTGTTGCTTTTGTTTGTAATCTGTCATTTATGTGGGTACATAAACCATGTTGATAGTGCTCTATATTCATTAATCAAGCTGAAATTATGTCGCTTACGCCTGAAGAATGACCCAGAATACTTACAATGCTGGAAACCGGCCGGAGTCAGCGCGATACAGCCAGGACTGTCGGTGTGTCGCTGTCAACAGTACAAAGAGTTCTCCGACGTTACGAAGAAACTGGTTCTAACCTACGCAGACCAGGAACGGGCAGAACCAGGTGTACCACAGCACGAGAAGACCGATACTTGGTGAACACCATGCTTCGAAATCGCTTTCTCACAGGAACTGAACTCACCAATCAGTTTCGACGCCTCGGAGGAAGTAACACAAGTGCATGGACAGTAAGACGTCGGCTTGCTGAATCTAACTTAAAACCCCTTAGACCTGCAAACGGCCCTAAACTGGAGCGTGGGCATCGTATTTCGAGACTAAGGTATGCCCAGAGCCACGTAAATTGGAGTATTGAAGATTGGTCAAAAGTTATGTTCTCCGACGAATCAAAATTTATGCTCTACAAGCACGATGGAAGACACAGAGTGTATCGAAGACCAGGGGAAAGATTCAAGCAAGCATGCATCGAAGAAAAAGTAGCCTACGGTGGTGGGTCTGTACTTGTGTGGGCCGGAATTTCTTCTGAAAGTCGCACAGAGCTGGTGATCATAGAAAACGGCTCTTTAACTAGCGTAAGATATGTGGAAGAAATCCTCAATGATCACGTTGGTCCATTTATGGTCAATTTAGGTGAGGATGCTATATTTATGCATGACAATGCCCGACCTCATACAGGTAGGATTGTGAATGACTACCTTCAAGAGATGAACATTACTCGTATGGAGTGGCCAGCGCGCAGCCCGGATATCAACCCGATCGAGCATGCTTGGGACGAGCTAGGCAGATGCGTAAAACAACGAAACCCTCCCCCAATCACGCTTCGTGAGCTCAAAATTGCTCTCACAGAGGAATGGGAGAATATTCCCCAAAATCGTATAAGGAACTTGGTGTACAGCATGCCAAACCGCGTAAACGCAGTAATGGAAGCACGAGGAGGCAATACGAAGTATTAAAATTCAAGAAAATCGTAATAAAGTTCAAAAATTTCATGTTTCCTATTTTTGTTTTAAGGAGAGATCAGCAGTTTTTTCTTTATGTAATTTTGTGTTAATAAAATGTATGGTGACTCATATTTTTTTTACTTTCATTTAAGGAGTATTACATTGTCTATTAAATACAATTTATTGCATTAACCTATCATTTTTAGTTTCCGAGATTTTTAACATTCTTTAAGTGACCCGGATTCATTGCTCTCGAGTGTATTCCATATATTTCTTCAACAGCAAAATTTGTACTGATGGCACTTAATAGAATTTAATAAATACATTTTGAATATAAACTCATATCTTTCCACGTTACATACTTTTTTGAACCTGACCTGGTTCATTTTCAAAGGGTAACACACATTTCATAGCAGATTAATAACATTTACCAGTAGGCACCTACATGTTCATAGTTTCTTTGTGTATTGTATTCATAGACGACTCTTTTCATGTCCTAGAAAAAATTAACTAAAGAATTTAGCTCGCTATATTATAACAAGCAATTAGCTGCTATGGGAAAAGTGCCTAACAATAGGCTTGAATCCTAAGGTTGAGTTCACAGCAAGTACAATCACGGGAGAATCTATGCACTTGCCTACGTCTACATGTGTGGTCCTCTAGATAGCTACTACCCGTTCGCTCTAACTTTGCCGCTGGCGTAGAGGCGTATACCCGAATTGTTAATTAGACGAAGTAAATTGACAGTAGCTAATGTCACTTCGTCACAGAAAATACGCAACATTGTATGAAGAAGTGACATTAGATAGTTGCTGTCAATTTACTTCGTCTAATTAAAAATTCGACTTTAGTATGGAGCCGAGCGGCAAAGTTAGAGCTAACGAGCAGTAGAGCATCGTTTGACACCGAATAATGCGCTCCAAAGCTCGTATTATTTCAAACAAAAATGAGACGCACGACTTTCTACTAGAATTTTTGAAGTTCGACTTATACTTATATTACGCCCTTCTCATGGAAAATTTTACTGTGTGAAAAACGTTGATCCGTTCTTACCATTTTCTAAAAAGGGGTGCACCTCTTCATTTCTCCTATTAATTGAATAAAATTGGCATCTGTATAACATGAATAGTTTCTTTATTCTCTAGCTAGGTCAACTTACTGAAGGAACATAAAAGGAGCTTATTCTCGGGATCAAAGTAGCCTATGTGTTATACTAAGACTATAATATATCCCTAGTACCAAATTTCAGCCAGATTCTTTCAGCCTTTAAAACGAGAACAGACTTCCAAACATTCACACATCCAGACATCCAAACGGTTAGATAAGCAATAACTAGTTACGAGAACAACACTCACTGAACTAACCCATTAATCCGGAGCGGTTATCGGACTCTAAGGTCAAACCTTGACCTAACCCATGTGAGGGTGGTCTCCAGTCACCGATAAGTGCTTTCTTATCATAAGATTTATATATATTATTGGAAGTAGCTCGTGTCTTCGGGTTTTCTATACCACCAACTTTACTCGAATAAGGCCCTCTAGGCCTAAGAATATCCCAATATGAAGTTCATGTTCTTCTTTCCTTCCACTGGTTTCGACCCTCTTCGCTTTCTGATCCGGAAATCGTCTGCTGTTGTCACACTGTCATGGACTGTTGAATAAACCTTAACCCGAATCAAGCCGTTCAACAAATCTTTTAGTTATCACGGGTATCATTAGTACGTAGTAACTATTTAGTAATCTGTGATCATTAGTCCCCTCAAGCTATACTAGAAGAGGGAAGAATGAGCGTATTTCTCGCCTGCTACTATCTCTGATTCCGAGGTTCGTTAAAAAGCATCTTATTAAGTAGTGTTGATTCGAAAAAGTCGCGAGAGTTCCATTTCTATCATCTTTGATTAATATTCTGAAAGACTTTTTGCATGTTAGAGCAGTATAAAACCATAGAAACAACCCTTACAAAAAATATTTTCTTTGATGGATTACGATAGACTGGGTGTAACAAAATTGACTCTCCGATTGACTTCGATTTCCGATGCCAAGTCATCTCATGAAATTTGGAGAGTCAATTTTGTTACACCCAGTATAAGAAAACGAATCGTATACGTAGACCTACGAAATGTTCCGACTTTGTGTTTTTCCATTAGCAGATAATTTAGTCAGTAATTTAGAGGCGTCAGTTTTGTCAGCTCAAGGAACATAGATGACAGGAAAATATGTTTAGTAATTAAAGAAACTGATAATATTTAACTATGTCAAGTATGCAGTTTGTCAACCATTAACAGGTCGTTCAACTTAATGGTCATTAAACACACATTAACAGTCACAAATTATTTCATGAGAAACAATTTGGCTTCACTAAAGGACGTTCGACTACCGATGCTGGTGTAGAGTTATTGAAATGTATTTATGACGCCTGGGAGGATAAACAAGATGCAATTGGTGTGTTTTGTGATCTGTCTAAGGCATTTGATTGCGTCCAACATAAAACATTAATCAGGAAATTACACCATTATGGCATAAGAAACAAGGCTCTCGACCTTCTGACTTCATATTTGAACAATAGAATTCAGCGGGTCGATGTTAATGGTGCACGCTCAGAGGGATCTGTAGTTACTATGGGCGTCCCGCAGGGTTCAATACTCGGACCATTTTTATTCCTTATATATTTTAATGACTTACCCTTTTACGTGGGGGACAACAACAGGATTGTTTTGTTTGCAGATGATACTTCTTTGATTTTCAAAGTAAAAAGACAAATAGATAACTATGACGATGTCAACAACGCAATCTTGAAAGTGGTTCATTGGTTTAACACTAACAATCTTAAACTAAATGATAATAAAACTAAATGTATTAAATTTACCTTGCCTAATGTAGCACAGTCAGAAACCAATGTTCAACTTAATGGTCGAGAGTTGGAACTTGTGGAACAAACCACATTCCTAGGGTTAACGGTTGATGCTGGTTTACAATGGGGTCCACATATTGTAAAACTAGCTAGTAGATTAAGTTCAGCAGCATTTGCTGTACAAAAAATAAGGCACTTGAGTGATGTAGATACGGCTAGAATAGTTTATTTCAGTTACTTTCACAGTATAATGTCTTATGGTATTCTACTGTGGGGCAATGCTGCAGATATAAATAAAATTTTTATTTTACAAAAGCGGGCCATAAGAGCTATATATAGACTAGGTCCAAGGGTCTCTCTGCGCGAAAATTTCAAAGAGGTTAATATTCTTACTGTAGCATCACAATATATTTTTGAAAACCTTATGTATGTACAAAGAAATCTACATAGTTTCGCTAAGTTAAGTGATAGACACAATGTCAACACTAGAAATAAAAATAACCTTGCTGTTTTTCATAGCAGATTGCACAAAACCAGCAATTCTTTCATGGGTAACTGTATACGCTTTTACAACAGGCTTCCAGACGAAATTAAAAGTATGTCCCTTAATAAGTTTAAAAGATCTGTTAAAAGTAAATTGAACTGCAGGGGCTACTATACAATCAATGATTATTTGTTGGATGGGGAAGCCTGGAAATGACCTGCTCTGCTGGATTCTCAAAAAAATTGTTAAAATGCCTAGTTTTTAGATTCTTTAAAATTGTAAATAGAGCAAAAAAAGAACAACCCGCTGAGTTTCTTGCCAGTTCTTCTCAGGTGGGTCGCGTTGTGAACTGGTGGTAGAGTTTTTGTTTTGTATTCTGGACGTTTTGCAAGCGCATCTGTATAATGCCTATGTGAAATAAATATATTTTTGATTTTGATTGATTGATTTGATTTGATTTATCTTGTAAAAATTATTTCCAAAGGTATAAAAACATTTTGTAACTGCGTGTAATAGGTACTGAATGATGTGTGAAGTGATAACATGTCAAGGACAAATTTAGTTCGGTAGTACATTATAACGATAGCCAGTTAAGTACGCTGACCGCAGCGTAGGCGTAATAGTTGAAATTGTGATAAGAGTTAAAAACTAAAGGTTTTATTGAAGATTCTCTCAGATTGAGTGTTTCCGTGCTTCGGAAGGCACGTTATGTCGTTGGTCCCGGTTGCCAGTAAAATGTCAGTCGTTAAGCCAAGTGAAGGCCTTTTAGGCGTCTTGAAAATTTTTAACAGCAGGCAGTCACAACCTGCGCTCGTCCATCTCAACACGGCAATACGGCTCACCACCTATTACGTGGGACAAATTCTATAAAGGTGAAATGTGGGCATATAATATGCCTCTGCCTACCCCTTCGAGGATAAAAGTGTGACCATATGTATGTATGTATGTACACTATATCGATAACCAGTTAAATACGCTGACCACAGCGTACGTAGGTGTAATGGTTGAAATTCTGATAAGAGTTAAAAACTAAAGGTTTTATTGACGATTCTCTCAGGCTAATATCCAAAAACATTGTATTTTTAAATACGTGAATAGCAGTCTGTACATAGGTAGATTTATTTGTTTTCAAAGACTAAATCTATAAATACGATGGATTGTGATGAAATTTAGTATGGAAATACCTTGAACCGCAGCAACACCATAAAAGCTACTTTTGAGCTGAGTCGCGTTATGCGTGGGCGAAAAAGTGGAATTAAACTTTTTAGGTATATGAATAACAAAATATCTGTAAACAGAGTAGCTAGCTCTGTTGCATAAAAAACACCTGCTGTATCTCACAATAACAACTACTAAACACAGTTTATCGAACGCCTGCTACAAATCTTAAAATATCTTAGTCTTTTTTTTTTATACTACTTAGGTGGCAGACAAGCTTACGGCCCACCGGAAGGTTGGTAACCGTAGCCTATAGACGTTTGCAACACCAGAGGCGCTACACACGCGCTGCCGACCCGGCGCAGGTTGTGACGACCCACAGTTTAAATTTTTCAAGCCGCCCGTACGGCCTTCAATTGGCTTAACGACTGTCATTTTACTGACAACCGGGACCAACGGCTTATCGTGCCTTCCGAAGCACGGAAACGCTCGTAAATAAATGTCACAAAGTGGTCCACGTGGTGGTCACCCATCCATATCCGGCCATGTAAATGTTGCTTACTGCAGTGATCATTTACAGAACACTGAGTCCGCGGGGCCACGAGCGCTTCAAAATATATCATATCGTGGATCCTCAGTATGTTATGAATGCAGACACTTTCATATGAATTGATTTATAGACTATTGTAATGCGTTAACGTGTGACTTTCCGGTGTCCACAATATGCGAGAGTTTTACTATTTTAACTGGCACTTGCCGTACAGAAATGTCGCACGCGCCACTTAGAGCTATGATTATAATTTTGAGTATTCATATGTACCTATGTACTAACTTGGTCTCGTATTGTATGAGAAAACCGTTCTATTTTCCTTGGTTTCACTTTCACTTGTGGAGACTGACTGTGCTAAATTCTAATACAGTATTTATATTTTGATTAACATAATTTTAAAAAGAGTGAAAGTTCTCAGCATTGACAGTTTTGTCATTTTGAATTTATTTTCTGATTTATGTAAGAAAACAAATTACTACATCCTGCATGTCATATTTCTATACTGTTAATATTGGTAGTGTCGTATCGTATGGTGTTTACAAGATAAAAACTTGTCTGGTGTTTGTTACGTCATACCTCATACCTCGATCATTGATTGATTTTACTGATACGTTCTTTTCTGGCTGTTTACGAATACTCTTTAGATGTGTAGATCATGACGATCAGGACTCCATGACGATCAGAATTTCCTGGAAAGTCGTTTTCGAACTCACTTTAGAGCTCGTATTGAAATGAACCAACAATACTGTTCCATACTAATAACTTGAAATCATGATTTAATATTTGCGGCAGCCGCTTTGAACAACGAGTTACAGAATAGAATTAAAAAATAATAATAATAAATATTCACGGACATCTCACACAACGCTATCTGATCCCAAAGTAAGCTAGGAATAACCTGCTTGTGTTATGGGTATCAGACCACGGATATTAATACTTATATACTTTTAAATACATACATATTAAATAAATAAATAAATAAATAAATATTCACGGACATTTCACACAACGCTATCTGATCCCAAAATAAGCTAGGAATAACCTGCTTGTGTTATGGGTATCAGATCACGGATATTAATACTTATATACTTTTTAAATACATACATATTATACATAGAAACACCCAGACTCTTGAAACAAACATTTATGGGCCACACAAATATTTGTCTCCGGTGGGAATCGAACCCACGACCTCCAGCGCCGCAGGCGGTATCACTACCGACCGCGCCACAGAGGCAGTCAAATATTATACATACAAATATTATACATAGAAACACCCAGACTCATTGGAGCAATATTTAGTTCAGCCATAAGCCATAACCCCGAAAACAGCTAGGAACGGTACACCCTATAAAGTAAAAAGAGCGGAAAGATATTGTATCTGATTTATTCCAAACAGTTCGTCCCGTGTCGGTTCACGTAATGCTAAAACAATGTCATTGTGCAGTGCATGTGTGTGTGTGTGGAGTAACGCGTTTATTGTTGCTAAAGCTTCCTTTACTTAGAGAGTTGCATGATGGAAAGGAAAGTTGTGTTCTTTCAGTTCTCGTGATAGGATTTCCGTATTCCAAAAAGAAATGAAAATCCTTTTGAAGACTTTACTGGTGCACTAGGCTTTCCTTTAAAGGGCCCTAGCTAGTTACTTTAGAAAAGGCTGCTGAGTACTAAGATAGTTAAAATTCTCCAAAAGTTTCCTTTGATTCGTATGCTCCTTTACATTAACTATATCTACTTAAATAATTGAACGATACTTGAATACCAATAGCGACACTACAACAGGTGTCGAATGCACTGCGTTAGGATGCCCAACGGATACCGTATGTTGTCCATATTGGTGAAATGAGATCTTTGTCGCGGACATGTGCTTGACATAACAATATTGTAGTGTCGGGCTCATAATATGTCTTGGCTTCACCCTTGCAAGCAAACTCTTACAAATTAATAGATAACAATAATGTTGGCAATGCGTGTTGTGGAACCGCTGAAAATTAGTTACAGAATCAATACATATCATTATTAACAAATCAAATCAAATTTAAATGGATTGCCATAGAGGTATCGTCTGGAAGCTGGTGGTACATCTTCTAACCAAAGTATGAATTTCTGAAGTAGACCCTAGTAAATTAGAGATCAGGTGGCACTCAAAATAAACCTAAAGCACACTAGACGCTTGGCAGTGTAGTTAAATGATGCTATCGAAGAAGAAAGAAAACATGACAGCATCTAATATTAAAGTCATTATTAGTATACTGGGAGGCCTTATTGTAACACGCTGGCCAGGCGGTTGGTGCATTTTTTTCCGTTCTTTTTTCTCTTCAACCGTTATTATAGGCAGCAATTATCCTATGCTAGCTAACCATCATCACATCATGGTGCACAGCACCACGGTTTGATGAAACTAGATTGGTCTCCGAAGACAGAATATTCTTTTTTCTGTGTTAAGATCTCGATAAATATCCAACAAGGGAGATGGACAGGTAGCGCGTAATATAGTTATTTTACGATGCGCAAAGTATTTATTATCTCCGCTGAAACACGAAAGAACAGAACTACAAACTAATCAATGCTACTTTTACATATTCAATATATCTAAAGAAGAAAACGTCATTAGGTACTCTATGAAGTTGCTATTATAAAACCTGTCATGATTCGTGACTCATTGTGGTAATCCGATGCAATTCACGATGGCGTGCACGTTGGTATTGAGGTTTTATAAGTGCAAAATTGCATTTTATTAAGTGTCTTTAAGTAGCTTACGTTAGTATTGTCATTCTCTACTATTGTTTCTGACTGTAATGTGTAAAAAAAGGGATATTTTTAAATGCACGTCTGTTTAATTTTTCTGCACACTAGGTAACGCCACTAATTTACTGAATGCAAACCAGAAAATTAAATGCTCTGTAAAAAAACCACTTGATTAACTAAACATGTACTACTTAAAAAACTAAAATTTTACTCAAAACGAGATAACCTTTTTTATCGAATTCACACCAAAAATGTGGTTCGCACATCGAAAATATTTTCAATATGTGCAGCAAGTTCCACCAAGTGCCGTCAATCAACAGTATAAATAATCGAAAATATAATTTGTTAAACAAAAATACGAATTGGATATCAAAAATACTAACTTGCACTCTAAATTATACAATCTTATAACAGAATAGGTAAGGTTAGGTTAGATTTTAATTTTTTTTATTAATAAAATTTGATTTTGTAAAGATGACTGATTAAATTGGGTTTTTCTTTAGAATAAATGATGTTCCTTTTTTTTTTGTTTAACGTGATGGAAAATCCTCATGGATGCCGGACTCCTACCGACTAAAAAACCTCACGTCACGCCCAACAGTCTATGGTTGGGAGCCCCGGGTAAACCCTCGGAAGGATGTCCCAGGACTCCCAACAGACCCACGGCCGCTACTGCGGCCTCGCCCAGGGGGTGGTTCGGGTGCTATCCCGCGTCTTTGGGGGTTTCGGGTGTGATCCCGCTTCTAAGGGGGGGCGTGCGTGAATTGTCTCACTCACGTCACGCTGCCGTCATGGGCCTGCTTCTGTAAGGACGGCGAGCCGCCCTGTCACCGTCCTCAGGGCCCCGGTCATGGTGGCCGATAGTCCTCGGCGAAGACACGTCGGCGGCGCCCAGGCCGCCGACTGCGAAACTCGGGTGGGAGAGTTCTCTCCCGTACCCGTCCCGCCGCCTCCTTCACGAGCATGACCTGCTCGCAGAAGGAGGCGGAGCAGTCCCACTTACTCCCGCTGGAGAGCATGGCTCGCACCATGGCCTCGAGCGAGAGAGTGTCCACGTCCAGACCCACTACGAGGACCTGGCGCTGTTGCGCCCACGCCGTGCACTCCACCAGTGTGTGGAGCGCCGTGTCATCGCTGCGGTCCTCGCAGTGCTGACACTCGGCCGTGGTTTCCCGGTGTTTCCGCCACAGATACCTACCGAAGCTACCGTGCCCGGCAAGCGTCTGTGTCAACCGGTAGGAGAGAGCACCGTGTCTCCTCTCCAGCCACTCGTCCATGACCGGTCTTACGGCCGCGATTGTGGCGAATCCCCCCTTTGGTTGCTCAAGTCGCACCTTCCATGTCTCCACGGTTTCCTGGTGGAGTAGGGACCGCTGGGCCTCGATTTCTCGATAAGCTGGCCTTTGGCCCCGCTCCTGCGCCTCCTTGCGCCATCTGAACAGTGACGCAAGGGCTCTCGCTTCCAGGTCCCATGGAGGGGTCCCGACTAGGAGACATGCCGCCTCACCGGAGATCGTGCGGTATCCGCTTATCACCCTGACGGCCATCACTCTCTGCGGGCTCAGCAGTCTAGCCACATTGATGGCCGTCAGGGTCTCCGCCCATACGGGAGCCCCGTATAGGGCCATGCTTCGCACGATCCCCAGGTACAGTCTCCTGTAGGAAGCGTTGGGTCCCCTGATGTTGGGCATCAGCCGCGCGAGTGCGGCCGATGCTCCCCTCAGTTTTGGGACCAAACTTCGGAAGTGATGTCCGAAGTTCCACCGGCCATCGAGTACGAGCCCCAGATACTTCATCGAGGGCTCGATGCCGATGCTGACGCCCCCTACCTGTAGGCTGGATCCCGCCGGTGGCCCCATCCGAGGTCCGTGGAAGCACAGAGCCTCGGATTCGTGAAGGGCGACCTCGAGACCCAGCCGCCGAATCCGACCTACGACCTGAGCAACCCCTGCCGTGGCCTTAAGTGCTGCGTCACGGTGCGTTCCCGCGCCGTAACGAGGGTGTCGTCGGCGTAACACGTTACGCCGACCCCTCTGAGCAACGGACCACGCAGCACCCAGTCGTAACCGATGCTCCACAGGAGCGGTCCTAACACCGATCCCTGTGGAACACCGCACGACACGTCTCGCCGACCCGGCCCTAGCCAGCTCGGGTAAGTTATGGCTCTCTCGGAGAGATAAGCCCCGACAATTCGACGGAGGTAGGGAGGCACTCCATGATAGATAAGCGCCTCCCTGACGCAGCTCCAGGGCAAGGTGTTGAATGCGTTGGCGATGTCGAGGGACACCGCCACCACCACCTCACCCTGTGAGACGGCTTCCTCCGTCTGTCCTCTAATGCGCATGATCGCGTCCACGGTGGAGCGTCCCTGACGGAAGCCAAACTGGCTATCCGCCAGATCAGGCCCCACGCGTGTGAGGTGCCCGACGAGGCGTTGTGCAATAATGCGCTCAAAGAGCTTGCACACCTCGTCGAGCAACACGATCGGCCGGTACCCTGATAGGGAATTTGCCGGCCGCCCCGCCTTTCGAATCAAGACCAGTTTCCCTGTCTTCCAGACCTTGGGAAACTGGCCTTTTTCGAGGCATGCGCTATAAAGACCCATAAGTCGAGGCCCAAGCTCCTCGAGAGCCAGGACCCATGCAAGGCCTGGAATGCCGTCGGGTCCAGGGGCGGTGTTTCTGCGGGATTTAAGCCGCAGGACAGCCGCCCCTAACTCACCCTCGGTGACTACGGGCACGTCGTTCTCGCTGCCTTCCGCGTTGGGCGCCTGAGACGGAGCCATGCGCGAAGGAATGTGTTCCTCCGCTCTCGACGGGAACAAGGAGTCCAGGACCCCCTCCAGCCGCTCCGGCTGGAGACTCTGGGTCAGTGGGGGCGCCTTAGGGCGTAATTTGCCTCTTACCATGAGGTACGGGCGCCCCCACGGGTTCCGCTCCAGAGTCTCCATCAGCTCTTCGCGGCCCAATTTTTTGGACCGCTTGATGGCGGTCTGGAGGGCCCTCTTGGCCTCCTTGTACCCATCGTAGAGCTCCGTCTCTCGGGCTGCCGCATCGTCTGGGCGGCGACGCCTCCGGCGAAACCTGGTGTACAGGCGGCGCGCGGTAACGCAATCCGCGCGCAACTGCGCGATTTCCGGCGTCCACCAGTACACCTGTTTCCTCGCCGGTCTGGGCCTAGCCCTGGGCATCGCCGCATCGCAGATGTGCGACATGGCTCATGGCTCTCCCGAACCACTTCACCTCGGTATCAACAGCGGCAGGCCTGTCCGCTGTCGGAATCCAGGACTGCACGATGGCCGCCTCCAGATAAATGATGTTCCTAAAAGTAAATTAGGCAATGGTTTTCCCTAAAAAAGTTGTAATAATATGTTTGTTGAACTAAGGCATTTTTAGATATACTATTTTGATAATAAGTTATTCGTTCAGTAAAACAGTTCTGCAAATACCATTAAAAAGTATAATGAAATGGATTTATTTAGTGTGCATAATTAGTGTCAGTATTTTTGGTTTAACTTTGAAATATTTAGTTCGGAAATAGGGAATAAACAGATATCGATTTAAATACATGCCAAAAAAAAAATACAGCTATGATCAAAATAGCACTTACCTTTGGTTTTTGTTTTGTCTTTTTTTTTTACATTTTTCCTACTTCTGTACTAGTTATTCCAACACTTTTGCTTTTTGTTTGTTTATAATTTCTTTTCTGTACTCGTGTACTAGATCTACCATAACAAGACTTACTTTATTTTCTCTTAATTTATTTTTCCACATACCTAGTCTACATTCTTTAATTTGTGAATATGTTAAATAGCAAGAGGAGGTTCACACTCGTGTTATTTATTGGGCTATTGTTATGAGTGGGTGGGTATGGGTATACTTACCTTGTGTATCCATAATTTCAATCGTTTGACAACATAGAATACATGTTTAGATTTAAAAAACAGACATTAAGAATTCTTGCATTAAGTATATTATATACTGTAAATACGACGGTACCTATATTACTTAGTACATAATTTATTTTATCTACAATGCGACGCTGCATTGCATGCCCATGTGATGTCGTGTTTCATAAATAAATTAGGTACTGACTTAGTACATTGTTTTCAATGTCCTTGCTCAGTCACCCTGAATAACTGTTCAAACATTATATACTTATATTTTAATGTATTTAGTAGTGTATGAAGTGTAGAATAGCCCCGTGATTATAACAAATCAAACAAGTCATGTTTTTTATCATACATAGCTGACCTGATAGGATGGTCTCATGATATAATCATTTAGCCGTCTGTTTCAAAGTAGCCCAAATGATCGGACATTACGGGGATCCATTTTCCAGAAGTAGCTTAGAAGGTAAGAAGACGTGTAAGTTAGTATAACTGCTGACCACTGTACAAAACTCTCAATGACCTTCCTTGAGGCATTGAGAGACAGCAATCGCGGCCAATATGGCTAAAGCCCTAGTAGCCAATCAATGCCAACACTGGAGTATCAATCGAAATGACCATTTCGGACTTTCGGAGGTAACCGGGAGTGCCGAGAAAGAGCATATTTATGAATAATCCTGAGATTTGATAGATTAAACTTTCAAAAAGCATACCTGACGTCACGCACGGCACTTTTGTTGAACGGTGACTCATGGCACCGCAAACAAACATGCAAAAATGTTGTCTGTCACATTTAACGATTTAGAATTTAGATAGTTGGAAAGCCTGAGATCTTCTTTGACATTTTATTGTTCCAAAGGTATTATATAAATCGACATCTGGTAATGGAGCGCAAGTTCTGATGGCCACTAAGTCGAAGTAAACCCACTTCAAAAGGCTTCAAATAATTGACCTTAGTAGTGGTACAAGAACAAGATGATCTGCCAAATGTGTGGCGCGTAAAATAACAGTTATTGTAGCCTTTTGACCCTTTATACGGGCAACTTCTCAGAACGGCAGACGACGAATATAATTCAAATTTATGTATGGAGAAAACTTGAACCCATACTAGTTTGTTACTACCGGAACCATCATTCGCGTGAGTGAATCCCAAAAAAAAAATAATTTAATTCGTAAACATTGCTGAAATCTGCCATTAGAGAATTTCTTCACGGATTAATTTACCTACGTTGAATTGACACCATCCAGATGGTAATGACCGAGTTTGATATTAGGTTGGTACGAACACAACCGGTCTGGACACCATGCACACCGACAACCTGTTTAAGATCTTACAGAGCAACATTGGCACAACACAATGTATTTATTGCCGCATTCTGACACTGTTTTGCGAATCTGGTATAAGAAATCAGACAATAAAAAGAACGAAGATCCTCTTTGACATATTTATATTTGCGTGTAGAAATCTTCATGAATGCTATGTTGGACTTCTACCGGCTAAAACCATACGATGCTCTGAAACTGCCAACTGGAAGTCCTGGCAAGTAACTCGAAAAGATAGCCCAGAAATCCCAGGATACTCTTCGATATTTGAAATGTATCTACAACATGTGATACGACTAACTTGCAAGCTTTCAAACAACTTCTCACTACCATAATTTCATACATACCAATACCACCCACTCGTTATCATAATTTCTTACATAAATACCTACACAGAATTGCCTGCAACAAGCAGCATCAACTTTTGTCACAATCTCTTGACCATAAAGACGTCTGACTTATGTAATCGGTCAACAATCAATGACCTTGGCTACGACCAACGCTTCATGCTAAATTGACCAAAAATACTAGGCTTTTCGTGACATGGCCTCTTCACCGTAATCAAGTTGAATTTAACTTGTATCATTACCGTATTGTTGTGTGGTCATTTTGTAATTAGCTTTTGAAATAGCTGTTCTATGAATAGTTCACATGCGAATAATTCTAATAT